>JACVBY030000468.1:0-690447 GCA_017589505.3 Metroxylon sagu | reverse complement strand
TTCTCCAGAACTCTTAATATAACTTGAGCTTGAGTGGGCACCATTATTCAAATAAACTGGCTTGAAAAGATTTTTTCATAAAGCATGGTCCTCAGAATATACAACCCAAAATAAAACTCATATGGTAGTGCCTCTGGCAAAATGAATTTTTCAGAGTTTTCTCAATTAAACCATTTTCACGGAAACACACCATACTTCCAGACCTATCACCGGCTACATCAGAGGACTTCGTATTTGACTCCAGCCACATGCATAAACAAACCAAAGACACGTTCTGGTTTTATTTCGTGATTAGTTTAATGCTTGTCCAGCATATTACCAATACTCTACTTTCGTTTTTCAATCTCTTGATATTTTGTCCTGTTGAACAAGAAGCTTACATGTGATAAGCAATTAAAGGCATGGTTTGTAAACACGAGCTGTTATTCAAGGGATTTTACCAAAGGTCAAACTACTCCATGATAAATAGAATGACTCACCCCCCCCCCAACAAGGGGGAAAAAAGCACCTATAAAAAGTTATAAGACTCTTAAGTTTATTTACGAAATATTTGAAAGAATGGTAAAGGTATGAGAATCTGTGGTAAATGATTTCCTATTCCTCTCCCTTTCCTAAATCTCTTTTTTCACGCCTTGCACCAAGTCAAACAACTTGGCTCCATGCAATGAAATCACACCAGATTAGCAGCCCAGCTCCTCCATAAGGATTAGCTGGAATATGAAAATAGACCTGCACAGCAGATTGGAGCTGCTGCTGTAGTTAACCTTAACCAGCCCCTGCTTTTCCCCTTTAAACCCCCAGGAGTCCACAAAAAGTCACACCCCGATCCACTAAGCTTCACAGCCTATAAAACTCCAACTGATTCTGTTTATTGCAGAGCAAAAGATGGTCTGAATCTACAACAGCCCCATCAGGTGAACAACTCTACTACACATAAACAGTCCCTAACGATCCCTTCTAAGCCTCATCAAACTCTCTCTGAAGTCCCAATATGTTTCTTGTCATGGTTTTTAGAAAACAAGGAGCTCTTTTACTAATACTACATTTAGAGAGGGTGACACAGCTCTTAAAAGAAATGGTTGGGGATCTAGCTTGTAATTACTGTGGACCCAAACTTCCACACAGCTCACTGCACAGCTGATTGTGTCAGTGTAGGTGATGACTTTCTTGTAGCGTAGGTGCTTAGTCTCTACAAGATATCTCCAAGAATTCTCGCACTTTGACCTTCAAGAAATTTCAGCATGACAAAAGTTCTAGGCAATCAGAATTTACAAAATGAAAAAAACATACAAACTTCAACAGGCTGATTTTGTAACATAAGTTGACAATGACTAAGCACTTTGACAAAAGAAAATTTACATTCATACCATAACAATCTAAAGGAAAAGTTAGGATTAAGACACTGAAGAGTCCAGATCTTCTAGAGTTATATTATTGAGTGAAGAAGAGTAATTTAGTTGAGAATCCAAGTGTCATCAATTGTGATATGAGTACTTTTTGACAAAACATCACACACACACACACATGACTAGAAAAAAAGTGCAAATTGTGGCTGTATTTGCTAACATAAGAACATTTTCAAGGTGTAATGGATTGCTGTGCTGTGTAATGTCATGCCCGCATGTCCAAAAGTGTCAACACTCAAGATACCCAAAACTTGGGGTATCCAGGGCTCATATGACTTCTACAAGAAAGTTCCAACGTAGTTATTTAGACACTATCTAATAAGAGATGAAAGAAATTTCTTTTCTGAACAGCTAGATTCTAATAGAATATGGTGGCTCAATCAGAATAAAAGCCGCATCTATGGATCAAAATTTAAAAATACCATCTCCTCAGCTTGAACTTCATCAGAAGTCTTAGAAGGTTTCTTTCATCACCTTCGTCAAGAGGTATTTTTCATTCTTCTTCTCACATAACTTACATCACTATTGCATCTTACAAGACATGAAAGAATCTGTATATTTTAGCTCATTTTTTGCCCAATGGCCAAGGGGCTCCAGCCTTCTGGCTGATGTTTTTTAGCTGGAAGGACACGAGGTTTTCAGCTGATCTACTTGTATAGGGTCTTATGCAGGTGTTTGTGGTTTTTCTCTGGTTCCTTGCGTTGGATTTTGTTGTCAGTTCTCTGGCACCATCCTATGGCTCCATTTCTCTTCATCACTCCAAGCCTTCATCTGTGAATGTGATATCTCTCATTGACTTCTTCGGTACACCTTGCAGCATAGGTGCAACAAGCCCAAAGGTGTTCCAGATCTATGCATAAGGAAGCATGGAGGCATCTCTCTATTGAACAAGTTTAACCTCAATTGAAACAGAAATTTTCCCCAAGGTTTGGTAGTCGTCATTAAGTATGGAGATCTTTTTAGTGCCATGCCTTGCTTATGCTTATCTTCTCTGGCACTAGTGATAAATAAAAGAGCTAGAGCGATAAGGATGGCAATGTTTTAGAGATGTCCCTTTGGATGAGGATGTCGAGCATCCTCACGCTTGTTTGGAGTCCTAGTTGGGTCTAGATCAGGGCCACATTAGTCCACTATGCTGTAATGAGCCTTTTGGCCTCTGTATTGTTGGCTGTATGCCCCTGCAGCTGGAACTTTGGGTCTGTCACCTGTCCTTTCCAGTTGCGTCAGCCAATGGGCTAAGGTAATAAGGAAAGGTCCACTAATATACCTGCTAGCCTGTGCAATGACCATTTCCAATACCCAAAAATAATAGGTAATAATAAAATAAAAGCCAACTAATTTTTAAACCAGAGTCTAACCAGCAAGAGCCTAAGGCTAAAACTAAGCTTGTTGCATGTAAAGTCAGAGATCACAAGTAATGCCAAATCATACTAAACTTTCTTTTCCCCTCTCTACCATATACTTTATAGCACTTTAACCAAGTCAATATGATAACATTCTTCCAGTGATCCCCCCCCCCCCTCTCTCTCTTCTTATCATTAAATTTGTTCCCATTAATTGCCAGAACAGGAAAAAAAACCCCATATGTTTGCCATTCCTAACACAAAGCAACACTAGCTTCCGCATATTGCCCTATCAAAAATCATTCTACACCATCCAGCATCTTGGTTTTACTGATTAAATGATGTAGATACACCATATGTCCTTTTGTAAAAGCAAGAACAAGTGCAAAGCCCACTACGCACTTTTATTGGCAACAGTGTTTGCTAGTCCCCTCGTATACAACTTAAATAATGGAATGATGAAGTGCTACCAATCAAAAAGTAGTCAAACCTATTGCTTGGCAGCTCGAACAAGGAGAAAGAAAAAGAGCTTTTGAAGTCAAAATCTGCCGATTACTTCAATACATGATAATCGTAGAATAAAGAAATTCAAAGCCAAACAGTATTTACATGAGCATTCTAGATTTGAATTGATGGCAAACTTGAGAGGACCCTAAGAAAAAAATGGAACACAGAAAGTTGCATTTGATAGATAAAGAGATTTGGCCTTTTCGGTCAAACATGAAAATATTTTAGAAACTTTTACCATGAAAACTTTAGATTTAGCAGAGATTCTCGCTACCTTTACCTCCGGCTCCATAAAATGAAGTTGCAGCAACGACTAAGGAATATTAGCTCCACCGATCACAATAGGGGACTTTAAAAACTAAATTGCTTCAAAGATTGGCCTTAGCAGCTACCTAAGATTATAGGGCCTTTGCTCGCTTGATTGGGTATAGGCAAGCTAAAAGGTGGCAACTGCTTGGTTTTCCGTTTTGAAGAGATACTGATAGCTTTCTGTATTCAGTCCTATAGAAATGAATTTTGCTACTTTATCAAGTCCTTTATTTTGTAACAATGTTATAGGTGTCTTGCTTGTTTCTGGATTTTTATTTTTCTTAGAGAGAAAATCTACAAGCGTCCTACTTAGTTGAAGAAGCCTATTTAGTAATTCTCATTATACCATAAGCTAAAAAGGGACAAGAAGAGGATATAATCAGTTTTGGGGATAAGTCATTGAATACTACTGTTACTTTCTTTCTAGCTATCTCTTCTTTGTCTTTGATTTGTTTGTTCTCTATTTCACCCAACAATATCATGTAAGTGTGCATGTTCAAGAGTCCTAGTATTCTGCATTAAGAAAAAATAAATTCAGATTTCCTAGAAATTTTCAGATCTAAGATTTTCTTCAGATCCCCATCTATTGTAGGGCTGGTCATTTGGATTGGAGGCACATCACACTTGATGAACTCAACCAATTACAATGGTCTCAAAAATTGGACAGAATCCAATCTAAACTCATGGAATAGAACAAGACAAATTAGACTATCAATTAATTCTCAGTCCCAAGATTCACCAAGAAAGATTGGCACCAATAATAATGAAACACATTCATGGTACAAACTTTTACATGGTGCACCTAAACCTGCAATGAACATTAGATTTCTTTATTTTGATTAATTATAAACAAACTCTAATTTTGCTACTTTTTAGATGTTAGTGCTTTCTCACTCATTTAATTCTTTTTGTTTCCTATGCATTGCATGTATCCTCTGCTTGTCAACTAGATAGAGGAGGTCTCAACTTCCACTTCTAAACTCTTTTTTTTATTTTGTAATTTTAATATTTTGTTTGACCACTTCATTAAAAAAGAGCACAAGAACATCTATCTTGAGTCTTTTGAACCTTTTGATAGAATCTTTGTAAAAAGTTAGGCATCACAAGAGCTGTTATCTGGAGACAGAAAAGCCTTGCTTTTCATGATGACTAAGGGACTAGAGGTATCTAGTAAAGGAGATTTCATTCTCAAATCGAACATGAGCCCTTCATGTAGACATCTACCAATAAAATGAACATAGATAGAGGACTCCAAAATACTTATCATTTATCTGAGATTCATATATAAGAAATCTTGCAATATCACCATCCCAAGGACTAAGGTGACAGCATGTCCTAATTCTGCAAATCACCAAAATAATCTTTTGACTTCAACGATATGTTTAACTTAGAACGAAACAATCAGAAACATCAAATAAGTTGCTTACATCAATCCGCCCCTTCTTGGCGACGTTCGTCCAGTCCTTGGCGGCGACGCCGGTCCTCCAGTCGAAATCGAGCGTCACCGTGGTGGGTGGCTTGTGGTCGGGCGTCCAGAAGCAAGCCAGGAAGTCCCCAGCCTCGGTCGCAGTGAAAGCAAAATTCCCAGACTCCACGGTTTCCGCATAGTGGACGTTATTCCCAAAGGGCGACGTTACCTGAATGAATTCCCAAATTAATAAATAGCACAATTACATTAGATTAGAGGTGGATCTGGGATTGGGAAGAGAAGAGGTTAGGGTTATCATACCCGGACCGTGACGCGGTGGGAGTCGGGGAGGGGGCCGGAGTCGGCGGGGTTGACGACGGAGTACTTGCCGACGGACATGGCCTGGAGCTTGATGTCCTCGGAGATGCACTTGGTGTGGCCCGATTGGAGGTCGAAGCGGAGGGATCGGACGGGCGAGGCCAAGAGAGAGGCCAGCGCCAGGGCCAGCGCCAAGCGGAGACCCGCGGATCCACCTATTTTTCTTCCTGGCCCCATGAGAGCCCTGAATCCCAACAAGAAACTGAGGGAAAAAAAAAAATCAGACGCCTTCTTTTCCTTTGCTTTCTTTTCCTCTCCTCAACTTCTGCGGTCCGATAGGGAGCCGGTGGATGGGGAGACGAGATCGGAGAGGAAAGTCCAATAGCGGGAATTTTGGGCTTCGCCGGTGCCGAGACTCGATCTCCGGACGCCAGCGGAAACGAAGCACGCAAGGGGCGCTGCTTCCTGCCACGCGGACCTGGAGATTTGCTCCCGACGCACGGTGGGCCCGGTTAACCGGAATTGGCCTCAAAGGTTGCGTTTGCTTGGATTTGTCAACCTCGTGCGATTAAAATTAGGTTGGGTTGGGAGCGAAGGGTTGGAGAAAGTGACCAAAATCCAGAGACTTGTAAACCTACCTGATAGGCTGGGAAGGTGCAAAGATCTCACCGGATTTTTTTTTTTTTTTTTCCCCTGCATGCAAAGCTTGCAAGAGGCTCCGTTGACTTGAATCCACCAAACTTTATATTTTATAACTGCTCACGTACCCGTGAATCGCACGGATTGTTTTGAAAAAATTATTTATTACCATGATAAATATAATTACAATATAGGATGGTTATATGGTTTTCAGCACTGAGATATCTTCTCCTCTTTAATACAATCTTCTTATTTCCGCCACTCATTTCCTAATTAATAATATAATTTAGTAAGTAAATCAAAATGAATCATTTGTATATAAAAGGTGCTAAGAAACTTATTGTTATGATTATAAGATAAGATGGATCCTAAGTCCTTTTTAGATGAGACTCACGTATGGGCATGAAGTCTAACCATGGCTTGGCTAATCTTTAGTTAACTTATGCATTATTGTATAGGAGAAATAGTGTGCGTGCACTTAAACAGGGGGGACTAAAAGACACGGCCATAAGAAGATTAGCACCATTCAATGGACCTGAAATTGGGTAGCTAGATGTGCTCAGGGTTCAGTGTAGCAAGGACACTGTTAAAATGAGTGGGAGAAACAATAGGATGCATGTTCCTTCAAATCTTAAGAGCACATTGTATTGCATACCAAAATAATCAATGTATTCATCTGACCATAATCCTAAACTAAGCATTCCCAAACTGGCAAACTTTGATCCACATCTCAATATGAAATCAGCTTGCAAAGTTTCCCAAGAAATTAAAGGAGGTTTCAATCGTGTCCTAGCTTCAAGTTAAACTACGGTTTGCAATTCCAGCCTCCAAAATCCAAACTCATCTTAGCCTTTTTGGTGGATCAATAAATAACTTTTCTTCTACAGCATCTCAAAATTGCGAACAGCCTTTTGGTTGCTCATAGTTTCATCCTAATAAAACGGATCGTGTGCTTTCATGACGGTACTCTTGTTTTCTGAACATGAGATAAGAAAACAACTTTCCTAAAAGCCTCACCACCTGAGCAATCGAATCTTTTGCCCCATGCCTTGTTGGTTTTGAGAATAGGTCGGAAATAGCATTACCATCAGCTTCATCTTTATCATCAATGCTGGTGAAACTCACGTGGTATTATGGTATAAAAATATAGCATGAATCAAATAAATCCAAAGGACGTACTAACCTTGGAAATGACTCCCAATGGTCCTAAAGACACCCTTGCCGCATTGAACAATGGATCTTCTCGCTCCACTCTCACAGCCATAGCCTACCTTTCTGAGCTCACCGCCAGCACCACGAGGATAAGCCCCACAACGTGGCCATGCACCGCCCTGCCCTTCCCCCACAAGGAGCTCTCATGCAACCTCTCGTGGTCACCACCCCACTAATAGTCGCTTCTTTTGCCGGGTTTGGAGATAGCCGGTGATAGGCAGCGATCGAGGAAGAATGGGCAGACGTAGATGAGTAGTGGCAACTGAAGCTGATGAGTGGGTAGATGAGACGAAAAAGGGAGAAGAGAGAATGGGTGATGGAATTCGAGACCGAGGTGACGAAAGAAAAGAAAGCAGAACCAGGGTCATCTGATATGAGAAGCAGACGGAAATTATATAGAATCTGAAACATATGACGACATTGATAATGAAAACTATAAAATGTAAAGAACAAGAGAAAGATAGATTCAAATCGTCGAAATCGACTGATCTTTCAGAGATGGAACTTCTCGTAAAATGAAAGAGAATGACTTGAGGCAGCGAGGCTTCAGATGAAGGTCGTTCAAAAGAGAACGAAAGAGAGGAATTAAAAAGGAAACAAGGAAAGATCCATAGAAAATTTAGGGAAAACTGGATACATGGCTAAAACTTTTGTCATCATCGTTGTTCATTTTATGTATATAGTATATGATGTTAGAAAACATGATTCGAAGTCCCAAGAATCCAACATGATTGTCAAAATAGATCCTTAAACTTCTCTTCCATCAATATCTTCTTCTCACAGATAACCGGATCTAAATAAACCTCGTGAAATATTTATCTTGGCTTCCAAAAGAGTGGATTACACAGCACTACGTACTTTATCCTAACTTAAATAGCACTACTTTGTTGTAGCAGCCTGGTTGGCATGCCATGGAAGATGGCAGCTGGGAACTCTTTCTGAGAGTAAGGATGACAATGGAACTCTTAATGGACAAGTGCTGCCAGAAGAGCTTTCCTAGTTACATTTCGAGGTGCATGACTCCAGGTAATGCCTTAAAAGCCTTGCTTTTCCTAATAATTGCATCGTGGGTCCAAAGTTGAAAGCAGCACCATCATGGCTTTCTTGGTTGGATTTGGATTCATGTTTGTCCTTTGCATGCGTAGGGAGCCGAGTGCAACCTCGTTGCTCTTTCCAGTCCTCCTCTCATCCCAAACTTTTTCCATTGATATGTAAAGGCGAGAGTCAGTGATGAACTATAATTATATCATCATCCATAATCTCGGATCCTTTTGCAACAAAACAATCAAGATTTAAATGGCCACTCTAATGATAGAGGGACTTGTTTTCTCAATAAATTTGATAGAGAGCCTTGGCCTCAAATGCATTCATTGAGCTTGGATTTCTCTGACGGAGCTACCAGGAACCTTCAGCATCATAAAGGAAAACAACAGTGATGCTTTTCCTAGCCACTGATGCATCTAAAAGAAGGAGAATAGGAGAAATTTCTGGCAGACAAGGGGGGAGGACGAATCATGAATCCAGGTTCTTAGCACCCGCTCTTAAAGACATAAACTACGCTAGTGGGAGTACCCTCCGTAGGATATGTTATTTGAAAAATCACTGGGGTAAACAGCATCTTCCTTTAAACCGTGTTGTCAAGTTCACAAAGGGGGAAATGAACGAGGCCAGATGGGAGCTTAGTGGAAGGCAAGTGAGACAAGGACTTGGGGGTGTCCACAAGGGTGACTACCGATCTAGAGTGATGGAAAATCTATGGAAGCTTCAGTCTGGCATTCAGGTTATCCTATCCCCATGGCAAACAACCATCATGTTTCTCGCTTCAACCATGAAGCTAATATGGTCAAGTTTTTCACCTTAAATTCTCACCTTAAGGTTGTTTGGGGCGGAGGGTATATTTCCGATCCTTGCCTCCATCCTTGCCTCCCACATTCGCTTCTATCCCCGAATGAGAGAGGATTTTTCCTCTTATCCTCACCCCCCCGGTTCATCATTTCCTGTGAAAAATCCTTAATCTTTTTTTTTTAAAAAATTAACAATTAACTTTGACCTCAATTCTATTGTTAAAAAAAAAAAAAAATACACATATATTTGAAAACCAAAATCTATTTTAAACTACTAAATATTCAAAATATATTAAAAATTTTAAATTTAAGAGTCTAAATTCAATATTTAACACATAATAAAAGATTCAAATTTATATAATTACATTTGTTATCATGTAAATAATCAAAGACAATATAACCAAAAAAAATAAATGAGAATATATTTGACGAAAGAGAGGTATAAAGGTAATTTTATATTTAAAAAAAAAAAACTCTAGTCCTCCTTATTCTTGAACCTAGCATATTTTTAAAATTCCTCCTTATCTCCCTTATTTAAGGCCTATTTAGCCAACTATTGGCCAATAGCTTTCTAATATAGCAGCCACTTATCCTAACAATTAATCTAAATAGAGCCTTAATCTCTTCAAACCCATCTATCAGGTGGTTCTCAATAGAATTAGATTTTTTCATCCTTAGTTCTAGCTCTATAAAAGTAGAGTCATAATTTGCAAGCCTTAAAAGAATTCATGGATTAAAGGACTTAACCAATAAAATTTGATTTATCTAAGAATTTTTAGTTTTAGAAGCATGTCCTCTGCAATACTACCACAATTAGCCAATCCCTATTAACTGACAATAACAATGGTAACTCAAAGAACTTGGCCTTGGTAGCAAAGGTGGATCCATATGTTCTTGAGGGCAAGCAATCACCCTCCGCTCCTCAAATTTAAAAACTTATCTAGTTCCAATAAACTCTATTTTCCTTAGCCTTTGATATAATACGAGCTCACTGGCTTTTGGCCTCTCATCCTAATTTCATTCAGCTTGATGGAACAGAATTTGTTTTCCTTGATAGCATAAATTCAATGTTGGAGTATAAGCTTCCACTATGACTACCTAATACCAAATTACCACATCATGCTCTCATTGGAAGGCAGCAAAAAAAATAAAAATCCCTTAATACTTGTGACAACATTGATGCAGGGCCTAGAGGATCCAGGTGCCAGCATCCATCAAAAGTCTTCTTTGCCAAAGCCTATGCCCAAACTGAAGATTTAAAATCACGACCATTGATCCAAGAGTAAGGACATCAAGATCAATATACACTTTGTGTTGATCTATACTAGATTTAAGTGTCCTTTTCTGTAAATATTTGTTCTTTTAAATCCTTTCATTTCAAGATATTAGCTTTCTAAAAATCTAATGTAGTTCATTTTTACAGCACTTCAATTTGGTTTTATTTTATTTTACCATCAAAGAGCTCTTAAAATATAAATTAAGCAAACATTATAAATAAATCTGATATTTACTGAATAACTTCTTTTTTCCTAAGTCTTCAACCATTCTTTTTTCTTTTTTTTTTAAGTATCATATAATTTTATGGGTATTTTATTTTCATTCTAATGATTGGTGATTTCGAAAAACTAATTACACTAGTCAAAATTAAACCTTACTTTACTTTTTTTTGTATACAAAATCATTCTCAATATATACTTAATGCCAGATAAGGAATAATTAGAAGGAAAGATAAATTACAAATATTTTGATTTCAATTGAGAAATAGGGATATTTGCGAGAGGCCCGAGTCCAAGCCGTTGTTTTGCATTTAAAAGCTAAGATCATTGGCTTCATATTAATACTTGGTCTTCTTTAATTTTTAGATGCGGTGGCCATATAGGCGAACCCCTATTCCCCTTATTTCATGCCGTGGACCCCTCTATGCTTGTTGGACGACCCCACAACTTGGTTGGACTAAATTAAAGTTTGAAGGCTCCTTCGAGGCAATTCTCGCTATCGCACCATCTTCAAAATTAAAGGATATGGAGGTTGTCCATCCGGCGAAGGTAACTCGCAAACAGTCATCACCTGCTTTGAAGAAGGAAACTTTAAGAGTCCTCATCCCATTCGCATTGTTGGATTTATCTCACTCTCTTTCCGCGATCCATGGTCTCCCACGTCCACCGGGAAGGCAGTGGTCCTGCTGACTGGCTTTGCGACCCCTACTTCCATGGGAACGGCAAGATTGGATTTTTTCCTTTAAAGGCTTCCGTTTCACCGCATGGCTGATTTTGGCACCGCACTGAGATGGACAGCGTGGGATCCTCCGCTCCACCCCGGCAGCAACAGCAGCAGCAGCAGCAGCACCACCACCACCACCACCACCACCACCTTGGACGCAAGCTGCACCCGGCCAAGGGCAAATAAAGCTTGGGTGCAGTTAATTGCACTTAAAACATTACCGTCCAAAGGTCTTTCCGTTTGCACGCCATATGACCGATAGAGCTTTAAATATGAAAGGGATAACTCACTGAACCCTGCGTCATTAGGATGGAAACGAAGCAAAACGAGACAAAAGTTTGCAGCATGGAGATATAAATATGAAATGGGTACTTAACTGAATCATGGGCCATAGAGATGGCAACGGAGCAGAGCCGGACAAAAGTTTGGAGTATGATGGGGATCGTAATCTTCATCTCTATTTTTTTTAAAATAAAATAATTTTCATTCTCATTTTATTCTATTTAAAATTTTAATAAAAACTATAAAATTAAAAATATAACTATTTTTCATATTAATAAATTAAACATTTATCTTCTAAATTTATATCTATCATTAAAATAACTAAAAATTTAATTTAATTAAAAACTAAATATTATTTAAATATAAGATAATATAGTATTTAAGTATGGAACTAATGAGATAGGGATGAGACCGGGCGACATATATTTAATTCCATCCTTCTTTCTCATCCGAGGGGCTACATCTCCATCTTAATGAGACTGGATGGGATGTACTTAATCTTATCCCTCTTTTTCACCCGAAGGTCACATCTTCGTCTTCACAAAAGGTAAAAAATCTTATAGAATACAATGGGGCAGATCCCCACTATACAAGTTGAAATTATCATTGACTCATATTTTAATATCCTTCTAAATTTTTGTTTTCTTTTTGAAACATACAAATAGTAGTAGTTTAAGATATATTTGATTTTTGAAAACGTTTCTATTTTTTATTTCCATTTTCATAAAAATTAAAGAATACCTAGTAAAATGTGTTTAATGATTGAAAATGGAAAATAGCTTTTTTAAAAAAAACATAACTCTTATACAACAGAAAATTAAAAATAATTTAAAAATATTTTTACTGTTTTCTTTAAAAAAAGAAAATAAAAGTTAGAAAACTTAAAAATATAGAAGTAAACAATATTTTCTTTAACTTTTTAGACCCATCATTTTAAAAGTATTGTTTATAATAAAAATAAAAAATAAAAAATAAATTTTTTCACTTATCAACTTATTTCTTTTAGAGATCAAAAAATAGAAAATTAAAATTATTTTTATAAAAAAGAAAATAAAAATAAAAAAATATTAAAAAAATCAAACGCAGTCTTATTTTTTCCTTACAGGATCTTCTTTCTTTTTTTTCTTTTTTTCTTTTTTCTTTTTCCCATTCCATGCTTTACAATTTCTCATAGAAATCATTTTCAAAAAAACTTGTATTGCATCTGGCTAAGCAGCAAAACCTAATGAATGAAAATTTAACATATTGTAATCAAATATCAATTAAACTACTTAACAAGAATTAGTAAATTCCAAAAAAAAAAGAATCTAGTAGTTTTAATTATAAGCCACAAGTCAAAACTTCATCTTAGTCACCTTTGCATACTTGATGATTTTTATGATATTATTAGATTTTTGTTTCAATATTTGAAGTAATCATTTGTTTCATTAAATCTGATATCTTAAAACTACAGAGGGTAAAAAACATATTTGACATGTTGAACAATTTAATCAGTTAATAAATTTTTTTAATTTCTAATTTAGATATATACCATAAACTTTCGAAGGGGCAAGGATAAGGGTCTCTTGCCTTGTATCAGCCATGCTCTCTCTCTTCCCTTTGCTGGAGAAAGAGATGGAAGGAGAGAGCATCTTTGCAAGGCAATATTTTAAAGGAACTCAGATATCATGTTTGATCAATAAATTAAATTAACTTTGATCGATTGATGGGTCAACTATGAACAATTATGATAAATAAATTGTATCAAAATAAATCTTAATTATTTAATGATTGCTTCCATATGGTTGAGTCCATTGGAGCAGTTGGCACCTGGAATTTTATACTAGTATTCCGTAATTGCCTCAGGACTGAGCAGCCCGGAATTTTATTTTAGTAGAACAGTATCGTAGAGTCAGAGATATATATATATATATATATATTTTATAGAAAGTATGGGGTCCAACAATTAAGTAGTAGAAAGAATAAACAAGTGAACCAGCACCCTTCCAAAGTAAATGAAGGATTGTTAGTTTTTTTTTGGGTCAAACACAAACAACATTACACTATTTTAATGTATATATAAAGCATAAATAAAAAAATAAAATATTAAGAAGAGCCTAAAAAAGTGAAAAGAAGGAGTTGCAAAAGAAATATTTAAGTAATAAATAATATGCGTAATCCTCTTTAAATATGTGAATAGCTTTGAAAGCAAGAGATGAGAATAATTTTTAAATATTCTAAATTAAAAATCAATCTTCCAACACTGGATTATAAATCTATTTGAGAATAATTTTTGAATTACTTTTCAATAAAATGTGTGAAGCTTGGAATGCGATAATGATGCAAATCAATTAATTTCATACTGCTTATAATTTAGTCATAATGGTACTAGCATCAACCTTCATCTAAGCTTCATATGATAGTGAGTAGAATAGAGCTACAGAGAATCGGATAGCTTGCATCTAAGCTCGGTCCTAATAAAATTATGATCTAGGGCCATGGATGACATAAGCTCCCTTTCATAGATTAGATTTTTTGTTGCCATCAAAATTTATCTATCAAGAGAGTAAATGAGCATAGAATGATGCATTAATTATACAATGGAAACCATATGTTTCCTTTGTTATCAAACAAATGTTTCAAGTTATGTTTGGAGAGAGAGGCTTTTCAAATAGTAATATTCCCAAGAATGCTCACTAAAAAATCTATCACTTCCCGCTTTCTAGATAAAGTATACAATATAAGTTATGGGGTGGCGAGTTAGTTTAGAAGTCGTTCATATATCCTTATTTATCTTCATTTGGTAATTCATTTGATTATTATTTCAAAGGGCAAGAAAGTAAAAGCCGGATTAAACAGGTAAATATTATTTCTTGCATGTTTATAATATTTATATTGTTTTCTCACATCTATATTTTAAATATTTATATTATTTTTCATTGTTTCCTTTCATCTTTTATTATTCTATTTAATGATATTAAAGAAAACACGAATGTTCTTGATCTAAATAAAATCATTGCAAAATTGTTTGATTGTTTGCCCCTCTCACAAGTGAATTCATAGCTCCATTGGTTAGTAAGTGTTACGGTAAAAGTATTTATGTAAAGTATTTATGAGTGAATGACATAATAAACCATAAGGTCGTCATCTAAAGTTAGCAAGAAACAATATCTCGATCAATTTTTCCACCCCTATCACCATCAGCTAGTCCTTTCGTTTTTTTTTTTGTTTTTTTGTTTTTTTTTAAAGGTCTAGTCGCACGGTGATTATGTCACGCGAAGGCTTTTCTCTTCCGTACTTTATTTATTTATTTTTTTAACAGTTGATCAGCTGTCACCCGCTGTTCGCTCTTTGAAAGGCAATGGGGGAGTCAGGCCCTGTCTTCAGAGCTTGGAACACTTAGTAATGGTAGGGTTCAAGCGTGCACTATTTTTCTTAGAAGAAAATAATTCTATAAAACAAAGAGATCAAACGTAAAGGCGGAAATAGATCCATAGATAATGTGATGATAATGGAGGAATTCGACGCGAGTGGAGTAGAGTGAGGCTCCTGAGCTGAACTGACCACGCCCCACACCAATTGTCACAGAAACTACTAACGATTCACTCCAGGCAGAAGGGGCTCCATCAAGGGAGTTGGGGAAGAAGAAGCGGTCCTTCTCCTGCCACAACCACCTCCATTTAACCAATTCCAGCGAGAGAGCACCAAGTACGTCAGCCCAGACGAGAAGAAGCCATAGAACCACCCAACGTTGTAGATAAAGATGAAGGCCGCCGGAGTGGACTCGAGCACCCCAAACTTGTGAAGAAACCCCGGCACCACCGGCAGCAGGCTTACCACAACCGTCACCATCGCCGCCACGTTGTACCCGTGGCGGTAGTAGTAGGCCCCGTCGGGGCTCGCGGAGTAGAGCTCGTCGACGTCAAGGATCGTGCGGCGGAGGACGTAGTAGTCGGACAGGAGGACGCCAGCGAGGGGGCCCATGATGGCGGAGTACCCGACGAGCCATGTGTAGACGAAGCTGTCGGGTGAGCTGTAGATCCTCCACGGCTGAAAGGCGATGCCGAGGAGCGCGGTGAGGAGCGCGCCGGACTTGAAGTTGAACGTGGAGGGGCTGAGGCTGACCAGCGCGTTGGCCGGAGCAACGACGTTTGCCGGGATGTTGGTGGTCAAGATAGCTAGGGTGATACCTGGGATGGCGAGAATTTTGGCGAAAGCGCCGCTGATATGGCTGAGGAGCTTGATGGGGTCGGAGATGAGGCTGCCGAAGATGGTTGAGGTGGCGGAGGTGACGGCGAGGCCGACGAAGGCGAAGGAGCCCATGAAGAGGGGGAGCCCCAGTTGGCCGAGAACCTGGTCGGCCTGGCTTCGGGCATAGCGCGAGAAGTCGGAGATGCTCAGCGCCACGGCGGCCCAGCTGCCGACGTTGGCGGTTAGAGAGGGGAAGAAGAGGGCCCAGAACTGGGGCCAGGTGAGCCGCGGGGGCTGGGACAGCATGGGGCCGAAGCCGCCGGCCCGGACGTAGGCCCAGGCGAGGAGAAGACCGGCGAGGAAGACCAGGACCGGTGCCGAGTACTTCTCGAGCTGGCGGATACCCCGCATTCCTCTCCATACGACGGCCAACTGGGCGAGACAGAAGAGAAGGAAGCAAGCGAGCTCCAAGGGGGAGGTGGCGAGCCAGTGGAGGGGACGGGAAAGGGAGGAAGAGCGGAGGGAGGCGGGGAGGAGGAGAAAGAGGGCCTGGCCGCCGATCCAGGACTCGATGCCGAACCAGCCGCAGGCGACGAGGGCGCGGAGGAGGGCGGGGACGTGGGCGCCGCGGACGCCGAAGGCGGCGCGGGCGAGGACGGGGAAGGGGACGCCGTAGCGCGTGCCTGGGGCTGCGGCAAGGAGGAGGGGGAGGAGGAGGATGGCCTTGGCGGCGACGACGACGGCGATGCCCTGCCACCAGGCCATGCCCTCCTCCACCAGGCTGCCGGCGATGTAGTAGGACGGCACGCCGATTACCAGCCCCACCCAGAGGCCAGCCATGTCCCACGCCGTGGCCGTGCGCTGGTGGGGGGGTACCGGGCGCAGATCCCGGCTGCCGGCCGCCAGAGCCCCCGGTTCTCCTGTGCCGGCCGTCATGATGGCCGGCCGGCGAGGGGGAGTTGGGCAAAATTAAGGGAGGGAGACGAGAGGGAGCAGTGGCATGGAAAGAGGGTGGATGCTGGAAGCGGGGAAGGCATCGATTGCGCTGCTATTAAGGATGGATTAGAGAAGGGTTATTTGGGCCGTTCGGCTTCCACTTACCCTTCCCGAAAGGAGAATATACCGTCGGTGGTTGATTAAGTAGCAAATTGAACGACAATTCATCAAAATTAAAGATGCTGGGACTGTACATTTTCATCGTTTTAAAAATCAATTAATAAGAACAGATGCCTAAGAAGCTTTATTTTTTAAGCACTGGGCCTCCCTTATATTGTTATAAAACAAATAGAGCATGCACCAT
This sequence comes from Metroxylon sagu, assembly GCA_017589505.3. NCBI lineage: Eukaryota > Viridiplantae > Streptophyta > Magnoliopsida > Arecales > Arecaceae > Metroxylon > Metroxylon sagu. The sequence goes on along the minus strand of JACVBY030000468.1, from coordinate 673,489 downwards.
CGATGGAGCACATGGAAGCATGAAATGAAATTATTACAGCGGAAGCGACACGGGAGATTTGAATTATTTATCAAGCGAGTCAGGGAAGGGGTTTGAGTGCCGCGTCTTCATTTGCTTTATGCATGGGTGCCAACGCATGCGCATCGCTTCATTGTCAGGATCTACGAGGAGAAACCACGCTCCTTGGATTGTAAATACGGTGGCAGTAGATGGCAATTCATGTCATTAAAAAGTACAATAATAAGTAGGTTATTTTTAATCCCACCCATTTATTAATTACATCATCAATATAGATTCAAACCCATTTTATATATTATGTAGGTTATAGAAAATGATCTGTATAATCTATTTATTAGACATATTGAATTAGTATTGATACGAATGCATGATCCATTTTCAACTTGTATAATATAAAATTAAATTTTAGTTCATCTTACCCGTATAACATATGTGACTTATTTAATACTAATTTTAATTATAAAATAATTATATATTTATAATCATAATTAAAGCACAAATAAAAATAATGATATCAAAATAATAATCTCGATAGTTTAAAATTAAAGAGTGAAATTAACTTTAATAAATTAACTATCATGGCATATAGTTTTCTTTATAAACATCTTTTGACAATTGATATGTTCTATGTGATGGTAGTTCCATTATTTGCTAGAAAATTGATATTTTTAGTTCTGAAAAAAAAGAAAGTAGTGAGTGGCTTAGATTTGTTCTTGTAGCCAATAGGTAATTCGTTGTTTAGGTAGCATGATATTTTTCATAGGTTTCAATTAAAAAGGTAAAGTATATATAAATTCTTCCAACTTTTATATTTATGACAAGTTATTAAATTTTTTATTACAAAGAAATTATCGATCTAAATAGGAAAACTTTCAATTTAAATAAATTGATTCAATAACATAAAAAATATATAGATGGTAGATGTTTTATTCACGGAGAAAAATGTTGGTTGATGCGGTCATGAAACCAATAAATGGACAGGTTTAGTCATATCCATTGGAGATGGGATCAACGTGTGCTTTCTCTTTAGTGCAACATTCGAACGTTAGAAAAATTTTATAAAGAAAAAGGATTTTGTTAATTGATCCAGATGACTGAAACTTTCTGAATACATCCGCAGTTAAGCTGAAGCGTATTGCAGAAATTCTTTGTCTCATGACGTCTTCGTGTGCTACCCTATTTCCTAAAATTCTTTCACCAGTATCAAAGCCAGAAGAAGCGACTCTATATTCTATGGATCTTCTTGCTGAGAAGAGGAAGAAGAGGCGACTTCCTTTTCTCTAACCAGGCCAGAGGTTCTTTGAATGCCCGATTCCATCTAGATGCTGTGAACCCCAAGTCAGACACCACTAGTCCCAGCTGCCTTTATTGCATCCTAGCTAGCACAACCTACCAGTCATTGCCCCTTTACTGAAGCCCTAATATTCGCCCTTTGTTATTAGATATTGGCATCCTCTGTAACACCATCTCAAGGAGAAGACCGACATCTACTGCAACACCCCCATCATAGGCATCTTCCAAGTGGCCCACACTATGGTGGCACTTGGATGGTCAAGATGAATAGTATTAAAGATAATACCTCCACTGTATCCCATAGAATCTATGAGCACTTTGCACCTTGTAGTATCTCCTATTACAAGTAGTATTACTGCAATATCCCACACCATCTTCTATTATAAGCACCATCTTCCCATAGTATTCCACACTATCTTCTATCATATCATGATGGCCGGCTAACAGTGGGGTAGTGGGGCAAAATTAGCGAAGTGAGATGAGAAGGGGTTGTGGCGCCGCAATGAAGGTAAATGGATGAAGGAGGGAGGGCTTCGGTTGCATTGAATTCACGTAAATGCATCACTTATTTTTAACCAATATAATCTGAAATTAGGTTTTACTCTATCCATCCTATATAACCTATGCGACTCATTTAATATTTTATAAAATAATTAGATATTTGTAATCATAACTAAAGCACAAAACATAAATAAAAATAATAATTTTAATAATTAAAAATTAAAAGGTAAAATTAACTTTAATAAGTTAAATAGGTCTAAAAGGTCATATCCAAGTTTAGTTTGTAAATCATGTTACATAAATTAATTTAGTTAACAATTAGGGTAATTGCAGATCAATTTAAAATTAGTAAGACAATTCGATATGCAGCTTGTTTATTAATCATGTTTAACAAGTCAATTTGATTTTGATCTGAGCACATTTATGCACAATCTAAATCCATTAGCTCTATGCCAAGTTCGAATCATATTTATAGGTCGTGTCTAAAATTGTCACCCTTAGCAGCAATGGCATGCATGCAAGATAATAGCTTCCCAAAGGCTTATGCGAGAGAAGAGTGTGGCTTCTTTATGGCCATATGTGACAACCGCTAGTCATGAGGTGCAAGGCCCTATTTTAAAGCAGATATTGACCTCAATGTGTGAGAAATAGCTACTTGACATAACTAATAAGAAATAGCTACCATTGACCCTCTTATCCTATCGGTTGTTCCCAATAAAAACCTAAGCCCATGGCTACTATGTTAGAAGAGTCATTGAAGTAGCACCAAAAGTAAGCTTGTAAATGAATTAGGTCAATCCATAAATCATCTAATTAAATCTGAATTTAATATGTATTTAAAGTTTCGTGAGTTAAGTCAGATTTAAAAATTAGATCCAATCTAAATTTTTCATTGAATCTGAATCTTGCATTTTTCAACTCAATCTATGATTCGATCCAACCTTTATATTATTCGAATCTAATTTAGATCAATAGAAAATAGATTCAACCTGGCCTGAACCCAATTCGATATAACCTATAAAGCTTAATAAGATTTATTTTAAATTCCTTTGCTTCAATTATCTTTACTAGTTTATTAAATGAACCTTCGTTTAAACTAATTCTTCTTTTCATCTTAACAACTATATCTCCTTTCATTTATTTTCATTTAATTATATCTAAATATTCATATTTCATTATTTATTTTGATGGATTCTTATTTATAATGTATTTAAGTATATTAATAAATATTTTATAAATCATAATTTATAAACTTAATAATAATCATTTATTTGAGTTTTTTTTGATGAATTTAGAGGAAGACCTCATAAGCTTTTATTGTAAAATACTTACAAGCCAACAAATCCTTCTTGGACGTCGGATCACCCGTGGCCATCCCCTGATCTTGGGGAGGGAAGAGGTGTGGGCAAGTTGGGCATCGTTAATCATTTATTTGAGTAGAATTAAAAGTTTTTAAATAAAAATTTAAGCTAAGTTAGCTTTTTTTTTAATCTTATTTAAACTTTTTAATAAATTTTTATTTGATTATCTATTATTAAATTTTAGTTATAAAATAATTATTAGATGTTTGACTTAAAAGTAAACATAACTCAAATCAATTCTATCCTAAATCAAAATATTTTGAATTCAATTCAAATAATAATCAATATCAAACTGAACCAAATAACTCATTGGACCTAATAACTTTTTTTCTAGATTTAATTTAATTTAATTTAATCAGTAAATAAGTTAGATTTGGATTTAAAATTATTAACTGAATATAACATCGATTTGAATTAAAATCAAATATGTTACGATCTGATATGTTTGTAACCCTGACTAACAGCAAACTTCAAATACGTGATGGTAAGTTTCTTTTCAATACGACCCCATCCATTATTGCTTGAAAAGTTATTTTACCTTTCCGTTGACTGTTGGAATTTTTTCACTGCACGGTAGAAGCGAAGAGATCTACCTCGTTCTATTTTCACTCAGATGGCAAGTTTTATGCAGTAATGATCGGCGGCTGTGGCTTGGGTGGGGGTACCAACAGCGGCGGAGGACTCGTGAGTCGAGCGAAGGTTGAGTGACGAGCGAAGGTTGAGTGACGAATTTGAATCAGTCCAAATTATAGCATAACTTTTTTTATTATCTAGAAAAATATTATCTTCAAATAATGGCGACAGTGGTTTACCAATTCCCCTCTCCCTTCACGAGCAACACCCATGATTTAAAATCCCGGACTTGGAGAACAAGCCCTTAAAAAAGGATGTTCCAAACGATCAAGCTAACAATAATTGACAGATTACTGTATTCATTAACATGTTACATTTCCACGAGTAAAATGAGAAAAATATACCAGCTTTTATATTTTTGTTGGTTATAAGTAATTATATATTTTTTTGGGAGGAAAATGATGATGATTATAGGCAATGACCATTGTATTGCTTAATGATTGCTTGGCTATAAAATCTATTACCTTATAATAGAAAAAAAATAATATAATATAGTTATTAATATAAGTTTTACATTATAATATGTAAATAATGATAAAGTTAAATGAGTGCAATGCACACGCTATATCTAATGGGTGCCGTGTTAACCAGAGGATATATATATATATAACTTAAAATACCCTTTCAGAAAACGTCACTCAACTATCAGCTGTTGCAAAGCTTTTTTGTCCGTTCCTTTTTAAAAGCTTATAAGATAAGGAGCGATAGAAAAGGTTTACATCAATTAAAGATTTACTTACGAGAGAGAGACCTCTAAGTTATGATAGCATTCATAAGTTACCTTATTGGACGCCTGGTACTAGCTATCAAGAAATGTAATTATTTTGGAACTAGGATGATAGAGTCCAACTAAATATTGGAGTGGGGGGAGGGTCCAAAATCATATTTCCCACATCAGGAGACAAGATTCACCAATCAGGCTTACTGGCACCTTTAAAAAATGTGAATAGTTGGATCCACTGCGATCTCATGGATAAGGAATGCACCATAAAGAATTTCACCTTTAAAAAATGTGAATGGTTGGAGAAAGAGACCGGCCAACTCAAAGAGAGAGAGAGAGACTTGCCGGCCCTTTCTGCTGCTCCGAATCAATAAGGCCTTGGAGGCCTGGGGTTGTTGGGCATACTCCTCGTCACCTCCGGAAAGAGAGGTTTCCTTGAAGGAAGGGTCATGCACACTAATGGAAGGTTGCATGCAATTGGTCACGGGAGAAGTACGAGCCCTGGTACGCAGGGCATCGCCGATTTACACGGGGCCACCTCCACACGTAAAGGAGCTGCATAACAGCCCCATTGTCGAGAATAATTTCTTTTATAAACGTGTTTTAATAATTAATATGTTCTAATTGATGATAGTCCCATTATATATGTACTATCCATGAAGGAAAATGTTGATCAATATGGTCATGAAATCCAATAAACAGGTAGGATGGAAAGGTGTGATAGAAAGTCATACTTTTTTCTTTTATATTCATCGTAAATTGAATCTTCGTAGTCTTCTTTTTGGTGTGGCATCTGAATGTTAGAAGAATACTACAAAAGGAAGGACTCTATGGATTGATCCAAATGATTGAAACTCTTCCAAATACATCAACATTCAGGCCGAAGTGCATCATAGAGATTTTCTATTTCAGGATATTTTCATGTGCTATGCTATTTCCTAAAATCTTTTTACTGATATCAGAGCGGGAAGAGATGACTCAATTCTATGGATCTCCTCGCTAAAAAAAGGAAGAAGCGACTTTCTTTTCTCTAACTAGGTTGAAAGTTCTTCGAACACTTAACTCCATCCAAATGCTATAAACCCTAGCTCAGACACCATTAGTCCCAACCCCTTTTATTGCTTCCTAACTAACACAACACATTGGTCGCCCTTTGCTGTCCTACTGTCTACCCCATGCGATTAGATGTCGACATACTCTATAACACCATCTCTAGGAGAAGATTGGCGTCGAGACACAACACTCCATCCTATGAGTCGCCCGTACTTATAGAGGTGCTCGGATTGTTAAGACAAACAGTATTGTAGGTAATATTTTCACAGTATCCCATAATATCTCCTATTATGGGTACTATCTCCATAGTATTTCATAATATCTCCTATTATAGGTAGTATCTCCGCAATATCTTCTATTATAGGTGCTATCTCCATAGTATCCTATAGTATACTATTTCCACAGTATTCTATATTATCTCTTATTATAAGTAGTATCTCTATATCATATCTGTTGCAAGATTTATGCATTTATTTTGTATCATGTAATTGTATTCCTAATTTGTTGCCTCCTTCAAGTGATAGTAAAGATGGCTTCTCCGATAAAGAGAAAACCAGATATGAAGTAGCCTTCCTATGTTTTATGGCCAAGGAGGATAATGGGGTATGTGATTAACTTAATAATGAAATTTTTTTGATAAATTATATAATTCATTGATTGAATTACATGATGATGTTTAAAGAAAAAAGGTCATAAAAATGTATTTTCAAAGAAATTAATTAGTGAAGTTGAAAAAAAAAAAAGATTGTTTGAAAAATGGATATATTTTTTTTTAAAAGATGAAAATAGCTTCTTGAAGAATAAAAATGAAAGGTTAAAAATATGTTCTTCAAATTTGCATTTATCAAAAGAACATGATTTTTTTTAAAAAAAAAGTTAATGATTTAACTCAAACTCTTTGCAAATTGATAATCAGTCTCGTAAAAAAGCTGAACTATAAGATCTATTCCTTGTTAACCGACTATGTGATACCGGATCTATTATACTAATTCTTTTTAATTTTCAATTCTTCTTGCCTTTAGCAATTGTGTAGGTTGTGAAGATAATGATATGCATTAAAAAGATAATTGTATGTAGTAAGAAGATAATTGTATGCATACTTATCTTTATTGTGTGCAGTAAGAATATAACTATGCATAAGAGGGTAATATTGAGAGAGGAGCTACGCATTAGAGAAAGTTTGTAGAATGCATTAGACCTTATGGTTTTAATAATAAGAAGTCTTTCTCAAGATGTAGTTAATAAAAGAATCTTCCCTAAATGATATGATAGACTATTTCTTTAGAAGAAAATAATTCTTAAGAACAAAGAAATCAAGTATAAAATTAAAGCTGATGGAGCAAGCTACTTAACAAAGAAGCCTTATTATGGTTGGTTGATTGTTAAATTTAGTCCTCTAAAACCACGGTGTCTTAAATATTCCTCAGAAGAGATGGACATAGCATAGCTATAAATAATTAATAAAGTAAACAAAGAACAACAATTTAATGCATCCCTAACATTATGATATTTTCTTAAATAATAACATTTCTTTAATACAATGACAACCATGAGTTGCAATGCTTACTCATTAAATTTGTTTAACTTGATTCAATCTGTTGTAAATCAGATCAAATTATCTATTTAATAAAATGAATAGATTTTGATTTGAATATTTGACTCATTGAATAAATAAGCGGAGTTTAGATTGATAAATTTTTGGTCTAATCAATATCAGATTTGATTTGAATCTCTTCCATCCTGACTTAATTGCCACCTCTAATGATAAGTCTTAGGTGTGCCATAACACTGGATCATGTCAAGTACTCTCATTATTTGCCATAAATTAGGCATGTTGTATGAGATTCATGTGCTTAAATCTTATTGTGATGGGTGGCCTAAACACATCTATCTATTGACAAATGATAAATTTCCTATCAAGGAAAAACCTGACAACTGAGACTAGGAATGGCAACGAAATAAATTCAAATAGGAAGATATAATCTCCATCTTCACCCTTAACCTTGCTTTGATCCTGGAATGGCAATTGATTTTCCTCCATCACCATCCCTGTGATTCTCCATTCATCACAGAGAATTTTCAATCCCTATTTTCTTATTTTTATAAAGAAAAAAAAGCTTCTAAAATTAAAGAAATCATGCAAGAATAGTAAAATTATTTTATGCTTATAATTATCTTTCAAATTATTTTAGCAAAAATTTATTATTATATATAAAAGAATTTTAAAGGCCATCAAACTTTCATTGTAAGAAACAATATAGAGATTTGAAAGCTAAAGATCTATATTTATTAGAGAAGATCATTGCCTCCTCTTTGCACTCATGAAGATGAAGAGCCTTACTCATCAGATTTTGGGTTCGAATTTGGAAACAGAGAACATAATCTCTGTCTCTGAATCCGGATCCAATGAATTTTCAAAAAAAATTTCATTCCCATCCCCTTGCCATCTCAAGCTGACATGAAGTCGAATGAACTTCTGAGACAAGGTGGAATACACTATACAAAACATGTTGGCCGGAGCAATGAAAGCCTCATCAGAGACATCATCACCTTTTATGTCCATCTTTGTTGGGGAGGGTTGTGAACTTGTTATTATATCCATGGAAACATATAGTTAAATACGTACTTACATATGTGATGATAATGGAGGAACTCGACACGAGGGAGGTAGAGTGAGGCTCTTGAGCTGAACTAATCGCACTCCACTACCCTTCGTAGCTGCGTGACAGAGAAACACACAGTTAAACAAACTATTATTATTTATTTCACACAGGGCAGCAGGGGGTCCATCAAGGAGGGTGGGGAGGAAGGAGCGGTCCTTCTCCTACCACTACCACCTCCATTTAACCAATTCCAGCGAGAGAGCACAAAGTACACCAGCCCAGACGAGAAGAAGCCATAGAACCACCCGATGTTGTAGATAAAGATGAGGGCCGCCGGAGTGGACTCGAGCATCCCCAGCTTGTGAAGAAACCCCGGCACCACCGGCAGCAGGCTTACCACAACCGTCACCATCGCCGCCACGTTGTACCCGTGGCGGTAGTAGTAGGCCCCGTCGGGGCTCGCGGAGTAGAGCTCGTCGACGTCAAGGATCGTGCGGCGGAGGACGTAGTAGTCGGACAGGAGGACGCCAGTGAGGGGGCCCATGATGGCGGAGTACCCGACGAGCCATGTGTAGACGAAGCTGTCGGGTGAGCTGTAGATCCTCCACGGCTGAAAGGCGATGCCGAGGAGCGCGGTGAGGAGCGCGCCGGACTTGAAGTTGAACGTGGAGGGGCTGAGGCTGACCAGCGCGTTGGCCGGAGCAACGACGTTTGCCGGGATGTTGGTGGTCAAGATAGCTAGGGTGATACCTGGGATGGCGAGAATTTTGGCGAAAGCGCCGCCGATATGGCTGAGGAGCTTGATGGGGTCGGAGATGAGGCTGCCGAAGATGGTTGAGGTGGCAGAGGTGACGGCGAGGCCGACGAAGGCGAAGGAGCCCATGAAGAGGGGGAGCCCCAGTTGGCCGAGAACCTGGTCGGCCTGGCTTCGGGCATAGCGCGAGAAGTCGGAGATGCTCAGCGCCATGGTTGCCCAGGTGCCGACATTGGCGGTGAGGGAGGGGAAGAAGAGGGCCCAGAACTGGGGCCAGGTGAGCCGCGGGGGCTGGGACAGCATGGGGCCGAAGCCGCCGGCCCGGACGTAGGCCCAGACGAGGAGGAGACCGATGAGGAAGATCAGTACCGGCGCCGAGTACTTCTCGAGCTGGCGGATACCCCGCATTCCTCTCCATACGACGGCCAACTGGGCGAGCCAGAAGAGAAGGAAGCAAGCGAGCTCCAAGGGGGAGGTGGCGAGCCAGTGGAGGGGACGGGAAAGGGAGGAAGAGCGGAGGGAGGCAGGGAGGAGGAGAAAGAGGGCCTGGCCGCCGATCCAGGACTCGATGCCGAACCAGCCGCAGGCGACGAGGGCGCGGAGGAGGGCGGGGACGTGGGCGCCGCGGACGCCGAAGGCGGCGCGGGCGAGGACGGGGAAGGGGACGCCGTAGCGGGTGCCTGGGGCTGCGGCGAGGAGGAGGGGGAGGAGGAGGATGGCCTTGGCGGCGACGACGATGGCGATGCCCTGCCACCAGGCCATGCCCTCCTCCACCAGGCTGCCGGCGATGTAGTAGGACGGCACGCCGATTACCAGCCCCACCCAGAGGCCAGCCATGTCCCACGCTGTGGCCGTGCGCTGGTGGGGGGGTACCGGTCGGATATCACGGTTGCCGGCCGCCTGAGCCCCCGGCTCTCCGGTACCGGCCGTCATGATGGCCGGCCTGCGAGAGGGAGTTGGGCAAAACTAGGGGAGGGAGATGAGAGGAAGTGGTGGCATCGGGGGTGAATGCTTGAAGCAGAGAGGACCGGTTGTGTGGTTGTGAAGCATGGCTTCGCGTTGTGCGGGACCCGGAAAGGTTATCCTTAGAACTAGAAAGGATCGGTAACAGGTTATTTGGCACATTTGGCTTCATAATTTCGATGGGAACGGATGCTGTTGACTTTGATCCGGTCTCTCTTTATATCTCTCACATACTACGGTACGAGGTTTAGGTAGAGACTTGGATAGCTTCGAAGAAGTGAGAGAAAGATTAAAAAAATTTAAAGTAAAAATTAATAAAAGGCTGATACCTAATAGGATCCTTATCTCAATACGTTATTTATATGAGCCCTATATTATTATTATTATTATTATTATTATTATTATTATTATTATTATTATTGGATGCCAATAGATAACCTTGCATCCAATAACAAATAATAAGAGCAGATGGTTGCATATAATTAATACAATAAAATAATACAAATAAAAAACTTATGAGAGCCTTGTGAAATAGATTTATGTGAAAAATTAATATTTTTAATATTTTATATTTTTTATAATAAAACTTTTGTCATCACTATCAGCATTGGTTTCTTTCTTATTAATTTCTCTTTTCTTGTCATAATAAAAGATAACAGTAAATTTTAAATGTATGATGTTGAGTTTCTTTTCAATACAATCCATCCTTTACCAATAGAAAAGTAGTTCTACGTTGCCGTTGAAAGTTTGGATTTTTTCGGTGTACAGTGGTAGCGAAGAGATCTAGCCTTCTAATAATTATGCAACTGCATCGTTCTATTTTCCATTCAGATCACAAATTTTATGCAGGAATCAATGATCATATCAATTCCCTAGCCTTAAAGAGTGCCATGACTTGAGTGGAGTACCAATAAAATCATAATTATAATTATAATATTTTAAAATAATTTTTTATTAGATAAAAAAAAAAATATTATATACTTAAAACTTAAATTCACTTACTACCAATTAACTTCCACTCAAATTTTTAGAGCATGTGATTTCGATCCGTTAATGGATTAATTGGACTAACAGATAGGCTTTGAGGCGTTACAAATCATATTAGAGCCAAATCGAAAGTGCAGAAATTGATGGGAGAGTCCATCCCATGATATCTAAAAAATAGTCCTATATTGGATGGAAAAGAGTGTATTATGTACTTATAACTCAAATTTATCTACTATCAATTAATTTTCACTTGAGTGTTTTGAATCATGTGATTTTGATCTACTAGTGAGTTAATTGGACTAGCAGATAGCATTGCAATAGCATACTTTTATTTATTTTCTAAAAAAAAATGATCTTCAAGTAGTGGGGATTATGATTTACTATATATATCTTCTCTTCTTTTATCACCCATAATTTAAATCCTAGACCTCAACAGCCAGCCCTTAAGAGAGATGTGCTGACCAACCAAGCTAACAATTATGGACAAATTACTATATTCATTAAAATGTTGCATTTTCCATGGTTAAAACAAGAAGATATTCTAGCTTTTATATTTTTTTGGTTGCAACTAAGGATATATTTTTGAGAGGAAAATGATTGTGATTATAAGTAGTGACCATTGCTTAATGTATGATCGTTACTGTATCCTAGAACAACCAGCAAATTATTATTTGACTATAAAATCTATTATTGTCATCATTAATCATTATAATAGAAAAAAAAAAAAAAACATAACGTAGCTACTAATATAAATATTATATTATAATCTGTGAATTATGATAAAGTGTGTATGTAAATTAAAATACTCATTCAGAAAACGTCGCTCAACTAATGCAAATCTTCAGAAAATTAGATTTCTAAGTTAGCTAATTGGGTGTGGGAATCTATCGTAACAATCAGTAGCTACCAAGAAAATTATTATTATTATTATTATTATTATTATTATTTTTTTGTGTGGAACTAGAGTGTCAAAGTCCAATTAAATATTGAAGTGGGGGCGGGCTCAAATTCATATTTCTAATATCAGGATCAAAGGCTTTGAAAAATACGCGATTAGTTGGATCCACGACCTCATGGACGAAAAAAAAGTTCACGAGGAAAGACAGAGAGACTCGCCAACTCAAAAGGGAGTTATGTTGGAAATATTATTGTCTCTAAATTATATAATACTTTATGCATATATAAAATAAATAAATAGTTAATAAAGTGTTATCTCGTCTCAAGTATGCTATGAGTTGCACTCTTTTTAAAGTCTTTAGAGTAGAGTTAGTTTTGCTTAAATGCAAATAATTAATATTAGTCTACTGTCAAGATACAACATTAATCAAAAAAATAATTTAATAATAATTTCTTACCATATGTGGATTCAATTCTCTTTTGAAAAATTGAAATGCTTAATGTGTTGCATCTAATGACATAGTTAAAATAAAGAGGGAAAAATAAATCTTCATCCTCTTAAGTATCTTGATAAATAATAGAATTTAAAGCTAAGATTTATATTTAAGTATGTTCATGCTTTTTTAACTATCTATTGTGAGATCAAATTTTTGAATTATCAAATTAACATCCCACAAAGTAATGCACGCTATTGGAAGGTTGCATGCAAATAGACACACGTGCACAGGGCATGACCGACTTACACTGGTCCACCTCCACATGTAAAGGAGCTGCATACAGTTTTCTTTATAAATATGTTTTAATAATTGATTTGTTCTACATGATTGTGGTCACATTATTCACTGAAAAATGGATGTTTTCATTTCTTAAAAAAAAAAAAAAAAAAATTGCTTCGGTACATCTTGATGGCTTATTTTTCTTCTCGTAGCCAAATGATAATAGGATGTCTTGGTAGTGTTACAGGACCAATAGGATGCAGCAAGCAATGGATTTTTCAGTATAAGTTTTTCTTTTGTTACGGGCCTATCGATGGTAAACCTAAACTGGTAACTCTATCATTTATGCACATTCTTCAATTTTATCGAAGATTGAAGAAATGGTTGCAAGGGTTTTTCTTTAAAACTTCAATTGGCAAAAGAAAAAAATAATTTTTAAAATAATTTTTCTTAAAAATTAATCATTTAGAAAGTAGATTCTTAGGAAGATATTTTTTGCATCCACATTGGTTGAATATACAAAAAAAAAAAATTTAAGAAATAAATTTTCATAGACCAGACATATTTGATTAGCTATTTTGTTTCCTAATAAATGGAAGGACATTTCTAAATTTATCCCTATATTCAATGAATAAAATTAAAGGTATTGATGCTTAAAAATATATTTGCAATCTACATTCTGCTTCAAACACATAATAAATAATATTATTAATATCAATAAATCTAGGTAGGCTCTTGCCTTCATTGGTGTAGAATTTTTTTTTTGAAAATCTTGGTAAACTTTGGGTAGGCTTTTGCTCACATAATCAAATAAATAAATTAAAAATTAGCTAACAAGCATATATTCTTTTTGAGAAGAATAAGCATATAATTTGTTCTCGGAAGAGACACTAAAATTAGTTATTAGCTAGATAATTCCATAACCTTCCATCGTAAATTTTTACTTTGATATGCATTAGATTAATCCATAATTTTAGTTTACCTACTAAGTAATAATGAAATAATTCTGACATTAGCATCTCCGAGATAAAATTCTCATGCAATGGAAAGAAGGGTATCTCTAAAAATTTTTTCATTTACTAATCCGTAGAAAGCTTTTTTCCATCTCATTTGTGACATTTAACTTTCCGTACAATTATGGGAAGTAGCTTTTCTTGAGAAGCCATCTTCTATTAAATATAGTTGAAAGCACGAGGCTTTTTTATAAATAGGATGAAATTTTTTTTTTTTTAACAAATTCAGGGTGGAAACGAAATTATTTGAAAGAAAGGGGTTAAAGTTAAAAATGCCATTTCAAATGGCATTTTTTCGATCAAAAAAATGCCCCGTCAGTGCTAGCGGGGCTGGCACGGTGGCAACTAAAAAACGCCACTCAGAGTGGCGTTTTTTAAGATGCCACTCAGAGTGGTGTCTTGAAAAAATGCCACTCAGAGTGGCGTCTTAAAAACGCCACTACGAGTGGCATTTTTCTCAAAATACCCCCCACCCCCGCGGCTTCGCCCTCCCCCTCCTCCTCCTCCCCCTCCCGAGACCCCACGGCCTCCGGCCGGGCTCCTTCTCCTCCTCCTCCCCCTCCCGAGACCCCACGGCGGCCGACCCGGTCCGCACCCGAGCCCCCGAGCCCCCCTCGCCCGGGTCCGCGCCCGAGCCCCCCGCCCCGCCCCCCGAGCCCCGAGCCACCCCCCCGCCCCCGAGCGCCCCCCCGGGCCGGCCCACCCCACCCTCCCCCCCGACCCCCGAGGCCCGAGCCCCCCTCCCCGCCCGCCCCCCGCCCCGGTCCGCACCCTCCCCGAGCGCCCCCGCCCCGCCCCCGCCCCGATCCGCACCCTCCCACGAGCGCGCGCCCCCCCCTCCCCGAGCGCCCCTCGCCCCGGTCCGCACCCTCCCCGAGCCCCACCCGCTCGGCCCCCGCCCCGGTCCGCACCCTCCCCGAGCGCCCCCCTCCCCCGAGCCCCACCCGCCCCGGTCCGCACCCCCTCCCCGAGCCCCCCTCGCCCCGCCCCCCCCCCGCCGGTCCGCACCGTCCCCCGAGCCCCCCCCCCGCCCCGATCCGCATGCTCCCCGGAGCGCCCCCCCGGGTCCTCTCCCGGTCCGCACTCGAGCCGACCGGTCCCCCGAGCTGCCTCTCTCTTGCGCGCACCCAAGCACCCTCCCTCTTTCTCGTGCGAACCCACCCGGTCCCCCTCTTCCGCACCCGAGCAGTCCCCTGTGCTCCCTCTCTCTCGCGGCCCATCCCCTTCTCGAGCTGGTGGTTCCCCAAGGTAATTTTTTTAATTTAATTAAATTATAAAAATTTAAATATGCTTAGTTGCTAGTTGCTTCACATTCATCTTTATGATAAAGAAATTGATAATTAAAACAATAATATTTTTAGTTCAAGTATATCAGTTAATCGTGATAGAAAAATTTAAAAATCAGTAAATTTATGTATCGGAAAAAATAAGTAAAGGTTAATTAGCTTTTCCTGGAAAAATTACATTGTTTGATAAGTAAAAAAAATTCAATGAGTATGAAAAAATTAAATGAGCATGATCTATATTATCAGTCATGATCTATATTACTTGTTATTATCAATGAAAAAAAAAATTTTCTTATGTGATGTTTTTACTTGTTTTGACAGAGTAGTATAAGATGGTTCATAATGTTTTACATCCTGGGCCTCGCGATCCTAGTGTTCTCATTCTACAAGCCTCGCATAGATTAACCAAAATATTTGAGGACGAGGTATGCATTATTGATCGATGATTCTTAATTAGTTAGCATGCGTTTATGTTATTTATATGTATTATTGCAATGAATTTGTTACAGGAATTACCGGTGTTTAGATGCCGTCGACATGACACGCAGATATGGAAGGAGACACCGGGCATGGCACACCCACGAGTGCAATATTATTTGGAGCAGGTTGGCATGTATGGCATATATCAGATAGGCGGATTCGACTCGATGTCGGCCTTATTTCTCGCACTTGTTGAGAGGTGGCGGCGAGAGACCCACACATTTCATCTTCCATTTGGCGAGGCAACAGTCACACTACAGGATGTCGGTATTCTGAGTGGTCTACGGATTGATGGGTTAGCGGTTACTGGGCTTGATCCATGGTATATATTAGAGCAATGGCAGGATATATTTGTGAAGTTGTTTGGGGTTGAACCCCCTGCCGAGGCATTTTCTAAAGGTCGTTTTCGCTTATCATTCTTCGATCAGTTCTACCGAGACTTCCACTTGGATGATGATGCAGATGATGAGGTTGTCCAGCAGTTTGTGAGGGGGCAACTTCTCCGAATCATAGGTGGAGTCATCCTTCCGTATACATCCGGATATTTAGTGAAGTTGATGTATGTGCCTCTTTTAGAAGACACAGGAGCATTTGCTTTGCATATAGCCGGGGTTCTGCTACACTTGTCGGTTTGTATCGAGCACTGCGTCGTGGAACGAGCCCTACTCAGACAGAGATAGGAGGATACTTGCCCTTGCTACAAGTAAACAGTTGATTATATCGATTGAGTTTGGATTTTTTTCTTTTTTATTGTTTACTAATATCGAGCATTATTCGAACGTTCAGATATGGGCATGGGAATGATTACCTATTTTTCGTCCCATCAGACTTGAGACTCCGGAGGCTAGACCTGCTGATGCAGATGATGCTTGGCACTTAGGTGCACCATGGGGGCATAGATGGAATGTGAGATTGAACCAAAAGAATGTCCCAACTCATACACTGCGTGCCTATAGAGACCAGTTCGACGTATTGGATGATAGTTCCCAACGGGTATGACATAAATAAATTTCAAATCTATTTCCAATGTTATTTTTTTATTTTATGTAGGTAAGTTGTGGATTGATGGTTTTTTTACATGCAGTTCATATGGTGTCCGTATACGCCCGAGATTTTCTCTATTTTGCCTCCAAGCTGCTTATTCGGTTCGGATATTTGGATGGCACGGACCCCACTTATTTGTTTTGATTTAGTGGAGTGGCATTTCCCGGACCGAGTGCTTCGACAATTTGGTTGCCGCCAGTCGATCCCATCACCATGCGATACGTCACTTTAGCTTCATCAGATAGATCGATGAGGGAGGGCATATGCCTCGTGGGATGTCATACACGCCACACATATTGCTATATGGAATGAGCGGCGTGAAAACATCATTATTGGGGAGCCTATTGCTGAGGGAGTCACATTTACTCCTGAGTACATGGAATGGTTTAGGAGTATAACACGTATATGTATTAGCCATTCCGAGTATCATATTGCGGGCTACGAAGGAGAAGGAGCTTCATTTGAATTCATGGTATTATTTTAAAATGATTATTTAATATCATTTATTCCTGAGTTATTATTTTTATTTTTTGATATTATATTATCATAAACATACAGCATGAGAGGTTTCAAGAGTTGTCCTTGAACTTGGATCGAGTTATGCATTCGACATCGGAGGCCGAGCGGCAAAGGATTCATTTGGACATGAGGGCGATTTTAGATAACACTTTTTCTGTAATTGGCCATCAGCATGTGAGGAGTATACTTGCTGCGGCATGAGTTCATGAGGAACCGGCGATGGCACACGCATATGAGGATCCTGGGACGAGTAGATTTTGTTATACACCATCGCCTTCTTACATGCCGTCGCCATATGCACACGATTTTTCACACATGGGGCATGCAGGTGAGGGTACATCTGGTAGTCATGATCAGAGGCCGTTGCTGATTACTGACATTGCTGATACGGATATCACTGAGGTCGGCGATGATGTCTCCCACTATTTTGGCGATATTGATATGACAGATACGATCCCCGCGCAGGAGGGGGTCTCCCATGTGGTTGACGAGGGCCCTCGACCGATCGCGACATATGCGCGACGCTCTAAACGAGTTCGACGACCTCCTGCATCGGGCCGTGGTACTTAAGCTATGTAAATAAACTAATTGTTGTAAAGACTTTTGTGTTTAATGTATTAAATATGTTTCATCCATTGAGTTGTTTCTTGTATTGCTCAGATATTGGATAACTGGCCAGATCTTTTTCAAATTTATTTAACTCATTATAATTATCCAAGATCTCACATGATTGCATGTGCATGTTAAATTTGGTCATCCTATAAATAGGTGGTGTTCTAATTGGTGTAACATTAATAACCTCAGATCTAGCAAGAAAATTGACAGTTGCAACTAAAAAGCAATATTGGTGCGTATGTCACAAGAAAGATTGGATAGTGTGACAGTTGCATAAAGTTTTCTGAACAAATAGTCAAGTGTAAAACAGTGAATTTCAAACAAAAGTTATTATGTTGGAAATGGACTGGAAAATCATCCATGAAGTTTATCAGGAAGATGCAAGAGAAAATTAGCAAGAAGCTATGAAACTCTTTAATTGGATGGCTTTAGTAAGGTCATTCCAAGATAATATGCTAGCAATAAAATAAAATCAAACAGGAAAGGATCACAAAAAGATGGAGAAATGTAAAAGAGAAAGCAAGAATTGTTGATAAAAACATTGCAAAGCATCTAGCAAAAGTTCACTTGAAAGAAGAAACAAGGAGTCAGGCAAGACAGATTTTCAACATAATGTTCATTGCCAACGATCTACATCAACTAAAATTTGTTAGCTCTAATTTGATCCCTGTGAACTTAAACACTGAGGCAATGGGTCCTATAAACTTTGAGGTGATAGGTGTTTTTTAAATGGAGTATAATTAAGGTCAATGATTGAATTCATAAGCACATAATTTTTAATCATATTGGATCCATAACATGAAGTTTGCTAGGTCAATGATCAGCATTTGATGTGTTTGCAAATTAATTATTGATGCCGATAATTTGCCATCTTGACAGAACTCATGAGGACCAAATCTCCTCACTAAAGAATAAATAAAGAGGTTGGCCCTATGCCAGAATGATAGCTCATGGTTCACATAGGCCACTGTGGGCAAGACTGAACTAAACTTTCAGTTTCAGTGCATGATCAACGGATAGATTACTAGGTCAAAGATCACCATTTGATGTGCTTTCAAATTAGTTGTTGATGCTGACACTTTTCAATCTCACCAGAAACTGTAGGAAATAGAAATCTTTTAACTTGAGAAAACAGTAAACTGGATTAGAGGTTGCCCCCATACTAAAAGAAACTACTCTTGGTTCACCTAAGCCACTGTGGGCAAGACTGAATTAAGCCATCACTTTGAGGACAAGAATCAACATATAGATCTTGCAGTAGTCACAACTCTTCATCCAACACGGAACTAAGGTGCAAATAGATGCCAAAACAATCAATAACCATGCTCTATAAGTTCTGATTAGAATTCTAACTGATGTTAGTCTTGACATAATTAGCAACTGTTTAGCCCAGCAAACGTTGTGGTACAGAGATAATTATCAACCTTCAATTTCTAAAATTGGAGGGAAGAGGTACCAGTCTCTTAGATCGGAACATATGTTTGGGTTTGTCAATCATTTTTTTAGGAAAAAAAGAAAGGCAACAAGCATTTTCCCATACAACTGGAGAGAGGTATATGAATCCTTTTTCCAATTTATTCTTATTTAGGGCTACACCTTGCAGCTCCTTTTGGTTTCTGTTATGCTTTTTTCTAGAAAGAAAAAGGCAACAATCATTTTTCCATACAAATAGAGAGAGGTATATGAATCCTTTTTCCAATTTATTCTTATTTAGGGATACACCTTGTAGCTCCTTTTGGTTTCTGTTATGCTTTTTTCCAGAAAGAAAAAGGCAACAAGCATTTTCCCATACAACTGGAGAGAGGTATATGAATCCTTTTTCTAATTTATTCTTATTTAGGGCTACATCTTGTAGCTCCTTTTGGTTTCTGTTATGCCCAAAGGTAGCCTGAAATGTGTATAGTGTCCGAGCTAAGCACTTGCAGCATTCTTAAAAATGCATAAATAATTGCTCAAGAACCGTGATACCTTTAGTGCATGGTCAAACAAAACCAAAGACAAGAGTATACCGATCACTAGCAATCATTCACAGTCACATTGTATGCATATGGCCTAACCTCCTATGCGAAGCTTAGACATTGCAAGACAAGTAGTTCGTGATATAACTATACCTGAACATCAGTGTCGAAGTCATAGATAGAAATGAATTGTTGCAGACAACAGAAGAAGAAAAAGCAAGAATGTTTTGTCCTTCACATAAAGAAATGAAGTAATTACATGCACCAACCATATTCTTGCTGATATGTACGGTTTTGCAGTCAATTTAGAATACTTGGTATCTAGGCTTTTGGTGTTTATTTTAAGCCTTAAAGCTATATTTCAAGCAGGGCAATTTTATCAACCCACATAAAGCACAACCATGCGGCACCATCAATAAAAGGCCTTTCAGCAAATTGAAACTGGAAGGGTGTACAGACCAATAGACTCATTATGTCATTGTATCTTGTAGAAGGCATGATATCCTTAGGGACTTTATCAGGCATAGATTCGTCCTTAGGTGATGAAAATTTGAACTTTCTGGTAGTGCACTCATTTCTAATGGCACACTGATTCTGAAAGACTCCACTATCCCTCACCCCTTTTTGCTGATTTTGAGACTGCTCACTCTCGGAGCGCAGCACCTCTTAAGGCTTATGAGAGGCTACTGTTAAGTAGTCTGTCAGACACAGATTTCTCCATGCATTCAGATTTCTGCAATACAAAGTAAAGGTCTAAGTTGGAATTGGCAAATAAAGGTGTGGATATCAGATGTCAAAACAACTGTAGCCTTCTCAAAGATTTGGAGAAATGAATGGCAAACTTTGTCCATTAAAGATCAGTATGTCCAGACTCCAACATAACAATGCACTACAGAAAAAAATTATAGTGACTGGATACTATTGATGTGAGTACATAAGGTTTCTCCTTTAAAACACATGCTAAAAACTGGGATCAGTATGGTCAATGGACTCAATGCTTATTTACAGTAACATAGTAGTGACACAAGACTTAGATTGGCCACATGGCTTGAAGGCTAACTGGCGTGATGATATATGAACTGGAAGACTCCAAAGTAAATGTATTTGCGAAAAAAAGTAGAATATCATACAGAACAATCAAAATGCTCCTTCCATATGATGTTACAAAACTAAGATTAAATCACTAGAAAATATAAAAGCACCAATTCAGCACCTTTTTTTTCTCAGAGAATATTTTCTTTGGGTACTCATAAAGCCTTATAACTGTAATTAGTGTCTTCTCTCTTCTGAGGTAAAGTTTATGCTTTTCTGTGTGTTCTGGTTTAAGACTGGTGTATTGGTTTCAGCCACTCAGGTGGAGTCGCAATATCCATATATATATATATATATATATAAAGGAATCTGTTGGCGGACAGCACCATTAGTTTCTAACCTAGCCAAGGATAGAAAGAAAATGTTAAGTTTTAAACTACATATCTGAAAAGGAGAGAAGTTGGGCATCCATGCCTAGCCTTCCCATGCCCCATTCCCCTACCCTGCCATTAGTTACAGGCAAGGCATACCGAACCATCCCAAATCGCTCCATTCAGGGTGTACCGAACTAAATTGGTGAGGAACTAAAATGATTCACATTTCAAAACAGTATGGACTCCATACCGCGCACGTGCCGCTCCAAAATAGTAGCAAAACAGTATGGTATGCTCTATACCATACCATACGAGGCTAGTACCGAAACGATACCAATTTCTGGTATGTGAATCTTGGTTACAGGAGCTGTCATACCAACAGCAAGAGATTGAGATCATCCATTTTTTCATCTAAAATCCAATTATTTTCCAAAATTGCCATCCTAGACTCATGTTCAATACCCTTACCTCTATTCCTTTTGTATCCCTCCCTGGTACCCATCGCAATTCCCACTCCTCGTTTTCCCTTTTCTAAACCAAACAGCCTCCATAAGAGTTTGTGGAAGATCAGACTCATTCTCTCCTTTCACACCTTTGCAATACTAAATAACTTTAATTGGAAACGCTTTATTCTAATGTGCACCTGAGCATTTATTAAATAGCATATGGTTCTCTAAACACTTTATTATTGACAACATAAATTCTGTTTAGTAACAAATAGACAGTACAAAATTACTAATAACAGAACAATACATTGCATGCTGTGACATAATTGCAAGGTAGGAAGCAATGCAAAAGCAAAATCAGAAGCCCAAACTAAGAAAGGTGCAGCTCTATTCAAGATACCAAACACCTAACTTCTGTTTTCATGAACATGCATCAATACACAAACACAGAAAGACAAGAACACATGCATCCAAACCAGACCCCATGCACCAACATAAACCCAATACATCAATGTGTGCACACAGACAAACTCATTCTCATGTACATGCACAAGCAGATTCTTTCCCTTCCCAACCACGACTGCATCGACATATGCAGGTCAGCCAAGGATGACTGCATGTGCACACATGCACGCACAAGAGGGAGGCAAGGACAACATGTTCAAAATACTTATTGCACACTTTAAAATATGAGAAATCATTGCAAATTTTATGGGTGCTGCACCGAATACAGTAGTGGTGAGCCATGTGTCAATATACTGTAGTAATCTACTGATTTTCTGTAGTCTCAGGCAAGATCCACCTAACAATTTGAAACAAAATTACAGAATCCAATGACTAAAGCAAATTAACTTATATAATTCCTCTATTTAATAGCACTTAAACATTACTTTTAATGATTCAATTATGTTATCCTACCAATCATATGACTTGAAGGCAGCATATTCACATGCACGCAATAGAAATTTACCTGATTAACTTAAGTGAAAGAGATTTAGCTTTAAGGAACAGAGAAAAATCATATAATACACCTACCAGTGAACAAAAATCAGCCTGTTCCCCCAACTCTTGGCAGCATTTTAATTGACTAAACTTCAAGGAACATGTCAGATCAGAAACCCACAAAACATAAGTTAGTCTCTAATAAAATAAGCATAGCATAGCATAATCATACTGAAAAGGAATATCTTGTACTGAATATCACAGCATAGCATAACAAATAGAAAAGAGTAGCCCAGACTCTGCTGTATATATAAGCCGATGGAGCAAAACACCTGTAATGTAGCCCAGACTCTCTCTATCTGAGACTCTCACTCAAACAATAACAAACATACCCTGAAAAAGTAGAAGAAAAATCAAGCAATTCAAGACACTAAACCTTAAGTGCAGATAGCCTAAATGAAGACTGTTAAAACCCACAAATTCTTGCTCTCATTTATTACAATCAACCATGCAGAAGTTGTTTCATACATAAAATATAGATAGTACAATTTAGGATCCTGAAGGTCCAACATTTACATTAGGACAACGGCGTCGAGAATGATCCGTTTGCTTGCAAATACTACAACGATTTTTACTTCTTGGCTGCACCTCATCCATTTCATTATGAATGCGTGATGACTTAGGCTTACCTTTTTTTTTCGGTCTGAGGCGATTGTGATCAGGAATGCATGTGAATGTGTCCATCCAGTAGTCTTCGTGGGATAACGGATTAAACTCACCTCCCCATGCATTTATATAAGAGCCAGTTGTGTATACTTCATCAACAAGAGGGGTTGTATCCATGGCAATTTCGTGGCACACGGCTAAGACATGTGAATATGGATACTTATAAATTGTCCACTTTCCACAAGAATAATTTCTGTCTACAAGTGACACATTCTGAACGTTGCCTCCACCTCTAAGAGCTTCACTTGATCTTCTTGTAACGACTTCATAGGTGGCTCTCTGCATGTTGTATCTAAACACTCTGTGCTCATTAGCTTTAGCTTGACTTTCAACAAGCTTAATTGTCACATGAGGAGTGAAAAAGGTATTTCGATTATCCTGCACATATCTCATGGCTTTCGCGCGTCTCGTATTGAAATACTTAATAAGACGGTAAAATGTCATCTGAACACATGCCGTTATCGGCACATTTCTAGCTCCCTTCAGTACACTATTAAAAATTTCTGAGAGATTTGTTGTCAAAATACCATAGCAGAAGCTCCCATCATGTGCCAATGTCCACTTTTCTGGCTCCAACTCCGATAGCCAAGTCCAAGCCTCTGCATTAACTGTCTTGATCCGTTCCATGATAAAGTTAAACTTTCGAAGTTGATGTTCGCTCCCTGCTTTCCATACAGCTCTTTTTAATTGAATATTAGAGAATCTTGAGTTGAAATTACTGCACACATGTCTCAAGCAGTAGCGATGATAAGCTAGAGGTGGAGCCCATCCATTATCGTCATCCGCTATGGCACTTAGTATACCTGGATGTCGATGCGAAATAAGACAAATGCCATTTCTGTCTTTCACAACATGCCTCCTGAGATTCCACAAAAACCAACTCCAGCTAGCAGTGCACTCTTCATCCACAATTGCGTAGGCCAGTGGAAATATCCTGTTGTCAGCATCAATGCTTGTTGCAATGAGCATCTTCCCCTTGTACTTTCCATAAAGATGTGTTCCATCAATAGAAATGACTGGGCGACAATACCGAAACCCCTTGATGGATGGATGAAATGCCCAGAAAACATAATTCAGGACACGCACATTAGATGTCCCTGCATTGTAGAAATCCCAACAGACCACCGTTCCAGGGTTTACATTCTGAAGTGCAAGCATGTATTTAGGTAACTTAGCATATGAGGGTTCCCGTTCACCAAATACATCAATCAATGCCTTCTGCTTTCCATGCCATGCTTTGGAGTATGACACAGTATAATGAAATTATTCTGCCACATCTGCAATAATGACTTCAATATTCACACTTGGGTCTTTCTCCACAATATGTCGAACCGTATGACTGATAACTCGTGAACTTATGTGTTTGTGATCCCGAGTTACATGACTGAATAAACAAGAGTGTGGCCCCTCGTACCTTGTGATCTCAAAAAATCCATGCTTCTTCAACTTTGTAGCACGCAACCTCCAATGACAACTCATGCATAACTTGAAGATGCACATTTCACATATTAGAATGCTTTCTTTGACTCCACAACATTATATGTGCGATGCTTCTTGATGTGATAAATTTCACATGCTTTTTTCAGTTCATCTTTGCTAGTAAACAACAATCCTGTAGCAAACTCAGTCATTGATGAATCCCAAAATTGAGAATTAAAGGGTAATTGTCTTTGAGTGCTAACACAACCACCATCCTGCAAATTCAAGTCATGATAAAACTCCGGTATTTGACTATGTGCAAAGACTTGATGCTCATAGACTTGACTAGGAACAATTTCTGGATGAGTAGATATAGGAATAGAACTACAGCCAGTTTCATGAACTACATCATCTCCATGTGAGTCTTCATCCTCATCTCGCTCTTCGTCAGAGTCATCATGTTCAGACCAATAGTCATCATCTGCACTGTCGTCGTCTGACTCAAGTCCCCGACTATCAACACTCTGATTGTTTGCCACATCAACACTCTGCACTACTGGCATAACTCCTTCCATCATTGAGAAATCAACTGGAGTTCTGATCTGCTGCTGGGCAATAGGAGAACTATCCTGAATATCCTCTGTATGATCAACATTGTATGGAGCTGGAGCATCTTCTTTGAAAACATATAATTCAACATAGCGATAATCTGAAAATTTGGAAGGAAATGTCAACATTTCCTCCACATCGTCATCCTCCTCGATTGGATGAAGCACATATTTCTGATGCAATGTTGGAGATCTCCACATCAATCTCAAAATATATTGCTGCACTGAAATTTTAAGCACACTATAAACCCGCTCGATCAACTCAACATAACGGGTTCCCATGCTCAATCTAAAACTTTTACGAGGAGGTTTATTATATTGTATTCCATCTAAGTCATGTTCAATTGATCCATCACAATAAAGAAGCAATCGAGCAGTATCGGTGCTCTTCTAAAAAATAGCATTCAAAATAAATCTAGCATCAATACATAAATTGTATCATCAAGCATAAATTGAAATAAGTATAAATTTTCTACTGACTAACCGCAAACAAACTAATAATGGAATATGCACGTATTTCATAAGCATTTAATATTTAAATAATAGATGCGTACCCTGTTAAATATTCGATATTAACCTATTTATTTTCTGTCTGTTTGTTGTATGGTAAAAATGAGACTATATCAGACACTTGACATCCAAAGCATTTATTTTTTTAAGTATTATTATTAAAATAAGATATATTGGCATATCAAGTTGTCAACATTACTTATCATGATAGATCATGCTCATTGAATTTTTTTTACTCATCAAACAATGTAATTTTTCCACAACAAGCTAACTAACCTTTTACTTATTTCTATCGATACATAAATTCTTTTATTTTTTAGTTTTTTTGTCGTGATTAATCGATGTAATTAAACTAAAAATATCATTGTTTCAGTTATCAATTTCTTTATTATAAAGATGAATGTGAAGCTGTTAGTAATAAAACATATTTAAATTTTTATAATTAAATTAAAAAAAATTTACCTTGGGAGACTGGGGACCGGTTGCTCGGGTGCGCGAGAGAGAGAGGGAGCCGGCGGGCTGCGGGGGGGTGGGTGCACGCTCGGGAGGGGACGGGGGGAGGAGATCGGGAGGGCGGGGGGCGGGGGCCGGGAGGCGGGGGCGGGGGCGGGAGAGAAGGGGGGGAGGGGGATGTGCACGGGAGGGAAGAAAGAGGGACCGGGGCCGGGAGAGAAGGGGAGGGGCGCTCGTGAGGGAAAAACGAAGGAGTGGGGGCTTGGGAAGGCCGTGAGGGGGGGTTGCATTGGAGGGAAGAAAGATGGAGTGTGGGCTTGGGAAGCGGGGGGAGGGGGTTGGGGCTCGTGAGGGAAGGGCGTGAGGCACGGGAGGGAAGAGGGAGTGGGAGCGCTGGGGGAGGGGATTACCAAAAAAACACCACTTAGAGTGGCATTTTTTCAGGAGAAAACGCCACTCTAAGTGGCGTTTTTTAAAACACCACTCTGAGTGACGTTTTGAAAAATGCCACTCAGAGTGGCGTTTTTTAAACGCCACCAGCCCATCTACGCTGGCGCTGATGGGGCATTTTTTTTCTGAAAAAACGCCATTTCAAATGACGTTTTTTACTTTAACACCATTCCTGCAAATAGTTTCGTTCCCACCCTGAATTTGTTAAAAAAAAAAATTTTACTCTAATTATAAAAACAGCTCTTGAAAGCACCATCTAAACAAGATGGCTTCTATCACTTTCTTAAGAAAGATGTCCTCACATATGAAATGGATAACAACTAACATGGTTTTACTCTCACAAATCCAAGGTTATCAATGATGGTAACTTTAAAAGTAACGCTAAGAGAAAGAATGAAAAAAAATTCTTCAAAAAAATATGTAAGCTTTTATTAATAACTCTTTACTCGTATGGACAGATCATGAGTTTGAATCCAATTATTAGAATTATTCAAGAAAATAAAAATTATTTATATTTTATTATTCTAATTATTGACCTGATGAACCAATTAATGTATAAATAATCTATTTTATCTTTTACAATTTTAAGAGTTGAGATTTAACTTAGAGGACAGTTACTGTTTCAAAAACATGTACCAAAACAAAACTCCCAAAAAAAAAAATTGTGTCTGAAATCATGAGAGACAGCAGGACGAATTGTAAAGAAAAGTAAAAGGAGATTCAATTTGATATTTTTCTTTTAAATAATAACCGTCGTCTATATATATTAAATCTTAAAATTATAAAGAATAAAATAATTACTTAACTTACGAGTCCGGTACCACGGGGTGAGGAGCATCCCTGTACCTTGCCACTGTTAATCAATAACCAAGAGTTTCTTTCAGTTACCCAAGTTTCTATTAATTTACTAAACTGCTGAACAAACGCTCTAGCTGTAAATCTCTGCCTAGTTTCTCATCTATTTTTTACTCTCTTGCTCGCTTATCAGCCTATGGAATTTGTTGTTAATTTTGCTGATGTATCAACCAAATATGTCACTTTTTGTGTTGCAGCAATTGCATAATTCAACACCACTTGTTGCAACAGCAACACGCTCTGATGCCACTTATTATAACACTAATGTGCAACAGAAATAAGAAATGAATAAAAAAACATAACTTAAAAAAATCATGAAAAAAACTCACAGAATATACACGGTAATTCGATTAGATCAACCTACAATTCATTTCGATAAAGATAAAAATAATCTTATAAACAAAATAACTAAAAATTATAATGAATCCTTTTCTATATCTCTTAATAACTTTTAGAATTATTTTGGGAATCATAACTATATATGTTTATATAAGCGAAGAATATAGAGTATTTTATATTAACTGAGAATCTTATTTTTTTCATTTATAAAAACATATCATGGCATGTTCATATTAGGCTCGATATTAAAGCAGGCTTAATATCATATTAAGATATATTTATTTAGGGCTATGCCTATATCTGACATGAAAATCTTAAGTCAAATTCTGATATCTTGACATCGTCTAGGCATGATGCCTAGCCGCCAACTTTTGAGTATATTTCTGCCGGTATTTGGTTGACAATGGGATGATGTGTTATGATCAATTAGATTCAAAGAGAAAAATATTGTTTTTTTTATAAATAAACTAAGATATATCCAAGCTTTTTTAATGCTTCCTTAGTTGCATACCTTGGTTACAAGAATATATTTACACATTTAAACTAAAATGCACAATGAGGGCAAAAGTGTTCTTCCATTTTTAAATGGTAAAATTATTGGAGATTGGTATCAAAAAGGTATATTATTGGGGGAAGAAGAAAGAGTTGGGCCTGCGTTAGTGAAAGGTAGATGCATGAGATCCAAATCGAACAGAGAATCTTTTATTTACTTTTGAAACATCCCTTCCTTAAAGAACGATATATCTTTTTTTTTATTTTTAAAACTATAAAAATTCGTTAGCATCACAAATATCTTTTTTTAAAAAAAATTTTCGGCCTCTTAAATATAAGATGAAAGAATATTGGTTACTTACCTTTAATCATTATATGCCAGTAGACTTTCTATCAGTCGAATTAAAAAAAAGCTTTCAACACTTTTCAGAATTGGCAAAAATTTTTAATGATTCTTGAAACTACCAAAAAAATTTACCAAAAGTTCTCATCTTTTGGTACCTATAGTTATATTTAGAGTATTATCATAAAGATAAATAATACTTTTAAGAGATTTAATTTTAATTTTAAATCAAAAATCAAATATTTAGATTATCTTAAAAGTAACTACATCTTTTGTCCAGAGTAATCTCTATAATTTAGTTTTCTCTATCTTTTTTATCATATTTTCTTTATTATCTGTTCTTTGCTATTTGTAACCTTCTCATTTGATCATGCTAATTTATTTGTAAATTTATCATTAAAAGTAATTGTTACGCCCCAGATTCAGTGGTGGTGGCCCAGGGGTGACAGCCCGCCGCATGCCAGGCATGCAAAGCATCCAGTACAACAATATTACAAACAAGAAGGAATAATAACTACATGTCATACAAAATTTAAATTCTCCATAATATCAGTTATGTAATGTTAGGCAACAAACCAAACTTCCAAATTAAATCCAAATGGGGTTACATATAACAAAATATAAACTATTTACATCATGAAACTCCCAATTACCCCTATTGTTACCCCTGATAATTTTGTAGCTCTGAGAAAAACATTGTAAGATTTAATGAGTTTACAATCAGTAAGTAAGCCTACTATTACATAATATAGCCAAATCAGAATTTTACCGAGTCAAATACATGTCATGCTTCCAAATTTAAAAACATTTCATCGTATTATAGAATTATGCAAATCTCATGTTTAAATAAATTGGAAGCAAATATTATGAAATAATATTTCAAAATACCATTTCAATTCCAAATCACTGTAAATCTCATTTTATACTAATGTCCCACGTCCACGTAATAAACATGTCGAGGATGTAGCCTCCCTATACGCTCCCAGTGGAGGAAGGGTGTCGAAGTCAATTAGCATATAATGCCATATTCTATCACAGCACATCCCTAGAATGTATGTTCTCCATATATTCCCCCTATAGAGGTGGGTCCCGGAGTCATGTAACATATAATGTGGACCGTAATGACATATAATAACACACTCACAAATAACATTTATTTGCATAACTGCAAACATATATCAATTTACTTTTCATATTTTACCAAATTTGGTAATTTCACATAATCATGTCCATAATCAATTGCATGTATAAAATACCAATTTAATTTACAGAAATTGACAATAATCAAGTCAAATATTCATTTGCATAAATGTGGTACCATAAATATTATTTTTTAAATAATACTATAAATCAATTTTATTATTTTAATAATGGCATAATTTAATAATGATTTATAAAAATCATTATAACTGGCTTACTTACTTCACAACGCTAATCTCAAGGTGTAAATCAGCTGTATGGACCTCTGGGTACCTACAACATAATTTTTCAAATTTTTAAATTTCAATTTTAGGATGTCAAACTGACTCCTATACTTAACCTAATCTAATCCTGGGCCCAACTTGGGGCTTGAATATCTCCAAATATAGAAGCCCAAATAGGGAAATAAAAATTTTTCGACAACTTAGGATCCATGCTGATCACAACCCTATTTTTCTTTTTTTGGGCTGGACCCATTTTGGGGCCCAAAAATTTGGCCCAAACAGACTAACTGGACTGGGCCGAAGCCGGCCCAGTCCCAATCTTCTTCTCTCTGTTTCACCCCTGGTTCACCTGAACCAGGGATGGCTGAGGATGGCCGGCAGCAACCGGCCCTCCCCGGGGGTCGGCTGGCCACCGACGATCGACCCAGGCTGGCCGCCGGCGACGGCCACCCCCCTCTCCTCTCTCTTCTTCTCTTTCTTCTTCTTCATCTTTCTCTTCTTCCTCTTCCTCACTGTGCCAACGGCACGACCGGCCACCGCTGGCCGGCCGGACCTCACTAGACGCCGCCCCGGCGCCGGTGGGGGCCGCCGGTCGGAGCTTGGGCCCGGCGAGCCGACAGGCACTCCGCTAGGCCTGGACCAACGCGGGAGCCGATTTGGCCCCCGCGACAGGGGAGGGCCGTTCGACCCTCTCCCTTGCTCCTCTCCCCTGCCGGCGGCATGGTCGGCCACCACCGGCCAGCCGAACCCCACCGGACGCTGCCCCGGGGCCGGCGGGGGTCGCCGGTCGGAGCCCAGGCCCGGCGAGCCGGCGGGTACGCCGCCGGGCCTGAACCCACAGTAAGGGGAGGGCCATCCCACGGCCCTCCCCCCTCTTCCCTTGCTGGCGGCATAGCCGGCCGGACCCCACCGGATGCCGCCCCGGCGCCGATGGGGGTTGTCGCCCGAAGATCGGGCCCGACGAGCCTGTGGGCACACAGCCGGGCCCGAACCAAGCGTGGAAGTCGGTTTGGCTGCCGCGTCAGGGGAGGGCCCTCCTGTGGCCCTCTCCCTCTCTCTCTACCACTCTCACTCTCTCTCTCCGCTCTCCTCGCCGGTGAGGGGGTTACCTGTCGGCGACGAGGCGTCGGAGACGAGCGGAGGGCGACAGCGGCGATGACAGCATGGGTAAAGGAGACGGAGAGGCGAAGGAGACGGAGGGGACTGGCAGTCCCCTCCTCCCTCTTTTCTCCAGCAAGGGGAGGGCCGAGCCCTCCCTTGCGCCAATGTGCGCGCGCGTGGGTGCGCATGCAGCGCGCCGCGTGTCGCGCACCCACGCCACGTACAGTTTTATAACATTTTACGTGGGAGGGGGGTTTACATCCTTCCCTCCTTATAAAAAAAATTTCGGCATCGAAATTAATGCACAACACGAATAAAATTTTTGAGGCCCAAAATGGAAATTACTAGCTGTATTTATCTATCTTTCTGATCAAAATACAACAGTAAATATACTTTTGTGCATATATACAAATATCTATTCAGATATAAATAGATGAGGATATTTCCTTTTCACCTCCTCTTCAAGTTCCCATGTAGCCTCCCGTTCAGAGTGATTACTCCACTGAACCTTAACATAGGGAATGCAAAGCCGTCTCAGAACTTGATCTTTATGGTCTACAATACGTATAGGATGCTCTTGATATGTCAAATTCTTCTTTAGCAAAATGAGCTTCCCTTCTATCACATGGCTGGGGTCAGGAATGTACTTCCTCAACATAGAGACATGGAATACATTATGTACCCCAGAGAGTGCAGGAGGTAATGCCAGGCTATAAGCTACTTCCCCCACTCTGCTCAAGATTTCAAATGGCCCAACGTATCGTGGACTCAATTTTCCTCTAAGCCCAAACCTCATCACATCTTTGGTTGGTGAAACCCTTAAAAAAACATGGTCCCCAACCTGAAATTCCAACTCCCTTCTTCTAACATCAGCATAACTTTTCTGTCGGCTCTGAGCTACTCGGAGTCTTTCCTTAATTAGCTGCACTTTTTCTACTGTCTGTTGAATTAGCTCAGGACCCAACAATTTTCTTTCCCCCACATCATTCCAACATAAGGGAGATCTGTATTTTCTACCATACAGAGCTTCAAATGGAGCCATTTTGATGCTGGTTTGGTAACTGTTATTGTAAGCAAACTCCACCAAAGGTAGGTGGTTGTCCCAAGCACCACCCAAGTCCATCACACAGGCTCGTAACATGTCCTCTAAGATTTGTATGGTTCTCTCAGACTGTCCATCTGTCTGGGGATGGAAAGCTGTGCTGAAATACAGTTTGGTCCCCAGAGCCCTATGAAGACTCTTCCAAAATTGGGACACAAACCTGGTATCCCGATCTGACACAATCGACTTGGGGACACCATGAAGCCTTGCTATCTGCTCAATGTACATGGTGGCCAATCTCTCACTAGAGACCCCAACTCTGAACGGTAGGAAATGGGCTGACTTGGTCAATCTATCAACAATGACCCAGACAACATCATTGCTTTTGGGAGTTTTGGGCAAATCTGTCATAAAATCCATAGTGATCTTTTCCCATTTCCACTAGTGAATCATCAGAGACTGAAGAGGTCCCGCAGGCCTTTGATGTTCGGCCTTCACTTGTTGGCATACTAAGCACTTGGCCACATATTGAGCAATTTCTCTTTTCATCCCTTTCCACCAGAAATTTTTCCGTAGGTCTCTGTACATTTTGGTGCCTCCTGGGTGTACAGTATAGGGAGAGTAGTGAGCCTCCCTTAAAATTTCGACCCTTAGATCCTCTATATTTGGCACACAGAGCCTACTATTAAATCTCAGGGATCCATCCTTCATTATTTTGAATTCATTCTGAATCCCTGACTGTACAGCTTCTTTAATCTTTTGCAGATCCAAGTCATCTTTCTGAGAAGACTTAATCCTGTCAATCAGGGTTGGTTGAAGTACAAGTGTTGCAAGAAGCCCATCAGATCGCTGTACTCACAAACCAACCTCCAACTTTTCAAGGTCTCTCTGAATGTGAGGCTGAGAAGTAATTATGGAAGCTAGCTCTGAGGAGGACTTTCAGCTTAAGGCATCAGCTACCACATTAGCCTTCCCTAGGTGATAATGCAGGTTCAGGTCATAATCCTTTAGTAGCTCCAGCCACCTCCTCTGTCTCAAGTTTAGCTCCTTCTGGGTAAAAATGTATTTCAGACTTTGATGGTTTGTATACACATCACAAGTCTCTCCATATAGATAATGCCGCCAAATCTTCAGTGCAAAGATCACAGCGGCTAACTCCAGGTCATGAGTAGGATAGTTCTGCTCATAAGGCTTCAGTTGCTTGGAGGCATAGGCTATCACCTTCCCTTCCTGCATCAGAACACCTCCCAATCCCTTTCAAGAGGCGTCAGTGAATAAAGTATATCTTCCAGATGTAGATGGAAGGGTAAGGATAGGGGCTGACACCAGGCGCTGCTTGAGCTCCTGGAAGCTTCCCTCACATTCCTCTGACTAAACAAACTTTGCTCGCTTTTGAGTTAAGCGAGTCAGAGGCAAAGCGATGCGAGAGAAGCCTTCCACAAATCTGCAGTAATAACCAGCTAGTCGTAAGAAACTTCTGACTTCTGTTACATTGGAAGGCCGACACAAGTTCACAACAGCCTCAATCTTCTTAGGATCGACAGATATGCCATCTTTGGATATGATATAACCCAAGAAAGATATTTGGCTCATCCAGAAGTCACATTTCTGCAGCTTGGCATAAAGTTTCTTCTCCCGAAGAGTCTGCAGAACAATCCTTAAGTGGTCTTCATGCTCCATATGGCTTTTAGAATAAATCAAGATATCATCAATAAAGACCACTATAAACTGATCCAGGTATGGTTTAAAGATCCTGTGCATCAGGTCCATGAATGCTGCCGGGGCATTAGTCAACCCAAACGGCATCACCAAGAACTCATAATGACCATACCTAGTTCTGAATGCAGTCTTAGAAACATCCTTAGCTTTTATCTTCAGCTGATGGTACCCTGATCGAAGATCAATTTTTGATAATATCTGGGCTCCTTGGAGTTGATCAAATAGATCATCAATCCTCAGCAAAGGGTACTTATTCCGCACTGTTACCTTATTAATTTTTCAGTAATCAATGCAGAGCCGAAGACTGCAATCCTTCTTTTTGACAAATAATACTGGAGCACCCCAAGGAGAGACACTAGGTCTGATAAATCCCCGATCCAAAAGCTCTTGTAACTAACATTTTAACTCCTTTAGCTCAGCTGGAGCCATGCGGTAAGGAACCTTGGATATAGGTCCAGTGCCAGGGGCTAAATCAATAGTGAACTCGACTTCTTGATCCGGGGGTAATTCAGTCAATTCCTCCGGAAAGACATCAGGAAACTCTCGAGCCACTGAAATATCTTTCAACTGGTGTTCTTCCTGCTGAAGGTCTCTGACCACAGCAAGAAACCCCTAACCACCTTTTCTTAAGTATTTCCCAGCTTGTACAGCTGACACTAATACCGAAGCCAAATGTTCCTGACTCCCACTAAAACTGAATTCAGGAAGATTAGGAATTTTAAAGATCACCCTTTTCCTGAAACAGTCTATGGAAGCATGATGGAGGCCAACCAGTCCATCCCCAGGATTACATCAAAGAACTTCAGTGGGAGGACTATCAAATTAGCATTCAACCTCCTATCTTCCATGTCAATCAGGCAGGATTTACATACTGAGTCTACCATCATGACATCTCCATTTGGAAAGGCAATATGCAACTCTTGCTCTAGAGGAACGAGTGTCAATGATGCATTCTTGTCAAGATAACTATCAGATATAAATGAATGTGTAGCACCCGGATCAATTAAAGTTTGAGTATAAGTGTTGCCTACTTTAAACATACCTGTCATAAAGATTAACTTAACTTAGATGTTATGCAGTATCATATATTTTTCATCTATCTACTATCATAATCCATGCATTACACCAGGTATGAATGCAATAATTTTAAAGAAATAAATTAATTTAACAGACATACCTGTTACCATAGTGTTAGAGGCAGCAGCGTCCTGCTGAGTGAGGGTAAAGACCCTCTCTTGAGTCCTGGGCTGCTGCTGGCTCTTCCCCTGATCTGGAAGGGGCTGCTGGTCCTTCCGGAGGGGATAGGTAGCCATCTTGTGGTCCATCTTCCCACAAATAAAGCAGGCACCAGTCAGCCTGCAGCACTGTTTGCCCTGATGGGCCTTTCCGCAATGAGGATAGCGGATCTCCTTATCCTTCTGCCCTGAGGGAGCCTGAAAGAAACCCTTTTTCTTTTTAGCCTGCCCTGAAAATTGACCAGAAGAAGGTCTTGCCCTTTTTATCTGCTGCTCTCTCACCTGCTGAATGACAATCATGTCCCTCTCAATCACCAGAGTCTTGCTTACCACTTCACTGTAAGTGGGGAGCTTAAATGCATTGACTGCCTGCCTCAGCCTGGGGTGCAGTCCCTCGGTAAATTTGGTGATCTTGGCTCTTTCAGTGATAACAAAATCTGGAGCAAATCGGGCCAATCGTCTAAACTTAGCTTCATACTGGGCCACAGAGAGGTTCTTTTGCTCCAATCTCATAAACTCAGACTCCATCTGTCTCTGCACACT
Source organism: Metroxylon sagu (assembly GCA_017589505.3). Lineage (NCBI taxonomy): Eukaryota > Viridiplantae > Streptophyta > Magnoliopsida > Arecales > Arecaceae > Metroxylon > Metroxylon sagu. Next base: position 638,021 of record JACVBY030000468.1, on the reverse strand, counting down.
CCTGGGGAAGTACTGGCGATAAAAAGCCTCCTTAAACTGTTCCCAAGAGATGACCCGACCTCCATATTGCTGCTCCAACAATAGCCACCAATCATAAGCTTCCCCCTGAAGGAGGTAGGTGGCAAATCTAATCCGCTCCTCCTCCTGGCTGCCAAGGGTCGTAAAGGCCTTCTCTATCTCTCTTATCCACCTCTCCGCATCAAGTGGGTTGGTGGATCCAGTGAAGAGAGGAGGGGCCAAGCTCTTAAACTCTGAGAAGCTACGACCCCCTCCCTGCTAGGGCTGAGATGGAGTGGGGTGAGCAGATTGTTCGGGCTGGACCGGCTGGGTCTGAGGAGTAGGAGGGGCAGACTGAGTCTGTGGAATGGTAGAGCCAGATAGAGCAGGCAGTATCTGCTGAATCTTCTACTGCATGGCCTGTTCTGCCTGAGTCACTCCCAAAAAGGCCCGGAGCAACTCGGCCTATAACTGCTGTGTGTCGTTGCCAGCTGGGGCAACGGAACCCGCATCTGCTGAGGCTTCCTGGCCTCCCTGCTGGTCAGGGTCACCAGGCTGAGAGTCCCCCTCATGTCGCTGACTACTGGTGCGACGAGGCATTATAAAATCCTGCCGATGTTAGATTCCAATCAATATCATTATAAACCTCCAAATCTCAAGCATTTTTAAACAAGTCACTTTCTAGAGTTATTACCCTCCTAATATCAATATTTGGCCTAGAGTTAATCATGTATTTGGCCCTAATGTCAAACCTGGCTCTGAAACCATTACAAGCTGTTACGCCCCAGATCCAGTGGTAGTGGCCCAGGGGTGACAGCCCGCCGCATGCCAGGCATGCAAGGCATCTAGTACAATAATATTACAAACAAGGAGGAATAATAACTACATGTCATACAAAATTTAAATTCTCCATAATATCAGTTATGTAATGTAATGTTGGGCAACAAACCAAAATTTCAAAATAAATCCAAATGGGGTTACATATAACAAAATATAAACTATTTACATCATGAAACTCCCAATTACCCCTGTTGTTGCCCCTGATAATTTTGTGGCTTTGGAAAAAATATTGTAAGATTTAATGAGTTTACACTCAGTAAGTAAGCCTACTATTACATAATATAGCCAAATCAGAATTTTACGGAGTCAAATACATGTCATGCTTCCAAATTTAAAAACATTTCATCATATTATAGAATTATGCAAATCTTATGTTTAAATAAATTGGAAGCAAATATTATGAAATAATATTTCAAAATACCATTTCAATTCCAAATCACTGTAAATCTCATTTTATACTAATGTCCCACGTCCACGTAATAAACATCTCAAGGATGTAACCTCCCTATACACCCCTAGTGAAGAAAGGGTGCCGGAGTCAATTAGCATATAATACCATATCCTATTATAGCACATCCGTAGGATGTCTTCTCCACATATTCCCCCTATGGAGGTGGGTCTCGGAGTTATGTAACATATAATGTGGACCGTGATGACATATAATAATACAATCACAAATAATATTTATTTGCATAACTGCAAACATATATCAATTTACTTTTCATATTTTACCAAATTTGATAATTTCACATAATCATGTCCATAATTAATTGCATGTTTAAAATACCAATTTAATTTATAGAAATTAACAATAATCAAGTCAAATAATTCATTTGCATAAATGTGGTACCGCAAATATTATTTTTCAAATAATACTATAAATTAATTTCATTATTTCAATAATGGCATAATTTAATAATGATTTATAAAAATCATTATAACTGGCTTACTTACTTCACAACGCTATGGACCTTTGGGTACCTACAACATAATTTTTCAGATTTTTAAATTTTAATTTTAGGATGTCAAACTGACTCCTACGCTTAACCCAATCTAATCCTGGGCCCAACTTGGGGCTTGAATATCTCCAAATATAGAAGCCCAAATGAGGAAATAAAAATTTTTCGACAACCTAGGATCCATGCTAATCAGAACCTATTTTTCTTTTATTGGGCCGGACCCATTTTGGGGACAAAAAATTTGGCCCAAATAGGCTAACTGGACTGGGCCGAAGCCGGCCCAGTCCCAATCTTCTTCTTTCTGTTTCACCCCTGGTTCACCTGAATCAGGGGTGGTTGAGGATGGCCGGCGGCCTAGGGCCGCTGCTGGCCCTCCCCGGGGGTCGGCTGGCTATCGACGACCGGCCCTAAGCCGGCCGCCGCCGGTGGCCACCCCCTCTCCTCTCTCTTCTTCTCTTTCTTCTTCTTCATCTTCCTCTTCTTCTTCCTCTTCCTCACTGTGCCGGCAGCACGGCCGGTGAGGTCCGGCCGGCCGGAGCCCGGGCCCGGTGAGCCGGCGGGCACGCTGTCGGGCTCGGACCAACGCGGGAGCCGGTTTGGCTCCCGTGACAGGGGAGGGCCGTTCGGCCCTCTTCCTCGCTCCTCTCCCCTGCCGGCGGCACAACCGGCCACCACCGATCGATCGGACCCCGCCGGACACTGCCCCAGCACCGACGGGGGTCACCGGCCGGAGCCTAGGCCCGGCGAGCCTGCGGGCACGCCACCGGACCTGAACCCACAGCAAGGGGAGGGCCATCTCGCGGCCCTCCCTCCTCTTCCCTTGCCGACAGTACGGCCGGCCCCCTCCGGCTGGCCGGACCCCACTAGACGCGGCCCCGACGCCGGTGGAGGCTGCCTCCCGGAGATCGGGCCCGGCGAGCCTGCGGGCACGCCACCGGGCCCGAACCAAACCGGCTCCCGCGTCAGGGGAGGGGGGAGGGCCCTCCTGCGGCCCTCTCCCTCTCTCTCTACCACTCTCACTCTCTCTCTCTCTCCACTCTACTTGCCGGTGAGGGGGTTATCTATCGGCGGCGAGGCGTCGGGGACGAGCGGAGGGCGACAGCAGCGACGACAGCATGGGCAAAGGAAACGGAGAGGCGAAGGAGACGGAGGGGACTGGCAGTCCCCTTCTCCCTCTTTTCTCCAGCGAGGGGATGGCCGAGCCCTCCCTGCGCCCATGTGTGCGTGCGTGGGCACGCGTGCTGGCGCGCATGCGCGCCGCGTGTCGCGCACCCACGCCACGTACAGTTTTATAACATTTTACATGGGAGGGGGGTTTACAATAATAAAGATTTTTTTTCCAGTACACTCCAAACAAGATGTGTACAATTATTTATCCAATAAAACTATATATATATATAATGTATGGATGTATATGTGTTCTCTAGGCAATTGCATATTTTCTTGGTTTTATTTCTTTCTTCTTTTCTCGTTAGTTTCCTCTCATTTTTTTCATTAGACCGACTATAGTTGGAATTTGAGGCTCTTGAGGTTTACGTTGTCAAAGCTAGGGCTCTTAAGCGGATTTACTTCACCCGTTTCTCCTAAGAAAAGGTTCGAAATTAATCCAATCCAACCTCAATCGGATGATCAATTATAGAACAAACGTGGGAAAGGAAGGATGAGCGAGGGAACGGAGATAACCGATGGGTATTACAGTGGTTAAAAAGAAAAGAGCGCCATAACCGAACCCTGGTTCCAATGATAATCACCCCTTGTTACGTTAATCCCCCTTGCTGGTTTCACGGGACACAGTTTGTTATAATCGATTAATACAATGGATCCAGGCTTTTGGAGTGACATTAGTTAATAGCTATGAACTAATTAATGTACCAAAGCAGATAACTTGGGACACTCTATTTTTTGATACTAAATCTTCTTTAGAGTCTATTATTAAAAAATAAAAAAACTTTTTATATGATGTACCCAAGAATAATAACCTTTCATGAGAATACGGCACCTAGTCCAGAAAGGTGGCCACAAGCATCATTTAGAGTAGGAAGTAGAACACCTAGAAGGGTGCTCTTGTAATTCTATCTGAGGAAAATTATAATCCTATATGTTTCCTTTATTTTTTTGATTTCATTGTGAAGTTAGTTTTATTCTTCTGCCAGTGCATTGAATAGGAAAAAAAGTGTTATATGCTTATAACTCAAGTTCACTTACTATTCATTCACTTCCACTCGAATTTTTGGGCCATGTGGTTTTGATCTGCCAACGAAGTTAATTGAACCAGCAGATGGGTTTAAGCCATTGCAAATGATTTTAGAGCTGATCTGAATGTACAAAAGTTGATGAGCATAAGGAAAGAGCTACTTATAGAACGGTGGTAGAGTTCCGTCATAGCGTAAAGTCACCCTTACAGCACCAACGATCCGCCTCAGAGGTAGATTTTCATTTACTTATGGCTTGCAACGAAAATGTCGCATTATAAGAAGGAAAGATTGTAATATTGTAAAAATAATTTTATATTAGATGGAAAAAAAATGTTATGTGCTTATAATTCAAATTCACTTGCTATCCATTAGCTTCTATTCGAATTTTTGAGATATGTGGTTTGGTTCACTAACGAAATTAATTGAATCAGTAGATGGATTTGAGCATTGCAGTATGGGAATGAAACGATTCTATTTGCCCTTTTGTTTAAAAGGGATAAAAGGTTTTTTTTTTTAGATCACAATCGAAAATTAAGAATGATTGAAGTTGGGCTTGAACTTGGATGTAGACTAGAGCTGAGGAAGCTTGGATCTAGCTTGCACCTACTTCAAAACTAAGCCACCCATGCTAGCCTGCCACGGTAATCAGTGCCAAGAGCCATAAAAGAACAAACCCCTCCTCTTGGTTTGAATCATTATCTATTAGGGATATACCGAAGTACACATTCTATAGAACATTGCATAAGTGATGGAAAATGATGGTGCATTCTAATTTTAAATAAATATTTTTTAAAAATAAAAAATAAAAAGCTTTTGTAAAGCTGTCTTTTAAGTGCCGCATTTTAAATTTTAAAATTTACTTTTTTGATTACAGCCTAAAATATTGTTTAGTTGAACAATTTAAGTATCATTTTTTTTAAGGTTTTAAAAATCCTACATGCACAATAAATATTAGAGAAAAAATAATATAAGATTTTAAATTCTATTACACATTAATTTTAAAATATAAAAATTAAATTTATTATATATATATATATATTATTATATTAAAAAAAGAGTTATATTTAAAAGAAAGATCCAAATCAATCATGATTTAGATTACTAGTTACATGTAGGAGTGGCGTCCTTGTGTTGGGATAGGGTGTGCGAAAGCCCTTACAACAGCACTTGTGAGATTGTGCGGCGAGGGTTTAAGAAAAATAATTGAAGCTGGACAAATTAATCAAATTAAAAATTTTTAAAAAAAAATTATAAATAAAAGGATTTTAATACCATGCTTCTAATTATTTATGGATAATGTCGTGAATAAAATGAAAAATCTAAGTTATAAAGAATGCTATAAGAACTGAAGCCATGTTGAATAAGTGTTTGAATGAATGAATGAAATTGGAATCTAATTATTAAAAAAATAACGTAGCTGAATCCTAAATAGGAGACATTTCTATTAGCAATAGGGTCTCCCTTGTCAATGGTCAAACCATGGTTAGTGGTTGGACCGACCAGCCGGAGGATTTGGAAGGAGTAGTAGGGTCCGCATCTGTGACTGGTCCGATAATGCACCCGTTTAATTGTAGCCCAGCAAACCAAATTAAATCAAACCTGGCATCCGAAAGTCTTCGGCAGCCATCAGTCATCTGATGAGTTCTGTTCTTGATTTTTTATTTTTTTTTATATCCTTTTCCAAAGTGATCGACGACTGTCATGTGCTAATATTTAAATACATCAGTATAAAAAGTAGTTAATAAAAATTAGTATAAAAATCAATCCACATGGCGCATGGGCATGTGGTTCACGCATTTACGTATAAATGCCTCTTGCTGTTTTTTTTTTCTATCGAGAAAATAAAGCCTCAAAGGCAGGGCAGCAAACGGCTCCACAGAGAAAGAGAGAGAGAGAGAGAGAGAGAGGTGGAAGGAGGGACGAAATGAGCAGCGAAACGAACGAGCATATGAGGTCAAAAAGGGTCCTTCCGCTTTTCAAACGATAAATTAGTGAGGATAGGTACCAAAAACTTTGGATTCGATCTTGAACAAAACTAAAGTATGGTTCTTTGTCTATATACCCTTCAATTCTATTTGCGGCTCTCTTTCTTTTTTTTTTCTTTTTTTCTTTTTTTTTTTTAAGCATCATGTTACCTTCATTTAAGCATCAAATTATAATAATAATAAAAAAATGAGACAAACATAAAAATCTGAAGCCCAGCTAATAACGTATCATAATTATTTTGATTTTCTTAATATATTCATAATAATATGTATAGAATTACTACTGAGCTTTTACCTCATTACTCTCTTTTCGTATCATATTTTAGAGGACAATGATGATGCTTATATATATGCGAGACAAGATTTAGTTTTTGATTTCCTATATAATCTGAGAATGATGTAGATATTCTGATATGTACTTAAGGATGATTCTTAGATACTTTATGTATCAGTATATTGATGTTGTTACCGCATTTTTGAGATATAGAATATATAAGATTTTAGCTTCTGCTAATATTATCATAATTGTACTTTATAGATCTTCTTTGTCATCAAAAAGAAAAATAAAAATTTAATATTTCTTAAGCGATAGCACATAGCCAAATGCATCCCTCACTTTTCCAAACCTTACCATCCCTCCTTATATTTTTATAAAAATATTCTCAACCTCTCTACGTCATTCTACTTCATATATTCTTTTATATTTCCTAGCATTGCAATATGATTAATCAATTCAAGTGAGTCAGATTGGTGAAGGTGAAGAATTTTTCAACATGTTGGGCCTATTTTCTACACAACTGTTAAGAGTTTGAAGATGTTGGAGGATGAAAAACTCAAGAGGCATGAGAGGTAGTAGTTCCTAAAAATCTTTATAAACTAGAAAACTACCTTGTGGATGAATTTTTGTATTGAAAAACCTTATCATTGAAAGATTAACCGTCTCGCCTAGCAGAGATGCCAACTCACAAATCAAGAGAGTTTCTTAAAAATTGCATCAAAGGACCTAGCATCTAATTGCTCCATAATTAAGATTAAGGAGTTATAAGTTGTCATGCAAATCAAGGATTGAGGGCTTCACCTACTAAAATTTAGCATCTTTTCTTAGGCAAACTCTGGTGCCTGCTAGCAAAATTACACAAATATGTGCTCTTAGCATATAGACATCTAGAAAGATCGGTGATGCTTAGATGGTATTTGAATGCTTTCTATTCACACTTATCTGTATTTGGGGTTATATAAGAATGGAAGATTAAGATTTGAAATTACAAATACCATGTTTGATTTGCAAGGATCATAATTGCAATAAATAGCTTTCTAATATTTATGCTTACCTATAGTAGGAAACGACATGCACAACCATCCTAAGCCACTAAGACTATCAACATATAGCAAATAATAAATCGACACATTATTGCATTGAAGGGTACTGATATTTAATGATATCTAATAAGGATACGGTGTATAGGCACCATAGACATCAATACTACACTAAAAACCTCTCAGGATCAAGCATATAGGTAAAATAGATATTTCCAACGACCTGATTTGGGATAGCAAATAATAAATGTAAATACATGTACAATCCTTTACATATCAAGGATGTTGGCAACAAGGGGACCTTCAAACTATATAGACAAAAATAAATCACAAATAACTTGCATAATGAAAAAAATCAAGATTGGGTTTAGATGGAAAATGATGGATAGGTTTAGATCTTGAATGGAGGGATATGTTTAGATAGACATTGGGGCTAAGGTTTAGGGTTTTAGCCCTAAGGCAAATAGGTACCCTGAAAAGCTAATTTTGATTAGTAAGGCAAAGGACTGGGAGAAGATAGCAAGAAGAGAAGGGGATGAATGAGAGGATGCGAAGAGAAGTTTAAGACGAAAGGCATGGAAGAGAACAAGGATGAGCAAGGGGATAGGAGGTCAAGGAAGCAAATATTGAATGAAGGTGGTCAACGAAGTAAGAGGTGATCAATGAGCATAAACAAGAGGTGAGAGTGTTCCCATAGAAATTGATAAATATATGAAGAAAAACACCAACCAATGTGATAATTACGAAAGAAGCCCATCGTGCGCCCTTTTCCACACACTAGTTTTGTCTTATTCGATCGCTTGTAGCATGTGAGGCATTGCTGCAAATCCAACGACACGTCTCCATTTATTTTACATTCAACCAAATAGCATGGAAAAGTCATTTTACAATGCCATAAATTATTTTATCACTTGAGGAGGAATAGCGATAAAAGATCATGAAAGAAGGGTTCTTCTTAGGTTAGTCATTCCGTCAACAATCTCATCAGTCTCACTGCATAGCTAATAAGAGTCTGATTTGAATTAAAAATAATCATAAATTTGAATCAAAACTTAAGAATTATTTTAAAGAATATTTATTTTACTATAGTATCATAGATTAATGATCAATTAGACCATGAACATTATTTTTTAAGAGTCATGGAAGAAAATAAAGGGAAGTAAAAAGGAAATGAAAGAGAAAGATCATAAAATATTTTGTTTGAAAAGAAGGTAGAAGAAGTAGGGGGAGGAGAATCAAAGTAACCCATTCCCCTCCATTCCTCTTCAAGTTTTTTTTTTTTTTTTCCCTTTTTTTTACCTCAAATTTCGGAGATAAGGAGGTTGAGGGTTTTAACTCTCAAGTTGATGGCAAGGAACGAAAGGAAAAATATTTTAATAATTTATATTTTACTATTTCAAAACTATACTTCAGTTTTAAAAACTTAGATTTTTTTTTTTTTTAATAACGAAGGATACATTTATCAATTTATAAATCCCTTCCTTTCACTTTCACTTTTCCGCTACAAAGATTTAAACACTCCTTACGGAACATCCGTTATGTCATTACTTCTAACTGAAAGATTAAATAGGATAAATCAGATGATCAACTTTTTAGCAAATTAGGTTATATCATTGAAAGAAAATACTTGTTGGACTATGCCTTCACCTCTACAACTTGCATGGTATTTATAAGATTTTAAAATTTTTTTTTCTTTTTAAAAAGAATGAAAGAAAAAAAGAAAAATAAAAAAATAACCACTCTTTTGAGATACACTTAACCCATCTATGGCATCCACACACCGCCAAACTGAAATTGCATCTTATTTTTTTGAGAGCAAGATAGCAAAGGTTGTTGCTTTATAAATCTGCCGTCTGTTTTCTTTAATCATGTAAGCAAAATCATCATATAATTATAATCCAAGCCCAAAACGTAGAATTTGAAATCTGTCTGATGCCATACCAATCAAGCCGTTGTAGGCTGGAGAGGTTCCAACAAAGAGGGAACGGTGGAAACCTCGTCGTTCCTTCTCCAGCAGGAAAGGACCCAGTAGATCACTGCGGCAGAGAAGAAGCCAAAGAACCAGCCGTTGTCATGGATGACTACGAACACCTCCGACGTTGCTTCCAGGATTCCGGCCTCGTGAAGAAATCCTGGGACGACAGGCGCCACGCTGACAACCAGAGCAGCAATCGCTGCAACATTAAATCCTCCTGAATAATAGTACGGCCCTCGAGGATCAGCAGAGTACAAGGCATTCACATCGAGCGCCGTGCGGCGAAGCATGTAATAGTCCGCAAGAATAATCCCCGAGACCGGGCCGAGCAACGCGGAGTAACCCACGAGCCAAGTGTAGACGAAGCTCTCGCTGGACTCCATGATTCGCCACGGCTGGAAGGCGACACCGATGAATGCCGTCAGCAGAGCGCCCCCCACGAAGCTGAAGACGGAGGGGCTGAGACTGACGAGCACGTTGGCAGGGGCGACAAAATTGGCAGGAATGTTGGTGGAGATGGTGGCAAGGCTGATGCCAAGGATGGCGACGATAATGGTAAAGGTTCCGCCAATCTCTGCTAGGAGATTAATTGGATTGGAGATCACTCTACCGTATATGACTTCCGTGGAGGAAGTGATGGCCAGGCCGGCGAATGTGAACAAACCCATGAAGATTGGGAAGCCCAGCTGGCCGATAATCTGATCGGACTGGCCGACGGCGAACCGCGTGAAGTCCGGTATGTTCAGTGCGAGGCCGGACCAGGTGCCGACGGTTGCGGTCAGTGAAGGGAAGAAGACGGACCAGAACTGTGACGGGGAGAGGCGGGAGGGAGTGGAGAGCATCTCTCCAAAGCCGCCGGCTTTGAAGTACGCCCAGCAAAAGAGCCAGCCGGTCAGCAGGACGAGCACCGGAGCGGAGTACTTCTCGAGCGCTCGAATTCCGGCCATGCCTTTCCAGAGGATGGCCAGCTGGAGCAGCGAGAAGAGAAGGAAGCAAGAGAATTCGAGCACCGACGTGCCGAGCCAGTGGATTGGATCGGCGAACCAGGAGGAGTCCTTGATGGAGTGAGGGAGGAGGAGGAAGATGACCTGGCCGCCGATCCAGGATTCGATGGCGCACCAGCCGCAGGCGACGAGGGCGCGGAGGAGGGCGGGGACGTGGGCGCCGCGGACGCCGAAGGCGGGGCGGAGGAGGATGGGGAAGGGGATGCCGTAGCGGGTGCCGGCGTGGGCGGTGAGGATGAAGGGGGCCACAAGGATGGTGCTGCCGATGATGATGGTGGCGACGCCTTGCCACCAGGACATGCCGAGGTCGACGAGGCTGCCGGCGAGGTAGTAGTTGGGGACGTTCACCACCATGCTCACCCAGAGGCCGGCGATGCCCCACCGGGTTAAGGTGCGCTTGGTGGCGGTGATCGGGCCGAGCTCGCTGCCGATGAGGCTCGCGTCCGGCTCGAATTCAAGCCCATCTTCAGTGCTTGGGAGCATCTCCGGAGGGAGAAGGGGAGGGGGGAGGGGCGAAAGCGAGCGAGAGTGAGAGAGAGAGGGAGAACTTTTGATTGATGTATAGATTGGGCAGAGGAAGGGGTGAGGGAGGAGAGCTGTGGGCGTGCTTATTTGACCCGTCACTGCAATAGAGAGGGCCGGTGGGTCCCTGGTTTAGGGAACAGGGGGGCCGATGGATATGCGACAAACTAAAGCTGGCAAATTTGGAGAGCGCCAGATGCGTACGGACACTTAACGCAATGAGTTAACTTTTATGGTGCGGCATGGCCATATTACTGGATACAATATTATGGTACCATGACATAGAGTGGCCTTGGAAGAGTCTCCACACATGTTTATCCTTCCAAATATCCTGGAAGCTTTCTATTTTTTCTGTATAACAATCACATTTGAACATTCCTTCACTTTTGTATAGCTGCCATGGTTGTATATTCTTTTCATTTTATTCAATCCAATTAATCTAAAATCATAATCATGTTGTATAAATAATTATAAATGCATATGATCAATATGAGTTTTTTTTCAAACTTTCTATAAAATCAAGATGGGTTAATTAACAGCTGCCAGTAGTCTTTCATATTTATTTTGAGAGCTACATTTTTTTAGTTGTAACACTCTTTTATCCCTGATGAACCTCTTACTTATCAACACTTTAAGGCTTCATCATCCTTCATAAACCCTCAACCTAACTTCACTTTTATTATCTTCAATATGTTCCATCTTGTTTTCATTAAAATAGATAACTATAACTATCTCCTTTGGTGATTTTAAATCCTTCTGATCCCTTGATTCCTCAAGCTTTTGAGATTCATTGGTGGCACATTCTTGCATTTGGAGCAATATATTAAAGAATTTGATAAAAAACTTATGGAGAATATGAAATAAGATAAGTGGTACATATATGAACTTTTTTAGATCAATGCAATAATGATAGAAAATGTTTTAGCTATGGTAGTAGACTTCGATATTGCTTCAATAATTTGACTTATATTTGTAATAACTTGAGACCTTACCTAAAAATACTAACCAAAAATGTATTATTTTTGGACTTTTTATATCCAAGATCTATTCAATTATCAACAAATATGAGACTAAATACATGCTAGCCTGATCTCCTACATACTTCCTTCATTTAAGTCCTAAAATCCTTGCCAAGCTAAGGGTTTAAATCAAATCTAAAGCCAAATGCAATTTAATCCACAAATATCACAAGCTCATTTGTAGTATCTTCTAATCTACATGGGCTATAAATCGAGTATGCTCCAATATTATTTGTAATAATGCAGAATTTTATCCAAAAAAATTAATTACGAAAATATTTTTTTAGGGCCTTCTTGATCCTGTATAAGCATTAAAAATCTCCCTAGTAAATAATCGACATAAAACATAACATATTGGAGCATAGGATCTCAAAGTACTTGAGTGATGATTCTCATCCTCCGTCATCTTTCATATCAATTAATTGAAATCTAATCTTCAAAGAACACAGAAATAGGAAAATTAGTTGGCCACATTGACTTAATTATATCCACTTTAAATGAACTACGAAGTGAGTGCAAGCCATTCAAAACTGTCGTCCATATTGGCAATCCACACCTATTTCAGTTGCAAAACTTCATATGCTTCTACTCATTAAAGAATTTGAACTTTCCAATAATTTGCTTCAGCTGCAATTTTAATTGATCCTGACCAAAGATCCATTGTCTACTTTCAACTGTCAATGCCATGCCTTCCAAAATATTCGCATAAAGCTTTTGAGAATGAAAATCTCCACGATACAAAATAAATTACAAGCTATATATTTGCAATCACATACTGTTCTGTTGAGCTGTATGTCCACATGTGTGTGAATCTGTGCCTTCATATGCTAATCTGGCAACAAATGGCTGGCATGGGACGTATAAATTCAATCATATGCAGAATTATCAGTTCTTAAGAAACAATTTAAATCATTTGCAGCATTATCAGTGGATAGAAAATAATATATCATATATCATAATCATAATTGCGGCAAGTGGCAAATGGAGGCCATATAATTGCTGGAAGAAATCTAACCTACCTATGAATCACACTCCTAAATGCAAATTTCCTCAATCCTAAATTGACAGTATCACAACATTTGATGATCTAAATACTTGTCCAATGCATAGGTTTTGTTACCTGTCATAGCTCATGGACACACTTTTCCTGGTCCGAAGATGACGTCCCCCTCAGTCCATCCAGAGTTAGACCCAGTGTTTGCTTCCTATCTCCATCCAGATGCAGCTGAATGAGGTTAGTAATATAGTGCAATGATGCATCAATCATAAAAAAAGTGGGCCATATTAATATGATTTGGAGGATAGATTGCTAGGATTCCTTTTGGCAACTGCATGCTAATCGCCATCAGAAGCAAAGTAGAAAATTAAATTCATGAATTGTACATTTCCTTTCGGGCATGATTACGACTTTGAGAAACCAGATGGACATCTTTTCAACGAGACAAAATCTGTCAATTTCCTCCCAAATTGAGAAAGGATTGATGGCAGAGACAGCGAAGCATCACGGATGCAAACAATAAGGCAACAAGGCCCAATTATTTTTTTTCATTGCTCAGGTAAAGTACAAGACTTACCGCTTGTTAACGCGTGCTGCCACCAATCTCCGAGAAGGACAAACCTGCAAGTCGTAAGCAACCTATTTATCAAAGACAATAATGCTCTTAGGCATGCGTAACGTGAAAGCGAAAAACTTATTTCAGCGTATAAATTTTCCGAACAGCATGGATGCAATCACGTTGTTTACTCTATCCTGAAAGCGATGCACTAGACGTTGACTTGCAGAGGGTTGCACTAAATACAACCACTCAATAAGTTGCTGTCTTTAAGCGTACGCCTTCGAGGAAGGTAGAGGTATAATAAGGGAGAGCCACGATAACATGCTACCTTAGGGTAGCACGCATCTAAACCCTGGTGGCAAAAGAATGCTGACAGTTTCCAATGTCCATCTAACAAGCTGCTATCACTTCATTGGCTCCTCCAGCTGACTCTGCTCCAATGAAATGGATAGAACCATTGTTGAAAATCGACAAGAGATCTAGATGCATGCAATGCAGTCTCAGAGGCCTTTTCAATAAGATATTATAATTTAATTCATTACCCTAGATCCATGAAATAAAACTAAAATGAACAACACATCAAGTGCGAAAAATGAACAGGATTCTCATCCCTGGGACAGCCTTGGTGACCCTTACTGCATGCAGGTACAAAAACCCATAGAATCATGATCACTAGTCCATGGATCTCCTTGAACGATCAGCTGAAGCAAGTTCTTCCAATTACAAATAAAACAAAAGGTCTAAAATACAGAAGGCAAATGGACAAATGCACAGTACAATTTTCTTGGATCTTCCATATATGTTTCTTTTATATCCAAGCATCTAAGTTGTGTACCATCGTACTAGAGTGAGACGGGACAGAAGCTTATACCAAGCATCAGCAAACCTTGGCTTTAATTTGAGTGGCATTTTATTGTACAAGAATTCCAATGAATGGTACAGTTGTGACAAACATAAAATCCCCAAGCGTCACGAAACAATTGAAGGTGGTGAAATCCAAGGTTTGTCAACTGATGCTCTTCTCAAACATTTTATTATTTGTTATCTGCAACCAAGAAGCACATTAGATTTGCATTAACCAATAGTAAGGAATAGCATATACGGACTTTCTGTATAAAAAAAAAAAAAAGGAAAGAATTTTGAAGAAAATTTCAAAATTAAGTTTCCATAATCCCATGATTTATATTGAAAAAATATTTAACACAATAAACTTACAGAAAAAGGCAACAGTGTAATGTTGAAGTTAATAATGCTCATCAGTGGAAGAACTTCGAGTAAAACAATATAGACACCTAAAATCAACAGCAATTGTAAGGGAAATGCCCGATAAAGATATGTGCCTTCATCCTCATTGAAACAAACAATTCAAGCTAACATAAAGGGAAACACACAGGATGCGCACAAACAAACTTTATCAATATGTTAATGTTAACATATCTACAAAACATCTCAACATAATAATGCAAGCAAAAAATTCTTTAATTCTGGCTTTTCATGAAAATCCTATTACAAGACAGGAATAGATGCACAAATATTCCTTCAGCATGCTGTAATAACTCACCAAGGAGCAAAGAGATCAGCAATAAATAATGCCTTATCAGAAATTCTTCTGAACAAAGTGTCCTTCATACTGCAACTGCCGTTGGCCTTTTGCTAGTCTTTATGCCTCTTATTGCTGCAATACCAAAGAAACATTGTGTAAAAACAAAATAACAAGCTACTCTTTCAAAATGTAAGCATGCATCTTTTTGTTTACTCTTCTGGTAGTACAGCCACCATCTAGTTTCGAAAAATCAAAAAGAAAATAAAACCAAATAAAAAAAGTGAAGTTCATGCCTTCTGCATAATCTTTGGCTCCAAAGACTGCAGACCCTGCAACTATAGCATTAGCTCCAGCTTCAATAACCTGCCACACATAGAATAGCACAACTGAATGAGTTGCTCTGACTAAAACTCCATATCCTCACTAGTTAGTTGACTCACACATGGTTATGGAATGGTGTCAGTAAAGAAACGGAATGCTAGAAAAAGCATTGAAAACCTTCCCAACAGCATTTCCTTGATAACATATGACAACGACTAAATATATTTTTACTACGTTATGATGTAACTTTAATGTGCTTTTTGCTTACATACAATTCTTCAGTGTGACTGCATGCAAGCACAACTATCATAAGGATTTAGAAGAGGCATAATTCCGTTTACTACAGTTTCATATAAAAAGCTCAGCCAACTGCATCCACAGTAACAGCCTACCATATGTTATAAAATGCATGCATTAAAAAGAATTTAAGTTTACAGCAGCCCTTGCACAAATTATTGGATAATATGTTGGTGATATGTCAATAAAGGAAATCAATTTCCTAGTTCTCTCCAAAAAAAAAAAGGTACAGAGACAGAGAGAGAGGAAGGATGGGAAGATGATTGGATGACCAGACTCATTGCCTGCTCAATTGGCTTAATTGGATAATTATAGACCGTATAATATGGTAGTGTAAGACAGACCACCTACATTTTCCAGAGAAAAGAAAAGGATTCTTTTTTAGAAAAAAGTTTAGGAACTTGCTGTCATCAGTGCCTTCCCTGACTGAATAGGATTCTTTGGACTTGGATGCTGGTTTTTGGCATGTATAAACCTCTGTAAGTAGTGAAGGCTTGCCATCCTTATATGTTGTGGCATTGAGCCAACGGAAGATCACCAACCTACCAAGGGAGGTCCATAAAAGCAGCAGATTACATGACTCGGATTACCACATCAAAGGCAGAATAACTGTCCGGAAGGATGCTGTTATGCCACCACTTTTAGAGGGAAATAATGCCAGTGATCGGGAAACTTTTATTTAGGTGCCATTGAATTCATCAAAATTTTATGCTAACATCAAATGCATAACAATGGTTCCTGCTTTCCGAGGACTTGAGCTAGACTCACAAACATAAAATTAATCATCTAAGTATTTCTACTTTTTTTCATCATACCAAGACCTCAAAGCACATATACTTTAAATTGCATGCCATGCCTGTATTGGATGCACATCAGGTTCCAAAACTTGAGAGATACTTCTGGATATTTGTTTATCTTATTTTTCAAGATTTACAAGAGGCTTGGGATGCTTTCCAAATTAACTGGATATACTTTCTCAATACCTCTAGGGATGAGGGGGAGGGCATTGTTTTTTTTTTTAATCTTTGGATGAATGTTGGGCTCTTAGTGATAGATGGTCAAGTTTGGAGTCTATGATGTTAATAATATTGTATAGAATAAGGATTATGGTCTATCGATTTAAATGATGACTAAATGATGAGGTCTGCAGATGTTAACTGTGCTGAAAAAAATTTAGATGGTTGTTTTCATATACGTAAAGAAGTATATATTTATTTTTATTGTCATATTTTAGCTGTATCATATCATATTTCTTGAACATTTGCCAATATTGGAGTATACAAATCCCATATCCATATCCATGCTTGATAGCCCCAAAGAGAAGAAAATGTCTAAATATTTTACAAGAATATTTAAGATTTTATCTTATTATCTTATTTGTCAGTTTTGAATGCATTTTCCATGAATGAAGTCCTCCATCCTCATCTTTAAACAATTCACTGGCAATTAGGATTACAAGAAAGGCACCTTATATGCATTTGAAGGACCAACTCCACCATCTACCTCAATCCATGGGTTGACACCCTGCATAGCAGAATAAAGCTATGATTTATTTGACTCTGAAGCTAAAGTTCTGGAAGAAATCATATGCTTCTTTTGTACCTTTTCAGCACATAATCTTCTCAAGTCTGAAATCTTCTTCACCTGACTCTCAATAAAGCTCTGTCCACCAAATCCAGGATTAACTGACATAATCAACACCAGATCCACCACTGTCCATATAGAACGTGGAAATTTTGGTTAGTGTACTATTTAATCCACCTAGACATATCGATTTAAAAACAATGATTTTAAATAAGAAAGTAGAAAGTTCGTCATTCCAGTCCAAGTCTTTTTCCCATCAAAAGGAGTTGGTTATGGCCACAACTGTCAGGTCAAGAAGGATGGATTGAATAAATCTTTGCAAGTGTTTGTCAACATAAAATTAACCTCTAAGAATTGGTGGCTAATTCTTAACCCAGGCAATTCAAGACAACAGAATTGTTGCAATGAAACCAGGAAATCCAGATGGCATATAGAGACTGAATACTTGATCAAAGTTCAATGTCATGAAATCAATAAGCAACCCTTCAAAATTCTCCTAGTCTTAGAAAGTGCCAAGACAGAGGAAAGAGGATGAAAGTTCAATAAATGGATCAGGATATATCTCCTAAGGTACCACGCATAAGCTAAACATCTAAAAAGCTAGGGCAATGAGCATAGGATTTACTATCAGGTATGCAGAACCAAATTGAAAGAATGAAAGAGCGATGAAGAAAATTGAAACTTGAGGCCTATTTGTGAGCAGAATATGCAGGTAAACATATCTGAAGCATAAATTATCATGTGCGATGATCAGTTGTGCAAAAATCACATCGAAGAAGTGTCTGCAGTTATTCTAACTGCATATCATCTTATGGACAAGGTATGACAGTGGCTGAGGTCTCTAAACCTCAATCTTCAAACTCCATAGATGTTGCAAATGCATGAAATGCAGACTAACAAGTGAAAACGTAATGAAACCAAGAAATAATGTATGCTTATGTATGTGCATACGTCCAAAGAAAAGAAACTAGCAGCTCTCTCTCTCTCTCTCTCTCTTTCTCTCTGTCTCTGTGCACATGTGGGCATGTGCACAAGCATCTGTGCATGCACGCTTGTGCACACATGTGCACATGTGTGCGAGAAGAAACCTTTTTCCATCAAAATTGATATGTTTCTCAGTGGCATTCTTTTCCAAGCATTGGTTTGCATTAAAAAGTTCTATTTCTGGATATACGTTTTGGAAAAAATAGAAAGTGTGCTTTTCTCCAAAAAATGCATCAGCATTAGCATCCTGATAATTATGCTTCCTTCACTAAGCCAAGGACTATAAAAACATTAGACGTCAAATTTTTATCTCTTTCCTGCAACAGGAGTTCCCATTGCCATTACAACTAGATGTCTCACTTAGCTCCTATATTGAAGTGCCTACTACCACATGGCAGATTTGCTTAAGGTAGTGTGCTCAATAACCACTGAGGTGATGCTGCAATGACACCTTGGTGATCAGTATTAGTATTCCAAGGTGGAAAAGCCTACAGGCCAATCTTAGGACTTCAACAATCTGGTGCAACAGCAGCTACCACCAATGTCATTGGATGAAAATCTAACGTACCTGGCACATGCCTGCAGCCTGGAACAACTAGGTCCTCATACCACAAACACTTAAGTTGCTGAAACAATCCCCTTTTACCTTCTCTTTTGTCATGCAAAGATAGGGAGCCGGTGAGAGATTCTTTCCTTTTTAAATATTCCCTCAGTACTAGAACAAGAATGAAGATAAATACAGAGGGGTACAGGAATATGAATACCAGAACTAGAGTGGCATTCGTGACCCTGTGCATAATTTTGAATACCAAGTGTGTGCATCCGAAGCAATGATCATCACTTGGCACCAAAAAAGCATGTGCTGAAAGTATCCTTGTGATCTAGAATCTTGCCTTAATCACCCCAAAAGGTCCTAAACTTGCAGCTTTTTGTGCCACCAGCCAATTATTGCTATGATGAACTACGAGTACTTGAATTTTACTGACTGAAGTTTTTCATCTTTGAATTTCAAAAATGAGGATATTAGATTTCATGGGAGTATGAGAGTTTATCTGTAGCAGTCGTTATTTCTTTAATACCACACAATACTAAAGGTGCATCATATTCGGAAATCCAAAATTATTTTACAAATAACATCTCTTCACTCATGAACATGAAAGTATCATGTCTAAAACCAAAGAAAACAGGCATGAATGAAATTTGAAGTAAATCAAAGCAATCATTTAATGAAATTTAAAGTAAATCAAAGCAATCATTTAAAGTAAATCAAAACAATCTCAGAGAACATCAAAGATAAACAATATCAAATGCTCTGCTGCTAAGTTTAGTGCAAAATATTAAGAACATAACTCTTACCATCAAGGACGCACTCTATGGCACTTAAAGGGGTTGCAGGATTTAAAACAACTCCAGCTTTTGCTCCCAGATCTTTAATCTGATATGATCGTCACTTGTTAGCTGAATATTCAAATATGATTTTTCACAGCAGTACATTATTCACCAGGGCATTCTTGTAGCAGCCCTTTGTACTAAGAATTAGGAAACCAAGTTGGACCATTTTACAACATAAAACATGGAGGAGACACAGTAAACAAGTTAGTGGATTTGTGCTGAATCACATAATGAATGAGAGCGAAGCTTCCTCTTTCTTTTTCCATTCGAAATCACCTAAAATGTAGAACATAAACTATTGCAACCTTAAAGATCCAATCATGTCACTGGGCTAAATTCTTATCAATCCTGAAGCCCTTACAGAGTAACACACATACTGAAATTAAACAGCAAATGAAGCATAGAATTCAAACAGTTTTTTTTTTCTTTTTTCTTTTTTGCCCCTTTAAAGATGCCTTGAAGAGATAAGATGTTTTGACTAACACCAAGCAAGAAAAACTTACAAAAGTTTTTTTTTAAAAAAATGACAGAAATATCTAGGCACAATACACAGAATGCATCCTAGTTAAATTGCAAAGAGCAGAAACAAAAGCCAGCTGCCAGGGTTAAACAACTTCATGCATGGAAAATAGTATAGATCAGACTAACATTTTATTAGGAGTTGTCAGGTGATAACTTTTTGCATGATGTCGAAAAAACTACTCTTGGTGTGATTTCAACTTACAATATTACTGTGCTTTGACATGATCAATAGTGCCAAATATGCTAGAGTTCATTTAACTTATATCCTGAGAACACAGAAAGACCCAGAGTACAAGATGTTTCATATATCAAAGAAAGTCTGCTGGCAGTTCAAGCCATATGATATGCAAAGACAAGCCCTTCATCACTTCCAACAAACTAGTTGAATCCATGTGAAAACTCCAGTAGCATCACATTGCAATAGCAGACACAGCACCCCTGAAATGCAACGAAACCTTTCTTGCAAGCAAAAGTCCACCATGGGATCCCAAATTTTCTTGCATTTCGTTCTAAGCAAACATGCATCAATCAATACCTATAAGATGAATGCCCTGGTAGGGTATTTCGAGGTTTGCTTCCAGATTTAGAAGCACTCATGTGTCAATATGAAGAATAATTGACAAAAGGAAAGACTGAAAAACAAATCTCTACCAATATTTAGTTATATCAAGTCACAGACATCTGTTTCCACTTATATTTGGAATGAGTTGCAGTAGAAAACAAGTACACCAATCCCCCATCAGAATCAGCTCTAGCAGGAATGCAAAGTCTTAGCTTATCTAGCTGGATGAAATGGTACCCACATTATGCAACCCAGTGTACCTGTTTTCTTGCAACCTCTACTTCAAACATGATATTGGATATTAATACCTGATTTAGTGTCCGATGCAGATGGATAGTTGCAGATTGCTCACAATGAACACTAACAATGTCTGCACCTGCCTTGATAAAATCTGGAACTCGCTGCTCAGGTTCCACAATCATCTGAAAATTTGATATCAGAGCAATAATTTTTCATATATCATAGCATCGAAACAAAATAAGATCTACAAATCAACACCCAAGACTTCAAGCAATTAAGCTGTGAGTTAAAATTGTATGCACAGGAATTGAAGAATAAAGCTGGAAGGCAGTACCAAGTGCACGTCCAAAGGTAGATCAGTTATTGGGCGCAAGGCATTCACCACAAGAGGTCCAATGGTGATATTGGGCACAAATCGCCCATCCATCACATCAACATGAATCCAGTCACATCCTGCCACTTCCACCGCTTTTACCTAAATGAATTACACTAAATTAATCTTCATATTGACCATATATGTTCATTCTATATCATTCATAATATTCCCAAAAAATCAGGATATAAACAAACCCATATGCTATAAAGAAATGAATTAAATTTAAGAATGCAATTTGGCAAATAATCTTAAAGTTTATAGCTGAGGTGATGTTTCTGCCAAAGTCACTGATAAATTGCTAGAAAAAGTGGTTGTTGACTTTCATAGGCTCTTGAGCCACTCACTTATTTCCCTTTTTTTGCTAAAAAACCTTAAGCGGTTATTATTGCTAAGGTACAGGTATCATGATGAAGACACAATGACACCAAGGACAAACAAACAAACCATTGCCTCAGAAGCATATCTTAAAATGAAAACCTATGTTAAGAAGCTATCGAAACAAGGTTGTTGCAATTGTTATGATATGCTGTTAAAGAAGTTCATCAACAAATTTCATCTTTTAAAAAATAGTGATTTTTTTTAAAGACCACCGTTCTTATTGTTGCACTAAGAAAACACTTTTAATGTTCTTTTTATTGTGCTACACTTATTGTGACAAGATAGCTTGATATGGTCATATGGGAAGCCATCTTAGTGTTGTAAAAAAGGAGAGGTTGCAATTATTGCAGAAAAAATTAGGTACATCTCCTCATGAGCAATCATCAACCAATTTTAAGTTTTAGATATTTACAACATGAATGCAAGCATAGCGTATTCATGATAGATGGCAAGCCAAACAGTATCTATTTCTAGTCACACTAAATCAGTATCACTTCTAAGCCTGTGGTCACTTGTCATGTTAATTTTAGAATGATAAATACGAGATTCCCAACCAATGAATTACTCTCATGAAAGGTGATGGCTAAACCTAATCCTGATTTTAGGATTGTTGTTGGTATTTAGCCACCTATAGCCAACATACATATAACTGTTTTCATATTGAACTGAGTCACTGACCAAGTGAACAGGGATAATTGACATCTTAATCAATCAGGTAGGACATATGCAATTGCAATGGCATTTGGTCTTCAAATGAAGTCAAGCATAAGCCGTGATAAAGTTTCCTGGGTTTCCCTTTTCTATAAAAAACAGTTATAGTCAATGGGTGTAAGACATTTTTGGACTTCAATTTACACCAGAATTTGGTAAATAGGGATTTAGATGGGCATGAAAAATATGATACTAATGGTCTGCTAAAATTCAGTGCATTAATTTCGAAGTGCAAAACAGATCATACCATAGTGAATTATAGCTGACCATATTTCCCCTCGGTTGTGTAAGCAATCAAATGCTCAAGGCACAGAGGATGTGTTTCACAACTAAGTGATTCTTTTGTGTTTTCATGTCCTAATTCATGAGCTGTCAGGCATTTTCAAGAGCCTGTTTTCTAGATTTTGTCCTTTATCTTAACAAAACTTTATGCTATGAATCATATGAGTCATATTAATTGTTGTTTGAAATATTACATAGATTTGTGTCATAGTGCATCCATACCAAAGCACTCTGCAAGCAAAAAGTTTCAAGTTCAAAACACAGCGGTATCCAGTTGCCGTGACGATCAAGTTCATAATATAAATATGCTACAAGACAACACTTTCAAAGCAAAAGAAAAGATATTTGGCAATAAATTTAGTCTAATATGTCAGATCTATCTAAACGTATTTATTTTTTTTTCAATATCAGAGTTAACAAGTGACCTGCTCGCCCAGCTTTGCAAAGTTAGCAGAGAGTATGGAAGGAGAAACAATTATGTCACTTTTTGAGAATTTATCAACCCGTGCCGATGCCTTCACAGCAGTTAAAAGCTTACTCCTGAAATTAGCATAAAAATCATCATATCGCTACGAGTACATGACCACACAACTAACAAGCAAAACATCCAATCAAGCATAAACCTTACTACATAGTCTAAAACCAAGGAAGTATGAGCACAACCACAGACGGTGGGTGACAAGAATGAAACAAAGCATTGATGGTTGCACAATAGCCTTCCAAAATCATTGCTCATTTGTCTGAAAGAATGTTAACCTAGTCTAAAAGTACCACATCATCTTCATCAGGTGACATAGGTATTAAGAAGAACGTATCGCTCCGACGGCTAGTTGGTAAAGCCCTCTGGATAGATATCATTGGCCCGATACTATTATGCCATTTGAGTTACCATAACATAAAGCTCTACAACACGCGAACGGCGAAAACATCTTTATATCACTCGAAGAAGAGCAGAATTGGCATGGAAATTTTCGAATACGACAAGCTGGCTTCTGATAAAATCTAAAAATTCGGGCCTCAATCCAGCATCATCAACCAAGATAAAGAGATCGAAATTGATCTAGAAATAGCGAAATTAATTCATTGATGGGCCTGCTTAGCTGGGTCAAAGATGCAAGGCTTATAGGAGGAAACAGAAGAAAAATCGATTTCCATTCTAGTTCCCACGAGTGGAATAATTTGCGATTAGGCATAGAGGCCTCCAAGACAAGAAGAAAAATTGAAAGCCGTCAACAGCGCAAAGAAGAGAGAGCGAGAGGAGAAGGACGGTCACCACCTGGAAGCAGTCTTTTCGGGTGGGGAGAAGAGGGCGAGTTCTCTTAGGCGGAGGCCTCGGCTTTGGGGGACGGCTATCGCCGTCGAGCACATAGAGGAAGACGAGGAAGCGGTCGCAGCAGCCGATATCATCTCTCCGTCTCCCCCCCTCTCTCTCTCTCTCTCTCTCTCTCTCTGCAGTACCTTGGATCAAGCCAGTGGATGGAGCCGCATAAGAAGAGCCCATCCTTCCCACTGGCACAATCCTTTCTCAGCAGAAGTTTTGGTTCGGCGAAATTGCGCTTTTGGTTCTCAAATTTTTATTCAAAATTTATTTTAATACTCAAACTTTAAATCTTACGATTTAATCCATTAAAATTAAAATCTTAACATATCATCGGACATATTTTTTAAAAATAAAAATAAATTATAATCATTAAAAATTTAAGAACTAAATAAATGAAAATTTCGAGAATCAAAGTTTTTCATTAAAATAGAATTAATGGCTATCATTTATCCATGACTGGATGAATAGTAGTTGTCATGACAACCATTCGTTGTTATTGTATAAATATAATGATTCATGGAATAGAACATTTTTAAAACTGTTGCGAAACTTTTGATTTTAAAAACATATATTTTAATTATTATATATAACATAATGCGATGCCTTTGGGAAAAAATATACATGTAGCAGATGTCATTTTAAACGTAAGATTTGATGTTGATTTAGGAATTACAGGCAAATATTATGGAAATTAATGATGTGATGATATAATCCTGTCATTAAAATGAAGTGGAGCTTGGATATTTGATTAACTCTTGACATGGCCAATTCATAACAAATAAACTAAAAAAAATTAGATGGCAGATTAAATATATGAATATATAAATATGTATTACATGTGAAAGATATGCTCTTGATGTTTAAAATCTAATAATTGATGGATTTCCATTTTCCTTTTGTAGAATAAATTTGAGATAACTGGAACTCAATAGTTGACAAAAAAAACATTGTCATGCGTTCTTTGGAGTAGCACCTATTTATAGACACAAAAACAAGGCAACCATCTACTTCAAATACTTTTGATATATATTCTAGATATTAGTGATCTAATCAATGTAAGATTGTTTTGTTCTCAAACCAATGTTTGAGGAACAAAATAAGGATGTCATTAACAACTATCAAAGGAAACAATACTTCTGAAAATGTGCTTTAGAACTATATATATCTAGTGAAAGCTCAGAATAGACACAAAAGCAAAGGAACCTGAACATTATTTGGAAAGTGAATCAATTTTCTCTGCTAATAACCAACGTAGCGATGGATCCGTTAATCAATTTCACTGTCGAGAAAAATGCTGGATCAACCGATTCAAGCTTCAAGAAAACTGCTGCTACTGCATTTAAAGTATTAAAAAACCCTGATTTTTAAAGGGCATTTCATTTATAGCACGCAGGTTTAAATATAACCATGGCCTCTGAAGCCTGTCCCACGCCCCCACCTACCTAGGGACCAGTCTCCAAAGCTTTGTACAGCTCAAAGCCTCACGCAACCTCTCCAGAAACCTCTTAATCAAAATATCCACTTGCAAGCTAACAATAAGGAGATTCCGCAGACATTAGCTCCGACAAGCAACATATGCCCACCTCTCACCTTTCACTTTAACTGGGAACAAAAGCTAGTCCAGTTGCTAGACAAACTACGATAACCTTGCTGGCTGAATTGGAAGAGCATTTTATCATGCAACACAGAATAGAGGTCGTCTTTGCTCCATGAGATCATCCAGTTACCAATGTGTTGAATGAATGGTACCACATCCTTTATTTCACAGGATATGTAACATGATTTAGGGGAAGAAAAATGAAGTCAGGACAATCCAGGATATCCATAAGCCAAAGAAAAGCAAAGGGGAGGAAAACAAAGATCAATAGTCATCCATTGCTGTACCAAGCGCAGCAAGATATGAAATTAAAAGGCAAAACATGATCACTGTGATAATAAAAACGTCAGAAAAAACAAGTATCTTCAAGAAGAAAATCAGAAATTTGCACATGAACATCCATAGAACATAAGCATCTCTGAACTCAGAACAAAGCTGCCCTTATCGAGGGCCATGGGTGCCATGCCAGGCCTTCCATCTATAGACCATCCACTACAAGGATACGAATATCCAATGTTAGTTTTGCTAATGTCACAAATCACAGATTTCATCTAGCATGCTGACTTTGAATTATTACCAAGCATTGGTTTATCAACTGGAGGGACCACTGTTCCCTCTATCCCCACTGCAGCAGTAGAAATGAGGCAGCTTAACTCGACCACAACTCCTGCAGGGTACATAAACAAAGTTCATGATCCAACTCAGCACCAGTTAATTAACAGGGTCTAATTCAGAGTCACAATCCAAGAAGATCTAGAAAATATACAAAAAACATCAAGCAGAATAGTTTGGGCCAGTTAAAGGTAAGACTTGTTAGTTTAATGATGACAAAAAATTACTTATAAAAGTCGATGACACTGCTAAAACTGTTATGTCCATGCACATGGATTATGTTCCTCTCCTCTTTATGTGCAGAGTTTCACAAGATTCTTCTGCTTTTTTGCTTCTCAAACTTTCATCAGTTTCCACTGTTGCAAAAGAATGCAACTATCTCATTCAAACCATGGCTCCAACTTATTGGCTCCATTGTTTGCTTAGGTCCCTCAGACTACTTTCTTAGCTGACCTCCAGAATAATATGTAATTCTTCCTCCATTCTAGCTCCCTTGCTTTTAGAGACCAGTGGTTTTAAATACAGATGATGTCAATATGTCAAGATGAGGCATGAAAGTGTGCACATCAGATTCTTAAAGAAAACAAGCCTTTCCAATATAAGTCAACCATTTTCAAAATGAAGCACCTGTATAGCATATACTGGCACACTCGAGAAATGATCCAACCATAGGATAATAAATATAGGAAATTTCAAGTTTGGCAGTCTGATCACCAAATCTGAGTTTCAGGCAAACACATACACGAAGTATTAGTTCTCAAGTCAAAATATTTTTTGTGGAAGTGAATTAAGAAGTCTGGCATTTAAAACAGTCAAGAAATGACTGCTGAGGCTTCACAAAACGTGATGATACAAAACCTCCTTGACCGAAGAATAAAATATCAGAGGCACATTGAGCATTGATCCCTCCTAAAAGATGGCCATCTTAAAAATAAATAACCTAAATTTTATGTCTTAGAATGCCTTGTGGAAAATTGAAACACCAATAGTTACTAATATAAGGTCATGCCCAGCAATATTACTGGATCCATCACTCTGTCTCGAAGGCAGGTTAAGTGTCAAGTCAGGGTAGCGCATTAAGGAGCTGCAGCTATCGCATCAGCTAGAGCAGCATTAGGCATTGGAAAGGTGCTTAATTCCGAGAGTGATTTCCCGTTCACATAGCATAAATGCAGTACCTCATAAATCCAACCTGATCTATCCAATCAATTGCAGCCTTCATGTTGCTTTAGCATTGAGAAAAATAGGAGTAACACAATAGGATTTTATTTGTTCAAGCATTTCTTCTACGTTCAGAGGTGGTCTAAACAATCAGATATTTTCATGCTTTCCATAGAAAAAAATTGTGATATGTGGACTGGGTATAAATTAGGTTTCCACATTACCTCTCTACACAAATGGTCCTGACATGTCCTATATGCTTTGTATTATTACCAAATATTAGCACGAAGTCACCTGTATCGCAACAATCCCTAATATGTTACTTGACATAAGCCCAACAGTCCCGAAATCATATCCTTTTTGTGTGGGTAGCGTGGAGACACCTTCTCTTCACTTAGATCTTTATATGTTTTCATTTTTTGAAGTTCTGCCTATAAGTTGGAAGCCACAACAATGCTAAATCATGAGTTAAACCTAGATTCAGAAAGGTAAAACAATATTGTGGCTTTCTTTTTCATCTTTTTTTTTATATATAAACAAATCTACCAAGAAGCATGACTTCCTTGCATTCAATCTTCCTCTTTTTTGGTTCATAGCATATTGTCACATTAATGTACTCTGAATGGAGTGTTGGGTTTTCTTTTCCTTGCATTCATTTTTCTTTTTATGTTCATATAACATCTCTATGTATTCTTGACTAGAGCGGTGAATTTATGTTTTACCTTGCTTAAGAACCTGGGAAGAAATGGATTTTCCAATATTAGGATATATAAGAAACTTTTGTTCATGCTTATTTTTTAATAGCCACCAATGGAGAAGAACAAATACATCTCCAAAGACATTTTAACATTAGTATGAGCTTTTTTTATTGCCGTCATTTATTGCTGGAACATATAAAGTTGCAGTTATTATTAGTTTCCAAGCTTAACTTCAACAATATGATTTCTCACATATCTAAGGCCCACAAGCAACAAGCATTTGCCTTGAAATATGACCTAGGACAATTGGACAGGTTGACATAATGATGAAATTGTATGTAAAACAAGTCTTCTTTGTACTAGAATGAAATAAAAATGGCCTAGATTAAGAAAGGGAGAAAACCTTAAACATTGTATGGTATATGACATTTTGGTTTTCTAAATGTATTATGTATCTTCCCATGCCGGCTCTAAAAGTTGCCATAGTAAGGCTGGCACAGGATGATAAGCAAAACATATTTTCCAACAGAATTATGCACTTCTGAAACAACGAGGCTTAATGATCAAGTAATTTAATTAATATATCATATTAGGTGTTGAATAGGGAAATAATGTGAATTACAATCCAGCATCTCAGTCTTAGTCCAAACTCAGACTGAGACTTGGATAGTTCTGGTATCAGTTTTGTTGGTCTCAGTCTCTCACAATACTTAAGAAAAAGATAATACCAAAAAAAAAGAGAAAAATAGTATAGATATAAAACTAAGATAAGCCTAATAAAATCTATTAGTAATCAATCTTAAAAATATGATGCATTGTTTAGTGGCAACTAAGATACACTGTATAAGTGTCAGGTGTCTTAAAACACACAAAGAACCGAGATGTCTTAATATTTATTCTACAGTCTAAGAGAAAAAAGAAAAGAAAGTGAGCATGCCAACTGGCCAGGTTGGTACAATCTCTTGTGTTGATGCAAGAAATCTGGGCTCAATCCACCCACATTTCAGTTTTTGGTTGGGCTTCCATCCAGTCCTAGTTCTCACGGTAGTAAGCCGGGGGGAGCAAGGAATATGATACCAAATGCAAAACACTAATCCATCAAATATCAATGAGAATGATTATAAATTTTACTTCATTAAAGGACTTTCTGATAAATCAAACAGATGTATCTATATCGAAGCTTATGAAACCCCAAATTTTGATTTTTTTTTTTTAAATAAAAAGAGTAACCCAAAAAAGGGGATTTCTGTCAAAGTAGAGATAGTTTAACCGATGATTAAAAGAATTGTTAAAACATTATCTTTTCCTCAAATTTCTTGGAGCATGAAGCTCAATTGATTTCAAAATTTTTGAAAAACTCATAATCATGTTTTTAATCATATAAAAATGATTCTTGGTGGCCTGATATATCATTAATAACTAAGAAACATCATTCTCACTCAAGCAAATGAAGAAAATATTCTGAGTTATTTTTTTAATTTAAACCCCATATAAGTAAGTTGGACTCTGGTAGGTTGATTGGAAACTAACTGTAAAATTACCAAAACCCGGCTGCCACTGATCAAATATGTCTGGTGTTGGATAAAACTAACCTAAAAACAGATTGGTTTCAAACAAAGCCAATCAGTTTTCAGTCAAAAACAATAATAATGTAAATGTTTAGTGCTACTTTCAATCAGTTCCATGCTCAGCACGGTTGAAATAATTTTCATGACCTTTAGTAACAATCAATTAAAGATCACCTGAAAACTAGTGAAAGAAAAATTTGATCATCCTTCATGCCAATTAAAGATGGATATTTTAATAATATGCCTTATGATGGATAGTCTTTACTATTGCAAACTTGGAGATGCGGTACAAATCAAAATAATTGAACCATGGAACCTATAAGGTCACAGAATATTGAGAAGCAAAACTCCTACCTGCATCGGACAATAACTGGAACAGGTTTCAGAGCCTTTGGTCCATTCCTTAATCCTTTCTTATGGCGAGTAACCTGCAACATAATATATCTTTGTTTTCAATCACCGGTCATTCCACAAATTCTCAAATATACACCCAAAAAAAATTGAGACCTGCATTGCTGCAGGAAAAAAGATATGCAAGTTGCTAGCGAACACCAGCGTATACAGGCATAGCCAATTTTCCTATACTGAAAAGAAGGTGTACAAAGGAAATTTAAGCTCTGGTCTGTTATTCCCATACTGAAAATCCAATCAAGAAATTTCCTCCAAACTTTATTTAAGTCATAAAAATGGTATGTATAACTACAGCTGCCAGAAGTATTCCACATTCTAAGACAGAAGATTTGTAAACTACACTACTACATACAACCGCTAAACTATAATACCAATTCGAGAAAGGGAAAACAGAAGTTGAGAAACAAATAAAAAAATTATCTCAAGAAGGCAGTGGTACGCAGAACAAACTAAGGTACAAGAACAGGAGTAACAACATGGTAGTAGCACACATAGAAAAAGCCAACATTTTAAGAGAAGACTCAAGTTTCCAATTTGTAGAGGAAAAATGCAATACAGGTGTTATCATTAATAAGCTGCGTGCTCGAATACATGAACGCCCAAGTAGGTAAAAACCCCCAAGCTAGTTTTTTTATTTTTTTATTTTTTTCAAACCCATGAAGCAATAGCATAGCATATGACTACAGAGCAATCCAACAGACGACTGGACTGCAAGACACCACAAGATCAACAGAAACAAAATCCATTTGTCCTATACCATATTGAAACAGCAAGCACTCCAATGGGAGAGGGATAATTAAAAGGAAACCCGAAGCACAAGAATAATAGCCAATTCACTACCGCCATGTACATGTAAATAGAAGCCAACTCTCTCCGACTCTCACGCGGAAGAACACCTTTGGTTAAAATTTATAAAGCAAGATGGACAACAAAGATAGATCCCAACGTATAATGGGAAGAGAGGAGAAAGCGGGGGAGAGAATAAGAGGGGTCTACCTTTTTCTTGGGAACAGCCATGAGCTCCATGGAGGTACCGAGGGAGAAGAGGGGAAGGGAGGGAGCCGCTGCGGGGGGGCCTTGAGGGAAGGGATTCTCGAGAGAGACGGAGGGAAGGAGAGGGCGAGGAAGACGCGCGAGGTGAGACGAAACTCGCCGGAACAAAGACGCCGCCATCGTTTCCCGAAGCTTGGTTTCCGGACCGGCGCTCCTCCGCTTGCTTTATTTTCCCTTCGCCTCCACGCCTTCAGTTCCGCGGCAGCCGAAACCAGACCGGACCGGATGCCAAACCGATAAATCGGATCGCCTCTGCGGTCCATTGCTTGAATCGAATTCCCTAACGAGACCCGAGCCTAGCCCTCTGTAGAGTCCGTTAAGCGTACGCACAAAATTTCTCAAGCCCTCCGATTAACTCTTATCTAATTTTCATGTACATGGGTTCGCCATGACGTTCTAACCCGTATCACTACTCTAGTTTAGCTATCCGTAAATATGGAAACCTTTTCCAGATTTTGAAGAAGATTACTCCCATTAGATGTGAACGTTTTGTGTTATTTAAAATTAAAAAAAAGTACGAAAAGGACTATTCTTGGTCCATCTAAACCAAGAAAAGATAATATTTTGTTTGTAAAAAATTGATCTTTTTGACTTAATTGTCTCAAATCCAAAACAAGCATCTCCATGAGTTTAAGCGCTCTCTCGCCGGCGTCTCGCCGGTTCTCCGTTTAAGGACCACCCATGTTGGAGAGTGTCAAAATCAGGCACTTATTCTGTCGAATAGATTCATCAAATTGAGAAGGCGTTAGATGGCCCTTTTACGAGATAATTCGGAAAGTTATAGATAGCATCGTGCAAACTACGAATATTTCTATGACTCAAATCTTTTAAGAATAGACTTCATACGAGAGAAAAAGAACGCCAATAAAAGACTGAAATGTCAATGCAAGATGTCCTCCTATGATGAGCCTAATTAATAAATTGATTTTCTACATCTTCATGTCTTACTTACCCCTTTGCCTTTTGTGTATGAACAACGATCTTCTCCCGTCTGAGCCTTCCCTTAGTGCTAAGGAATTTTTTTTTAGCACCTCTGGTCATCGAGAGTGCCAACGAATTTTCATCACCTCTGGTCATTTTGGAGAGTCAGGTGCATTTTCCTCTAGTAGAGGCTAGCTTGAGACCAATTGATCTTAAGGTTCTCTACTGCTTCTTCCTCTGAAAATGTCTTATGGAAAGAAAGGCTGAGGAAGCCCATATGATATTGAAAAATTTTTTCTCTTCTTAGTTAGTTATATATCACCCTATAAATTCTTACTCTCGTAACTTTAGTTTCTTAATAAAAAGTTAAGGAGAGTTGTCTCCTCCGCATCCCCATTTAAATAAATAAAATAAAAAAAAGAAAAGAAAATAGAATGTTTATAAAAAATTGCCACTTAAATAAGTAAGATAAAGTGATTGAAAATACTAAACCTTTTTTTTTTTTTTTTTACTCTGCATGCTACTCTACCTCGGAGGGGTTGTGGTTTTCTTTTTAACCAATTTTAGTTCTTAACAGCCTGCAAAGATGGTTTACAAGGTCCGTAACTTCTCTTACCAAAAGATTACAATAAGATACTTTTCTAACCAATACTAAGATAAAATCATAGGAAAAATAGAGATAGCTTCTTAAGAAGCTGTCCCATTGGGCCACACAAGTATAAAAAATCTGCCAAAGTTAGACAGAATTGAACTTGCATGCTTGACAATGTCATTCAATTAGAAGTCAATGCTGGGAACATGGAATGAGAATTTAGGAGTGTATTTGATGCCTACGAATGATTCTGTTTTTATTTTTATTTTTAAGAAAAATAAAAAATACTTATGAAAATGCATTTGATGAATGAATATGAAAATAATTTCCTATAAAACATAACTCCAAAATGAGAAAAAACTAAAAAATAATTTAAAGATATAAAAACTTAAAAATAATATAAATATGTTTTTTCTATTTTTCATTAAAAGAAAAAAATAAAAAACAAAAGACTTATTTTGTATCACTTTTATTTCTAATTTTTTATTTTTAAGATAGAAATATAAAATTTAATGTAAAAAAATATGTTGGGTTACATAATTTTTACTTTTTCTTTTTAAAAGTAACTTTTTCCGGAAACCTAAGACAACTTTTAAGAAAAATAATAATATATATTATTAATATGTAATAATATATTATTAATATATAATAATAATGAATAACTATATAATAATATATTATGTTAATAATATATGATATATCATATATTATAATATTAATGATTATTATAGTATAATATTATAATGTATAATATACTATATAATATATAATTTATATATTATAATTTAAGAATAATATTATTATTAATATATATTATATAATATAACAATCTTTTATTATAATACTATAATATTATAATATATATAATATTTATAATATTGTTAATAATATCATTAATCTTATATTGTAATATGGAATTTATATTATTGTAGAGTTATTATAATAATATATACTATAATATATATTATATATAATCTATATTATATAATTATATAATATATTATAATATTATATATTCTCTTTAATCTTTTTAGTTACTCTTTTGAAAGATATTATTTATAATAAAAATAAAAAAGAAAATAATTTCTATTTTCAATTACCAAATGCATTTTTTAAAGATAAAAAATAAAGTAAAAATAAAAAATAAAAATAGAAAATGCTCTTAAAAACTAAACGCGGTCTAGATGTTCTATAAAGTGGAATTAAAATATTAACTTCTTGCATGTACCATATCATTACACTAAAATCTTTTCATAAATCAATGTGATTGTATACAAATTTGAAGCTAAAATCCAATGAAGGACTTAAACTTAGGGGTGGCAATTTTAGGCACGGCTAATGAACAGGATTCGAACCCGACACAAAGTTAGCGGGTTTAGATTGAGCATAAATGGGTTCGAATTATAAACGAATTAACTTGTTAGCCATAATTAATAAATAAATCATGTCACGGGTTAATTCAATAATCTAAAATTGACCCGTGATTAATCCAATTATTAAACAAGTCAATTCGTATAACCTAACCCGCTAAACCAAATATCACCTATCAAACCAATGTATTTAAGTTAATGTCATTCTTTAATTAATTATTATTTTATTATGATAATTATATACTTATGTAAGGATTTAATGCTTATTGCTTCTTTTTTTTTCCTTTAATGAAAATTTTTTTATTTGTACTTTACTTATATTTTGTAATATATAATTACTTTATAAATGAATTGATATTAAACAAATGAATTGATATTAAATATGTTATATAGGTATACGAGTTATAAGAGCTTTATACAGATTATATAGATATAGGTTTAACACAGATTATATGGGTTACATAGGTTATATAGATCATACAAGCCATACGAGTTATTTAGGTTAAATAGGTTGTATGGATCATATTCAAATTGAGATTTTTGACTTCATTAATAAACAGGTCCGATTTGAATTGGCCCATTTCTAATTTGCCACCCTTACCTAAGCCACACTCAACAACAAATCAAGTAGATTCTTGGCTGAACGGCATATTTTAAGGTCAGCTACAGCTCTCACTCCTACAAACAATTTGTTAATAAACAAAACTTAGATGTAATTTATTAGATATTTACCATCTAATTTTAGATACAATCAACGCCCTTAATAAGTAACATATATTTATTAAAAAAATTGATGACAAACATATCTTACTTACTGAATATAATGATTGTATACAGGCCACCGTTAGTTGAAAAATTTGATAGCAAACACTTAACAAATTGTACTAAAGTTCTCTCCTTTGCCAATATGCCCCATGGCGCATTTGAAAAATGATCAAAAAAAAGTCCCCGCGCATTGCAGCGGAGGATTGAGTTTCCACAAAATAACAACACTGGCAGGAATAAGTTCATGTTTAAAGGTTATTGTCGTTAAAACGCAGTCCTAAAAATTAATACGAAATTCCATGCAGGTGCTTAACCTACTTTCATTCATCATCCATGTAAAACAATCTTATTTGCTCCTGATGCCGTTACTAACTAAAACGTATAGTTGGTTATTTCACACGGTTAACAGTCCTATGTTCATGACTGGCCTAAGTTTATTTGTCCGGTCTCTGATTGGAACAATATCTTAAGAGGCACTGAAAGAGAGAAAATAATAATAATAATAATAATAAAACCCCACTCAGCAGCGATTACGCTTATCCTGTCAAGATAAAAGGTTTGTCATACTGATCTAACTATAAATATATGAGCGCACTTCCTCTGCTACAGACGGCCACATGCAGTTGCACAAAAGAACATGAGACTAGTTTTAGTTGCACACAGGACGAACTTGATAGAGAGAACACAACTTTATCATCATCAGAACTAAACCAGTTGTCGCTTGGCGCTCCTTTGTCTCGTCGACCAGAAGCACCAATGACTAAAGATCCTACGCTATTTTTGCTCTTGAAAAGTCCATTTCTGGATGCTGCACAAGTAAACAAGGACGCTAATGAGATTCAGAGGAAAGATTCGACACCAAAAAGGATGAGGAAATTGCCAAAGGTTGTTCACCTGGGCCATAAAATTCTTGAGAATTTCTTGCTTCTGCATCTCATCGCTTGTAGGGAGACCCATAGCTTTCTGTCGCTGATCAAACTGCAGACAGCAAAGCAATTAGATTAAGTTATCCCCTGGAAAGATGTAAAGCCCCCCACATCCAAATACCTTGCCGTCTCAGAAATTAAAATCCCAGAGAATTTTGTTGTTTTCTATATTCTAAGAATACAGGAAAAAAAAAAAAACTAATTCAATTGACTGACATACTCAGCATACAATAACTGCAGGAATAAATCTTATAAAAAGAATGAAAATAGCTTAAAGAAACGAAAACTGAGTGCATGTGAGAGCCAACAGTTCACTGCATACTGGGTTATGTAGTGTGTGAAAAAGAAATGTAAACAGGACATCAGAAGGTACCAGGACAGCCCACCATAGCTTGAGTACCAGGAGGGAAAAAAGAAGGAAAACCGAGAATTTACCATCATTTTCTCTACAGTTTGCCGAGTTTCAGGATCCAAATCAGATAATTTGCTGTTCTCAGGTTCTACTTTCTGGGTATCAATTTCAGGATCGCCTTTCACCAAACATTTCCACCATTCCATTTGATTTTGCTTGGTCAAAAGTACAGAGATGGATTTCCCATCCTCTGTATCATGTAAGAATTGTGATTATACAATGAAAGCATAAAAAACCTACAATAGAAGCAAAGGACAGACACAGCAATTAACACATACCTATACTCCAGAAGCAATCGTCTGCTTTGACTGACTGATAGAGATCCCCCTGGATGATTCACATGACACATAAAATACAGGTGAATGACCAACATTTAATAAAGGGAAAAATAGAGTCTTTAGATGAATTTTCTAGAAACTATTCTCCCATACAGCAAAGGAGCAATGGAACAGGAAAGTTGGGACAGAACAAAAGTTTAAGCCACTTACCTCTATAATGGGAGGCTGTCCCTTTAGCCCAACCTTTAAATAATTCTTCTTTATTTCACACATCACAAACCTTGATTTAGTTCCCTGAGGAACTGGAATATTGACAGTAACCTCTTGAAGCGTCTGAGTCCAAGAATACTTCTCCAGATCCAGACCATTTCCAGAGTTTGGCACTATAGAGGGAGGGGGGGAAGAGAAGCTTTAGCGATCCAGGTGAATGCTTAAAAAGGAAGAGGTTCGTACATAAAGAGATAAAAATGAATTGCATGTATTTCAGATAAATCGACCTAAATATTTCAGTATGGCAAAATTGCACACCACAAATGAATACATTGAGCATCATGTTAGCAATACTTAAAATAACAAACCCAAAACAAAAAGTTTTAGCAGTATTCATGATACAAGAAGGTAAAGCTCAAGATCAAACACACCATCGTCTTGGCACACTTAAGTGCTCTACTTCACTGAATAGGAACTAAAATTATATGGTAGGCTGGCCACTCATTATGGCTATTCAATCTAACAGCTAATTTCAGAGTTACAGCCTCTACACCAACTCCAGTAAAAATATATAAGCAAGAGGACCTGGATTGTCAAAGAAAGAAACAACAAAATCTTAGCTTGATGGCATTGAATTTAGTCTCTCTGCCAAGAGTATCATGTCATCATGATCAGTTGCTATCCCACTATCCTCAATGGTCCATAGAACCAAAAAAGCTATTATCAAAGACCAGCTTGAGAATGACTCAAAGGAAAGGGTGACACATGCCACTCCTATCTTCTGAAATCACAAATAAAGATCCACACTTTTTTCCAAGTTGAAGGGACTGCAACAGAAACAATTTTCGAAAACCCACATTACCACTCTGGGATCAGTCTCCATTACTCCATAGTAAGTTACTCCACAAGATTTCACTCAACTTCTTTGACAAATGTCCTAAATGTTATTTGAAAACAATCAACTACAAATCCTTTTTCAAGAATTTCCTTGGTATCATTACCTAATAATAACCTTAAAAGAATAGCTTAATTGGCAAGGTTTATCCTCTCTATTGGGTCAAATTTATGGACCAAAGCATAATGTCTGAGTTTTAAGAAATTCTCATGGTCAACATTACATCTACACAATGCAACTTGGGAAACAGAAGTGCCCGTTGGTCATGAAGAAGTAATTGAGAAATAATTAAATCATTAACTAATCCAAATAAACAAGAGCACATGCATCATATCATCAAACAAAAAAATAGAAGAAGAAGAAGTTTGCAAGCTTTGCAATCTCAATACCGAACCACATGCTAAAATCTAATCGATGCATCCCACATATTTAGCATTGGTATGATATATACCTCGATGCCAACACTTATTATGAGAGGCATGATATATACCTCGATGCCAACACTTATTATGAGAGGCGTACCTAGTCTTAATACCAGACTAGTATATGATATGCACCATATCAGGTGATATGATTTGGTACAACAAACCACGAGAGTTTGCTTGATCTTTATTGTTCCTAGATATCATGCAAAACTACAAGGCTATAAAATTTTCAACAAATGACATTTTCTAACATAAACATATGTCCAACAAATGAACCATCTCCTTATTGCACCTTTGTTGATCAATGCGTATGCACTCCATTCTTAAGAGGCATCCTTCCCAAAAAAGCATATTAAAAGATATTGGTATCGATTAGTCTCATCAACATCAAAACAGCTTCTAGGCCTTATTCGAGTCCGTCAACGATTCTACGATCAAGTTATGGTGCAGACACTGAAGAAACACTGATTGAATCAAAGGATGAATACAGGAAAGGATGGGTAGATGGTAGATAAAAAGCTAAATCAAACCTAAGATATTAGGAGCAAGGTTTCCTCAAGCAGATTGCAGCATAAGCAATCTCAAATCATAATAATTTAGAGGAAATATGATAATATTCAATTAAGATGGATTAGATTAATTAGCTTTGGGTTTGAATTTGATATGTTATCACTAGAAAAAGGTGCACATCACTCTATATTGAGCAGCCTAGAACTTACAAGACAAGAATAGGAAAATCGGAGAAGGTGAAGATTGCGCTACCATTACAGGCATGTTTATATACATCCTTTTCCCCAAAATGAAGAAATAATTTATCTACCAAATCTCCCTTCCATCACAACCAGCATGTCATAAACAGCAAGGCTTTTCATATGATATATTTTGCTCATTATTGGTTGTGACCATACAGGGCCGGGTAATCTAAATGACCCTAAATTATCACCTTGTTGGAGAATCAATGAATTAATTTGCAAATTAAAGTGTTAAGTGCTGTGAGATGGGGGTATATCGGTTTCTCCATGAAATAGAACGCCCCACTATCCCAACCCTTCTGATGGTTGTCCCAATAGAGTATATCCCTATATGCACCTCAAGCTCTCTACCCTTCTTCTTTCCATCATTTCTTTCTAGCTTCATTTATTTATTTCTTTCCTTTTTCTTTCTTTTCTTTTCTTTTTCTTTCCTTCTTTCCTTTTTCTTCTCCATTATTTTCTTTCTTTCTTTTTTCTTCTCCATTATTTTTTTTCTTTCTTTTTTCTTCTTCTTTCTCTATAAGGATGGGTTTCAAAGTCCCATCACCATCCCGATTCAGTTTTCTTATAAGAATGGGATGGAATGGCTAGAATGGCTAGGATTCCCTCCATCTCCATCAAGACTTAAAAACCTTGGTGCAAATAGAAAACAAAAATATAGAGATTGTCAACTAGATCATTATCCATAAGTCTCTTCATTATTAAATATGTATAGAAGCCCATTAGAACATTCACCATCCGTGTTTCACCCAGTTCATCTTACCATTCTTGCAAATGTTATGCCCTAATCCTCAAGTGCTTCTCTTCATAACCCTCTCTAACTAATTCTCCTCTCCCTATTTTCAAGATCACTAATCTTCATAAAAGGGGTGAGTGGGTGTGTGTGTAATCAGTCACTTCAGTACTCCCTAGAGCTATCTTTCATAACACTTGAATAACATTTTTTTAACATAAATGATGTCCAAAATCAAGAGTTTGCAACATTTCCAACCTCTCTTACTATTTTCCAAAGAGATTGCTAGACCCAGCCTAATAACTGAGCTTGTCCGAATTTTATCACTGATCTTTGAGACACAGCATACAAAAGTAAGGCTTCATTTATTTTCTTATTATTTAATGGGAGGAGTAGAGAGAAACAAAAGAATCTAATCATGATGCAGAAGTGTGAAAAGCTGCTGTGTCGAGAATATCTGTGACCTGCAGCTTTTGAAATTGGTTTGGAAAATATGTTAACTGTTGACTGGAAGTTTTTGTTTTTAGGAATTGTTCAGTACCTGTCCTTAAGGCACTTGGCCACATGATATAGCATGACACATCATGGGACTTGAAAATGCAGTTTTCTTTTTACACCAAGTTTTCAACCAATAGTGTCAGCACTTGGTCTGGATTATGGCTGGCACCACCAAATGACTATCAATACAAGTGATTATCATACAATACTCAACTTTTCAAGTTCTGGACGTTGCCATCCTTAAGGTCTTTCAAACTCACAGGCTGTGTCACTCGGACACTCACATCAATCTCATAAAATCTATGTTAATATCAGATATTTATCCAAACACGTAATACACTTGGATACTGACCAAAAATTTTACCTTTTAAAAGTTGGCAGAGTTGGATTCCTGCAACAATGGGTTCGACCCACTATAATTATGTCAAAAGTGAACTTTCATTCTTTTTTAAAATGCAAGCATTAAAATAACTTTCCAAAATACATTTGTTCTAAAATCTTTAAGTTAACTGGGAATTGAAAAACATGCATATTGAAAGACTGGCAAATAATATCTTTTAATATTTTCTTACTGACAAATAATATCTTTTAATATTTTTTATTCACAAATGAAATCTTTGTTCTTTGCCCCTTCTCTCTCACATTGCTACTTGATCTTTAATTGAATTCTCTATATTTATGTCAAATAGAATATAGGATTAGACATCAATGCCAACTAATGTATATAATCTAATCAAAATTTGAACTACTTGCCTGAACATGGACAGAGAAGCACAATGGCAGAAGCCCCACACTATAAGATGAGCATAAAAAATAGTACATGACTTCGAGCTCTTAAATATACTTAAATGTCACCTAGTTCATGCTAGGTTATTAACGTCTGTAGATGCAGATGGTCTAAACAACAGAATAGCACGACATCCCAAACTATGAAATGAAAGCAATGAGTCTCCAATAACTCTACGAAAAATCTCAATTTGCTCGTCCACTACATGTTGCATGAGCACCAAGCTGCTATAAAGTTAACCAAACAAGCATAAACAATGACAAAGTGATGAATTATTTAGTGAATATATATCGCCACCTCCCATTAAAACCTTCCGATACAGCGTCATCACACTAAATGTGATTTTGTTTGTATTTTCCTCCCCTATCCTTTATAATTTATTTTATTGTTATTGTTTCGGAGATTTATTTCCTAGCTATTAAAACACCAAGAACATAAAGAAAATCAACACAAATCAGACTTCAACAAATTAGTTAATGATAATGATTGCAAGTAATGTCTCTCTAATTTAATTCAAATAATCTTTCTATAATTTAATTCAAATATAATTTAATACAATCTACCCATCCAACGTTATTAGCAAATCAAGTGGAGGAAAAAAGATCAGAAATCAGTCAGGGCAGCGAATCCAAAAAAAAGGGTTATTCATAAAGAATCATGTGTTAAACTAGGGTCAGAAAAAACAAGGGAAAGGAGGGCACAGAAAGCTCACTCCTTGGACCCTCTTTTCCAGTGGCATCAGCGGCTTCCACAGTTTGCTGTTTTTCCGATGCATCAAGCTCAACTGGCGGCTGCTGCTGCTGCTTCTGCTCTGGGGCATCCACCTCCATCGCCTCCTCCGGAGCCTTCATCGCCGCCTCTCTGAGACGCTTTTCAGCCTCCGCCGCCTCCTCTGCCGCCCTCTTCTTCCGCCTCTCCTCAGCGTCCACCTTCTCTTTGGCGGCGGCCACCACAGCCGTTATTTTGCCCACGGCCGCCCCTTCTTTGAAGAAGTCCGAACGCCGCCTTACGAGATCGATCGCCATCTCTAGGAAGGGCAAAGGTCCCTTCCTCTCGAGAATCGAGCACAGGATCTCCTCGTCGCCATCGAGGCCATCGACGCCGGTGGTCGAAGTAGAGGATGAGGGCTTCTGCTGCTCTTCTACTTCCCGCAGTTCCGAGATGACGGCCATTGCGTTCGAAGAAAAGCGAGAGCAGAAGGGTCGAGAAGGGAAGTCGGGAACGAGTTAAATAGAATTTGGAGAGGTTTATTTCGCCGCCGTTACTTATAAATAGAGATAATGAACGGCTAGGATTGTGACTCCTGCTGGGCTACGACTCCGTGGAGCCGGATGGAGAGCTATGAAAACCTAGATTTTTTTTTTTTTCATTATCTTATTTAAAAAATTAATATCTAAACCATCATCAAACCTAAAAAAATAATATAAATATTTTATATTGAAAAAAAAATTGATGGCAAACACGTATCCTTTTTGGGATAAAATGGTGGTGCATATGCCTTCCTCACCCCCCCGCCCCTTAAAATAAAAAAATATAAAAAAATATAAAAAAATATAAAAAAAAAAGAAAAAGGAGAAGAAGAAAGAAAGAGAAAGAAGGAACAAATACTTAAACAAGCATACCTAAGTTTCTACCTTTTTTTTTTTTTTTTTTTTCTAAAGGCCAAAACATCCGACATTCACCTAATCACCTATAAGATTATAAATGAATTGGCCTTTTGGTCCAACTTAATTCTATTTCAAAGGTGTGAAAATCTGTATTAGATCGAGTTTGCAGGTTGTAGACAATCCAAATTTTGGATCAATTTTGAGTTTTATATTTTTCATTTTGTATATCACTTATATCTAGTTTTGATCAACAAAAAATGAATTCGGCTAAACCCCAATTTGGTCTTAACTAACAAAGATATCTGAAATATATCAACATCATTTTTCTTCTTTTTAAATATCTTTTCTAATTTGCTTAGCATATGATCCAACCTGCCCCAATTTGACTTGGGTTTATTGAAATTTAAAAATCCACGAATTAGATTGAGTTTATAAAACAGATATAATTTAAGTTTTGGATCAATTCTAAGTTTTATAATTTTCAACCAAACTTAGAATATGAATCATTCTTATTTAATTTGGATTAACAAAATATGAATCCAACCAAACCCAAGCCTAATCTTTTATAATTGAACAATATGAATCACACAAACAATCTTCTCTTTTAGTCTAATTATCATTCCCAACGTAATCCTAATCTAATTAGACTTAAGTCCATTAAAATTTAAAAATCCATGAGTTGAATAGAGTTCACATATTGGATATAAAATAAATTTTTCGAACGTTTCTGAATTTTATCTATATATTATTCGTATCTAATTTGGATCAATAAGAAATAGATCCAATTGAACCAAAGCTTAACCTTGCCTAACCAACAAAATTAAATCATATGAAAAAAAAAAAAGAATATGCAAGTTCGATGCATCGCTATATCCTAATTGAACATGAAAAGTTATTTGAATTAACTATTGACTAACAGCTATACGTTAAAATTCTTTAATTTTGGAGATCTTTCAAATCTATAAGGTTTCCTTAATTTAAATGATCTAGTTATTAAGAAAAACTCTTGATCTTAATCAATGATTTGTTTTCAATCCTAATTGAACATGAAGAACCGTTTGAATTAGCTATTGGCCAATAGCCATAGGATTCCCTAATTTTGGAGAACTTTTCAAATCTATAAGATTCTCTTGATTTGAAATTTGATTTGAAGGATCTAGTTACTAAGGAAAACTTTTGATCTTAGTCAATGATTTATTTCTTTAGTTATGGATAGGCTATATTGAGGGATTTTCTGTGCATAATTTTATTAGATTTTTTCTGAATAATTAGGGTTTCAATCATATAAATATGTAACAGCCCTTTTGCCTTTTTAATGGTGAATAATATTATTAATTTCTTTTGTTTGAAGGCTCAACCCCCTTAAAATAGTTATCAGGAGGTCTAACTCTCGAATCATGATTCCCTCGAAGCAATCATAGTTATTCCAAATTTTTTATTTTATTAATCTTTGCAATTGGGGTTTGCAACACTGTCTCATATAGTTGTTGGCGAAGAGCTCTCCAAAGATACCTGATAGCTAATCCAAACTGGTTGAAATCCTTGATTTTCAATTTAAAGCAGAACGAGCCATTTGATTCATGATAATCTATCTTGATAATCTGATATTCATGCAGATTATTATGTTTAGCTATTAAATATGGTAATATGAGCGGTAATATTTGATTCCTAGTAATTTAATATTATTGATAATCTAATTTCTATTTAAAAGGTGGGTATATGAGATTAATTGACAATCTTAAATTATGCTTTTGGCTTCCATATAAATATTAAATAATATATTATATATTTAATTTGAACTAGATAATATTTAAATATTTAATATTATATTTAACTATATTGTATAGCAGTTGTTATCTCACTTGATATAGAAAAACTAGAATTCACAATTATTTTATCAAACCATTTGAGAGATCCATTAGGTGCCATCCCCATCACTTGCAGTTAACTACTGCACTAGCGGAATTTAGTCTATTCCATACTTATATGTACATTCTATATCTGTTTTGATATTTAAATTTAAAAATTGAAAGTGATAAATTGTTCAAAATGCCATAGTAGTTATATGGCAAATTATAAACTTAAGAAAAAAAAGGAGTAATGTACAAATGTTACCATTAAAAAAAGTTTGATATCTCGTCATAAAAATTACATTGCATTTCAATTTTAGATATTTAAAAAAATTTATTTAAATTTTTGGGCAACATCTTTTATTTTGATGTTATTACTAACAATCTAAAGATAATATATGGTCATCAAAAATACATTATTCATGTGATTTACATGTTAGAACTTGAGTATTTTTTTTTTTTCATTTTATCGTTTTTGTTCTTTCTATTTTTATTTATAATATATACTTATTGTTAATTTCTTTTTATGGACGCATTCACGTCCAATCACAAAAAGAGAAGAGTGGTGTAACCTTAGAAATGTTTGGTAATCGAATGACATCACCATGGTGATTTGGATTACAAGTGATATTATCTTTTATAATATAAAATCATCATGTTTAGTATGCTATGTCTCAATAATTAAAAGATCTCTTGAT
The DNA here is from genome assembly GCA_017589505.3 of Metroxylon sagu. Taxonomy (NCBI): domain Eukaryota; kingdom Viridiplantae; phylum Streptophyta; class Magnoliopsida; order Arecales; family Arecaceae; genus Metroxylon; species Metroxylon sagu. The sequence continues at coordinate 593,320 of JACVBY030000468.1, read as the reverse complement.
ATTCATGATTAAACTATTTGGTATGCAATGAGAATGTAAAATTACTAATCATTTAATATTAATCATTTAATTATCTGATATTATTGCTACATTCTGAAAGAAAATATAGAATGGAATAACGAACTTTCAACTATATAATCATAACCATTAAATGATGTCCGAACTATTTGGAGCCAGCTTAACCATCAACATCTAAGCAAGAGGAAAAAAAAAAAAACAAGGAAAACAGTAACAGGGCAAAAACATAAGAATGATGGTTGTCTTATGTCGAAGAGCATGATTTCTTCATGGTTCAAACAAAATACTCAAAAATAGAGAAATAGCAAAATATGTATTACAAGCTCGAGTAAGGGTAAAATCCCTTTCACGCCAAGCAACTAGCAACTCGGCTTCCAACATGGCTTTACTAATTGGATGATTTGTGTTTCATTCGATTTGTGTTTCATTCGTAACTTCAAAATATCAACTTTTATTCATTTATAATCGAAACTAGTTCTGTACAAAAAGATGAAGATTTATCATTGAAAGCTCTAAATCCTAAGTAGTAAAAAAAAAAAAAAAAAAGCTTTTCTTTAAGTCAGTAATGTAAAATCTAAAAAAAAAATAAAATAAAATGTTAGCACATTAACTCGTAGCAATAGATTCCTGTACAAAAAGATGAAGATTTATCATTAAAAGCTCTAAATCCTAGGTAGTATTAAAAAAAAAAAAAATTCTTTAAGTCAGTATTGTAAAATCTAAAAAAAAAAAAAAAAAAAGTTAGCACATTAACTTGTAGCAATAGATCAGATATAATTTAAGTTTTGGATCAATTCTAAGTTTTATAATTTTCAACCCAACTTAGAATATAAATCTTCTTAATTAATTTAGATTAAGAAAATATGAATCCAGCCAAACTCAATCCTAATCTTCTCTAATTGAACAATATGAATCACATAAACATTCTTCTCTTTTAGTCTAATTATCATTCCCAACATGATCCTAATCTAATAGACTCAAGTCCACTAAATTTTAAAAATCCTTGAGTTGAATAGAGTTCACATTTTGGATATATCAATTCAAATCTAATTTAGATTAATAAGAAATTAATCCAATCGAATTGAAGCATAACCAAAAAAATTAAATTATATGAACATTCATATGTAATATATATATATATATATATATATATGCAAGTTTGATACATCGCTCTATCCTAATTGAACTATCCTAATTGAACATGAATTAGCTATCGACCAACAACTATCTCACATAGTTGTTAACGAAGAGCCCTTCTAATATACCCTAATAGCTAATCCAAACTAATCGAAGTCCTTTATTTTCAATTCAAAGCGGAAGGAGCCATTTGGTTCATAATAATCTATTTAGGTAATATGAGATTATCATGGAGATTACCATGTTTAGCAATTAAATATAGTAATATGAGCGATAATATTTGATTCCCAATAATCTAATATTATTACAAGTCATTATAATTTAATTTTTATTTGAAAAATGAGCATACAATAATTGAAAATTTTAAATCATGTTCTTGATTTTCATATAAATATTAAATAATACTTAATTTAATTATATATTTAATTTAAGCTAGATAATATTTAAATATTTAATATTATATTTAACTATATTATACAACAATTGTTGCCTCGCTCCATACAGAAAAACCAGAATTCACATTATCTTATCAAATTATCATACAGAAAAACCAAAATTCATATTTATCTTATCAAACTGCTTGAGATCCATTAGAGATCCACTACATGAGCTAAATTGAGTTTATTCCATATTTATATATAGATTTTATATCTATTTCCCCTAATATCTAAATTTAAAAATTGATAGTGATAAATGGTTCGTCATGCTATAACTATGGTAGTTATAAGGCATATTTATAGAATTATAAACTTAACAAAAAAAGAGTAATGTAAAAATGTTATCACAAAAAAAGGTTTGATATCTCGTCATAAAAATTATATTGCATTTCAATTTTAGATATTGAAATAAAATTTTTTACTTTAAATTTTTGGGCAACATCTTTTAGTTTGATGTTATTACTAACAATCTAAAAATAATATATGATCATAAAAAATGCATTAATCATGTGGTTTGCATGTTAGAACTTGAGTATTTATTTTTTATTTTCATATCATGCTTTTTGTTCTTTCTATTTTTATTTATAATATATACTTATAGTTAATTTCTTTTTTACATAGCATTCACATCCAATCATAGAAAGAGAAGAGTGGTGCAACCTTAGAGATGTTTGGTAGTCAAATGACATCACCACGGTGATTTGGATTACGGTAATCCTTATCCCAAAGTGATATTATCTTTTATAATAGAAAATCACTATATTTAGTATGCTATGATTCAATAATTAAAAATCTTTTGATATCTATTATTAAACTATTTGATATGTCAGGATAATCTAAGATTACTAATCATTTAATTATCTGGTATTATTGCTGCATTCTGAAAGAAAATATAGAATGGAATAATGAACTTAACTATAACTATAACCATTAAATGATGCTACAACTATTTGGAGTCAGCTTAACCATGAACCAATGTAAGAGAAGAAAAAATAAAAAAGAGAAAAAAAAAAAGAAAAAGAAAAAACACAAGAATGATGGTTGTCTTAGCCATGATTTCATCATGGATTCAGATAAAAGTACTCAAAAATAGAGAAACAACAAAATATGTATTACATGTTCGACCAAAAGCACCCTCACATTAAGGCATGAGCGGCTTTGAGAATGGTTTTAGCAACTGGATGATTTGTGTTTGATTCGACTCCAGGTTATAATCGAAAACTAGTGTTGTACGAAGATTTATGATTAAAAACTCCAAATCCTATCTAGTTTAAAATTAAAAAAAAAAAAAAAAAAAAAAAACTTCTTTTAAGCTGATTACGTAAAATCTAAAACGAAGGTTTAGCACATTAACTTGTAGCAATACATCAGATATAATTTAAGTTTTGGATCAATTCTAAATTTTGTAATTTTCAACCCAACTTAGAATATAAATCATTCTTATTTAATTTGGATTAAGAAAATATGAATCCAACCAAACCCAAGCCTAATCTTCTCTAATTGAACAATATCAATCACATGAACATTCTTCTTTTTTATCTAATTATCATTTCCAACGTGATCCTGAACTAATTAGACTCAAGTCCATTAAAATTTGAAAATCCATGAGTTGAATGGAGTTCACATATTGGATATAATATAAATTTCTAGAACGTTTCTGAATTTTATCTATATATTATTCAAATCAAATTTGGATCAATAAGAAAGGGTTCCAATCGAATCAAAGCCTAATCTTGCCTAACCAAAAAAATTAAATTATATGAACATTCATATGCACAAAAAAAAAATACAAGTTCAATGCACCACTCTATCCTAATTGAACATGAAGAACTGTTTGAATTAGCTATTAGCCAATAGTTATCTCACATAGTTGTTAGTTAAGAGCCCTTCAAAGATACCCTAGTAGCTAATCCAAACTAGTCGAAGTCCTTTATATTCAATTCAAAGCAGAAAGGGCCATTTTGGTTCATAATAATTTATCTTGGTAATCTAAGATTATCATGTACATTACCATGTTTAGCAATTAAATATAATCATTTGAGCAGTAATTTTATTTCCCAATAATCTAATATTATCACAAATTATAGTAATCTAATTCCCATTTGAAGGATGGGTATATGAGAGTAATTAGCAATCTTAAATTATACTTTTAACTTCCATATAACTATTAAATAATACTTAATTTAAACTAGATAATATTTAAATATTTAATATAATATTTATTTTTTTAATTAAATATCAATATAATATTTAATTTTTTAAATGTTATTATATATTTATATAAAAATATGTAGAGATTAAATTTTAAATTATTAATATTTTTGACCTTTTGCATATTAAATTATTATATAATATATTACCAAATATTTATATGTTATATATTAATAAATATTATATAATGATATATTTAATAATATTATAGTATATATTATATTACACATAATATATTAATTATGTATAATATTCAAATATATAATATTTCTAAAATTAGTTTACAAAGAATTTTGATTTTTATCATAACATTTCATATTCTAGTAAAAAGAAGAGAATGCCACTTAAAAGATAAAAAAGATTTATAATAAAATTTAAATAAATTTAAAAAATATAGTGAACAGATTGTTGTAGTTTGTTATTATGAAGTAAACATAGTAATCTTTAATTTCTAAGAATTTGATTATAAAGTATCAGAATACTACAAATGTAAAATTTCTAATATTATTACATTATCACGAACTAAAAGCTACCTAATTATACATTATTAAGATGGTGTTTGGTTTGCAGTAATGTTATCAAAAATTTTATATTCCTGATAATCTTATACTTGATAATAAGATTCTCAAAAATGAAAGATTATCACGTTTGATTCATAATAATAAAATATGATAAATAGTTGACTATATTTTTTAGTTTTATTTGAATTTTTTTACAATTTTTTTAATCTTTTAAGTAGCTCTCTTTTGTTTTTGCTATAATATGAAATGTTTTGATAAAAATCAAGATCCTTTGAAACTAATTTTAGAAATATTATATATCTAAATATTATAAATATTTAATATATATTATATTATATATAATATTATTAAATATCCCACTATATAATATGTATTAATATATAATATATAAATATTTAGAAATATATTATATAATATTTACTATGTAAGAAAGTCATAAATATTAATAATTTAAAATTTAAAATTTAATTATTATACAAATATATTATATATTTAATATTAAATATAAATATAATATTAAATATTTAAATATTATCTATTGTAAATTAAATATATAATCAAATTAAGTGTTATTAAATATTTACATAGTAGACAAAGTCATAAAAGCATAATTTAAATACTAAACTTTCTTACGGGAATTGGATTATCATAATTTAAGGTAATCTTAAATTATGAGGAAACAAATATTACTGCTCAAATTACTATACCTAATTACTAAACATGATAATCCGCATTAAGAGTGGATTATCTTATATATTTTTTTAGGAAAGAAAGGACATAACAATTAGAGGGGAAGATATAAGACCCATTAATCCATCTCACTAGAGATTTTACAACATCAAATCAACTATAGAAAGCAGATTAGGGTATAATTAGGCTTGATTTTCTTGACTTTCAGCACCCATATATCATGTACCTATCAAATAAGCCGAAGGTGCACATACTCTAACTTAACCATAATTGAATGCATACGAGTTCGTCTCCTTGTACCTAGGACTAGAAGGGTTGCTTTATTTTTCCAGTGGTATATTCAAGTTTAACCCAAGTCCTGGGTTACATTGGCTTTATATATCCGTTTGCTTTGTGATTTTCAATCTTTTTTTCTTTAAGGAATCCATTTTTCTTTTCAATTTTCAAGTTTTGTTTTTTCAAAGGAACTTGTGGTGATTCCAAACCTTTTTTTTTTGCTCCTGTCATATCCTTCCACATCGTTGTCCAAATCCTTGGCTATGATAGTATTTGGCATATTTTTCAAGATTTGAAATCTAAGTATACTATACTTTCTTCATTCCCACATGATATAAGATAGCTTAGATTCAGAGATGTACCATATCTCATATTGTATAGGTACCTAAAATTTGATCACGCTTGCTACATGAATAATTAAAGTGCTTACTAATGGTTCAATGAATGAGTCATCTTCATCACCATCATCCCTTCACCTCATTTCTTATAAAGTTGACATGAAAGGGAGTGATTAGGCTTTAGTCTAATATTTTCTTAAAAATGAAGATTTTTTTTTTTATACAAGTCCTTATCAACTTCTATATTGATATATTGATTTTATAAATTTCATATTTATATATTAATCCCTAGCATATTCTCCATCTTCATTTTGGTATTTTCACTAGTTTTATAATCAGATGACTATCCGAATCGAGAATTGGGTAAGAAAAACCCTTGCAAAGGACCGCAATGAAGAGGTTAGTGAAAGGAAGAGCCCTAGTTTGACCATCGACAGATATTGGGAGTGTTGTAGGAGTGGCAGCGGTCGGAATGGAAAAGGATTACCTTCCACAAACACCATCATAAGAGAAATATAGTCATTAAATTAAAAAATGTTAGTAAATTAACTCCACTAGGGAATAAACATGGAATATTCTGTTCAACTTTTGTTAAAGAGACCCAAGAGATCAAACTGCAGGATTAACATACAAACATCTGATCTTATATTCTATTAATTCACCGATCACTTCTTAATTTCGTTTGATTAAATTTCTTAGTTTTTATCCAACAACCAAGTAATACAACATAAACTTGATCACTCAATCAATTATATCCCCTTGGAAGCTCCTCAAAAACTCCAAAACTTTCAATATCCCCTCAACAATGAACAACCAATCATCTAGCATTAATGGGGAAAAATAGCTACTTTTTCCATAAATAAAAGGAAAGGAGAGAGTTTCTCTTGCACAAACCAAAGTATCTGGTTTGTTTCCAAAAGTCCTAACCACCACAAAAAAAAAAAAAAAAAGAAAAGAAAGAAAAAAAAAATCTTGGAAGTACATAGCCAAGCTATTCAGAGAATTTCTGCGGATACAAACATTGCAACAACAAAATGGACGCATGTGCTTTCTTTTTTTTCGGAAGGAGGATGCAAACTATTGTTAAACCTGATATATGGGTAGTTTTATCTTTGCCCAAGCTTTCCCCTGGAAATTATCAGTCATTTCAGCACAGAAGCCATTTGCCTGAGGAGAATATAGAAGTTCTTTACCACCCAAAACATGCAAAGAAATTTGAGCATCAAAACTGGCGCCTAGGCCTCGCCTCTGCCACTGTCACCCGGATGGATCTGCCATCTAAGTCCTGCCAAGACACAAACATCAAAAGATGGATTACCACCTAATTAAGTAGAGAGCACCTTAGGAGGTTTGTGAGTTGATGATGCTAAAGTTGTGATAGCAATACAAACTGGTAAACATGGAGCTGACGACAACTTTTAACTGACAGTAATGTACATACCTCAACACTATGAAAGGATTAGAATTAATATTGGAAATGGTACAAGAATTTGTATTCTACATATAATTGGATTTTATGATAAAAGATGTTAATTAGGTGAAATGTAGATACTGACTGGATTTTAAGAAAGGCATTGCCTCTGGTTGATGTCCACAGCATCCACCCCATAATGAGGCCCTATAATATGATTATTGATAACTGGTGCATCTGCACTCCTTGCCAGTGCAGCATTTTTAACAATGATGCTACTTATAGCCATAGATTAATGAATCATTCCTTGTACCAAAACATGGCTGCAAATTGCAATCAAACAGATCTAAGAACCCAGTAACCAGCTACACACAGTAGTGTTTGAAATAGGATAGCTTAAAGTCTTAAATACTAACAAATCTTAACCCTTTCCCAAATGAGTACAAGGAATTATCACGATCTTTTCACGTCAGACCCAACAACGGAATTAATGGATGCTTGAACACATGAGCTAGAATGTAATTGTTTAACTTTAGGATGAAAATTTGACAAAAGAAATTAAATGGCAATACTTTCACCTAGACGACATCTAAGCTGAAACCCACCAAAGGGTAATAGTGTTGTTTTTGAACCGTGAGTCTTTAAGACAAAACTACAGATATTGAATTGTGGCTTATATGTGTTGCCTCCAGATACAACATGATTGAAAATACTAGCTAGTAATCAATATAACCTGTATCACTCCCTCACAACTCAATATGCTCGGTAGCTTTGTAGCACCGATAAATCCATGAACAATAATAGAGAAGATATCATAACAGATTTGCAAAGATGCGATGACGCAGCAGAGAGAAAGGGAAAATACTCACAGTGCCATTAAGTGAGGTTATAGCATTATTGGCCTCCTCAGCAGTGCTGTAAGTGACAAAACCAAAGCCCCTCGATCTGCCACTCTCCCTATCATACACAACCTTAGCCTCCATGACCTTCCCTTGTTCACTGAACAGTGTCTCAAGAGCTAAATTGTCAATGCCCCATGCAAGATTACCCACATAAACTCTGTTGGCAGCACCAAAACTTCCTCTAGTTCTAGATCCTTTTGATGCAAGCTCATCTTTAGGAGGTGGTGGTCCTGAGTTCACCCTCAACATCCTCCCTTCAAGTGTCTGTTGGACCATCAAACTTAGAACTCAGAAATGACTCACACGATACCTTACTCATATCACCAAAGTAGGCACATGGTAGAAGTTTTTAAACACATGAAATAACAAACATAACAAATTCCTCACTCATCCAAAAGATATATACTCGCTCACCATATTAAATGAAATAAACATAGGTTGGAATTAATTCTCTATCTGTAATCTGCATGACAAACACATTGCCCATAAGTCAGTATATAACCTGACCGAGTACAACCATGGAATGGACAATGGCAGTCATTTCTATGCAAGACAAAGATAACTGTAGAATTGAATACCTATTCAGCAGAACAGAATAAAATATCTCGATCAGGATTTATTTAATACTGTCATCACTAATTATTTAAAGCTCATAACTGCTTAGCCACTATTATCAAGAAGGAAGCATCATATGCATGACTATGCTCAAGATATGCCAGAGATTAGCGGTAGGTTAAAGCTTAGAACTAAGAATTCAACTTAAAATTGCTTTACTGAAGTTTTACTGCTTGATAGAAAGTGATGACAATATACAGCATAAAGTCTACCTTTGTTAAATTTCAGCTAAACAGATAATGTTGTCTCCCCTACATGAAAACTTCTGTTGCACCTTTAGCTCAATAGAAGCCAGATCACTCACATCCAGAAACCAATCAGATTTTATTAATAAATTGAAGGACTGGATTAAAGATAATCTAGATACCATGTCAAACTGCAGATATAACCATTTCTTCAAAACAATCAAAGTTGCAACCCTTCTCTTATAATTGGAAAAAGTAGATATATCACCCCTAAGTTTATCTAGCAACAAAGGAATCAAAGCATAACATTTTCCAATATGCGAACAAACACTCACATAGCCATTAAACTGCTGAACAGCTGCTTCAACATCCTCAACTCTAGACATGGTAACGAATCCAAATCCTCGGCTTCTTCCAGTTATTTTGTCATATATAACCTGCAACAAAACCGAATCAAGTCATCTACCAAAAACCACAACTGAATGCAAAAACTATGTTCTTGAGAATAGTTCACTGATTACAGTATAATGACACCTTGGTTGAAGTCCAACAAGACGTAACAATTTAGTGAAAGAAACAAATATTGTAGCAGGCTTTTAAATGTGTGAGTGGCTGTTTTAGAACAACCATTTCATACCAATGCATTCAACTTGCAAAGCCAATATATATATATATATATATATATATATAGGTTTCAAGCAAAATTTTGATATATTCTTCTCCATATTTCAGATCACAAACAAACTTACTTAGCGAGCACTAAAGCTATACACGTAATCCCACAAAAATGACATCCATAAGATCAGAAAAAAAAAAAAAAATGAAAACTTTATTTAAATACATAGATTTGCTAACCTCTTTACAGTTATAAAAATTTCCCACATCAAAATTTAAGAATGGTTCTAATTTCTAAAAGAGAGTATGAATCTTGCATCAAAGCAGATAAAAAAGCCAAATAGCTTTCTATCCTAAGAAATGATTATAAGAAAAGAGGGGAAAAAAAACAAAAAAAATCCATGACACCAGAAAGATCCAAGGAACAAACCTCGACCATCTCGACATTTCCAGCGCTCTGGAAGAGGCCCGCGAGCTGGGCGCTATCGACGCTAAAGGGAAGGTTCCCGACGAAGAGCTTCAGGTCGGGGGAGAAATCTGCTGCCTCCCCGCCCGATACCAACTCCTCTTCTTGCTCGAACTCCGACGACAACGCGACGTTTCGGGCAATATCCGAGCCGAAAGTTCGGGCCTTTCGTAGAAGAGGAAGAGAGAGGGGTTTGATGGAGGAAAAGGGTTTAGCAGAGGAGAGGGCGAAGGTTAGGGTTAGGGTTTTGGGTTTGGAAAGGAGGGCAGCGATTTTGGGGGAGAGGGAGGGCAGAACAACGGAAGAAGCCGCCATGGCGCTCGATCTGCGGATAGGGTGAGAGCGAGAAGGCGAGACGGCTGAAAGATTTATATACCCTTAGATTTTAGCTCATTTACAAATGGGGAATGTAAGATATTTTACAAAAGCAACCAAAGATTTTCCGTAAAGATTAAAAAATAAAAACAAGAGAGAGCAGAACAAAAATTCATAGAAAAATAATAAAAAGTCAAAAACAATACTGATAATTAAATTAAAAATAATTGGAAGATCAATTCTTGGCCAGTCTGATTTCTAGTTTATGAGATCAGATATAATAAATGAGTCCAATTTCTGAGCCCAAGTAGATGCATTCCTGACTTCTTTTGGATTTTTTTTAGTTTTTTTGTTTAGCTATTTAAGAACCAACAAAAATGGAGGCAATTAGGAGCAAACAAGAAAACAATCAGAGGAGGCTGGATCTCATAATTCTGTGGCATTCTTAATATAAAGTGCTTTGTTATTCCTTTATTTTCAATCAAATATAAATATTTTAGATAGTAGATACAATAGACATGGAGTAAGAGAGCGTGCTCAAATTTAAACTTTTCATTTGGATATTTAGTCTGCAATATATTAAAAAATAATGATTTCAAATTTAAGTTACTTTTTTATTCTAGATCAATTTGTCATTTTGCTACTGAAAATATCTTCTAATACACACATAATTTTTATTTAAAATTCTAATCCTTATTATAATTTTAACCATTTAAAATTTTGCTAATTGAGAAATGGCAGTAACATATTTTTCAAGTTTGTGTGACTTGGGTCCCTTACCTAGGGGAAATTAAATTTCTATTACACAAATTTCTAGCACACTTCTTATACATAATGAATTTTGAGATTCGAAAAAAATATACCACAAATGATAGGTTTTAAAACATATTTCAAAGTTGTTTTTGGATCTCGAATTGTTTTATTTATGAGATGCTAGGTCCAAAGTGAAAAAAATTAGTTGCCACCTTGCAAAGGACCTAAACAACATTTTTTTTTGAAAGTAAGAAAGTAAGGTTAGATTCTAATCTTTCTTTTTTAAAATTTTTTTATTGTCCTCTCTAATTCAAGTTCATGGATTGAAAACTTTTTCTTTTTAAGATAATAAAATATTTAAGAAAATTTAAGAGATCCTACTTTCTCTTTCAAATTTAAATTAGCATAATTTTAATTTATTTTTGAATATCCATGACACCTATCTTATTGCTAACAGCTTATTAAAAAAATATCCTAATCAACCCAAGATTTAGATGTACAATTTTATTAGGAAATTCTTTCCACATCTCTGGGTAGGATGCAACACTTCCCACCCAATGAAATAGGCATTTAGGTGCAGAGGGTTCTCATGTCTCTGGATAGGATGAACAATCTAGTATTAGTTTTATTCTTACCATGAAAAGCTTCTAATGTTTTCTATCTGTGATATGGTCAACAATACATGAAATAAAATGGGTATGAATGAGTTAAATAGCGTAATGCTAAAGAAATCAAGATTTAGGATATGTTTGTGATAGCAATTGGTCCTAATTATTGAACAATAGCTATCTCATGTAGCTGATGAGAAACAACCATTTAAAGACATCCCAATAGCTAATCCAAATAGACTTTAATTTGTATCTTGGCAATCAAATAAGACTGCTTGCAACAAGGAAGTATCTTGACCAATAGAATCATGCTTAGTAGGGTATGGTTACTGTACCACACTGCTAATGCCTTGGTCACATGTAAGGCAGAAAGTGGGCTTGGGCAGACTCAATTTTGGGTCGGGCTATGGGTAATATCTGAACTAATTTAGCTTGAGTTTAGGTTTAAAGTTATAGCTCAAAAAAATTTCAGATCAGGTTCGGATTATTATTTGGCTTAGGATTATTATTTGGCTTAATCCATACCTGGTTAGAAGATAGGGCTTGAATAAGGCTTGAAGCATTGACCTTTAGTTAAGCCTTTATTTTGCATGAATTTAATCCCAAAACCTTAATATAATGGATCTTTTAAAATTTATACTGAATTTTTTATCAACTACGTGAGAATAGCTCTCTATATCATACTAAATTTTGCAGAGTAATTACATGTAATTATTTTAAATATTTTTTATTTTTATGCAAATAATTAAAAATTAATTATGTCAGCCTATATTTTAGCCTAAATAGATAGCTGTAAGTTGGTTCGATTGAATTTTGGGTTTGGGCCTAGGCTTAAGCTAAGCCAAGTTCGGAATTGATTTTTGAAAAAAAAATAATGAACTTGAGTCCAGCATGAAGCCCAAAAAGGCTTTTCAAGCTGTACTCAAGATAGAATATGGGCCAACTCGGTTAAGCCTACTTCTCGCCCTAGTCATATGGAAGCTCTTCTTATCTGCATTTAGATTAGCCACAACCCATTGTCTATGAAGGCTTGGGCTCACATGAATCAATGATCTTCATAATTTTAATATTTAAATATATACAAATTTTCCATTCAAAAGGTGTACCTATATATATAAATATATACATATAGCTACCAAGAGGGAAGTCCCTATAACATATTTATGGGGCACAAAATCTTGGAAATAAATACTAAGAACTCAAGCTAGCAAGTATATAGTCCCATATTAATTATACACAAAGAATTCAAATTCTTACATAAAGCCAGAGTCCTAATAAGGCCTTCTAGTTACATTGTTATAAATAATATTAAAAAAAACTCAATTCAGAGGCTATGTGAAATATAAAACAAGGTGGGCTCTTTTGAAATGATCATAAATCAATTATGTTATTTTTTATTATAATTAAGTTTGATTAAATTTAAATTCGAATCTTTAGTCAAACAAAAATATTAAAACTTAAATAAAAAGAATATGTGAATATTTAATCCTAAATTATTATACATAGCTTTCAAGGGCTTGAGCCAAGTTACAGAAAGGAGGAGTGATGGGAGAAGTAACAATGTGCTTGTTCTGCTCGTGCTTTAGAAATTACTTCAAAATTAATTGATGATGCGATATCACTCTACGACCAAATACCAAATAAAATAAGCAACACAAACAATGGTAGAGTTAGTAGCGCTGGTCTTTGTGACGAGAACTGATATTTTAACTGGTCTCGTTTCTATTGGATGTCTCAGTGAGGATCCAAATAGCAATGGTGGTGTGAATACATTCGCCGACTTGCTTTTAGCCATCAAGGCTCTGGACCAGCGGTCACCGTGGTGATAAGGATTGGATTCAATGGTACATGGTGCAATTCTTTGTGCACTATGTGTGTGATACAGCAAAATCTGCATCGTATGCGATGATTTAACCATGACGAAGCGCCGTGTTTGAAGAGCAACAGAAGAAAACAGCATAATTGGCTTTTTCGGTTCCTTTCACTTCGCGTGGACAAATTACCGCATACGGTGCAGAAAACAAAGAATTTCTTATGGTACCTATTATTCATGCCACCCTCGAGATTGTATAAAATAAAAGTCACTTGAAGAATTAATTCTTAATGTTAAATATTTAATGAACAAATTGATCCTTATTATAAAAAAAAGAAAAATTAGATATTATTTTATTTAGATGTTACTTCCATTTGTTATGGCATATATGTATCATTATTTTATTTAAAAAATAATAATAAATTTTATTAATTAATAATAATATTTTTTTAAAAAACTGATGATGGCATATGTTATATCTATAAATAATATAAAGCGGGAGACAATGTTTTTTTTTTTTTTTTTGTGGATAAAGAAGGAGAGAGAGAAATTTTTGAAAACTTAAAAATAATTAAAAAAATATCAAGAGATGTCTATTAAAGGAAGCCATTATTCTTTCATAAATAATCTCTAATTCTTCTTTTCTCTGGTATTACACCGCCCCTCAATGCCTCTTTATTTTCTCCTTTCATTTTTTTTTTCCTATATTTTTTCCTCTTTCTTTCTTTTTTGCCAATATGATATGATCGGAATGAGATTTTTGGAAAAAAAAATGCAACCCTACTGACATTTAGAAGCAAGAGACTTATCTATTAGCCTTACACTCCTCAATGAGAGATTATAAAGAGAAGCAGAGGAAGAATATAAGATGGAAGAGAAGATCTCCTGCCAAACATACATGATGTATGAAATTGATGGCTAGGATCTCATAGTTGCCACCATCGTTAGCCATAATGGTAGCATCTAGGCTTAGAGCGCAAACTTCTCTCAAGCATCCCTATCTTGATTCCAAGGCAACGGTCATGACAGCAGCATTTAGGGCTAGAGCACAAACTTCTTCCCGGAATCTCCATCTTAATTCTAAGCAAATCTTCCTTTCATACATGAAACTTGATTCTAATCGTTTTCCCTCCCCTAATCCCCCTTTCTTAAATGATTTAATTTATTATCTCTTTTTTCCTATTCTTTTATCATTTTTTATTTGATATACAAGCCCCTTTTTTAAGTCTATTTTAATCTAAAGTTTTAAATCAATTAAATTTTTTAAATTCAAAATACTTTTTGTTGCCCAGCTAAGCAACCCAAGAGAGGGGGTGAATTAGGTTCCTTTTCAAATTTTAACTAATATGTGCAATATTTGCAAAGCTTTAAAAGTGTATGAGAGTAAAGTGTCAAACTTAACACAAACAACAATAACAGTGGAAGGCACACACAAATACAAGGATTTATAGTGGTTCGGTGCTAACCCTTGCACCTACATCTACTCCCCAAGAACCCCTTGGGAATTTCCTCCATTAATCGTTCTCCAACGATTACAACCTAGCTTACTCAGCTAGCTTCTTGTTTTCAGGCACAAGGGAGCCTTTACAACCACCAATTAAGGGTTTGGCACACCCTACACAAGTTTCAACAAAGTTGAAACTCAACAGTTTACAAAGTGAAATAAATTTAGCAAGTGTAGCTTCTTAATGAGCAAATAAAGACAATTCAGAGTACTTTACAAATTTGAAGCTTTTCTCCCTTGAATGAGCTTCACTTCTTTGAATGCTGGAGTTAAGAGCACTTGATGAAGCTTCTGGAGTGGTTGGTGGGAGCTTTGAATGGGCTTCAAAGGATTTTTGAACTTCAGCAACAGTAATTTTTTAAAACTGAAACAGGCTGAAATTTCTTTTGATTTGACTTGGTAAATCTCTCTTTTTCTCACTTTTAATCCTTCAAAAATCCACTTAATCTCTTACTAATCCATCCCATTAACTTGTATTTATAGTTGGTTGAGGGATTGGACCGTTGGAGCGGCCGTTTCCGAACGTTGGAATGTCAGAACTAGCCATTATGAACCATCCCAGGGTGTTAGTCGGCTCTAGAGCCGACTAACCTGGGATTTTCTTCATCCCAGGCCAGGTTAGTCGGCTTTAGAGTCGACTAACACAGTTCAGGCTACTGTAGTTACCACAGTAGTCGGCTCTAGAGCCGACTACCTTGTGCAGATCCACTGTATGGCCACAGTAGTCGGCTCTATAGCCGACTAATCCATGTTTTTCTTCTATAATACCTTCTGTGACATATTTTTGAATTGATAGCTTGCATGTGGGTCGGCTAAAGGCTTCAAACATACATTCCAAGTTCTCGTAGCTGCCATGAGAGTTGACTAAAGTCTCCAAAACTTGAAGAATCATACCACGGATAAGAAAAACTCAGTGTTCTAAAGAGGATAAGTACCATAGCTTTCAAAACTTGGACTTCCTTCACTTGATAACTTTGCCAAATATCTGAGTTTCACTTAATCTGATCTTGATCCTCCTTCTCAGATCTTGGGACTCTCTCTCTTGAACCATGTACTCATTTTGAAGTTTGGAATCCGTTTAGATATTCTTGATGACTCTTGTATGCCTACATGTCACATGATTCTTCACCAAAATCATTAGTAACCTACTTAATTGTTTTGTGATCATCAAAATTAATGCGAGGTCAACACTTTTTTTATCTTATATATATTTTTATCTATCCTATTTTTATTTTTACAACAATGAAGATATAGCACATTTTAAAATTTGAAAAAAGATAACAACTTTTAAATTTAAATTCAATAATATAAATTTGAAAAATGAGTGTATATTTTTTATTATTATACCTAAAAAAATATATTATAAAAAATAATAAGCATACCAACCCCATGCAACTACTTATTTTCTTTTTCTTTTTTTTCATTATGTTTCCTTTATTGCCTATTCAAACTTCCTTCTTTGGTCTAATGTTGTCTTATTTCTTATTTTGTGGCTTTAGAGTCCCATCCAATGGAGAGAAAAGGAGACAGGAGGTTTAGGGCCAATGATTGTTTGATGAAGCCCTCTATCAAGATTATCCAAATAGTCCTTAACAAAATGATAGCCAGTGCTCAACCTTTTATCTCATTATTTGATTCTCTCACAGCCGGCTTTTCTTTCTTACTTACTCTTTTTTTTCTTTTCTTTTAATAATCTTTAATGCAGGTTTGTTTCCCATATAAATAATAATGCTTAGCGAAGTGAAAAAACAAGATAGAAAATCTAAGGTTATGAAGGCGTCTAATATTATATATAACTTACAAGGAATTTTTTTTCTATTTAATAAAAATTATTCTTTTTGTGCAATATAGCATAGACACAGTGAAGAATATAGAGCGTGCACCTTTTTCATGTATAATATACTATGATAAAATTTTATATAATATGAATTAATATAAATATAACTATAAGGAAAAAATTTTGTATAAAATTTTAAAGATAGAAATTAATTTAGATATTTTTTAAAGATAACCATGCAATGCATGGATACACAATCAATTTTTAAATGAAATGATGATGCTCAAGAATCGCACTTAATAAACCTAACGAGTTGCAACTAATTTGCATCACAATGCCTGGTGAGTAGAGTGAGCCTTACAAGCATTGAGGGTCCATTTAATTTGGCATTGGAATTAGAATTGGAATTAGAATCAGATTTATTGGAATCGGAATCGAAATTGCTCATTTCATCCATCTATTTAGTTCATATGAGAATCAAAATCAAAATCAGATTGATTTCTATTATTATTATTTAATTCATTCAAACATTTTTTCAGTTTTGTTCCTTGAAATTCATAAAATAAAATAGTTATTAATTGTAATTGTTTATTTAGAATAGAAGTTCAATTAATATCTAGAAGACAAACATAAAGGGTTCGTTTTCTTAGCTTAATCACAAAAAGGAAAGACATTGAGTGGGTTTATCTATGATTTTATTTTAAAACTTTTATCTTAGGGTTTGGTCGTGATTTTATTTTATTTTTTAATAAAATAAGAGTAGAGACATCGACTTTGTATGATTTTATCTTCTTTTTTTTTGTATGATTACAATGTATACTTATGTTACTCATGTTGTAATAAGAAACTCATGCCTGGCATTGGGTGAGAAGAAGGGAAAGAAGGGATAAGCAAAAAGGATGTAAATGGTTACAATTAGAATACGAATCTCACTAGTACATAAGAGTTCAAATTTCTAATCCTCCTTGAGGGATGATTCTCATTCTAGATCGAATAGGAATTGGATTCCGATTTCACGTAAATAAATAATTGGAATCAGAATTGATGATTCTGATTTCCATTCCAGAGTCTATTTTTGTCAACCAAATAACTCCTGAACGTAGGAGTAGCAATTTTGGATATGATCCATGAACACGACTTGAACCTAATATGAAGTTAGCAGGTTTGGATTAAGCGTAAACAAGTTCAGGTCAAAAACAGATTGGCCTATTAGATATAATTAATAAACAAGTTAGGTTATGGATTGAACCACTAGCCCAAAATTGATTCACAATTGATCTGATTATTAAATGAATCAAGTTTTATAACCTAACCCACCAATCCAGATCTGACCCATTACACCTATTTATCTAAGTTAATATCATCTTTTAATTAATTATTATTTTATGATAATGATTATATACTTATATAAGGATTTTATACTTATCTCTTTTTTTTTCTTGAATAAATTTTTTTTTATTATGGTTGAGTTATGATTTTTAATATATAATTACTTTATAAATAAGTAGGTATTAAATATGCTACACAAGTTATATAAGTTATACGGTTTTTATATAGGTTATATAGATTACATAAGTTATATAGATCATACGGATTACATAAGTTATACAAGTTATATAAATTAAACAGGTTATTTGAGTCATATTGTGTAACCCATATAATATATGGATTGCATTCAAATTTAAATTTTTAATCTGATTAATTAATAAATTATTTTTGAATTAGATGATTTATTATTATATCTTAAAATTGATTTGATTTATTTATAATCTATTGTTACGATTTATTATGCGGATGGCAACTGGCTTCAAACTAACGCACTATTAATTTAACCTATATAAAATTTTCAAGTAATCTCTCTTACTTGATAAAATAATCTATGCTAATGTTCGTTTCAGAGCTAATTTTTACGAACGAAATAGCTCCTGAATGGCGTTGACTTCAAACGAATGGGAGGTGCACACTATTAATTTAACCGATATAAAATTTCAGAAAATCTCTCTCGCCTGATAAAATCCTGACAAGATGATTTGTTTTCAGACATGATGTCGGTTTGGTTTTTCTTGAAATCAGAGACGCAACAGCAAACAGTAACACCTAATAAATCGTGAGGAAGGAGAAATTAGCTGTCTCTTTTACAGCAGTGCAATGATTTCATAATCCAAAGTAGGTAACCTTTCAATTCTAGAAGCCAAGTGGGACGACTCTGCTCACAGGTCGCATTTAGTCTGGTTGAAGTAGAATTGGACCAAGAACCATTCTCCAGACACCAACCAAGGGTAAAATGAAAAAGAAACCTGTGGGAAAAAAATAATGCAGGTTATTACCATGAATTGCTGGTTGGTCAAAAATAAAACCAAAACCGACGCTCAAATTTGCCCCTTCGTTCTCTCTCATGTGTTTCTGAGGTGAGGAACTTGCACGCGTTTCATGGCCCCTGTTCACAAGAATGGATCAGCCTCATTTTAAACGTTCATATGATGATAGGATGGCAAAGTGGAGAGATCTAGTTTCGTCCATCTTTTAGTTTTGTCCTCATTGTTTGTTTTGTTTTGTATTCTTTGATTCGAATTCTTGTGGTACGCTTGTTCTTAGCTTAACTAGCATGTTTGAAAATTATTATTATTATTATTTGAAAGAAAAGATTATATAGAACTTGAAAGATAAAAAGAGAAACAAAAGAAAAAGAGGCTTAAAACCAAAAAAAACTTGGATACTTAAAAGGAGCCAGCGAAGCCCAATGTTTAAGTAGGAATGCGGTATTATCAAACAACTTAACAACTGACCAACATTTTGAAGAGGAAATTCTTCTGTTTCTTCCAAGCAAGATGGACCAACAACAGATCATAGGTAGAGAGGACCAGAATCTATTCCATCTTTTAATGAATTCAAAAGAGAAAACCCGTTGATATCGTGTTTGACACGATAAGAACTTTCAAATGCATTCAGATATTCCTTTGTGGCATCCTCTTGAAGAAAAGGTTCAAATTCAAAGTCAAATTTAATCACAAATGTTAAAATAGAGCTTCAAATTCAAAATTAATTCGATTACAAATACCATAAACCCATATGTTATGTTTCTTACCTAGTCTTCATGGGTTATACAATGGATTTGCTCTAATACCATTTGTAACGATTTAAAATTTCGAACAAAAATGCTAAACAAAAAATACAATTTGGATTTCTTGATCCGATGGATTTTTTGGTTTGGTATAAATACTCGAGATTAACTCCGCACAAAACTAATGCAGGACTCAATGTATGCTAAAACAAGCTCTCACACTGATGCAAGGAACTTCTAAATAATTTTAGCCAAAGAAAAGAAGATTCTCCATGATTCAAGATACAGTTCCTCTATGATTTTACGTCTCATAAGCTGTACAATTAGCTTAAAAATTTAAGTATAAATTAATTTATACCAGTTAAATTTGAGTTATAAGTTTTATTTTTATTATTATTATTATTATTTTCATTGGATGCGAAATTATCCCATGTTTCAGAGGTGACTGTTTTCCATGTCTCGCGGATTAGGTGGGTCCTGATAAATCATGAGCCTATGATATAGAACTGGGCCTCTCTTGTCGAGTCCTGAGCAGAAGGGATCCCACTCCCATGATCCATGGGAGGAATTGGTTGCTTGCGAACACGGCACATGGCAGCTATTAAGGCTGCTCTAGATTGCAGCAAGCTGTGCCTCCAATGTCGTCCGACTTTGAAGTGTGAATTTCTGCCTTTCTTAATTGTGCACATATTTCAAGTGTGAATCTTGTGGCCAAATTTATCACCATCCAATAATCAAGGGAAAAAGGGGAGAGGATATGATGATATCTTTGTTTCATTGTTCAATAAAAAGTATTTATAAAAGTATTGATGCTAATTTTTGATTTACCAAATCAGTAAATAAAATTTATTGAAAAATAAAAATTTTATGCAAACATATCTTCATTATAATTTTATACACACCATACTAACTTATCAAAATTTTATATTATCAAAAAGAATTTCTTTAGTCCATATCGTTAGAGTTGTATGGTATTACGTATCAAAGTTGAAGATCGATACAGAGTGGCCATCCATTGTATGAACATTTTAACAAATGAAGAGAGCCTTAATAGAAAAGTTACTATTTTAGAATTATTGTTCTATTTTAATTTGTTCGTCTGATTTGTTCAAAAAAAATTTCTTTATGGCTACCGTATCATTCGAAGATCATGCTAATAAGAATCATCCAATATAAGAGTCCGATTCTAATATAATTTTTTTAAATATTTTTAAAAATAACTTAAGTCTTTATAAATAAGTAAATTTTCATCCATTGCTTAGCTCCTAAACCATCTGTTTGGTAGCCTTGGGATTTCTTTTTGTCCATTTTAATTGGCTTGACCATCAGAATTTCTCTTCGAGAAGACAGATGGCTCATCCGTTAGCTACAGTTCACCAGAATTTCTCTTTGAGAATTTCTCTTATAAAAAACATGAAAAGCAATCTACAAAGGGTTATTTTATACAAATTTTTCTTAGAATAAAATGCTGTAATATCCCGGCCGAGATTTCAGCTCATGCTGAAAGGGATACATTCTAAATGCATATAAATGGACCACAGCGTTCATGACAGGAGGATGCGATGCACATTCCAGTAAACTTATAATACTGGCTGGTACTGCATTAGTTTTTATTTTTTATTTTTAATTTTTTAAGAAAAGGTCAATGATATCAACGGGATGCTACAGACGGCCACCTGGCACAAACAGCACTACAAAAACATGTGCCTTTGTCACATGAGAAGACATGGAAAATCCTCCAGCTAATACATGGAGCAGTGTTCATGCATCACCCATGGATTACGCATGGAACAGTAGTGCCGGAGACCAATTAGCGGCTAACGCTTTCATGGAAAGTCACACCAGTGATAATGACTTCTAAGTCACAAATTGGTTATCTCGGTGCACCATCTACCTCACCAAACTCCGCCCACCTACACGCAGACACACGTGAAACGGGCACGCAGAAAAAAGGCGCCCAGCCTACGCCAGAACGTTGAACGGCGGGCCGAACAAAAATGCCACCGTATTGACGAGAGATTCCGGTGGGCTCAACTGCCTTAAAATTAATACCCACAGTTTCTGAAGGCTAAGCCCCCTTCGATCTATCTCTCTCTCTCTCTCCATCACGCGCTGGACCAATCCACCCATTTAAAAATGGTTTCAGAACTTAGAAGGGACGGCTACAACCAAAACCCCTTTGGCAGCGCCTGGCTATCAATTATTACTGCGGATATCTTCATGCCACCCCGTATCCAGTAACGTGAGAAATACCCATCAATTTTGAAGCATATATACTCGCAGTTAAGTGCACTGCCATCTCGGGCTTATGCCCATTTTTCCCCTTGACGACCTCCTGGCATCAGGTCTCGGATTTCCATCGTATCTGTTATTCTTTTGAAGCCGAGCTTTCTTCTTGTAAACCACTAAAATAAAAAAATAAAAATAAAACCCTTTTATGAAGCTTCTCAGACTTAAATTTGTGTAAATTTTAGTATTTTTTTTAATGAAAATATACTTTCATTCCTTCACCTAAAATTTATTTGAATTCTCAATTTTTTTTGATTATTATTGGCTAATTCTTTATAATTTAAAAATATTATATTTTTAACGTTTCATTATATAATATATTATTATGTAAGCAAATTTATATGTTTATATCTAAATAATATATAAAGAATAAATTATTTTATTAATTTTAATCAGTAATAAAAATATTTTTAAAGTATGAGAGGTTAAATTGTGATAATTTAAAGTTTGAAAAGTGAAATAAATTTTTAGTGAAAGTTTTAGGATAATAAATATATTTTAATTTTTTTTAATACACAATGAGAGATTCATGAAATAACGTATCAAGAAAAATTTTAATCATATGATACTTATAATAATTAGCTTCCACTTATAATAATATTCATAAATATTATATATATATATATTAAAAATTAAGTCTCAATGTTATTCATTCAACAAATATCGTCGACTTTTATTTATCTACGATAGCTTTAACGTACAGTTGGAAGCATGAAAATATTTATCAAATTATGAAATGCTCACCAGTTATAAATGTTCCTCGTATACGTATTCTCAATGTCTAACCAGCGTAACATTTTGTCAAATCACTGGGGAATATAATCCATTCTTGTTACAGACATCCATTTGGTGAAGATAGGCCGCGATGGTCGAGCGTTCTGGGGCCATGCCAGAGTTTTAATGGCGTACGATTAACTTTTCCAACATTTTGCAGGACTTGAGAAGTAAATTTGATCACATGTGCGACGTGACGTCTGTCGAACGCCTAGAAGATCTCATCGGGTGGGACCGACAGCGTTTCCGGGGGCGATCGGTTCCGTCGTTTGGTGGGCAACCGGCCCAAAAATTCGTAAGAAATATCGCAATATTACGTGGCCCCACGGATCGCACCAAACGATGGCATCAGCAGGGGAGATGAATGCAATTCTCAGAGAAACGCGGTATGTTGGCAGATCGATTGGGCTGCGAACCAAAGCCTGTGACCGTGCTCGGGAGTTGGGGCATGCCGTCGAGGCTCGAGAGGGAAAGAAGGGCAGAAGTGGGACCACTGTGGCAGAACAGCTGCTGCCCGCCTCCGGGGTTTGGAAATCCAAATGGATGGAGTTAAAATAAAAAGGCGCCGCTCCTCAACCTTGTGGAGACCACACCGCCGGCTTCTAGCCTTCCCCTTCTACCCTTTACCCCTCTCTTCTTTTTCTCCCTCTCCTCTCATCTCCTCTGTTCCCTTTCTTGGGGAAGTCCCTTTCTTCTTCTCTTCCAGATCCACTCTACCAAGCTTGAGTTGATTTGTAGCGTGTCTTCGTGTCTTTTTATTCTATCCTTTGATTTATGTAGAAATTTAGGGGTTCTTTGCCGAGTTCTTGATTATTCCCGCCCTGTTATCTTCTTCTTAGAGTTGTTTTTTTGCTGGATGGCGGTTTCTTTGAGAAATGGGTTGTTTGTTTCTGGCTCGTATGAGGTTGGGTCGGAGAGGAGTGAGAGAACTCTCGGATCTTTGGAAGTTTTGGGTTGGAAGAACGAGTTTAAGGGAAGGCAGGTTGTGCTCAGAGAACAGAGCGGTTCTGATGGATGGAGTCCAAAAGGCCACTCAAGTCCCTCCATCCACGTAAATTCCTGTTCTTTCTCCCGTATGCTTTTCCTTCTTTTTTTTTTTTAAAAAAAAAAAAAAATCAAGGAAAACTTGCCAGCTCATTGTTTTTCTTTTTTCTTTCTTACGTTTTGTGAAAGAATATTAGCGTTTTATGTTTTTCTCCATGTTCTAGTTCCAGGGATTTCACCCTTGTGCTAAAATTAGTTATTTTTATGTTCTTGAATTACAATGACTACTTGTTGTATGCGCTTGTGCCATCCAATTTGAACAGAAGATTTCACACCTTTAAAAGAGACCACAATGTGGTGGGATCATGAAATTTTTCTCAATCAAAAAAAAAAAAAAGAAAAAAAAAAGAGAAAATGAAAAAATGGGTCTTTTATTTTTTCAAGTGTGCTTATATTGGGTTAGATTACTCTGATCCGCTAATATGTTATGAGATCTACGCAAAAACCCTTCATGGCTGACTCTGAAATCCTTTTGATATCTTAAACCAAGAATGATCTACTAGCCATGCTTTAATTTTCAGGGTTATTTGTTTTGCTGTTGAACTTGTAGCTGATATTAAATTTTTTGGCTTAGGCTTCAACCTGTGTCTCACGAGCTTTGAGGTGGTGGGAGAAGAGTTCCAACCCAAACATGACAGAGATTAAATCTGCACAACAACTGGTGGATACATTGCTGAATGCTGGAGATAAACTCGTTATTGTTGACTTCTATTCTCCTGGCTGTGGAGGTTGCAGAACTCTGCATCCTAAGGTAGATATATCTAGAATTTTATAAATCTGTGATATCCTTTGATGGTCACACAAGTCCTTATGATAGCTAAAGGTATAAGGCTGTTGTTGTTCTCATGATATATTTATAGTTTAGGCTCTATGAAATTTTTCCTTCAGGTTTACTGTCATGAAGGAGGGCATGCTGGAATTGTTTCCTGAACCAAAAGTTGGACTGGTTGAACTAATCAAATCTGGTTAATTCTCTTGCAGATCTGTCAGCTAGCAGAGTTGAACCCAAATGCATTATTTCTTAAAGTCAATTACGAAGAACACAAATCTATGTGCCAGAGTCTTCATATTCGTGTGCTGCCATTCTTTCGGTTTTACAGAGGTCCTGAAGGTCGCGTTTGTAGCTTCAGCTGCACCACTGCAACTGTAAGACATGAATCAACTGTCTTCTTGTTTCTGTTTTCTCAAGAATTTGGACCTCTATTTACTACTAATGATTTCAGATCAAGAAATTCAAAGATGCACTAGCAAAATATGGGACAAAGGGTTGCAGTCTGGGACCTGCCAGAGGCTTAGAAGAATCAGAGCTATTGAGTTTGGCTTCAAACAGCGAAATTGATTTTATCTGTCCACTGAGACCCTCAAAAGCGGGGGATTTAGCTCTCTCAGGCACAGTTTCTTGAAGAAGCTGTGGTTCTCTAGTTGCAGAGGTTGATGGGCTGCTGGACTTAACGGTTGCAAGCATGACATGCCATGCAAACCATTGGTCTGTGACTAGCATTCAGATTCCTGTTTCTTGCCTAGAAGCTGTATATGATTCTGTAACTGGGGCTTAGTTGTTTTTGATTAGAGCCCCTGTGTGAATAAATCATCATGGTATTACGTAACCTTGCCAAGTATCTTGGTTTGGTTTGTGTTAAGCTTGTTGAAGCTCTTAGTTTTGTTTGTAGTGTCAAATCATCTGGTTTTCATGGAATTCAATTTGAGACTGTCTTCTGGCTTTCTTTTCACTCTATTGTTAAAATGAAGCAGACAGACCGACCATCATTTTCTTTGAAAAGAAAAAAGAAAAAAAATATGAACTGTACCAGAGATGGCGTTCTCTGAATCAGACAATGCAACGAGGTAACAATGAGGATTTTTTTTTTCATGTAATTTTGCAAGGGGTAAAGACTGTCCGGCATAAAGGGTGGTGGGCCACTCTGATTCAAAAAGAATTTCCAACTATTCAAACAGTTTCCAGTATCTTTGGCTGGCGAAAATGATCTCATGATTTGGAAGTTCACAGCACCGGATGGTCTTCTTGTTCCATTGCCAGCCTATCCAGGACTTGTATTATTGGTTGGGGTCCCCAGTTGAAAAGGGATCTTAGACGTCTACTTGTTTGCATGCGGCTGGGCAGCCATAGATTAAGCTTGGGATCTTGTTGTATTTGGGATGAGGTTATTGGTCCTTCTTGGAACCACGTGTGGTTGTTCTGGGTCCAACCATGCTTCGAGGTTGCTGGGGCCACGAGGGCAGCTTAGGATAAAGGATGGTCCGACTCAGCTTTCGTCTGGTGATGTGGCAGGACGACAGCATCCACATGGGGTGGGCCCACGATTCTCACAAGCGGATAAGAAGGCCAGCGTGGAATAGATTGTTCTACGGCCCCTCACCAAATTTTTAGGTTCGAATTAAATAGCTAGATGATGAAGGGCGCCATGATCCCTGGCATTAATTTCGTTGTCGTTGATGATATTTTAATGGCCTCCCAGCTCAGTCTATCTCACGAGAAAAGATAAAAAGCTGATGTTGTGTTTGATTTTTAAAAATAATTTTTATTTTCGTTGTCGTTGATGCTATTTTAATGGCCTCCCAGTTCAGTCCATCTCACCAGAAAAGATAAAAGGCTAATGTTGTGTTTGATTTTTAAATATATATTTTTTTTATTTTCATAAAAATAAAAAAAATATTTTTTAAAACGTGTTTAGTGAATAAAAATGAAAACAGTTTACTAAAAAATGAAACTTCAAAATGGAAGAAAAGTGAAAATAATTTAAAGATGTTTTCACTATTTTTTATCCAAAAAAAGAAGAAAGTAATGAACAAAGAACCTGATTTATGTCATTTTTATTTCTTATTTTTTATTTTTAAAATAGAAACATGAAATTTATTAAAAAATGTTTGGTTAAACTATTTTTATTTTATATTTTTTAAACTAACCTTTTTTTTTTAGAAATCTAAGATAACTTTATAGAAAAGTAATAATATTTATTATTAATATATAATTATAAATATTAATATATTATAACTATATAATATTAATTATTATAATACATAATATATTATTAATATTATATTAATAAATATATTATTATAATAATATAATATCAACATGTTATATATTATAATTCTAATAATAATATAATATTAATGATATTCCATTAATAAATAATTAATATTATATTATTATTTATATTTATTATATATAATAAATATGTAATGTATATAATACATTATAATGATATATTTTATATAATATAATAAGAGTTTATTACAAGATTGTAATATTATAATATATTATATATTATAATATTTAATATTACAATAATATGCTAAAGTTAATATTGCATTATTAATAATATATATATATATATATATATGATATTTTTAATAATTATATACTAAAAGTCAAAAGAGTCATGTTTCTACCTATGTAGGTTTGCTTTGAAAAAAAAAAAAAAGTTAGAAGAGTAAGTTGCATTCCCAAGTTATTATTTATCTACATATTTTAAAATAAATATAAATATTGATCCATATCGATTTGAATAATTCATCTTTTTATGTTCTGATCTGACCAATAAATAATCAATAAATGAGATGGACCCAAGTCCAAAATCATAATCTAAATATAAAACCATGTTAAATTGATGTCAAGCATGATCAAGACATGATCCAACCTATCTCTAATGCTACAAACAACAGAAAAATATCTCTCAGTGTTCGAATGCTAACTTTCCTCTAACGTAACAACTATAATATAACCGTGTTTGCATCTTGTAGCCTTTGAATTCTCATCATAGAGGTTTAAATACTACTACTAGGTAAATTGGGCAGGCTGTTAGTCACATCCCTTTTCCTAACAAAGAGGTATTCTAGGTTTAAGTTTTACATACCGCATGTTCAAATATTTAGATCTAGGTAATTTACACGAAATAGATTACTAACCAGTCATAATCTAGTTGATTAGCATACCTCTCTGGGCTTCAAATACAAAGTGATAGTGCAAAAGGGAAGGTAAAAACTGTTGCTGCCGCAACACTCATGACGATGCGTTGTGTTCAACTCCACGTATTGCTTGAATTATTTGTTCTTTCAAACGGAATCTTGCAACTTATGTACAATGACCATTGTTAGATCAGCCCTTCGTGATCGGAATCAGATGAAGAATGTTTGACGTGATTTTAATCTGCAAGTCTAATTTCACAATTGTTGGTAGAATGGCAGTAGATCTCTAAGTTGCGTGCAATCATCTGCTTGGAGACCTTGTCTTTGTCCTTTATTGCTTATTTGTGCTATAAAGTGCACGTGCCCTGGTGGCTACATGAGCATGTACTACAAGGTGAAGAAATATATGCTGAAGCTAATTCCTTGTTGTCATTGTAAACACGATTGTCATTGAACTATTATATCCTTCCCTACTGTAAACCCAGTGAGATAAGACCAAGGGCAAAGAATTTGGGACAGCAACTCATGGAGAAGAAAATTCAAGCCGGTTTCACATGAACACCAATGAGTCCCTATATCTCTGTACTACTAGTCCGTTAAGCCATCAAGATGTAAAGGTCCTGGAACGGACATTCCACGACGTCTATATCGTGAACCTGATGTTAGATATCCTGCCTGTCATGAGGGTTTCTAGACCCAACGAACCTCTCTATAGGGTCATTGGATTTCATGTTGGTTTTCCACCAGTTTCGGATGCCACGGTTTATATTTTCAACCACCTAAAATTTACAGTTATAGTTCGTGAGAACAGAAGCAGCACTACGACAGATGATGCCATCAAGAAAGAAGGCTTTGGAGTATACTACGAGATAGTCGATTTCCAGGTCGTCCCTTGTAGTATCAAGCGAGATCCTGAAGCAATGTCCAAGCTCAGTCTGCATGACAACATTAGCCCGGTCGTCTGTCCATCAACTTTTGATAATTTTAAGTGATACAAGGAGAATGAGAGCATAACATTGTAAACCCCCACGTGAAATTTTTTTTATATGTTACATGGCGTAGGTGCGCGACACGCGGCACGGTGCATGCGCATGTGCTGCGCGCCCACGCACGCGCACATGGGCGCAAGGGAGGGCTCAGCCCTCCCCTCGCTGAAGAAAAGGCAGAGCGAGGGGACTGCCAGTCCCCTCCGTCTCCTTCCCCCCTCCTCTTCACACGCTCTCGTCGCTGCTGTCGCCCTCCGCTCGTCCCCAACGCCTCACCGCCGGCAGGTAACTCCCCCCTTACCGGCGAGAAGAGAGAGAGCGTGTAGAGAGAGAGGGAGAGGGCCGCAGGAGGGCCCTCCCCTGACGCGGGAGCCAAGCCGGCTCCCGCGCGTGGTTCGGGCTCGGCGGCATGCCCGCTGGTTCACCCGGCCCGATCTCTGGGCGGCAGCCCCCACCGGCGCCGGGGCGGCGTCCGTGGGATCCGACCGGCCGGGAGGAGAAGCCGGGCCGTGCCGCCGACAAGGGAAGAGGGGGAGGGCCGGGTGGGAAGAGGGGGAGGGGCTCCACGGCCCTCCCCATGCGTGTGTTCGTGCGCGGCGCGCGTGCCCGCCCGCCCGTCGGGCCCGGGCTCGACCGGGCGACCCCGCCGTGCCGGAGCGACGTCCGGCCGGGGTCCGCCCGGCCGTGTCACCGGCCAGGAGAGAGAAGGGAGGGAGAGGGCCGAACCGTCCTCCCCGCGTCGACGGAGCCAAGCCGCCTCTCGCGTTGGTCCGGCCTGCGGCGTGCCCATCGGCTCGCCTGGCCCGAGCTCCGACCGGCAGCCCGCACCGGTGCCAGGGCGGCGTCCGTGAGGTCCACCGGCCGGCCGGTGGCCGGCCGTGCCGTCGGCACAATAAGAGGAAGAAGAAGAAAAGGAAGAAGAAGAAGAAAGAGAAGAAAAGAGAGGAGAGGGGGGTGGCCGCCGACGGCGGCTGGCCTAGGGCCGGTCGTCACCGGCCAATCGACCCCGGGGAGGGCAGGCGGGGGCTTTAGGCCGCCGGCCATCAGCCACCCCTGGTTCACCTGAACCCGGGGTGAAACAGAGAAAAAGAAAAAAAAAAAAAGGGGTCTGGGCCGGCTTCGGCCCAGTCCAGTTAGCCCTTTTGGGTCAAATTTTTGGGCCCCAAATTGGGTCCGGTCCAATAAAAAAAAATATGGTCGTGATCAGCATAGATCCTATTTTGTCAAAAAAATTTTATTTCCCCATTTGGACTTCTATATTTGGAGATATTCAAGCCCCAAGTTGGGCCCAGGATTAGATTGGGTTAAGTGTAGGAGTCGGTTTGACATCCTAAAATTGAAATTTAAAAATCTAAAAAATTATGTTGTAGGTACCCAGAAGTCCATACAGCTGATTTACGCTTTGGGATTAGCGTTGTGAGGTAAGTAAGCCAGTTATAATGATTTTTTTAAATCATTATTAAATTATGCCATTATTGAAATAATGAAATTGATTTATAGTATTATTTAAAAAATGATATTTGTGTTACCACATTTATGTAAATGATTATTTGACTTGATTATTGTTAATTTTGGTAAATTAAATTGGCATTTTATACATGCAAAATTATCAAATTTGGTAAAATATGAAAAGTAAATTGATATATGTTTGCTGTTATGCGAATAAATGTTATTTGTGATTGTATTATTATATGTCATCACGGTCCACATTATATGTTATATGACTTCGGAACCCACCTTCACAGGAGGAATATGTGGAGAACACACATCCTAGGGATGTGCTGTGACAGGATATAGCATTATATGCTAATTGACTCCGGCACCCTTTCTCCACTAGGGGCGTACAGGGAGGTTACATCCTTGGGATGTTTATTACGTGGACGTGGGACATTAGTATAAAATGAGATTTACAGTGATTTGGAATTGAAATGGTATTTTGAAATATTATTTCCTAATAATTTCTTCCAATTTATTTGAACATGAGATTTGTATAATTTCTATAATATGATGAAATGTTTTTAAATTTGGAAGCATGACATATATTTGACTTGGTAAAATTTTTATTTGGTTATATCATGTAATAGTAGGCTTACTTACTGAATGTAAACTCATTAAATCTTACAATATTTTTTCCAGAGCCACAAAATTATCAGGGGCAACAACAGGGGTAATTGGGAGCTTTTTGATGTAAATTGATTATATTTTGTTATATGTAACCCCATTTGGATTTCTTTTGGAACTTTGGTTTGTTGCCCAACATTACATAATTTGTATTATGGAGGATTAAATTTTGTATGTTATATAGTTGTTAACCCTCCTTGTTTATAAATGATACTGTACTGGATGCCTTGCCTGCTTGGCATGCGACGAGCCGTCACCCCTGGACCACCACCAACTGGGTCCGGAGCGTGATAGCTTGTAGTGGTATCAGAGCCAGGTTTGATTAACTCTAGGCCAAATATTGATATGATATTAGGAGGGTAATAACTCTAGGAAAAATTCAAGTGACTTGTTTAAAAATGCTTAAGATTTGGTGGTTTATTATGATATTAATTGGAACCTAACCGTGGCAGGATTTCATAATGCATCGTCGCACTAGTAGTCAGCAACATGAGGGGGACTCTCAGGCTGGTGACCCCGACCAGCAGGGAGGCCAGGAAGCCTCAGCAGATGCGGGTTCCGTTGCCCCAGTTGGCAACGACCCACAACAGTTACAGGCCGAGTTGCTCCGGGCCTTCTTGGGAGTGACTCAGGCGGTACAGGCCATGCAGCAGTAGATTCAACAGATACTGCCTGCTATATCTGGTTCTACCATTCTGCAGACTCAGTCTGCCCCTCCTACTCCTCAGACCCAGTCAGTCCAGTCCGATCAGTCTGCTCAGCCCGCTCTATCTCAGCCCTGACAGGGAGGGGGTCGTAACTTCTCCGAGTTTAAGAGCTTGGCCCCTCCTCCCTTCTCTGGATCCACCAACCCACTTGATGCGGAGAGGTGGATAAGAGAGATAGAGAAGGCCTTTACGGCCCTTGGCAGCCAGGAGGAGGAGCGGATTAGATTTGCCGCCTACCTCCTTTAGGGGGAGGCATATGATTGGTGGCTAATGTTGGAGCAGCAGTATGGAGGTCGGGCCATCTCTTGGGAACAGTTTAAGGAGGCTTTTTATCGCCAGTATTTCCCCAGGAGTGTGCAGAGGCAGATGGAGTCTGAGTTCATGAGATTGGAGCAGAAGAACCTCTCTGTGGCCCAGTATGAAGCCGAGTTTAGACGATTGGCTCGATTTGCTCCATATTTTGTTATGACTGAGAGAGTCAAGATCACCAAATTCACCGAGGTACTGCACCCCAGGCTGAGGCAGGTAGTCAATGCATTTGAGCTCCCCACTTACAGTGAAGTGGTGAGCAAGGCTCTGGTCATTGAGAGGGACATGATTGCCATTCAGCAGGTGAGGGAGCAGCAGATGAAGAAGAGAGGACCTCCTTTTGGCCAGTCTTCAGGGTAGGCTAAGAAGAAGAAGGGTTTCTTTCAGGCTCCCTCAGGGTAGAAGGATAAGGAGACCCGCTGTCCTCATTGCGGGAAGGCCCATCAGGGCAAATAGTGCCGCAAGCTGACTGATGCCTGCTATATTTGTGGGAAGATGGACCACAAGATGGCTACCTATCCCCTCCGGAAGGACCAGCAGCCCCCTTCAGATCAGGGGAAGAGCCAGCAGCAGCCCAGGACCCAAGGGAGGGTCTTTACCCTCACTCAGCAGGACGCTGCTGCCTCTAACACTGTGGTGACAGGTATGTCTGTTAAATTAAATTATTTCTTTAAAATTATTGCATTCATACCTGGTATAATGCATGGATTATGGTAGTAGATAGAGGAAAAACATATGATACTGCATGACATCTAAGTTAAGTTAATCTTTATGACAGGTATGTTTAAAGTAGGCAACACTTATGCTCAAACTTTAATTGATCCGGGTGCCACACATTCATTTGTATCTGATAGTTATCTTGCCAAGAATGCATCATTGACACCCGTTCCTCTAGAGCAAGAGTTGCATATTGCATTTCCAAATGGAGATGTCATGATGGTAGACTCAGTGTGTAAATCCTGCCTGATTGACATGGAAGATAGGAGGTTGAATGCTGATTTGATAGTCCTCCCACTGAAATTCTTTGATGTAATCCTGGGGATGGACTGGTTGGCCTCCTATCATGCTTCTATAGACTATTTCAGGAAAAGGGTAATCTTTAAAATTCCTAATCTTCCTGAATTCAGTTTTAGTGGGAGTCAGGAACATCTGGCTTCGGTATTAGTGTCAGCTCTGCAAGCTGGAAAATACTTAAGAAAAGGTGGTCAGGGGTTTCTTGCTATGGTCAGAGACCTTCAGTAGAATGAACACCAGTTAGGAGATATTCCAGTGGCTCGAGAGTTTCCTGATGTCTTTTTGGAGGAATTGACTGAATTACCCCCGGATCGAGAAGTCGAGTTCATTGTTGATTTAGCCCCTGGCACTGGACATATATCCAAGGCTCCTTACTGTATGGCTCCAGCTGAGCTGAAGGAGTTAAAATGTCAGTTACAGGAGCTTCTGGATCGAGGATTTATCAGACCTAGTGTCTCTTCTTGGGGTGCTCCAGTATTATTTGTCAAAAAGAAAGATGACAGTCTTCGGCTCTACATTGATTACCGAGAAATTAATAAGGTAACAGTGTGGCATAAGTACCCTTTACCGAGGATTGATGATCTATTTGATCAACTCCAAGGAGCTCAGGTATTCTCAAAGATTGATCTTCAATCAGGGTGCCATCAGCTTAAGATTAAGGCTGAGGATGTTTCTAAGACTTCATTCAGAACCAGGTACGGCCATTATGAGTTCTTGGTGATGCCGTTTGGGTTGACTAATGCTCCGGCAGCATTCATGGACTTGATGCACATGATCTTTAAACCATACCTAGATCAGTTTATAGTAGTCTTTATTGATGATATCTTGATATATTCTAAAAGTTATTTGGAGCATGAAGACCACTTAAGGATTGTTCTGCAGACTCTTCGGAAGAAGAAACTTTATGCCAAGCTGCAGAAATGTGACTTCTGGATGAGCCAAATATCCTTCTTGGGTCATATTGTATCCAAAGACGGTATATCTGTAGATCTTAACAAGATTGAGGCTGTAGTGAACTGGTGTCGGCCTTTCAATGTATCAGAAGTCAGAAGCTTCTTGGGGCTGGCTGGTTATTATCGCAGATTTGTGGACGGCTTCTCTCGCATTGTTTTGCCTCTGACTCGCTTAACTCAAAAGTGAGCAAAGTTTGTTTGGTCAGAGGAGTGTGAGGGAAGCTTCCAGGAGCTCAAGCAGTGCCTGGTGTCAACCTCTATCCTTACTCTTCCATCTACATCTAGAGGATATACTTTATTCATTGATGCTTCTCGAAAGGGATTGGGAGGTATTCTGATGCAGGAAGGGAAGGTGATAGCCTATGCCTACAGGCAGCTGAAGCCTTATAAGCAGAACTATCCTACTCATGACCTAGAGTTGGCCGCCGTGATCTTTGCATTGAAAATTTAGCGGCATTATCTATATGGGGAGACTTGTGATGTGTATACAAATCATCAAAGTCTGAAATACATTTTCACTCAGAAGGAGCTAAACTTGAGGCAGAGGAGGTGGCTGGAGCTACTAAAGGATTATGACCTTAACCTGCAATATCACCTAGGGAAGGCCAATGTGGTAGTTGATGCCTTAAGCAGAAAGTCCTCCTCAGAGCTAGCTAGCTTCCATAATTACTTCTCAGCCTCATATTCAGAGAGACCTTGAAAAGTTGGAGGTTGGTTTGCGAGTACAGCGATCTGATGGGCTTCTTGCAACACTTGTACTTCAGCCAACCCTGATTGATAGGATTAAGTCTTCTCAGAAAGATGACTTGGTACTGCAAAAGATAAAAGAAGCTGTGCAGTCAGGGGTTCAGAATGATTTCCAAATAAATGAGGATAGATCCCTGAGATTTAATATTAGGCTCTGTGTGCCAAATGTGGAGGATCTAAGGGCTAAAATTTTAAGGGAGGCTCATTATTCTCCCTATACTGTTCACCCAGGAGGCACCAAAATGTACAGAGACCTACGGAAAAATTTTTGGTGGAAAGGAATGAAAAGAGAAATTGCTCAATATGTGGCCAAGTGCTTAGTGTGCCAACAAGTGAAGGCCGAACATCAAAAGCCTGCGAGACCTCTTCAGTCTCTGAAGATTCCTCAGTGGAAGTGGGAGAAGATCACTATGGATTTTGTGACAGGTTTGCCCAAAACTCGCAGAAGCAATAATGCGGTCTGAGTTATTATTGATAGATTGACCAAGTCAGCCCATTTTCTGTCGTTCAGAGTTGGGGTCTCTAGTGAGAGATTGGCCACCATGTACATTGAGCAGATAGTGAGACTTCATGGTGTCCCCGAGTCGATTATGTCAGATCGGGATACCAGGTTTGTGTCCCAGTTTTGGAAGAGTCTTCATAGGGCTCTGGGGATCAAACTGAATTTCAGTATAGCTTTCCACCCCCAGAGAGATAGACAGTCTGAGAGGACCATATAGATCTTAGAAGATATGTTACGAGCCTGTGTAATGGATTTGGATGGTGCTTGGGACAACCACCTACCTTTGGTGGAGTTTGCTTACAATAACAGTTACCAAGCCAGCATCAAAATGGCTCCATTTGAAGCTCTGTATGGTAGAAAATGCAGATCTCCCTTGTGTTGGAATGATGTGGGGGAAAGAAAATTGTTGGGCCCTGAGCTAATTCAGCAGACAGAAGAAAAAGTGCAGCTGATTAAGGAAAGACTCCGAGTAGCTCAGAGCCGACAGAAAAGTTATGCTGATGTTAGAAGAAGGGAGCTGGAATTTCAGGTTGAGGATCATGTCTTATTAAGGGTTTTACCAACCAAAGATGTTATGAGGTTTGGGCTTAAAGGAAAATTGAGTCCACGATACGTTGGGCCATTTGAGATCTTGAGCAGAGTGGGGGAAGTGGCTTATAGCCTGGCATTACCTACTGCACTCTTGGGGATGCATAATGTATTCCATGTCTCTATGTTGAGGAAGTACATTCCTGACCCCATCATGTGATAGAAGCGGAGTCCATTTTGCTAAAGAAGAATTTGACATATGAAGAGCATGCTATACGTATTGTGGACCATAAAGATCAAGTTCTGAGACGGTGCAGCATACCCTCTGTTAAGGTTCAGTGGAGCAATCACTCTGAACGGGAGGCTACGTGGAAACTTGAAGAGGAGGTAAAAAAGAAATACCCTCATCTATTTGTATCTGAATAGATATTTGTATATATGCACAAAAGTGTATTTATTGTTGTATTTTGATCAGAAAGATAGATAAATACAGCTAGTAATTTCTATTTTGAGCCTCAAAAATTTTATTCGTGTTGTGCATTAATTTCGAGGCCGAAATTTTTTATAAGGAGGGGAGGATGTAAACCCCCCCACGTGAAATTTTTTTTATATTTTATGCGGCGTGGGTGCACGACACGTGGCGCGCTGCATACGCGCTAGCGCGTCCGCGCCCACGCGCGCGCACATGGGCGTAGGGGAGGGCTCAGCCCTCCCCTCGCTGAAGAAAAGGCAGAGGGAGGGGTTTGATAGTCCTCTCCGTCTCCTTCCCCCCTCCTCTTCGCACGCTCCCGTCGCCGCTGTCGCCCTTCGCTCATCCCCGTCGCCTCGCCGTCGGCAATTAACTCCCCCTTTACCAGTGAGGAGAGAGAGAGCGCGTAGAGAGAGAGGGAGAGGGCCGCAGGAGGGCCCTCCCCTAACACAGGAGCCAAGCCGGCTCCCGCGCTTGGTTTGGGCCCAGCGGCGTGCGGGCACGTCTCACTCGCCGGGCCCAATCTCACTCGGGCGGCGCCACCGGCACGGGGCGAGTGTCGGTGGGGTCCGGCCCCGGCGGAGGAAGAGGGGAGGGCCGTGGAACAATCCTCCCCTTATTGTGGGTTCGAGCCGGCGGCGCGCCGTCGGCCCATCGAACTGGGCTCGCGGCGGCGACCCCCGGGGCGCGTCCGGGGTTCGGCCCGGCCGGTGGCGGCCGGCCGTGTCGTCGGCGGGGGAGAGAAGGAGGAGAGGGCCGAACGGCCCTCTCCCTATCCGCGGGAGCGGCCGGCTCCCGCGTTGGTTCGGGCCGGCGGCATGCCCGCCGCTCGTTGGGTCGACTCCGGTCGGTGGCCCCCATCGATGCTAGGGCGGCATCCGGTGAGGTCCGGCCGGCCAGCGGTGGCCGGCCGTGCCGCCGGCACAGTAAGAGGAAGAAGAAAAGGAAGAAAAAGAAGAAGAAAGAGAAGAAAAGAGAGGAGAGGGGGGTGGCCGCCGACGGCGGCTGGCCGGGGGCCGGTCGTCGGCGGCCCTAGGCCGCCGGCCATCAGCCACCCTTGGTTCACCTGAACCAGGGGTGAAACAGAGAAAAAGAAAAGAAAAAAAAGGGGAATGGGCCGGCTTCGACCCAGTCAAGTTAGCCCTTTTGGGCTAAATTTTTGAGCCCCAAATTGGGACCGGCCCAATAAAAGAAAAATATGGTCGTGATCAGCATGGATCCTAGTTTGTCGAAAAATTTTTATTTCTCTATTTGAGCTTCTATATTTGGAGATATTCAAGCCCCTAGTTGGGCCGAGGATTAGATTGGGTTAAGTGTAGGAGCCAGTTTGACATCCTAAAATTGAAATTTAAAAATCTGAAAAATTATGTTGTAGGTAAACAGAGGTCTATATAGCTATTTACGCTTTGGGATTAACGTTGTGAGGTAAGTAAGGCAGTTATAATGATTTTTTTAAATCATTATTAAATTATGTCATTATTGAAATAATGAAATT
Organism: Metroxylon sagu; assembly: GCA_017589505.3. Classification (NCBI taxonomy): domain Eukaryota; kingdom Viridiplantae; phylum Streptophyta; class Magnoliopsida; order Arecales; family Arecaceae; genus Metroxylon; species Metroxylon sagu. Next base: position 555,799 of record JACVBY030000468.1, on the reverse strand, counting down.
GATTTATAGTATTATTAAAAAAATAATATTTATAATACCACATTTATGTAAATGATTATTTGACTTGATTATTGTTAAATTTGGTAAATTAAATTGGCATTTTATATATGCAACTAATTATTACATGATTATGTGAAATTACCAAATTTGATAAAATATGAAAAGTAAATTGATATATGTTTGCTATTATGCGAATAAATGTTATTTGTGATTGTGTTATTATATGTCATCATGGTCCACATTACATGTTACATGACTTCGGAACCCACCTCCAGGGGGAATATGTGGAGAACACACATCTTAGGGATGTGCTGTGACAGGATATAACATTATATGCTAATTGACTCCGGCACCCTTCCTCCACTGGGGACGTACAGGGAGGTTACATCCTTAGGATGTTTATTACGTGGACGCGGGACATTAGTATAAAATGAGATTTACAGTGATTTGGAATTGAAATGGTATTTTGAAATATTATTTCATAATAATTGCTTCCAATTTATTTGAACATGAGATTTATATAATTCTATAATATGATAAAATGTTTTTAAATTTGGAAGCATGACATATATTTGACTTGGTAAAATTTTTATTTGGCTATATCATGTAATAGTAGGCTTAATTACTGAGTGTAAACTCATTAAATCTTACAATGTTTTTTTCGGAGCCACAAAATTATCAGGGGCAACAACAGGGGTAATTGGGAGCTTCTTGATGTAAATTAATTATATTTTGTTATATGTAACCCCATTTGGATTTATTTTAAAACTTTGATTTGTTGCCCAACATTACATAATTTGTATTATGGAGGATTAAATTTTATATGTTATATAGTTGTTAACTCTCTTTGTTTATAAATGATACTGTATTGGATGCCTTGCATGCCTGGCATGCGGCGGGCCGTCACCCCTGTGCCACCACCGATCGAGTCCGGGGCGCGACAAACATTCACCCATGAAGTCGAGTTTCTTGTGACAAACATGACTTGGCCTCGTGAATGGGAATCTTATTTCTGGACTTCTGGACTGCAACTTCACGGTTTCGCGATCGCGAACTCAGTTATTACAGTCATCTTGCTCGCTGGATTCCTCCTCGTGGGTGTTTCAAGAAAAGTACCGAAGGGTTTATATGACTATGAACACATGGACAAAGGCATCCAGGCATCGATGAGTGAAGGGACTTTAGAGTGGAAGGTTGTCATGGGTGATACATTCGGAAAGCCCAGATTCTCGAAGCTTCCATGTGTGATGGTTGGAAGTGGTGTTCAGATTGCAAGCATGGGTATAGTAACAATGATCCTAGCAACTTTCGGGTTCAAGTCACTTAGATCAGAAGGGAGGCTCTTGACAGCAATGACATGTATCCTTCTCGTTTTTGGTTTTGTTGCTGGCTATGCTGGTATTTGGCCATGGACATGCATCAGAGGCAGCTCAGATGGGTGGAGATCCGTGTCTTGGTCTACTGCACATTTCTTCACCAGCATCTCTTTTTCCATTTTCATTGTTCTAAACATCATTTACCACTCAAATGGGAGCACTGCTGCTGTATCTTTCTCTGTGTATTTGACCCTCCTTGCTCTATGGTTTTGCGTCTCAGTCCCACTCACCTATCTGGGAGGGTTCATGGCAACAAGGTCCCAGGAACAGATACAACTTCGAGTGGAGTTTGAACAAAATCCTAGAGAAACACCTAAAGGACAAACGTGGTCGAGGTTCCTCATTCTAGCAGCTGGAGTTCTGCCCTTTGGAGCCACCTTCGTTGAGCTCACGTTCGTTTTTCCTTTTTTCTGGGTTGGGAGGTACTACGATGCCTTTGGCTTCTTATTCACAGCTGCTCTCTTCCTAGTTATCATCTGTGCTGAAGTATCTATGGTAGCAACCTACTGGAGTCTCTGCACCAAGGATTGGAAATGGTGGTGGAAAGCATTCTTTGCATCGGGTTCCACTGGCTTCTATTTCTTTCTCTACTCCGTGAATTACCTGTTGTTTGATCTTAGGGGATTCAGCAATCCCTCATCAACTGCACTGTACCTTGGATACTCGACAGTCCTGGCCCTTGCCATGGTGCTGTCTACTGGCGCAATTGGCTTCCTGGCTGCCTTCTGCTTTCTTCGTAATCCTGGATGTTTTCTGTGCATATCGAACTATCGTCTTCATAGTCTTACAAGGTATGATCAGAGAATTAATGCTTCGTTTCATGTGAGCAAGAATGGAACTTCTCGCATGCTTCGTGTTTATGACTCGACCCAATAGCTAGCAAACATGAAGGGGACGTAAGCCAGTAGGCTTGGTCAACTTTTTCTCCGCTCTCAAGACTTGCTTCCTTCAATCCTTATAGTGGATTGATTTTGTTGATCAACTTGCGGTTGATCAAAGTTCTAACATTGTTTTATGACTCTCCTCTCACTCCCACACCAACTGGCTGCGAATTGATTTGAGTTCCTGGTCAAGGTAAGTTGGATCAAGAAAAGCAATTTTATGAAATCTTGAAAGTTGGTGGATGAGGACACCTGAACCAGTGGTTTTTCAGTTTAGACTGTAAGCCGAGAGTGGTCATACGGGGATTCTTTAGAACTGAACAATATCTGTCAAGACAAGATAGAAACAGGGAAATACATCTCTCTTCCAGTCAGAGATTTTCGGCCACAGAGCTAACGTAAACAAAGACATGAAATGATTAATCTTTGAAGTAGAAAGAGAATACCGGTTGACATACTGACATGTATTCTGTCGCACGTTGGCATGCAAGTTTTAAAACCAGTAGTCTAAATAATACCAACTAGTCTTTTTTTTTATTATTTTTTTTTATGGGAAGTTTTGGTTTGTTACGAACAGTATTAGAGCATAATTCATAGAAGTAAAATAGAGGGCACTGCATATAAACTCTATGTATTATTTGGATTTTTCGTTTAAGCCTTAGTATTCTTATCGGATAAAGAAATTAAAAATTAAATTTACATTCAAATTCAATTACAAATATATAAGACCTAATTCTAGCATATTTAGTCTCATATTGGTTATACACCGTGAAGATTTTAGGTATTTATATGAATCAATGAGTTCAAATAATATTTTTTGATTAAATTTTATTGCAACAATACTAATTTCACCGGATCTTTTGAGAAATTTTACTTAAAAAAAAGAAATTGATGCACATAGAATACTTTTGAAAAACTAATATTTAAGTTCTAGCCAAACAGTAGAGGCTTTAATGTATATCAATAGTCTCAAAGAACTGAAGCTTAAGCTCTAGTCAAATAGAAGAGGCTTCAATCCTAATTACTTATATATATAGTTAGATTTGGCTACATTTGAATGTAGTCAAATTTAAATTTGATCCTCTTTCTCACTCTTGAATGCACACAGTTTACGGATCCCAAAGATAGAAAAAATGAAAAAGGTGGGATGGATCCAAAATCCGTATAAATCCAATGGCAGAAACGATGATCGGATCTTGAATTTGACTATATTCGAACGATGATCGAATTCTGAACTTAAATATATTCGAATGTAATCAAATCCTACACTATGCATGTGTATCATAATCGCCATTGCTTTTGGATTGAATGGTCAAAAAGTACTACTTTTTCATTAGCTAAAGTAGTGTTATCATATAAAGTAATATTAAATTTATCATATAACTAATATAATTTAATAATATTATTAAATTATTATTGTAATAGTATTGCATTATTATTTTATAATATAATAAATAGTATATTATGAATATAATATATGTTTATATTATAAATACATATTAATTTTTTGTTAATATTTCAAATATATAATTATTATTATGATAATATTATATATAATTAGTTTATTCTATTGATGTGTGTTAATTATTATTTTATATAATATTATTAAAAATAATTTGTATCATGTTGTATAAAAATAATATAATTAATTATTATAGTTTATATAATATATAATTCTTATATTTAAAAATAGTGTTCTATTTTAATTTCTTTTCAATTTACAAAATAGAGGTATTTTTAGAATTTTAATATATTTTTCACCTGAATTCTTGATAATCTAGTTTGTCAATCAAATATGTCAATGCGAGATACCTAGTAATCTGTAGTTAGATTACTGTACAAACCAAATATGGTTAACTTATATGCTCAAATATTTAAAATTTAAGAATCATATGTTTGTTAATGCGATGACAAGATCAAATCTTTCAATTTATAAACCAAATGCTTTCATCATATTAAACATGTCAAGGACCATGATTGAAGTCCTATCAAGAGAAGAGAGTGTGATTGGATCACCTTGAAAATACTTGATTAGCCATAGAATAGTTACACTAATAATTCTTTTAACATGTAGGGAAATAGAAAGAGTAAAAGAAATCATAGCATGTTTTAGGAAAAAAATAGAGTATTATTCTTATATCAGAAAATTTTCTTCAATTCTCATTATAGGCGATAATTTGGGACACGTCTCGAACTTGATACAAAGTTAGCAGGTTCAGATTGAGCACAAACAAGTTCAAGTTAAAATCAGGTTGATTCATTATACATGATTAATAAGTAAGTGAAATATTGGATGGAACCGTTAATTTGAAATTGATATAATTATTAAATAAATTAATTCATGTAATGTGACCCATCAATCTAAACACAATCTGTCAGACCTATTTATTTAAGTTAATATTATTTTTTAATTAATTATTATTTTATGATGATGATTATATGCTTATATGAATTTTATGTTTATATTTTTTTAATAAAAATTTATATTTATATTTTTATTATAATTTTAAATATATAATTATTTTATAAGTAAATCAATACTAAATATATTATATCTCTTGTATGAGTTACATATTATGCAGGTTATATAGATTATGTGGGTAATATAGATCATGCATGAGCGCCTATTAGAATATAAATTTATTATTAAATGGATTAGATTCTATAGTTTAGATTTGTGATCCAAGCAGTCAATGGGTTGGATTCGAATTACCTTATTTATAATTATACTTTTAAGTTTGTTTGTTTTATTTATGGTCTGTTGTTGTGTGTTGACATCGCTAGTTCTTACGACGGCTAGATATTAGAGCCTCACCTCATCTCTGCCGGCCTATTATCGTACCATTTTTCCGTTGTCTTTCTTGACGCGGACGACTCATAGCAGCCTTTTCCCGTTGGACAGATTGTTATTTTGGAATAGATATCCCCTCAGACCAGACTTGGATTTATTTTATTATTTTTTAAAAGTCCATAGCAGATAGGTTTGAAAGACAGCTTTGACAGCATAATGGAAAAACTTTAATAATCGGCCACTCCAAGGTACGGAGTTCCACTCAATGAAATTTATCAGAAATCTTATAGAAAGGATTACGTTATACCTAATATAACTCTTATAAAATTATATATTTTTCGAAATACATGAGGGATGTTTTGAAATATCTGCACATGTTTTAAAAATCATTAATATATGCATCAAATGATTAAAAATTAATATTTTAAATAATAAATATTATTATTGTAGAATTTCTACCGTCTAATTTAAAGAATTTAGTTCATCTAGAATAACATAAGTTATAGCTTGAATGTAATTCTAAAATTTAATTATTAATATTTAATATCCAAGATTGATTGTAATTATATATTACTTAAAATCGATGCCATTATATTTAGATGAAGCTTAAATTTTGGCCATGTATCCAAATGAGTTACTGGGGCTTGATTAAACTATTAAAACCTAGCTATAGCTATAGTGTCTCAAAATAAAGGCCATGATGTAATGAATTAACTAATCAAATCTTAATTTAAGTAATCACGATATTCGTGATTAAAATTAAAGAAAAAAGAATAGACAATGTGGCAAAGGCTTATTTATTTATTTATTTTTAATTTTAATGCTTTCCTCTCACCCTCCTTTTGTTTTGGTTATCAACTATATTTTTTTAAAAAAAATAAATATCAAATAAATAAGTTCCATATGGACTTGATTATTTTGTTATTTCCATCATAATTATTAAATGATTTATGTCTGAGTTGAGTAATTTTTAACTTGATCAACATCCATCAACCTTCTATTTTTTTTTCTTTTTGAGCAATACAGTGGGATACCCGCTTCACATTGCATTGCAGCAGATGAAAAAGGCCGGCAGAAAAAGGCTAAAGCTAAATCTAAACCACCTCTCTTCCCTATAAATACTTCAGTAGCCCACCAGTGTCAGGGGCATCAGAAGTCTCCTACTCATTACGTAGAGACAGACGTGATCCCCAAGGAGAGACGGCAATGGAGAAACACTTTGTTCTGGCGGTGGCCGTGTTGCTTGGCCTCCAGTCCCTTGCGGCTGCCGATCCCGGGACGGCCACATTTTACACCCCTCCTTACACCCGTTAAGTTTCGATTATTATGATTCTTAGTATTATTATCCCTGTGAACATTTCATGTTGTTTTCTTGAGTACTGCTTTAATATGCACCCCATGGTGCACGTATATGTCATCCTTTTGATCTCCAGCGTCCAGTCGAGGTGCATCATTCCATTAGGCCAGCATTGTAGATGGTTCTAGCCTTTATTTATTTATTTAATTTTTTAAAGGCTGGACTGGCATTAAATTGAGCTAACTTCATATTGAGCCAAAACTTGAGCTCCAATTTTCTCAATCTCAATTGTTTGCATTGCTCGGAATTGTGGGTCAACAGCTTGAGTCCTGTAAATATCTCACAGTAACATACTAGCTTTTGTTGGGACTGCAATTGAGAACTTCGTAGTTGAGGGTCTTCAAATATGAATAGGAGCCAAGAATATAAATACTTTTCCAAAGCAACCACTTCATAACCTCTTACAGAATGGTTTTGTTGTGCGATTGGCAGCCTCTTCTTGCTATGGCTACGAAGATAAAGGCACCATGATTGCAGCAGCGAGCGACGCCCTCTGGGGCAACGGCGCAGCGTGCGGGCAAACGTACTCTGTGGACTGCACTGGTCCAACCAACCAAGGAGTGCCCCAACCTTGCAAGGGCACCAGCGTGGTGGTGACCATTGTTGACTACTGCCCACCACCTGGCTGCCAGGCCACCATTGACCTCTCTCAGGAGGCCTTTGCCATCATTGCTGATCCTGATGCTGGCAAGATCAACATCGACTGCACACAGTTAAGCCCTTGAATCCTCTCTTGTTGTAGTAGTAGCACTAGACGTGGGCCTCCACATAAATAAAGTTGTTAGAGAATAACTACTGCATGGCTCGGTAGGCTTGCTCAAGCTTATACAATTAAAAATGGAACATACTTTGTTATTCCTTGGGTAATCTCAAGAGAAAAGCAGCAGCTGCTCGGGCTCTATTTGAGAGCCGGTTGGTTTAAGGGGCTACAGAACATGAGGAGTTGAACTTGGCAAGAACAGTAGTCTGAATTCACCACATAAAAAGTAAACAGTAAATCCGTTTGTATCATTCTTCAGTTATATTGCTGTTTTTTCTCATATTTTCTAATGTTTTGCAGGGTCTGAATACTGAACAACAGCCTTCGAAAGAGTTGCTACTACGTCTGGCATTGAGACAGTTGGGTTGGCATATGGCTGATTAAAAAAGATTCACAAGCAACTAGTGATTGCAACTTTTTTAATTTAATTCGTGTCATCTCTGTGTGTGTGTGTGTGTGTGTGTGTGAGAGAGAGAGAGAGAGAGAGAGAGAGAACTTGAGCACCGAAATTTATAAATTTATCTTTCTTTTTCCTTTCTTTTGGCTAAAATAATCCATTTTAGATTTTTTTTAAGCACCGGTATGCCCTGATATGCTTGTAATATAGCTTGACGAACGCGTGAAAATTCATAGTGCAGGTGAAGTTTGGACTGGGTTTAAGCTCGAGCCCCAACCCAATTAAACTCAAGGTTAATCAAGCTCAGTACTAATAAATTGGGGTTTGGGGATTCTTAATAGCAATCTTAATTGAAATTCATTGAACATCCATGCAACTGACTCAACCAGTGACCTTAATCTATATTTGGGATGGAGCATAGATTCAGTTGCTCTTACAGTAAAAATTATAGTATTCACTATCCGTAGCATGTGAAAACTTCTACCTTCTTGGATACAGAGGTTCTATATAAAGCATTATACACATCCAATGGAACTCCAACAAAATTTAGAGATAGATAATTTTAACAAAAGCCCATCGCCATCTAACCATATCCTTTATATATATATATATATAAGTTGAATTTGATTATACTCATGTAATCAAGCCTATGATTTGATTATCTTTTCTATCATTGGTTTCATATGAATCTTGAAGTCATCCTATCTTTTTCACTTTTAAAATTTATTATTCGTATGAATTCAAAGATAAAAAAAAATTAAAACTTAGTTTGGCTACACACGAGTGTAGCCGAATCCTACTCTCTCTCTATAAATCAGTGTAAAATACAAAATATCCACCAAATCAACACAATTGCTGGTTTCAGTATTGCTCTAAAAACAGTTTGCTTCCTAACTTTTAAAGAAAATTAATACTTTCTGAAAAAATATAAATATTTCATAATATTATCTAAAAAATATTTTTATAAAAAAATTAAAAAAAATATATTAAAATAAAAAATCTAACAATTAGCTTTTTCTTTCTTTTCTTTTGTAAGTAGAAGCAGTAGCAAATCGACAAACTCTTTTGGCACAAACAATGTGAGATAGAGCATCAGCACTTCTATCTGTCAAACGAGGAGCAACCAAAAACTCAAGTCGGCAGCAACACCGGAGAGGGGAAATACCAGGAAGAAGACATCATGAAGGCCAAAGCATCAAATCTTCCCCATGATAACAAACTTACAGAAGTACAGGGAGAGTTGATTGCACCTGTCCACTATCTGTCTGCTTGGGCCTGTCATTCAACCAGAATTTTCATCGTCGTCATCCATCCAATGAAACAAAGTCTAATTTAGTGAAGTTTTAATCTCTAACGGGCGTCAACTTGCACATTGTTTTTGAATTCACCAAGAAAAGCACCTCTAACGGCTCTCACTTTTCTATGAAACCAAAAATTAAAAACAAAAAAAGGGAGGAAAAAAAAGAACAAAAAAATCTGGCCACATCTGTAAACTAGAATATTCCTTGTCTCTCTGTATTCATCCTCTTGTTGGTCCTGGAGAATGATGGGATGGATATGAGAATTCAAAGTCTCTGGCCAAGACGGCAAAATTGCACCCAAAAAAAAAAGAAAGAAAGAAAGACTCACGCTTGACTAAATCGTCTTCAAGAGATTGATCAAATACGGCATGGTTCCATCCTCACAGAACGGTAAAAGAAAAAATGTTGGCAATACGAGCTCGTCCATGGAATCAAGAATGATGTGGGAGTAGTAGCAAATGTTGCATGGTCTTTCGATGACAAAAATATGGCTTGACGAAAATTTGGCCATTGTCACGGCTTGGATCACAAGTCGAACAGCATCATTCGATCATTGATTCCGGCTTATCTTTGAGATGTGGTCGATATATTGCTGGATTTTAGATGTTCCGGCATTTGCTACGAGGGAAACCAAATGTCCCGATCATCTTACAAATTTGGCTACGCTTATATTAGGTGGATTAACCATGCTGAGACTTTAGGTTGATAATTGTATAATTACTCATCTCAACTGGTAGCATCTTAGTCTAGACAGTATTAGTTTGATGGGAATCAGATTAGTGAAAGGATCAAGCTCTATCCTCCAGTTTGGAAAGGGCATTTTGCAAGAATGGCTCCTTTACTCCATTACTCCTCATAATCATTTTTTTTAAGATTTTGTAGAAATGGCTATTCTCCTGAATTTCAGATAAAATATATTCCTATAGGCAAGGGACTACAACCAAATAGTCAATTAGCGATAAAATATTTTACTATAAAATATAATTTATAGCTAAGATAAGGAAATAAGAATTTCATCATGAAATATCTTTTGAGTATCATTTTTAATAATAAAATATTATTTTATTGCTAAATTTTATTTTAAATCTTATGTCACCGAACATTCGTACTCCCACCTTTTATCAGAATTTTTTTTTGGCAACGTTTCGAGATGTTTTTTCAACATTATATTATCATTATAAATTTCATGATTTTTAGCCGTAAAATCTTTGTCACTAATTAATTTTTAAACTTTATCTAAACAATTTTAATGATGAATTAGTTTCACCACTAAATATTAATTTATTGTTGATAGAATTTATAATATTTTAGTAAAATATAGACTATTTCCTGATGAGACAACTTTATTATACATTCTTTCTCATTTATAATGAAATCACTTTCATAGTTAATAATCTCTCTAATTTTTAAGGATGATAGTATTTCATTATTGAATACTTATTTATTATTAATGCACATAGTTTTGTTATAGAATACTGAGTATTTGATGATGAACATGATTTTATTGCCTATATATCTTCACACAACTTTTATAATGAAAAAGTTTTTGTTGCTAATTATCTATATAATTTTTAGCAGTGATAATATTTCATTATTGAATGCTTCTTTACCAGCGACGTATATAGTTTTGTTACGTAATATTGAGTATTTGAGAATGAATATGACACTTTCTCTTCTACATCTTTGCATACTTTTATGGCAAAATATTTTTCATTGCTAGCTACCTATATAACTTTTAGAAATATTAGTGTTTTATCCTTGAATGGTTCTTTATTAGCAACATATATAGTTTTATTACAAAATATTGAGCATTTGACAATGAACAAATGTGATGCCTATACATCTTTGCATAATGTTTGCAATGAAATAGCTTTTGTTATTGATTATCTATTTAATTTTTAGCAATGATAGTATTTAGTCATTGAATAATTCTTTATTAGCAATGCATATAGTTTTGTTGCTGAATATTGAGCATTTAATGATGAACATGACATTTTTGGCTATACATTTTTGCAAAATATTTACAACTAAGTAGTTTTCATTGTTGATTACCTCTATAGTTTTTAACCACTATAACATTTCATCGTTGAATACTTCTTTATCTGTGATATAAATATAGTTGTAGAATATTGAGTATTTCATGATGAATATGACATTGTCATCTATATATATATTTACAACAAAATATCTTTCTTTGTTAGTTAACTATATAATTTTTATCTATAACAGTATTTCATTGTTGAGTAATTCTTCATTAGCGATGCATATAGTTTTATTATAAAGTGTTAAGTATTTGATAACAAACATGATATTACCGCATATACCATTTTGCAAAACTTTTGCAATGAAGTAGTTTTTATTGCTAATTATCTATATAGATTTTAATGATAACGAAATTTTATAATTGAATACTTCTTTATCAATTATATATATAGTTTTATTATAAAATATTGAGTGTTTGATGACAGACATGACATTGCCTCTGTACATTTTTTTATAATTTTTATAATGAAATGGTTTTCTTTACTAAATGCCCATATAATTTTTAGTAACAATAATATTTCATCATTAAATACTTTTTTATTAGCAATGCATATAGTTTTATTGTAGAATATTGAGTATTTGACAATGAATATGGCATTGTCACTTATACAACTTCGCATAAATTTTGTAATAAAATAATTTTCATTACCAATTTCCTACATAATTTTCAGCAATGATAGCGCTGCATCGTTGAATACTTAATCATTAGTGATGCATATAGTTTCGTTATAAAATACTAAGTATTTTGGTAATGAATATGACATCGTCACTAATGTATATTCATAGGACAATGAAATAGTTTTTATTATTAATTATTTATATAATTTTTAGCCACAATAATATTTCATCATTGAATACTTTTGTTGATAATGCATATAATTTTATTGTGAAATACTAAATATTTAGCGATGGATATGACATCGTCTCCTATGCATCTATGGGTAATTTTTTTTTTTTTTTTGGTGATAGAATAGATTTCACTGCTAATTACTTATACAAATTTTAACGACGACAATGTTTAGTTGTTGAATATTCTTTCATAGAAAACATCATTGTGTTCGGAACATGACCGCTTAGAGTTCACAGCCATGCTGGACTCTAGTTGGCCGAGCCAAGCCAGCTTAGCTTGGATTTGGGCTTAGCCAACATAGCCGACCCAAGAACATGTGTTCGTCTTCTCTTCTTCTTCTTCCACGTTGGGCCCTTCGACCTTCTCGATCGGAAGTCTGGCCTCACCCCACGCCAGCTGCGTCCGGTAAGGTGATCGGCCGGCGACCTCATCACCTGGCGGAGACCTCCCCGACAAGGACCGAATGCGGCCGAGGCCGCCGAACACCCGTCGGCCTGGCCAGGCAGCGGCCCGCCGAACACCAGGTCCTCAGTTCGCTACCGACTCCCCAAAAGCCGATCGCCGGCGGGCAAGGGCCCAGGCTACCCTCAACCTCCGGCGAACACGGCTCACCAGAAGAACTCTCTAATCAGACCAACCCGGATCTAAGCCCTACGTCCTAACTAATCTTAAAATCACGACAGAGAACTACCTCACCGGTGGCCACGGGCGGTGGAAGGCCCGGCCGGCTGCAAAGGGTTGAGGGCTCACCCTAGGAGAACTTCCACCATCGCCAATTGCTCGGAGTAGGGGACCTACGAGCCAGATTAAGAGAGATTAGGTCGGAACAGAGGAGCTCTTGCTGGAATAGAGGAAACGATCGCGGCCTACCAGGCTTCGATTCATCTGCTGCGGGCCCGCCGGAGCTTCCACGACATACCGCACCAAGGCTACCGACTCCGGTAGGCCTCTGCCAAGAAGGAAGGAAGGAAGGAAGAACCGCCGGGTTTGGAACGGCTAAGACCTAAATAACGGTGATTTCGCCCCTTCCACCAACTCCACGCGGTCAACCCCTCCCTCCCTGCCACCGCTGCCGCGGCCGGGCACTCGGCTGCTGCACTGTCGCTGAGGCTGGCAGACTGCGGTGGCCAGGGGGTACAGATGGTTCAGAGAAGGAAGATGAACAGTAACGGGCCAAAAATGGGCTGGCTCAAACGAGGCTCACCTGGGCCGAGCTTGACAAATGGGCTAGGGCTTTTTTCTAGAGGTTCCAAGGTATTATAATAGCCATTATTGCAAAATATTCATCAAACTAACACCATCTTGACTAACATACTATCACCAGCTGAGATGAGTAACCATACAATTATCAGCCTAAAGTCTCAGCATGGCTCCAAATATGCAAGATGATTCCTAAGATTATGTATATTTGATTTCTCTCATAGTAAATGTTGGAACATGTACAATCCAGTCATGTACCGTCCATATTTCAAATACAAGTAGGAATCAATGATCACATGATGCTCTTCGATTTGTGATCGAAGACCTGGCAATGACCAAATCTTGGTCAGGTCATATTTTTGTTACCAAGAGATTATTCGACATTTGTTACCACTATCGTATCATTCTTGATTATATGGACACTATCCGTCCAAATTTATAGATGAGCTCCTATTACCAATATTTTTTCCTTTATCGTTCTACAAGTATGAAACCAATACTATAGATGCCGTATTTAACCAATTCATCGAAGATGATTTAGTTATGCTTGAGTCATGCTTTTATTATTATTATTATTATTATCTCTCCAATTTTGGCATATCATTCTCAGGGATTAACACGAGGATGAATATAGAGGCAGGCGAATATTCTTTGAGGTATTCCAATTTACAAATGTGGCTATATCTTTTTAAAAAAATTATCTTTATTTTATTTTTGATGAAAGAGTGAGAGCCGTCCTAATCAGTTAGCTTGCGAGTAGCTTTTTTTACTTCTTCACTAATAGATTTTTCTTGATGAATTTAAAACAACGTGCAAGATTAAAAACTTAACTAAATTAGATTTTATTTTACTGAATAAATAACGATGAAATTTCTTGTTGAATAATAGGCCCACAATCAATTCTCTCTGTACTTTTTGAAAATTTGTTGCTACGGTGCAGGTTTGGTTCATTAGCCTTTCTGAAATATTTGCTTCCGATTTACGCTACAAATTTAGAGTTTTTGGTTGCTCCTCATTTCACAGGTAGAAGGGGTTGATGTTCCATCTCCTAGATTGTACCAAAGTAGCTTCCCAATTTGCTATTACTTCTACTTATTAAAGAGAAGAAAGAAAAAGCTAGATGTTAGGTTTTTAATTTTTCTATTTTTTTAATTTTTCTTATTAAATTATTTTTTAGATAATATTAACAAATATTTATATTTTTTTTAGAAAATGTTATTTTGCTTTAAATTTCAATTTTAAGAGCAATATTGGAAACCAGCAACTATATTGATTTGGTGGGCATTGTATGCGTGTGAATAGATGATGATTGCTTTTTGTTAAAATTATTTAACTCTAAATTTTGATGGAATTTCATTGGATGTGTATGGATGTGTATAATGCATAAGTTCATTTCACTGGTCGCGTCAAGTTGCATGAAGGTTTAATCAACTCCGATCAACATTGTTGTTAAAAATCTCGGCATAACCCTAATTTGTTAGTGCTGAGCTTGATCTCAAAAAATACGAACTAGCCCTGAGTTTAGTTGGGTTGAGATTTGAGCTTAAACTCGGTCCAAACTAGGTTTTTTTTTATTATTTTTGCCAAAAATAAAGATGAAGTAGGTTTTTTTCCTCCCAAAATTCTCATAAAAAAGAAAGATAAATTTATAAATTTTGATGCCCAAGTTACTATATATATATATATATATATATATATATATATATATATATATATATATATGCGCACGCTTGTGTGGCATACTTAACTAAAACTACTTGTCAAAATATTGTTCACAACCATGTAAAATTGTTTAAAACAAAGTAGACAACTCAATTCTTAGGAATGGGAATCACTTTATTTAGTCCATAAAGCTATGCTTTTTGTATGCACAAAATGCATACTACGCATACCTTTATAGTAGTTACATGCCATCAGACCAGAACGATATTTATCCCTATTAATGGTACGGAAAGCTTGGCATCTTCACTGCTAGCAACTCCTTGGAAGGCTGTGCAGTCTTCGGACCCTGCAAAACGTTGGAAAATATGAGAAAAAACAACATCGGATCTGAACATAATATAACTGTGGAATTATACAAACTGGTTTAGTGTCTGCTTCTAATTTGGTGAGTTTAGACTACCGATCAGCTGCTTCTTTTCTCTTTGAGATTACTCAAGGAATAAAAGCAGCAGCAGCTTGAACTATGCTCCATTTTCAATTGTATAAGGTTGAGCAAGTCCATTGAGCCATCATGCAGTAGCTATTCATTAACAACTTGATTTATGTGGAGCCCCACGTTTAGTGCTACTGCTGGTCTACTACTGCAAGAGAAGACGATTCAAGGACTTGCTGGGTATAGTCGATCTTGATCTTGCCAGCGTCAGGATCAGCAATGATGGCAAAGGCCTCCTGAGAGAGGTCGATGGTGCCCTGGCAGCCAGAAGGGCAGTAGTCAACAATGGTCACCACCACGCTGCTGCCCTTGCAAGGTTGGGGTACGCTTGATTGGTTGGACCGGTGCCCATCAACAACATCAAAGCCATTGAGTAAAGGCTGTGGAGTATTTTGCTTTGGAAAGGAATTTATATTTTTGGCTCCTGTTCTTTAATATTTGAAGACCTAAGTTTCTTATCTTATTAAGCCCAGCTTTAGTTCTCATATATATATATATATACACATGCTATTGTGAGATATAATCAGAGCTAAAATTGTCAACGACCCATAATCGAAAAACGGAAGAAGAAGAAGAAAGAAGAAAAGCTCAAACTACCTGCAATACTGGCTTACGCTCAACCTGTGCTCAGAAGATCATCCAAGTTCCGTATGATGGGAAACTACTACAATACGTTCAAAATTTTGCATAGCTGAATTAAAGATATTTTCTCAAAGCAATGCAAAATTTGATTTAAAAATATTATATTATTTAATGGCTGTCATTCCTATCATATATATATATATATATATATATACTATGGCAGATACCGATCAGATACTGGTTGTCATTCAAGTGACCATTATTACTTGTTCCTTGTGATGGACTTCTTCGAAGAGCCATCGCAATGGTCTGGGAATTTTGAACGTGAGAAACTACATGCAATATTATAAACCAACCAATGGATTCCAAATTCTACGTAAAAGTTGGCTAAAAAGTTGGGCTGAGCGCTAAAAAGCTAGAAAAATGCTTTGCATATATACTCCATGATACACCCGGACTCTGGAGATAAAGAGGAAGAAAAACGTGGTTTGGTACTCATGCAGCATACACCATGATGTACGTATGAAAGCAGTATTCAAGAAAACAACATGAAATGTTCATTTAAAAAAAAAAAAAAAAAAACAGCGATCGAAACTTAACGGGTGTCTCCATTGTCACAAGGGACCGGAGGCCAAGCAACACGGTCACCACCAGAACAAAGCGTCTCCATTGTCATCTCTCCTTGGGGATCACTTCTATCTATCTAATGAGTAGGAGATTTCTGATGCCCTAAGCGTGGTGGACTGCTGAAGTATTTATAGGGAAAAGATGTGGAAAGACGTGCATTCCTTGCCATGGGGGGAGTCTTGGATGCCGAACGCTCGCAACATCCTCGTTCCCCGGCTAACTTGAAAAGTCAGAGTCGTCTAGCGACGCCGACGGGTGCTTGAAATATCCTCATTTCATTTATTTCAATGAAATGCGAAGGCGGTATCCCACTGTTTTGTTTTCTTTCAAAAAAATGAGACCAAGGATGACTGATGTAGATCAAGTTAAAAATTACTGAACTCAGATATAAATCATTTAATAATTATGATGGAAATAACAAAATAAACAAGTCCATATAAAAAATTTGATAACCAAAATAAGGAAAGCGAGGAAAACATTAAAATAGAGAAAAAATAATGAACCTTGGCCACATTGTCGACACTTCCTTGTTCTAGGTTTTTTTCTTTCTTTTCTTTTCTTTTCTTTCTCTTATGCATAAATTTTATGGACTTTATGATTATCTAAATTAAGATTTGATTAGTTAATCCATTGCATGGTTAATCAAACTAGAGCTGGGTTTTAATGGTTTACTCAAGCTCCCGTGAGACATTTGGATACGTGACTGAAATTCAAACTCCATCTACATATAATGGGATCGGTTTCAAGTAATATATAATTATAACCAATCTTACCGATACAAAATATCTATATTTTGGTTAGATTCAAGTTACAATTGTTGCTCATTGTAACCCTAGATTTTTTCAGAATTAGATGATAGAAATTCCACCATCATTGAATGTGAATGACTATCTCCAATCTTTCTATACCTTAAAAATTATGAAATTTAAAAAATCTTAATCCATATATTGAGTGGTCAAAAATTAATATTATTTTAAACATTAATTTTTGACTACTAATCATATTGAGAGGCCTTCAAATCATATAATTTTTGATGCGTAAGTAGTTTAAAGATAGTAGATCATTTAGATCATCGATACAAATTCTCTATTAGCTAAGTCAAAAAAGTTATAATTTTTCTAAAATTATATTTGACATAACTTAATCCTCACTGTAAAATATATGATAAATCTTATTGAGTGGTACTTAGTTTTATATGCTAGAGAGGCTGGCTTTTAATAAAAAGAATCTTGTCTAGTTTTATTGTTACTATCAAAAGCTACCTTTCGTACCTATCTACATGGACTTTAAAAAATAAGGTGCAATCACCATACTTTTTATTTTTTATTTTTTTTAAATAGAGACATTTTATCATTTTTTTTCAAATAGAGCTCTAATTCCATCGGTTCAACTCTACCATATAATACCCTTATACCCTCATACAATGCCCATATATCATTTAAATTATCATTATTTATGGTACCATCAATAACCAAAAGCATTATAAAATTTATTTAAATAATAATAATAATAATATAAACTACAGCTAGCCATCCTAAAAGATGAGGCAGAGGTCAAAGAGTCTCGCCTTTCAATGAAAACAGTGATATCCTTAAATATTAGACTATCACATAGTAATTTTCAAAATAATAAGTTTTTCATAAAAAAAATGAAGGATTTGAGCCAATTCTGAATGACATATATACCTTGGTTAAATATTAATACCACATATATGCCTTCGTCCAGCCATATTTTTGTCATCGAGAGACTATGCAACATTTGCTGCTACTCTCATACCATTCTTCCTCCATGGACATCACCAGACCAAATTTGTAGACAAGCTCCCATTGCCAACATTTTTCCCTCTACCGTTCTATAAAGATGGAACCAACACCATAATGGATGCCGTATCTGACCAATCTGCTGAAGATGACTTAGTAAAGCGTGATTCATATCTTTCTCTCTTCTTTTCTTTTTTTTTTTCCTCTGAAATTTTGTCAGCTTGGCAAGATGTTTGAATTCTAGTATCCATCCCATCATTCTCTTGGCCCAATAAGAGGATGAATACAGAGACGGGGGGAATATCTTTGAGGCATTCCAGTTTACAGATGCGGCCAGACTTTTTTTTTTTTTTTTTTCTCTAATTTTTGCTTTGATAGAAGAGTGAGAGCCGCCCCAATCAGTTGTCTTGCGGGTAGTTTTCTTGACTCCTTGATTGATGGTGTTTTTCTTGGTTAATTTAAAAACAATGTGCAAGTTAGGCATGTTAGAGGTTAAAAACTTGACTAGACTAGACTTTGTTTCAATGGATAAATGACAATGGAAATCTTTTTGAATGATAGGCGGAAGTGGATAGATACAATCAACCCTCCCTGTACCTTTCGTAAGTTTGTTTTTATGGAGAAGATTTGATGCTTTAACTTTTACCATGTCTTTTTCCTAGCATTTCCCCTCCCCATTGTTGCTACCAAATTAGAATTTATTTTTGCTCCTTATTTGACATTTAGAAGTGCTTATGTTCTATCTCTTATGGTTTGTACCGAAGGAGTTTGCCAATTTACTATTGCTTCTGCTTACAAAAGAATAGAAAAAAAAAGCTAAACGTTAGGTTTTTAATTTTTTTTTAATTTTTTTTACTTTCCTTATAAAAGTGTTTTTTAGATAATATTATGAAATATTTATATTTTTTAAGGAAATATTATTTTGCCTTAAAAATTGAAAAGATTACTTTTTTTAGAATAATACTAGAAATCAGCAGTTGTGTTGATTTGTTAGGTATTTTGTATTCTATTCAGAGTATATATATATATATATATATATATATATAAAGAGAGAGGAGGGAGTAGAGGCGGTTAGATTTGAATATAGCTAAGTTCATGATTGGATCATTTTCTTCACCTTTGAATCTATATGAATTTTGAAGCTAGCTCATTTTTATCATCTTTTTTATTTTTCAGATCCATAAATTATATAGATCTAAAGACAGAAGAGTTAATTGGATTTAAACTTGATTACATTTAAATGTAGCTAAGTTTATCTCTCTTTATAGATAATTAACCATATGCCAAACCCACATGATATCATTCTTCCCATGGTATGCATAAAAATAAATTATTATAATTAACAAAAGGTAGAACAGTTAACAGCCTTGTAAGTATGTCAACAACTAAAATAATAAAAAATAGGAAGTTAATGGCGTACCCTCAAGTAAAATTGCTTGTCAAAGTATTGTTCACACAATCCTGTAAAATTGTTTAAAACAAAGTGGACAACTCAATTCTGAGAAATGAGAATCACTTTATTTAGTCCATAAACCTATGCATTTTGTATCACAAAATGCATCGTTACACATCCCTTTATCGTAGTTACATGCCATCAAACTTAAACGATGTTTATTTCTCTTAGTGGTACGGGAGTTTTGGCATCTTCACTGCTAGCAACTCCTTGGAAGGCTCTTCAGTGTTCAGACCCTGCAAAACATTGGAAAATATGAGAAAAAACAGCATCAGATCTGAACATAATATAACTGAAGAATTATATAAACTGGTTTACTGTTTACTTTTAATTTGGTGAATTTAGACTGCTGTTCTTGCGAAGTTCAACTACTCATGTTCTGTAGCCCCTTAAACCAACTGGCTCTCAAATAGAGCCAGAGCAGCTGCTGCTTTTCTCTTCGAGATTACTCAAGGAATACCAAACCATGTTACATTTTTAATTGTATAAGCTTGAGAAAGTCTATTGGAAAATATGAGAAAAAACAACATCAGATCTGAACATAATATAACTGAAGAATTATATAAACTGGTTTACTGTTTACTTTTAATTGGGTGAATTTAGACTGCTGTTCTTGCGAAGTTCAACTACTCATGTTCTGTAACCCCTTAAACCAACTGGTTGTCAAATAGGGCCAGAGCAGCTGCTGCTTTTCTCTTTGAGATTACTCAAGGAATACCAAACCAAGTTCCATTTTCAATTGTATAAGCTTGAGCAAGTCTATTGGGCCATGCAGGAGCTATTCTCTAACAAGTTGATTTATTTGGAGGCCCACGTCTAGTGCTGCTGCTGCTACCACAAGAGAAGATAAGATTCAAGGACTTACTGGGTATAGTCGATCTTGATCTTGCCAGCATTAGGATCAGCAATGATGGCAAAGGCCTCCTGAGAGAGGTCAATGGTGGCCTTGCAGCCAGCAGGGCAGTAGTCAACAATGGTCACCACGACGCTGGTGCCCTTGCAAGGCTGGGGCACTCCTTGGTTGGTTGGACCGGTGCAGGTCACAGAGTACCTTCGCCCGCATGCTGCGCGGTTGTCCCAGATGGCGTCGCTCGCCGCTGCAATCATGGTGCCTTTGTCTTCGTAGCCATAGCAAGAAGAGGCTGCCAACCACACAGCAAAACCATTCGGTAAGAGGTTATGAAGTGGTTGCCTTGGAGAAGTATTTATATTTTTGGCTCCTATTCATTCATATCTGAAGACCCTCAATTACCGGGTTCCTAGCAATGCAAATTAACAACTGAGATGGAGAAAACTGGAGCTTAAGTTTTGGTTCAATATGAAGTTAGCCCAATTTAATACCAAACCAGCCTTTAAAAAAAGCAAAAAAATAAAGGCTATAACTGTCTACAATACTCGCCTAAGCTCAACCAGCCGTTACTCTGATTACACGCTGTACAGAGAGGATCATCTGAGTTATAGATGAATAAGAAATATTTTCTCAAAGCGATACAAAATTTGATTTAAAAATATTATCTTATTTAGTGGGCAATGCAAATGTTAACACTAATGGCTGTCATTCCTATCTTATATATATATATATATATATATATATATATGAATGCATGGGGTGCATATGAACGCAGTGCTCAGGAAAGCAATGTGAAATATTCACAGGAAAAAAATAAATAAATAATGATGGAAACTTAACGGGTGTAGGGCGGAGTGTAAAAGGTGGCCGTCCCGGAGGTGGCAGCCGCAAGGGACTGGAGGCCAAACAACACGGCCACTGCCAGAACAAAGCTTTTCTCCATTGCCATCTCTCCTTTGGGGATCACTTATATGTATATAATGAGTAGGAGATTTCTGATGCCCCTGAGGCTGGTGGACTAGTTGAGTATTTATAGGGGAAGAGAGGTGGAAAGACGTGCACGCCTTGCCATGGGCGGAAGAATCAGATGCCGGACCTTCGCCGCATCGCCGAACTTGAAAAAGTCTGATGGATGGAAACGTTAGAGCAGCCGGCGATAGTCATGAGGCGGCTACCTACCGACGAGGACGGGTGCCTGAAATATCCTCATTTCATTTATTTCAATGAAATGGGAAGTGGGTTGTCTCACTATTTTGCTCAAAACTAAAATGAGACCAAGGATGATGGATGTAGATCAAGTTAAAAATTACTCAACTCAGACATAAATTATTTAATCATTATGATGGAAATAACAAAACAAACAAGTCCATATGGAACTTTTTTTATTTGATTTTTTTTTAAAAAAAAAGTTGATAACCAACATAAGGAGAGGGAGGAAAACATTAAAATAGAGAAAAAAGTAATGAACTTTGGCCATATTATCCATTTTTTTTTATTTTAATATTTTTTTATTCTTTCTCTTATGCGTAAGTCTTACGTATATCATGACTATTTAAATTAAGATTTGACCCGTTCGTTCCTTGCATGGTTTGAAACATAAGAACTAAGTTTTAGTAGTCAATTCAAGCTTCGAAGACTCATTTGAATATGCAACCAAGCTCTATCATAGTAGTACTGGTTTCACGTAATAATATAATTATAACTAATCTTATCAGTACAAAATATTTATAAATTATATTTTCTTCCAATGTTTCATATCCTAAGGGCTATAGAATGGACTTACCATTTTACATCAGATTCGATTTCTCTTTCAAGTTTATATGCCTTTTATTAAGTTGTCAGATATTCTTCGTAAGCTTGTTTTGCAATCTATCCCTATTTATTTACTTTGGCTTATCTGAAAGGAGAAAAATAAGAAGATTTTTTAGGATAAAAAATTTAATCCTAGCAAGAAAATTAGATAAGCCCTTCAATTATCCATGGAGTTTATGGCATACAATAAACTTCATCCAACCTCTTTCTTTCTATCTCCTGGGGTGGCGATGTTGCCACTATTTAGAAGCCAATATCTAATATATTATTTTCTGGTAACCCCTTCAACTAGAGTTTATAAAAATTAACTTCGATAAGTAAGTTTATCTAGGTTCGGTTGGTGTTGATTTTATCATTCATGACCACTTGGAGCATACTTTTATTGCTATGTCCATTACTCTTCGATGAACTTTCGTTCCTTCTACTAAAATTATAGCAGTATAATATGGCCTACTGTTTGCTTTATTCTATCTTGTTAAAGTGACTAGGTGAGTATCGGTGGTAGAATTTTTGAAGTGGACTCAGCCACAGTCATAGCTTGGATTAGCAATAATCGAGGAGTTTTCATCCAAAGTTAAAGAATACTTAGTCAAAGATTGCCCTACTTTTAAACTTTTGTGCCGGCATGTTTTTTAGGAGACTAACCAAACAGTTGATTTTTTGATCAATCTTGCTATATTTGCTTCAATAGTTACTTGCTGGTTCAATAATTTTCATAAATTTTTATCTTATTCCTTATGTTGATGCTTGTGGAATAGGATTTGGAAGACTATAATAATCATTCTGCTCACAAAAAAAAAAGAAGTAGGGTGAGATTAACATTACAATTGATGTAACTCTAAAAGTAAATTATATCTTTTCAATAATCATCATGGAATGTGATCAATTATCTCTAATCTTTTTACATTACACTTTAAAAATTATAAGATTTGGAGATACTTAATCTATACATCATGTGGTTAGAAATTGATGTTATTTTAAATATTAATTTTTTTACTACTTGATGCATATATTAAAGGTATTCAAATAATATAATTTTTAATATGTAAAATAGTTTAAATAGAGTAAACTACTATCAACAACTTTGATCATCGATATGAACTCATTGTTATCTAATTTAAAAAGATACAATGTTTTTAGGCCTATATCAGATGTAACAATTAATGCTGATAAATTTTATTGAGTAGAGCTCAGCTTCATATGCTAGAATAGCTAATTTCTAATAAAAAAAAATTTTATTTAGTTTTTATGTTGTTCTATGTAAAGTTATTTTTTAATATTTTTATTATAATATTTTTGGCTGCACGTGAGTAGCAGAGAAATAGAAAGGTATTAGGAAATGAACTCGACTTCCAAACCTATCTGCCTTGCACTTTAAAAATAAAATAAAATAAACCAGAACCCGTCAACGAAAGGCGAGGCTATCAAACCGTCCGGCCTTTCAATGAAACGGTGGAGTCCTCAAGTATTAGTCTACCACATAGCAATTTCTAGAATAGCAACTTTTCCATCAAGAAGAAAGAGGGATCCAAGTCAAGTCTCAGGGCGATATCTTGACCAAATATTAATCCACCATATTGCAATTTCCAGACCAGCAACCTTTCCACTGGGAAAAGACTGCCATGGGTGGCCGCGTCAAGAAAGACGATGGAAAAATGGCGAGGCTCCAAAGTCTAGTCTTGATCAGAATTGAAGTAAATGTTCTGATACAAGTGTAATACTCTTCTTTTTATTTTTTTTTTCCCATGCTATAATTTCTTTTACTCTTTCTGCTGCTCTGCATGTTAAAGAGCTATTAGTATGACCATTCTACCATAATTCAAGTATTTTCAAGTTGATCAAATCGCACCCTCTTCACTTGATAGGATTTGGTCATGGTCCTTGACTTATCTTCCACGCACCATCTTTTAGAGCGTTCAAAGGTGGCGCGTTGCCGTCTCAGCTATGTCATCTTTTATATTACATGCAAGTCTTGGCGTGACTTTGGTGAGCTAAAGCACATGGAATGGAAGACTTGCGGGCGTCCATTCCACATGTATCCGAGGAGGACGTCAAGTATTACATGACTTTTTCCAAGAGATAGGATAGTTTGGTGTTTCAATGTTCAAACTTATCATCCTGGAGAAATTAATGGGATAGCTACCGAAGTTTTCAAACTTTCAGACATTCTGAAGACCTTCCTCACAAGAAACAAAGATGGCAATGGCATTCAGTTGGAGAATTGACTTTAAAACATTAGGTTGAGAAACCGACGTATGACTGCCCCTCAAAAAATAAGTGGTGACTCAGTCTCAACTTGCCAAGCATAGTCTCAATTATTGAAATTAAATATGTAATTTACTTTAAAATAAAAACAAAAAGTAAAAAAAAATAAAAATAAAAATTTCAAACAATTAATAAATTACGAATTTCTTTTAGCTTGCATGCCAACTCAAGTACTTAAATGGCTGAAGTGTGGGTTTCTAACCAATAAAGCTCCAGGGTCCAATCTTTATCTTAGGAAACTTTTGCTTCACATAAGTGCTTCACATAAGTGGTGAATATTTTGTATATCCAACTTAATGTTTGTCAAATAACACAATTATGTGTCACTGGAACTCAAGCAAGCGGAGTACACAATTGAGGAAAAAATAGAATAAAATTTTAAATTATAAATAACTAAATTATAAAATATATTATTAAGTATTCCCTTGTCTACTTGTAGCTGGTATTTCTATTTCTAATTTGTTTGTTCTTGTAGACTTTTTATGATGCTATTTTTATCAACTTATTTCCAACATAATTATAAATTTTAATTTTATGTTTAAATTTAATAATTTCATTTATTTATACTCATAAAATTGTGGCAGAATAATTAACAGAAAAATTTTTTGTATCATGTCACTAAAAGGGAAATGTTTTCTTGGATTTTTTTTCTTTGTTTGTGTGTAGTGCAACTTTTTATTTTTAGTATTTGTTTTGTGTTACAATTTATTTTGAATGGCCCTTTCTTTATATGAGTGTAGTAATCTCTTTAAACTACTTTCTCTATTTTGGTTGTAGTTGGAACTTTTTTATTTTCATCTTATCGAGAAATTTCCTTATTTGTCTAAAATAAGGATTTTAAATTTTTACTTAATTTGTTTATAGCTAGGATTTTTTTAAAAAAAATAGAAAAATAATTACAGCATAAAAAGTGGCAGATGGCTATAATTTTGATGGAATATTTTTAAATATTTGGAGTTAACATAGCAGGAGTTGAAGGATACAAGAAAGTGACATAAACATAAAAATATATATTTGATTTGGTTACATATTTTAAACCATAAAAATTATTTTATTTGACTAACTTAGAATTATTATTTTATTTAAAAATAGAAGTGATGAGGCTTAATTTGTTAATCTCCAGTTAACTTCCAGTGGGGCTCCAATCAGGTATCGCAAGGCTATCCGCTCAACATTAGCCACTAACCTCTTAAGGTAGAAGCCCATAACTAGTAGGTCATTAAGCGATATAATAACAACTAGTAAGGATGCGCATGCCTTACGACAGGCTGGCAATGCCAACTGCTACTTATAGAGAATGCAACCCATGGCAACAAGTAGATGGCATAGGAGGCATGCCTATCATAATTATTGACCTCGCATTGATTTTGATGATCACAAAACAATTAAATAGGTTACTGATAATTTTGATGTAGATCAATGTGACATGCATGTATACTAAGAGTCACCAAGAGTATCTAAACTGATTCCAAGGTTTAAAATGAGTATATGGTTCAAGAGAGAGAGTCCCAAGATTTGAGAAGGATGATTCAAGATCAAATTAAGTGAATATCAGATATTTGGCAATGTTCTCAAATGAAGAAAGTCCAAGTTGTGAAAGCTATGGTGCTTATTTTTTTTGATTCAATGAGTTTCCTAATCCGTGGAATGATTTTGCAAGTTTTGAAGATTTTAGTCAACTCTCACGGTAACTACTGAAACTTGGAATGAAAAAATGAAGCCATTAGCCAACCCACATGCAAGCTAACAAGTCAAATATGTGGCACAAGTGACTAAACAGTGGATTAAACCATGTTAGTCGGCTCTAGAGCCGACTACTGTGGTCATACAGAGAAAATTCACATGTTAGTCGGCTCTAGAGCAGTCGGCTCTGGAGCCGACTAACACCTTAGGATGGTTCATAACGGCTAGTTCTGACATTTCAACATTCGGAAACGGTCACTCCAACGGTCCAATCCCTCAACCAACTATAAATACAAGTTAATGGGATGGATTAGCAAGAGATTAAGTGGATTTTTGAAGGATTACAAGTGAGAAAAAGAGAGATTTACCAAGTCAAATCCAAAGAAATTTCAACCTGCTCCAGTTTTCAAAAATCACTATTGCTGAAATTCAAAAATCCTTTGAAGCTCATTCAAAACTCCCACCAACCACTCCAGAAGCTTCATCAAGTGCTCTTAACTCTAGCATTGTCTTTATTTGCTCATTCAAGGAAGAAAAGCTTCAAATCTGTAAAGTATTCTGTATTGTCTTTATTTGCTCATTAAGGAGCTATGCTGAACTTATTTCTTCTTGTAAACTATTGAGTTTCAACTTCATTAAAACTTGTGTAGGATGTGTCAAATCCTTAATTGGTGGATTGTAAAGGTTTCCTTGTACCTGGAAATAAGAAGCTAGCTGAGTAAGTTAGGTTGTAATCATTGGAGAACGATTAGTGGTAAAAATTTTCAAGGAATTCTTAGGGAGTGGATGTAGGTGCAAGGGTTAGCACCGAACCACTATAAATCTTTGTGTTTGTGTATGTGCCTTCCATTATTATTCCTGTTTATTTTAAGTTTGACACTTCACTCTCACCATTCTCATAGTTTTACAAATATTACACATCTTTATTAAAATTTTAAAAAGAACCCAATTCACCCCCCTCTTGGGTTGCTTAGCTGGGCAACAATAATAAATTATGTTGCGCATGATTTGGACAGGCCGCTTGGTCTTATCATTAGATTTAGAAGCCAACCAAAGATGGAACGATCGTCCTAAGCTGTGGATAGATCTTTTTTCCATCATACCAAACAATCAAACTCTATCATACTAGACTTTCGAGCTTAAGTAAGACCAAAAATCCTCTCATGGGGGCTCTTTATGCCTTCATCTCTCACTCTTTATTCTCTCCATTAGCAAGAGCATGGCTATAAGGCCCACCTTTGGCTATCTCTACCTTCCCTCACTGATTGAGTAATGAAGAAACTTTATTGGGACACCTCAACACTCCTCATGCTCTTTTTTAATCCTTGCAAGTGCTCCACCGAGAAATGCTCGAGCTTTCTTCACTCGGTTGGATTTTTTCTCTCGATCATCACTCATCAACCTTTTTCACCATTACTATTATTTCCGATGGTACTTAGGGTAGGGCCTCTTACTGGATCACTCTTGGTGGCATCAAATTGGTGCCATCTGTAAGAGTAAGGAGAAAGCCATGTCGACCAAACCTAGTGAGAAAGTTCTCATAAGCAATAACGATGTTATTCTGATTAGGTCAGGGACTGAATTGCCTTTCCCAGGTCTTCCAAAAGCATAAGAAGGTGTATAACAAGCATGAGAGATCATAAGGGGAATTTTATAAAGTTTATACTATATTATAGCCAAATGTCACCTAAAGACCTAACATCAGTCGATCAAAGCTGAATACATTCAAAAAAAATAAAAGAAAAGAAGCATCATATACTGTGAGGAGTTGCATGAATGTCAAAGAGACTTCAAGGATCCAATTCATTAATTCCCACATCTTTAACTGCAATTGCAGCCCTACGGCTAGGTCCTGATGCCATCTTAACTTGTCTAAAAAGCTATAGAAGAAAGCTTTCATACTACCATGTCATCTATGTATATAGAGGATGATTGGAACCGCTCCACTACCTGGGAAGGAGCCATAGATATCTTCCTTCTTAGGACCTCTAACTTCTGTTGCATCCTTAGCATCTTCGCCTGTTGCTACTCAACTGTGGCCCATAACCTTTAGACCTTAGGGTTCTCAGGCGGCCACTCTAGCCAGCCTGCCATTCGCAAAGCTTCGTAAAAAATATAAAAAATAACATCAATCAAAGATTAATTACTCAAGAATTTTATCCTTGAAAGGTTGGATCTCTTGCAATGAAAGTTTGGAGCCTATAAGAGGAACTCTTAAATAATTTTTAAGAGCTGAAACTCGCTGTATACCTAAGAGTCCAAGTAACTCTCCAGCTTTACTCTAAGGAATAAAAGGGCTGAACTACACCATAAATTTTTGGACATTAACTGACTGATCAGATTGGTAACAATATTCTTCTAATACCTTCTTGAAAGCCAGATAGTCTCTCTTCCTTGCATTAGACAACAATAAACAATCATTTATAAACATCAGGTGACTCACTGGATGAGCTCCTCTGCTTGATCTATATCCTTTGATTCTGTGGTTAGATACCGCCTCATAAATCTCCTTAGATAACATTTCAGCACAAAGGATAAAAAGATAAGGAGAAAGAGGATATCCCTATCTTAGACCCTCGGTGGATTTGAAGAAATTAGATGGAGTCCCATTGATAAGAACTACATATTCCAACTCCTATACATAATTGCTAATCTACTGAATCACTTTACTTGAGAATTTGAAATGATGAAGAACAACAAAAAGATTGTTCCAATGAACCTTATCATATGCTCTCTCCATATCCAATTTCACGGCCATTATGGGTTTGGTTCTCGGAGCTTACAATAATGAATGAATAGTCTTCCAAGCAATAAGTATGTTATTAGATATGCTTCTGCCATGAATAAAGCCTGCTTGCTCATTTAAAATGAGCTTTGATAAAAGCCCACGAATTCGATTAGCCAAAATCTTAGCAACAATTTGGTAGATAGTGTTGCAAAGACTAATTGGTTGAAATTGAGAGGGAGATCTTGGATTCTAACATTAAGGCGTTAAAGTAACAAATGTAGCTTTTTAGGCCCCAGCATAGAATGATTGGAAAGAAATCCTGAATCACTGCAAATACATCCCCTTTATTAATAGGCCAAAATTTCTTTAAAAACCCATATGAAAATCCATCTAGATCAGGAGCTTTGTCAAAAGCCATGGCCTTTACCCCCAAAATCTCCTCATTTGTCACCCCTCCTCCAATATGATTTGGTCTTCCTCAAACAGAAAAGAACTCAGCTTTGGCAAGTATGGGATAGAATATGATACAGTAGATACCCAACATTGCTCAAAATACTCCTGAATTGTCTTCCTAATATCTACCTCAGAAGTAATAAGCAAATCATCGGAAGAGTCCAACTATTTTATCCTATTTCTTCTTTTTCTTAGAATAGTGGAATTATGAAAAAAATTTGAAGTTCTTTGGTCTCCTACCTGGAGCCATTGAATCCTTGACCTCTGCCTCGAAAAGATATCATGGGTAGCCAAAGCCTATGATGGAGACTGATCTTCTCTCTCAACTTACACATTTTTTCATGGGTTAACCCACCATAAACATCCTCCAACTTTTGCAAATTAGAAATTACCTTCTCTACTTCAGCTAACTTGTGAAAAATATCCACAATATTATTTTTATTCCAGTACTTAAGAATATATTTTATTTTTCTCAATTTCTTTGTTATGCTTAACATAAGAGATTCCATAGAGAATGAGATCCAAGCTTGCCGAATAATAGTAAAGGATTCCGAATAAGTTAATCATTAATTTTCAAACCTAAACAGAATAGGACCTAAAGATCTCCCTTTAAGAGATAAAAGATGTCAATGATCTAATTCCACTCTAGGAAGGTGTTGAATAGAAGCCTCTAAAAAGCGATGAAGCCAACTAGTAGTAGGGATAGCTTGATCCAATCATTTCCATACCCTGGCTCCACCATCTTTGTTGTTACACCAAGTAAAATTAGAACCTAAGTAGCCTAGATTGATCAAGCCACCATCCCAAAGAAAGTGCTTGAATTCTCTAGTCTCTCAAGTCTTAATAAAAGGTTGTCCAACTCTCTTTTTATATTGAGACAGGATGCAGTTAAAATCTTCTACCACAACAATAGGTTTTTTTAAGAGAAGAACATTACTCAATTCATCCCACAAACTTCTTCTGTTCTGCTCATTTGTACTAGTATACACTGCTGCCAAAATCCAAGGATTCTAATCCCCAAAAGAAATAATACCATAAAAACATTGTCGTGTTGTATTAACAAAGTCAATGCCTTGAATGCCCTTCCTCCACAAAGCCATTAGTCCATTTGATAGACCTTCAGATTCAATGAATTTAGAATTCCAAAGAGGCCCTATTTTCTAAACACCCTTTGCAAGGATTCCCCAGCTAAACAAGTTTCTAATAGTACACAAATGTCAAATGAATAAAGGGATATTATTCTTTTTAAGGGTGGTAAAAAAAATGGTTTTGTAACCCCTCTACAATTCTAAATTAGACAACATATTTAACTTAGGAAGATGGAGTAGTTAGTGCAGAACCCTATGTCTTCTTCTTCTCACCAACTACCTTTTCCCCTGCTGCAAGGTTTGATTGTAGGCCCGCCACAGTTTGTCTCAGCCCATCAATCATCCCATCAATGCTCGTAGCTAGAGGCTTAGCCACCTGAGTCTGAGTAGATGAAGACTCTCCAATTATACGCTCCCCACAATAGCCAAGATGTCACCCTCCCTAGCAAGCTAGACATTGTAAGGGCTTCATCCTTGTTGGGTTACAGTTGCACCCAATGGAACCTCTGATGTCCGCACCTATTGGAGAGAACCACTATCTTCGGCCAACATGGGATGATCCCTTGTTTGGCTACTCCCATCATAATGTAAGTGATCGCTCAAACCAGGTATGCCGACTTCACTCGTAGCCATATAAATCTTGGATGAATTCAGGAGAATAGCTGGCTCAGAAAACCTTAGTCCCCTTATCTCATTTGTGGACTCTCTATTAGTGCAATGGGTTGTAGAATGTAAACCCAGCAACCCCGCAGCATAGACAAGGTCTACAAATGAAGATTTCTTCTCTTTTTCCAAAAGATCCACCATGGTCACCGATAAGATCTTAGGAGTCAGGGTTTTGCCTTCCTTTTGCACTAGTCCCCCATCTCTGACCATCTTCCAAATAGGCCAGGATTTCTTGGGCTTACCAACAGAGGATCTGGCTTTATTTGGGCCAACTTGGAACTTCAATTCCGAGCTGGACCCACCCGAGCTGGACTTCGAGTTCTGGACCCTAGCCCATTTATCCTTTTTCTTCTTAGCGTCCCAAGGAATGGATTGTTGAGAAGACGATCAAATCCATAATGCCTATCGAATCCTTTACCCCAAAGGTAGCATCTGTCACCTAATTTGAAGGAGAAATGCCTACTAGCTTCTTTCCTCTTGGATCATCCAACACCATACCAGAACCAATCTCATCCTCCTCCAAAGATGGGCCTGCCAAAATAGTGAATTTAAAGGGCAATATATTCAAAGTAGCACCTTTTAGGTATCCACCTTCCATAATCTCTTCACCTTTTGAAATTCCTTCCTCCAGCATTGATTATCGACCTTGATTCAAATTTTGAATAACTTCCTTCCTTGCACCTGGATGATCCTCCTTGTTACCTGGGTTTACGCCATCAGTTTTGGTTGTAGATTCTTAATTGCCCTGGCTAGAATGACTCTTCAAACTTGGTTTAGAATGTAGGTCCTAAGTTGACTCAGGTCCAAAATGTGCTATGGGAACTCCTCCTTACTACTTAGGGTTCTAAGCAACCAGCAATGAGCCGTAAAGCCAATCTACCTTAGCCTCCCTAAAAGGTGAAGAAAAAATTGCACTATTAG
The DNA here is from genome assembly GCA_017589505.3 of Metroxylon sagu. Taxonomy (NCBI): domain Eukaryota; kingdom Viridiplantae; phylum Streptophyta; class Magnoliopsida; order Arecales; family Arecaceae; genus Metroxylon; species Metroxylon sagu. The sequence goes on along the minus strand of JACVBY030000468.1, from coordinate 523,800 downwards.
GACCTTTTGGGGAATGATCATGTGCAGTTACTCTGATTCTAGAATCTCCTCACTTAACAACCAAGGCCACTTTGGTTGAGAAACCAAACTTGCAATCACTAGCCTCATGACCTACTCTACCACAAGCAAAGCAATATATCAAAATGCCCTCATAAGAAAAGGTTTGCCAAAGAGGTTCTACCCCATAACCACCCATCAAATCAACCCTAGGCATAAGAGTTCCTTAATATCCACCGAAATATAAACTCTTGCAAAGTTTCTAAATTGTAGGTTATCTATCATATTATCTAGCCATAATGGAGTCCCTGCCACCGAAGCTATCTCTAGAATTTTCTCTTTAGACTAAAACTCTAGAGGTAGTTCATCTGCATCCAGACTGTAGCCTGCCTTATGGGGGATTTGGAGGCCTTGAAATTTGGATGCCATGGTTTTAGGGCAAGCACATGACCACCAACATTCCATGAACCCTTTATCATTGCCTTCAACAAGTCTGCTTCAATCTGAAATCGAAACACATAGTGGTCCGATCCCACAAAGAACACTTCAAAGTCTTCAGCCAACCGCCATCTCATTTTAAGAGAACTAGAGAGGTATTTTAAACTAAATCACTGACCAACTATTCTTCCGATGATTGTAACTTCCATCTTGCTTTTGCCTTCTATAGGTTTTGATCTTCAAATTGAACCACTTTATTGAAGAGAGAACAAATTTGTTCAATATCTTCATCAGTAACTTGATAGATCTTCATAAGAGAAGAAGATTGTCGAACCACAGATGTCCAAGATTGGTCGCCTTGCTTGTTTGTTTGATGCTAGACAGGAGAGGAACCCCTGCCCTAGCCTCCACCAAGTTCCCATGCTCCGCCATTTCTCTCCTTGTGTTTCTTCTTTGATAGCATTATTTTGCTAGTTTTTATTGAATTATCAATAATCTAATAACTCCAACTTAACATTGCTAACCAAAAGTATATTTGCTAGCTATTTTATTCACTTTTATACATTTTTGCTTTTTTTATCTCTAGCATTACTTAGTTATTACAAGTATAGTAATGCTAGACTTTGGGCTACATGGTTTTGCAAGAGACTGAATTATTTAATGATTTTAATTTTTTATTATTAATTTTTTAACAAAATTTTAAGTTTTTTTTCTACGTAACCTCTTTTTTTTATCATTAATTTGTTAATCTTTAAGTAACTAAATGGCTATCCCAAAGTTGAATACATCGTGATTGTATTGGAGCTCTAGGACCACCGAACAATTTGGTCTTTTTATGTATTGTAATTATTTTTTTTTCTTTTCTTGAGTAAAATTATGCAAAAGATCACATTCGTACATTATAAATAAAATAGGTACAAAAAGAAAAAAAAAAGAAGAGGAGAGTCTTATCTATTTTTTCTTAGCAATTTGTAAATAAATTTAATTATGATAAAGTAATTTTATAATTTTATTTTATTTTCCTTTAAGATGAATACACTTTTTAATACCATGCACTATAAAGAGAAAAAATAAAAGAAAAACTACAAATAAAGTGAAAATCAAGAAGCAAAACATTTAAATATAATATTACGCCATGATAGAAATATTTATTTTTAAATAATATGAGCTTAATTTTATCTTTTGTTTTTAAAAACAAAGATTAAAATCAAAATCATCATTATGCGGCAAAAAAACATTTAATCAGAATCCACATGAGTTCACAATGGATAATATTTATTTATTTATTTGGTGATAAGTGAAAGAAAAGTATATACCTAACTTCCCTTCGAGATTGCAAAGAAGTAGAAGACCACCGACACTTCCTATTTTAAGAAACCGTGAGAAATTCTATCATCTGGATGATCCATGGTTACTTGAAGGAGCGTGGTAACCCCCTCGAGCCTCAAACCGGCGAAATTCCAATTCTAATCCGTCGAGAAAGAAGCAATTCGTCGGTGAAACCGGTTGACAACAGTCAGGGGAATGATAGTGGGCTGCATAGCATTAAAACCCTGTCCGAGGGACATCACATCATAGATTCGGGCGATTCGGAAATCCAACGGTGTCAACATCCATCCGCCTAAAAAGTTATACGCGGAAGTCCCCACCACCCTTCTTCGCCGCGTCTCCAGCCGTTAAAAGTCCATCCCGTCCCTCCGACCTCCTCCTCCTCCTCCTCCTCGTTTCTTTCCGGTTCAAACTAAAATTAAAAAAAAAGGGAAAAAAAAAAAAAAAAGGAGGCGAAGAAATGGGCTCGCTTCCCTACCCTCCGGCAGTCGCCGCCGGTGGCGCCGATGCCAAGGCGGCCGACCGGCCGGCTATCGACCCCGGCGAGCTCGGCCGCCTTTTCGAGGCCCAGCGCCGTCACCTCGACCACTTCTTTGACAACCTGGACCTCCCCCAGGCGGCGGCCTTCGCCCAGGCCCTCCTCGACGCCCCCGGCGCTGTTTTCTTCACCGGCGTCGGAAAGTCTGGCATCGTAGCACACAAGCTCTCCCAGACCCTCGCCTCCCTCGGTTTCGCCCGCTCCGCCTTCCTCCCCCCGGTCGACGCCCTCCACGGCGACATCGGCGCCATCTTCCCCGGCGACATCCTCGTCCTCCTCTCCAAGTCCGGCTCCTCCGATGAGCTCCTCGGCCTCGTCCCCTGCGCCCGCGCGAAAGGAGCGTACCTCATCGCCGTCACCTCCGTCGAGGGCAACCCCCTCGCCGCCCTCTGCGACATGGGCGTCCATCTCCCTCTCCAGCGGGAGCTCTGCCCCTTCAACCTCGCGCCTGTCACCTCCACCGCCATCCAGATGGTCTTCGGCGACACCGTCGTTGCCGCCCTCATGGCCGCCAAGAAGCTCACCCGGGAGCAGTACGCCGCCAACCACCCGGCTGGCAAGATCGGGAAGAGCCTCATTTTTAAGGTCAGCTGTTCGATCCGATCTCGAGATCTCGGTACTCTTTTGGCTGTTAAATGTGGCCTTTTTGTGATAAATTTTGATGGATTCGACCCATTGGGGTGAAAAAAAGATTTGATTTTGATGAATATCCCCCGCGTTTTAATTATATCTTTGATATTAGAATTTAGGTTCTGAATGCAGGATATTCCTGGAGATTATGTCGCAAATTGTGTATCTTTAGGTTATTTTGCTTAAATCTTGGAATAAAAATTGAATTCTGATGCTGATGTCTTGGCCTGCTTGCTAGGTATTATTTCTTACTAAATCTATGGAATGCAAAGTTCTTGAGGCTTTTATTCCTATGTCATTATCTTGTTTGTTTTTGACTGTGTATAAACTTATTTATTATTGGGTACAAATTTGTTTTATTGTAGATTATGTTTTTCCTAACAGGACTGTTTGCCTCTTTCCCTTCTTCTGGCTCTCTTTGGTGTAAATGCAAATTTTACATGGGAAATATCTGTGAATCTAAAAATGTGCAATCAAGTCTCTATTCTAAAACTATGCAAAGTGAATCTATATTGTACATTTTCCTCATATGGCATATAGTTTTTAGCGATATATAAACAGTGAACTAGCATTGTTGTTTACTGATTAATTGCCCACATTTCAGGTGAAAATTTTGCTAGAGGATTTAGGCCTAATTTGGTTAGTTTCTGCTTTATAATAACAGTTTTATTGCATGTATGCTTTCAATGAACGCCATGGTTGGAAATATGTACAAGTAGACTTGCAGTCAAAATGGATTCTCTTTGGAAATGCATGGCATGATAATTAGTTATGGCCATTCTTGGCGATGCATCATGTAGCAATAATAGCAAACTATCAATGTAGAGGAGCTTCCATTACTTTTTATAGAGCTTTATGTTACAGTTATCCAATTATTCCTTTGCAGGTGAAAGATGTCATGAAAAAGCAGGAGGAGCTTCCTATCTGCAAGGAGGGAGACATGATAATGGATCAGCTTACAGAGCTGACAAGTAAAGGATGTGGATGTCTGCTTGTTATTGATGACAACTACCATCTGATTGGAACCTTTACAGATGGTGACCTGCGACGCACGCTCAAGGCCAATGGTGCAGCCATCTTCAATCTCATGGTTGGTCAGATGTGCAACAGGTAGGCAATTTTTCTTTCGATTGATGAGAATAAGGAGAATCACCAAATTCCCTTATCATACGGGAGGTTAGACCCTTTTGTTGCTATGTTCTCTCAGCTTGTCTTTTTATTACCTACCATGATTTTGGCGGGCTTGTAATATTTTTGCTTTTCTGTATATTTTAATTGTAAATATCATATTCTTTTCCATAAAATTGAGGGTGGAAGCAGTTGCTTCTAATTTCACTGATCATAAGCAAGACAGCAACATTATGAGAATCTAACAACCTGAACATCTTCAAGAGTATTTGGAAATAAGGTGGACATAGACTGCCAAATGAGTCAAATGAGTCAAGTGCATGCTTAAAAAGCCACTCCTAATTGCAAGACATGAATGCAGTCAAGTGGTTATAATATCTATATTCTATGCCATGGTTCAGCTATGAACAGCCTTATGACCTTTTCTGTTCTTTCCACAAAAGTTAATCAAGTGCGTTTCCTGAGCCACAATAAAGCTGAATATGAATAGCCTAATCTAAATGGGTAGCATTTTCTTGGTAGCTCTAAGGTGAACTCTCACATTGACTCCATCCTTAGAGGTGTATCCACTGTGCTCCCTGTCACATGTTGATAGCATGACTTGAAATCTTAAATGTTGAAAGAGAAATTGAAAATAGCAAGCTTCATTCAGTTAATGTAGGGTTGACTTATTCAATTCTTCTTTGCTACCTCTAAAAGGTACAATCTATGCCATTTCAAATGTTTTCTCATAGTCGTCATCCATGATATCTTAGTTCTTCCTTCGCTCACGTATCTATACTACTCATTGTTCATGGAACCATGAGTTTTTGATCACCTGTGCCCAGCCATCAGACTTCTTCGTCCATGACATTATTATTCTACTTTCACGACTCTCAGCTTTCACTAAGTGCATGGTAATGAAATTGAATTATCTAGGGAGTTCAGAGGAATGCAAAGGATGAAGATAGAAGCAATTACAGCTTCTTCTCATTCACTGTAGTCTGGGAAAGAACAAAAAGAAATTGCAGAGGAAATATGATATGAACATTAATAATTTACTGAGATTAATCTTGCTAGCTCATTAAGGAAGGGCAGAATTTAAAGTTTTATGTTTCAGCAGCATGAAAATGATATGTGATGCCCCATGTTCTTCAATTTGAAAGGAAATGGGTAAGTGCATTTTGAACTCAAAACGTCTTACTGTTTTTGAAATCAGCAATAAATAATTTATTTTAAAAGATTGATGCTCAACTGAATAAGCCCACATATAGGAGTCTGGCCTTTAGCATTGGTTAACACTGATCCTACTCCCAGTTTCAGCCAAGCTGATGTCAGAGAGTGTTGTACCAACACGATAGAATCAACATATAAATGGTTGTCAGCCTGGAGACTTGCAAGTAATTTATTATTGCAAGTGTGAATTTGTTTGATCATACAGGTATTATGCCAACTTTTTTATAAAAAAAAATCAATTGTAAATTCTATGTTAGGGCATTGCTAATTGTGAGCTTGTTTGACTTTCTGGAAACATCAAATTCTTACGGGACAGTGCCGTAGCTGATAGTACCTGTCTAGCTGCAGGTATGCACCTGCACAAGTGCAAGATTTGCAAGAAATTGTTGCTGTAATTTGGCCTATTTCTCAGCTGAAAATATTATATGATTTGGATTGAATTCTTTTGCCAATGAGGAAGTAATCCATTGTTCTCCTGCCATGTTGAAATACTGATGCTCTTGAAACATCATGCCAGCTACTCTATCTAGTGCTCCTCTGTTTTTCCAAATGTCATCAGGATAATATGCGAAAAAGAATGTAATTCAGGGTTATTAACCACTTGCAAAAGCTTTTTTCTTTAGTTTCAGTTGTAATAATTTTGACTGAAGTAATCCCCAGCTGGGTCTTGTACAAAATTGCTGCACTATTTTTGCTGATGTATATTTGTTGTCCACCAGAAACCCAAGAACAATCAGCCCAGATGCAATGGCTGTGGAAGCAATGCAGAAAATGGAGTCGCCTCCATCGGCCGTACAATTCTTGCCAGTTATTGATGATCAGAATACTGTGGTTGGGATTGTTACCTTGCATGGACTGGTTTCAGCAGGCTTGTGAACTTTATTCAGTTCATTTCCATGCATTCTTTGTACTGCAATTCTTTTTATCTGCCCCTGTCTAGGAAGTACACTATGCTTTGAATATCTGTGCATTTCTGTAAGCTCAATTCTCCGCCCCAATATGGTGAGGGCATGCGTTTGATGGTCCTCCTTTTTCTGTATTTGTTTTCACTTAGGTTTCTGGGGCAGTTTGTTTTCTAAGGATCCTAATGTAAGTAAAGGATTTTAGTTACTCTTTATGAATACTTGTATTAGTAAGACACTTGTTTTAACATTCGGAAAATATCATTCTTCATTCTTGAGAGGAAGGGAAAAAAGTCCTACAGATATGTTCCTTTTCACTGAACATATTACAAGATATAAAGATTCTTATCATGGAATGAAAATAGTTTTGGCTATATTTTCATGCAGGCCTGTAGCAATTACATGAAGTTAAGCAGGCAGCGAGTTCATCAGCTGAAGGCAGTCTTCAATGGAAACTGGAAGTACTAGAAATTGGAATGCTGAAATCCTAGAAGGTGGCGGTGTTATCTCATATCACGTTTGCCCGCTTTCTTAAATCATATGGCTCTACTACCCCATGTCATCATGCATGCTTTCCCTTGTTACAAGAAGTGCTTTATCTGTATGCAGCAGCAAAAGAAACGGGTAAGACCAAACAACCTAATGCCTAAACTATTTAGCTATTTCCTCTTAAAACAAAATTGTTATCTCATGCAATGGTACTGACAATTCTGCCAAATTCCCTTAAGAGTAATCTGAAGAACCCATCTCAGCTGGTCCATTAGATACGGGTCTAGCGTGCTGGACCTGGGAAATGCTGCTAGAAGTGCTGCTACCTTCCTGGAGTGAACCACCTCCTCTTGCTATTATCTTCAGACTGCCATGTGATGGGCTGCTTCTTTGGCGAAGACCAAATATAGACTGTTGTGATTTCAATTATTAGTACCAGGCATATTCATCAACAGTACCTTCACCTTCCCTCACTGATTGGAGCAAATCTGGCGGATACAGTCACAGCAAGGATCAAGTGCCACAACCGAAGCTTTCTGCTGGAAACACCAGCAGCAGCAGGAGGAAAGCGCACAGTTTTATACAAATTGAGGGGGCCATTGTTGGCAAGGCAACTGTCAGTCTCCAAGCCAAGGACATTGGAAGACTGGACATCTTCCTGGACAAGCCAAAGCTTGGTGGATGTATGCAAGACCCTGTGCAACATCTTCTGCCATCTCCAAACACAAGACACAGTAGAGGGATTTGGCTTGTTTCAATCTCAAACCTACATGCAGGTTCACATTTTAGTTTCTTGAAAGAGTGGATGGGTTATCTGCTTGACTTGAATAAGAGAAGACTAAAAATGAAGTTATTTTAGATCTGATAAGTAGGTAATTAACCATCTCATGAGGTGGGAGATCAATAAGCATTTGATTTTGACTTTGTTCAGACTTTCAGACTGTCCCTCAACTTGTAAATCTCAAACTTTTGTGTCGAAACTAAATGGACTTGAATGGTTTACCCCATAAATCACGTCAATGGATGGCAGTAATCTGCATCATGTATTCCCAGAACCATGGAAAATTAAATTTTTAGTTAACATATATCGCCTAAATACTTGGCTCTATTTACAACTCTACGAGTTAAATTCACTTTGAGAGCTCTCAATTGGCATTGGCTCTTTAGTAAAACATGATGTGCAGCCATAATTTGTTAACTGAATAGAAGCAGTAACCCAGAAGCCTTATGTGCATGTCCATATATATATATATATATAGAGAGAGAGAGAGAGAGAGAGAGAGAGAGAGAGAGAGAGAGAGAGATTTGATTATATTTGAATGTAATCAAGATTGATTGTCATGTTATTCGTAGCATATTTGTAGTGGCCCTATCATTCTCACTTCGATTTCTTCCACCGATCAACTTGCAGATATTTCATTAAGTCTCATCCATCTAGTTGTTTTCAGGATTTGGTTAATAAACTCAAGTTGGTATCCCTAATGTCTCCCTGAGTTAGATAGAGGATATTAGAATATTTTGCTTGTTGTATTGTCTTATTTACAATACCAAATAACTGTGCTATACTGTGCAGTTACTTAATGTACTGTATAGTTGTGCTACACCATGCAGTTACCTAATATATTGCACTGTGCTGTTGTATATCCTGTAACCTAATATATCCTGGTAACCTACATAAATACTCATAAAAGTATAATGAAATAACAGAGAAGTTGTTTTATCTCCTTGATGTGTTTTCAAAGAATATGATCAATAAGAAAGTGAAACTACATCCAAAGGTAGATGAAAGATGAATCAAACAAATGGGATGGCAGATTTTATTTTATTTTATTTTGTGAGAAAAGTTATTGTAATTAGATGAAAACCTTTTTTTCTTTTTTTGGGAAAGATAAGAACTTCTATTGAAGATCTTTGCAAAGGATAAATCATTGAAGATTTGAAACTCAAAATAAAATTAACTAAATTTCTAACTTGATAGCACAAAAGTGACTTTTCACCTATGAGAATATTGATGATTATTTTAGGGGAAAGCTTAAGATGGATGCAAAGATGTTTGAAAGAACGTGAGTTGAAGAATGAAAAAAAAGATAAAAAAATGGTTTAAAAAAATAAAACAATTAATTATCCCTACTAAAACATAAGGGTAAAACTATTATCAAAAAAATAATAATAATAACAATAATAATAGAGCCTTAATCTCAAACTAGTTGATGTCGGCTACATGAATCTTTTTTCTTCGTTCAGCTCTGATTTATGTCATATATTTTTTGTAAGATGCAAAGATTATAAGTTTTTCTTTCTTCTCTTAATTTATCCTTGATTAAAGCTGCCTTTATCTTTTTATGAATGATTTTATTTATTATCCTATCTTTTCTTATATTACCACGATTCGATCTTAACATTCTCATTTCCATCATATTCATCTTATATATATATATATATATATATATATATATATATATATTTACTGTCCAATATTTTATACTATAAAGTATAGTGGTCTTATGGTTATCCAATAGTCATATTAAAAAAAAATATCCCACCACTAGTAAGGTTTTTTAAGGATGAAAATGGATCAAATATTCTTTTTATATTCAATTCTATCTAAATATGTGTATGTTATCATCCAACTAATATTCATATTATATTTATATTTGTCAAGAAAAAAAATTACGTGTATGAATGAATAATTATCCAATTTATAATTGGATATCTAAATTTGCTTCTAATTCGACTTAAGCTTGACTTAATTTATTTTCTAATTAGTAATATTTTTGATTTAATGATTATAAAATTTAACTTTCAGCTCTCATTTGAGTATGAAAAAAGAAAAAATAAAGGAGAGGAGGGGGGAGACTGTATGTGGGGCCTATACATATTTATTTTTTTCCTTCCATTGAAAAATAAATATCATATGAGAGATAGTATTTTTTTCTTTTTGAAAAATATTTTGATACCAAAATGCTAAATTTACTTTTCACTAGAAATGAACTTCGAACGGTCCATTTAATTTCTTTGTAAAAAAATATTAATTAAAATCTTTATTATAGTTATATTATAATTAAATTATCTTTTTTTCATACAAAATTATTATCGAACAGAGATAATGAGGCTATTTTCTTACATAAATTTACTCTCAAGGAAATATGGTAAAACCTATTTTCCCTGCAAACTTTTTTTTTTTCTAGGAAAAGGGGTTTCAAAAAAAATAAAAAAATAAAAAAATATTTTCCAAGGAGGTAGCAAAGGATGTATCTCTTTTATATTCGTATTAACTAATTCTTATCTACCTCCTAATTCATTTTCAACCTCGATAATTAAAATTAAGAAGCTAATCGTTTTTGCCATAGATTGGAAGAGCTTTTGGGTTTGGGTCCGTCGGATCTAAGGCACGGATCTACGTTATCAAAATCCCTCATTAAAATACATTCATTTTGTATACTGTTTTCTTTCGCGAGCACGTGCCATGCACCTGCCTGATGACGGAACATAAAAATCCCTCCCACCCCACGAGAATGCCCTCCGCTGTCTTTTTCCCATCTTGTGTCTTTTTCCCATCTTGTCCGAACCTTTAATGCGGTTCCAAACCCTAACCCTAACCCTGGCTTCCGCATCGTAGCACGCCATTCCTCCGGCGTTCGAAAGGATTGTGGCGGTAGATAGCGTACCTCGCTTCGACTACTCGCCGTCGGGGATCGGAGAAACCCTTGCCCTAACCCTAGCCCGGCGATGTCATCTTCCTCGGGGCAGCCACAGTTCCGGTACACGCAGACGCCATCGAAGGTGCTGCACCTCCGGAACCTGCCATGGGAGTGCACGGATGAGGAGCTGATCGAGCTCTGCAAGCCGTTCGGGAAGATCGTCAACACCAAGTGCAACGTCGGAGCCAACCGCAACCAGGCTTTTGTCGAGTTTGTGAGGACTGGAGCTCTAATTTCTTCGTCTTATTTGATTTCTCGTGTTTTCAGAATGAGATTCTATCTTAGTCTTGAGATTGTTTAAGCAAAAGCTCATCATGAATTTTCCCTAGAGATTTATGGTTTGATGCAGCCTTGTTTGTTGGTTTCTGCTCTAGTGTATGATGAAATCTATAATCTGATATTGAGGATGGGGAAAAGCTGGATTAGGACCTTGATTTTGCATGGTAGGGGACCAGTGAAGTTGTTCGTCTGCATGCATTAGAGAGATTATGTGATTGGATCTCAGATTAGATATGCAATAATTCTACAGTCAGTTGTGTAAGAAAGGACAGAAAATCAAGAGATTCATCAGATGCAACATTGTAGAATTACGCTCTCAAGAGGGTTATATGATTACAATATATTTTTATTTGGTGGATGACGTCTGCAGGTAGGCTTACTAATTCAAAAGATCCAAAATGGATTGAGAAGTACCTTTTTTTATGATGACTGTGCTTTGGGGAAGTGGGAGATCCATCCTTGGTTGGTTTGATTTTTCTATGCTATTTGATGAATTTGGTTTGATTTCAGACAATGAATTTGATGTTAAGTAGGTGAGGGGCAGTCATTGCTCTTGCGTGAGACAAATCCCTTGTCAATAATTCTCCTAGTTTCCATTTCACTTTTGAATATCTTGGATTTAGAGGGAGAATTTGATAGAGGTCTTAAAGGATTTACCATGATGGATGCATGGATGAGGGTATGAACCCGTATTATATTGATGCATAATAAGTTAGATGTTAGTGAATAAATAATAACAATTGTTTTGTCGAAAGTTGTTATGAGGTACTTTTTGAGATTATTGGTAATTGACTTGAATTGCTCCTTTTTTATGAGCTGTTGCAATAGAAGAGAATTCTTGATGAGGCACCCATAGCATATTAAGTTTTTGAAGACTAGCAATACCCTAAATGTTATTTCAAACATTTTACAGGGGAGATCTTACCATGAAATGGATTATCCATACCATGATTATTTGTTTTCTGAAGAAGTTTTTGGAAGGCATGGGGTCCTTTGGTGTATTTTGTTTGATGATGGCCTTTAGGAAGCTAATAATGTGCTTAAAGGAATGCAAACCAGTATTTTTTTTTCTTTGTATTTTTCTTTGTTTTCTAGGTGTATATGGACTTGTCTTGTGTGGATATGGATTCAAGAGTATTCACATGCATATCAAGGTGTCTGCTTTGACAAATATGAAAAAAGGATAGCAACACAAGTGCTATATTATAATGTATCATCTCTATACCATTAAGCTTAGATTTCTGGACCTTGAATTGTTTTTCTCTGAGGCACCAAAAAGAGGGAAAAAAAACAAAAATTGTATGCAAAATATTAAACCTTATTTCTCTGATACGGCAAAAAGGAAAAAAAAGTTAGTTGCAGTGATTTGTTAAACCTTTTCTTATCTAAGGGTGGCAATCGGGTTGGGTTGGTTCATAAATGGTTAATTTGTTAACCATCAAAATCATCAACCTGAACTCGATCTGTTTATTAAACAAATCAGGATTTCAATTTTGAACCTAACTTGTTTAATAAATAAGTAACTCGACCCAACTTGCTTAATTTGCTTAATTTGTTAACCAATAATAAAAATAGCAGATGTTAACTTATTTAACCTGTTTAACATGTTTAACATGCTAACTAGTAATATAGATGGATTGAGTAAACAGATCAATCCGAACCGATCCGATCCAACTAGTTATTTAAATGGGTTAGGGGTATGAAATCTGAACCCGATCCATTTAATATACAGGTCAAGATTGGTCAATCTGTTTACAACCCAGACCTATTTGACCCTAACCCAAGCCTGTTTATTGCAAGTCGGATCAATGGCAATGGGCTGCCATATGTTAGACCCTATTTATCTCTGATGCATTAAAAAAGGAAGAAATCACAATGGGTTATGGGTCTAGAATGTCCAATGCAATCCTTATATCCCCCTGCCCCCCAGCCAATCTTTATGATCCATCATTGCTTTCCTTGTATTTTACTAATTAAGATGAGAAATTTTAATAGCATTTCCATGCAATTTTCCTTGCAACCCAACATACCCTCAGTGTATTGCTCTCATTTAACACTAATCTTATTGGTTAATGAAATATATTTGAATATGCTATTTGGAAAGTACTTATGCTAGTTAAATATGCAAGAAAAGTTCGTTCAGCCTACTAGTGCTGGTTTTGGAACTTGGTAGTCAACCATGCCTCATGTAGCACAGTAATTCCTGCAAGTTACATCAATCCTCTCATATAATGTGGTACAAGAACAATTTATGTGCTCGAAACAGGAGCCCTTATCATGACTCATACTATTTTAATCACCAAAAAACCTTTTAAATTTGCTTCAAGAAAATTTTTAGAATCTCTCCATCTCAATCACTAGTCCCTATATTATTGCACTGATTCCTTTTTTTTGTCTTCATATGAGTAGTTAAGATCAAGGTTTTAAATTTTGTGGGATGGGGCTATCCCACTTTTTTTATAGAATGGAACACACAATTATCCCATCCTATCTCGATAATTGGGACAAGAGGTGTCCCAAGGCACGCTGATAGAGATGGTGGGACAATGGTGGGATGGTCCCATTCCAACACTTGGGGCAGCAACCCATTTCGGCATCGCACGGAATGTTCCACAGGACCTGAAACCATGGTTAAGATTCATTTTAATCCAGCATAAATGGTGGATTTGAAGTTGTTAATATTAAGAAATAAGATTGTTCATTTGTCCTAAAAAAACCTTAGGCTGACCTCCAGTCGGATGTTGACATGTTGTTTACAATGTTAGTGGCAGCGCTCTCAAGAAATGCCCCAGTTAAAATAAGAGTTCTCTCCTATTATTTGCGAGAATTTTGGACTTTTTGAATGTCATCCTATTTGTCACATTTCATCACTAGATTGCGATTTCTTTTTTTGAAATAAACTTTATAAGATACATGTTTTGCCATGACATGCTATTTGTAAATATTTACAATATCATGACTTCTCTGGGATGCTTTCCACATTTTCTCAAACATCCCAATGTATCTAGATTCTCTCTCTAAAATAGGTTTCCCCATTCATATATTTCTATTTCTTTCTTTCTATGCTAGAGCGTGTTTATGCGGCATGTTTGGTGTTGCTTTTGCTTTATACAAAGAGAACGAGAAGCCAGCAGCTAGGTTTGCTAGCTTCTCCTAAAGGTGCTTTTCTGACTTTTTCTTATAGTATCACTCTTCTGATGTTGTTACCGAACATTATTTTTGAAAGTGCTTTTTTACAAATTCACAGAACCACTTTTTTCAAGCAATGCAAGACATTTCTGGCATTATGTAATAAAGCACTTTTATATGGATTTTAAAGAGAAAAACAGTCTTTCTTGAAATAAAAGTCGTGCTTTGTGATGCTCCATAAAAGGCGCTTCTCACATAAGCAAAAGCTTTTTCTAGAAGAAGCTAAAAAAATCAATTTTCTATGAGTAGGCAGAAAAAAAAACTTTTGGCTTAGGCTTATAGGGATCACACACTTCGTTTTCATAAAAATAACGAGCTTGTTCAGGTTTATTAAAGAAATGAATGTATTGAGTAAACTTAAAGTTTATTGACTAGGCATGGGTCTAATCCAAACCTAAAACATGATTTTTGGGTAATCTGGAAGTCCCTGAGTTAAACTGAAATTGCAACAAAGTTGAACTCAATCTACAACAGTTAGATCCAATGTAATGAAATTAAATAAGTGCAGAAGTGATTTTCTTGAATGCACTTTTATAAAAGTTCTTCATAGAAGGCCCTTTTAAAATTGCAGAAGCAATGCTAACATGCTAATCATAAGTCACTAAGCAGTGAATTCATTTTTCTACAGATCTCCAAAATAATGCCAGTCTATTCTAGTATCATTCTAATTTTTATCCTCTTTCTCTCTATAATTCCAACCATCATATTCTAAGATGAAAACACCAGAAATTTCTCTTCCTATCTACATTATATAGGTAACACACATTCCCACATTCTCTAATATTCAAGAGATTCACCTGACTTTCTAATCTTTTCCTGCCTCGAAATTTCAGAATGAATCAATCTGTATATAGATTTGTTCTTAAATCATTCAATAGATGAGGGAAAGAAACCAGTATACAGGATACAAATTCAGTTGGGTTTTGGGATGTGATGGTTCCTTTCTGATTGTCTAGATTATTGCCAAACCAGAGGATAACAGAAGAAATATTTACTATGCAAGTAAGTTATGCTCTTTGAATTCATTTTTAAATTTTCCTATTATGAGGGAAGAAGAAAAAGAAAAGTTTGTATAACCATGGGGAGTTAAATTCTTCAAGTTGATATTTCTGATAGTTTTTGTTTTATTAGTGCCAGTGCTATCAATTTTTGTTGATTAGCATGCCTTATATTTTATATATACATTCCTTTTTACTAAAAGTATAACTCTTTTTTGTCAATGTGCATTTCATTTCCCATTATTATTATTTTTATATAAATATCAATAGATACTTGTGGACTCTGATGATTATGGTGGAATCTGAGCGGTATGGTATTGGCACAGTTACTCTATGGTATTAGCATTTTGTGGGTTAGTCTATAATCTTAATGTTGTTATGGAAGTGGAGGTTATGCACATACCTGGACTATGATTACTGCAAATGATTTAGAAGTTTGACTATATTTATGTGAAACACTCTGGAGTGTATCTAACTGAAAAGGGAGATTGTTCCTTTGATATATTGATGAGGAATGAAATGTTGTCTAATACTTGATTAATTTCTTGGCAAGACTGGGCATGGAAAAAGTATCAAAGTATCTGGTCAAATCTAGGCAAACTGAAATTTAACTCTAAAGTTTTCTGGGTATTGAATCTTGGGTCTCCTCACCTGTCTGTTGAATTCCCTGATTATCATACTGGTATGGTGATTAAATGAATCTATGTACATATATTTACTGCATGTGTTCTTTATGTGCTTGTAACTTATGAAAGGATGGATCAAACTTCTTAAACAAATTGTTCTATTTAATACAGGCTTTTACAGTTTATCCAGCAATTTATATATCAAAACCTTTTTATTTTTGATACTCATGTCAAATATAAGCAAGCTGTTATAATTTTACATTTCATATCTTCTGCAATTTGGATTGCTCATGCCTTTCATGTTTCTTAGCAATATGTTGAGAAAACATCTAAAATTTAGTCTCTGAAACATGTGCCTGATCTTTTTCTTGTGCAACCAATGTTCATCCTTCCAGGTAGACCTTAATCAGGCCATTTCGATGGTTTCATATTATGCCTCTTCTTCTGAGCCTGCACAAGTTCGTGGCAAAACTGTTTATATCCAGTACTCAAATAGGCAAGAAATTGTTAACAATAAGAGCTCTGGAGATGTTGCTGGAAATGTCTTGCTGGTTACTATAGAGGGTGTTGAAGCTGGTGATGTCAGCATAGATGTTATTCACTTGGTGAGTTCTGTATTTAGAATCATCTATTTGTTTTGAAACTGTTGAAAGGCATTTCAGGTTATTTTACTTTCATGTTTAAGTACTGAAATATTTTGGTTGATATTTAATAAAGCAGAAGAAATTTAGGAGAATTTGGCTGATGTTATACTTGTATATTGAAGCTGATATTTGCTTAATCCTTTGACTTCTAGTAACATACTCTGCATGGATAAGCAGGTCCATGTTAGCACGGAGAAAATCTCGTTACCAACATCTGCATGCGGAGAGATACCATGTTTGTTTTGCTATCTCTTTCTTATGACTGTTCTATTATGAGTTTCTTTGGATCTTAATTTCGAATTAAAGGTGCTTTCTAATTGTTCTTGATCAATATGCTTAACTCAAGTTGTAGGAGACAGTTAATTTGTTTACCAAAGCTGTTTTGGGAGGTTAAACAGTCTTTAATATTTTTGTCATCTTCTGGAGCTCTTTCTGATTTATATGCCTTTTTTTTTGTGAAATTTTTACAGTTTGGTTAGAAATTACTCGTACCTTCTGACTAGTAGCATGATTTGATGACCTCTTCTGTTTTTAAGGCAGTTATATGTCTTTACCTCTAAATTATTTTTCTCATTCAATTTGCTTTGTTGGAGGCAGTGGGTAAATATGGTCCATGCATCATTGTCATCTTTTTAAGTATGTATTGCACAATTTATGATGCCACTGGAGTTTTGATGAATGCCATGCTCTAACATACAGGTGCTGTTCCGCACTTTATATGAGATCAGTTCATTGATTTCCATGGGATCTAATGTTTTCTCATGTTTATATATATATATGTATATATATATATTAAATTTTTGTACATGTATCTTATTAGACTGTGTATCAGGTATTCTCAGCCTTTGGATTTGTTCACAAAATTGCTACCTTTGAAAAGACTGCTGGTTTTCAGGTTATTGATAGTTTGCTAATCTTATACAGATTTTTTTTTACTTAAACTGTTTTTAAGAATTGAAGCTTATTGACGTCTTCATATTCTTTTTGATAGGCATTGATCCAGTTCAGTGATGCGGCCACTGCCTCAACAGCAAGAGATGCTTTGGATGGAAGAAGCATCCCAAGGTTGCATCCTTTTGTTTATTATTTACTATTGCTTGGAAGAATCGATTTATTATTACCATCGTCATCATCATTATTATTCATTCTTATTACTTTTATAATTTTTTATGTACTGATTGAGTTCATGATTTGCAGATACTTGCTTCCAGAACATGTTGCCTCTTGCCACTTGAGAATTTCATTTTCTGCACACACAGATCTTAATATCAAGTTCCAGTCACACCGCAGCAGGTATGCACACAAACATGCTGCTGTACTATAAACATCAGATAAATTCATTCATATTATTCTCTTGAATTGCTTTTTTGATTCCTCAGAAAACTTAATATGCTGAGTCATCAGCCACATTAGCTACTTTTGTCTATTCTCATATAGGAATTAGAGAAGTCAGCTGCCAAGAGAACAGTTGTCTTTTATTCTATTTGTAATTTCTCTCATCTCACGATTACCATATTTTTGCAGCTACTGAATGCATTGAAGAGCATAGTTAAAAACTATTGTGTCATGTATACAGTTATAAAAACAGAACTTGATTAAGATCCTGTTTGCATCATTTTTAGAATCAAACTATAGAAAAGTGATTCTTCTGTTTCTGATATAAGCTGAATATCTGTGTAGATTAAATTAGTTGTAGCCATTATACTCTTGGCATTTCTTTTGTCCTTGGAATATATTCATTATGATGGATTTAAGCATCTTTTTCTCCCTGGATTCATGCCAAAAGGGTGATGTTTAATAGTGATTTGTAACTGGGCTTTATGATTTGTGGTTATTACTTATTCAACATTATGATTCATGTTAGTTGTATGTCATGGATGAAAGCTTATGACATTGACATGAAATCTTGTTGTTTGCACAACCATGGTTTATGGGTAGTTTTCCCTTTTCGTTCTTCTGTTTTCAAATTATGCAAAACACATGATATTAAGGTTGCATATATCCCATGTAACACATTGATACAATGATGTTTGATAAAGTACATGAAAAAAATCAGTTTTTGATTGGGTAATTTAAAAAAATGACTTTGTTTTTACTTCATAAATAGTGAAATTAGATTATTATCTGATAAATGCTGGCCTGTACTCTGTAGACCAAGTGGTTATGGCTAAATGCTGCTGTTGAAATCTATATTACGGATACATCCTAGCTGTATCTGCGACTTTCAGCCTTCCACCATCAACTTGGATAGCCTATGTTTGAATGGAGATATTAATTACTATTATCATACCTAAGGTTTGAAGTTTGGGCTGAGATCAATTAACGGACCTAGAAACTTGGTTTTGGCCAATTTTGGTTAATATCCACTGAAACTGTCCAATTTTGATCCAGTTTTGAGGGTTTTGGATGGCTTTTAGTAGCCATAATCTTCTACATTTGGTAAGACACCAACTTTGGATCTCCCCGAATCTCAAACCGATGCCTCTTCGTATGCACTTTTTTGGTTGAAGTGATTCTAAAATATGTCTCCCCAGCCCTAAGCACCTTCCATCAAATCTTCTCATGATTCTGGCAATAAGTTTTTGGCTGAAATTGAACATAACTAGCAATAGATGCTTTTTTAAAGTTTTGTTTTGGTATTTGCAACTATATTTCTTTTTTAATTTTTTAAGCACATGGTGTATACAATTAGTGGTATCAAATGAGCAAGCTGGATCGTGTTCAGCTTGGAACCACCTCCCTTTGTCTTCACCTGTTTCAACTTCCTCCACTTGTGGCTGAGTTACCACTCGCCAACCCCTTTCACCACTATTTCCACAATGACATCTTCCCCTCTCCTCTGGTACCAGTGATGACAACATTGATCCCACGGGTGTCCGCTCAACCCTGATCATGTGTTCAACATCTTCTTGAGCATCCTTCGGTTCCTCTGTCATCGTCTGCTTTGTCCGCAACTTACAGGACCTGTAGGATATCCTGACCCTGTATGGATTCAAGCTAAGCCGGAACAAGATCCATCTTGCTCATGCTTGGCTTGCTTATGCTCCTGTACACAATTCCTTTTCTTCCTTGATTGTTCCTCCTTTTTCTAGGGTTAAAAGATGGATGAATGATAAACATAACATTTGACAAGTTGAGGATTCTGCATAGGTCTTTAATCTTTACTGCAGTACTTTATAAACACTAACATGAACAATTATATGCAAGACAATGGCCACCATTCTCAAAAATAAGTTCCTTTTGCTTAAATAAATAAATAAAATATTCTATTACTGTGTGCATCAAATGAAATAACAACTTGACTTAAGAATATGATCAAGAATTCCCACAATTCGTTACTTTTGTAAATGTTGCTAAAATCTGACTAAAAAGACCTGAATAGACTAGGTATCAAATGTTTCAACATTGCTAAATGCAATGAATTTTCAAACAACTCAATTTCATTAAGTAAATAATATTTATTCACCATGAACAATACCACTATGCTATGAACTTCAATTGCATGCCATACAAACTTCATCCTAAAACCATGGAAACTGCATTGGATAAGGAACCTATATAACACTAACATAAGATGCTTTAGATTGCTGTGTATCAATTTCTCTTTGCTTATTTATTTTTCTTCTATCTTTCCGATCTGTTTTCGAGAACCATTCCAAACTCTTAAAACTTTGAGAACTGCAGAAACCACCAAAACTGCTGAAGAGAGAACTCCACAGGCCCAATCAAAATCAAAGCTGAAATCAAGTTTTCAAACCTTGATCATGGCTAAAGGGGCATGGTTCTCCATTGATGCATCTTTTAGATTACCTACTGTTTTCGAGAACCATTCCAAAACTTTTAAAACTTTTAGAACTGCCGAAACCACCGAAACTGCTGAAGAGAGAATTCCACAAGCCCAATCAAAATCAAAGCTGAAATCAAGTTTTCAAGCCTTGATCATGGCTAAAGGGGCATGGTTCTCCATTTATGCATCTTTTAGATTACCTACTGTTTTTAAACAATTGGCATCTGACCATTTATATTTTTTTAAATAAGCTGTGGCCTTAACAATTTGTATTTTCTATAATGCACATGGTTGTTTACCTTATGTCTAGTTGCCATTATGTGAGAAATTTTCTTTGAAGAAATTGCTTTTGTTTGTATGCCTTTAAATTTTTTTTTTTTTTTTTTTTTTTAGTTGAGTTGTTGTTGTTGTTGTTGTTGTTGTTGTTGTTGTTGTTATTGTTGTTGTTGTTGTTGTTGTTGTTGTTGTTATTATTATTATTATTATTATTATAAAAAATATTTTAAATATTCTATTTTGGGTTGCATATTTGCAGTCATTATAGCGTTGAGTTATGGGTTGTATATGTTTACCTTCATTTTCACCTTTTCTATCTGGGAGCATTCAAGTTGATTTGACTCCATATTGTATGTTGAATGTAAATTGCAAAATGTGTAATATATGACACTATATTTCTATTTTTGATCATGCAGGGATTACACAAATCCTTACCTTCCTGTGAACCCTTCTGCTATTGAGGGTACATTACAGGTTGGCTTCTATTTTGCAGATCCATTTGTATCTCTTGTTTAATTTTGATGCCCACTGAGCATATATCTTCAGCCTGTGGTAGGTCCTGATGGAAAGAAAAAGGAGCCAGAGAGTAATGTGCTTCTTGCATCCATTGAGAATATGCAATATGCTGTGACAGTTGATGTTCTTCACACTGTGAGATATATCTTTCTTGTTCTTCCGTTCTTCTTTTCATGTATCAAATTGTTACTAAAGTTAATTTGGCACCATCATTTCAGGTTTTCTCAGCATTTGGTACTGTTCAGAAAATTGCAATATTTGAGAAGAATGGTGGAATGCAGGCTTTAATTCAGTATCCTGGTAGGAATAGGGTCTTGCTGATCAAATTTTGTCTACTTTTTATTGCAATCCTGTGTTTTTATGCTGCATTGTGGGCTGGAACCTTTGGCAGACAGTTTGTGTTATGCCAGGTTGTCTGAATGTTTATTCTTTTAACATCATGGAAATGTGGTGAAGGATCCTTGATGCGGAGTTTATTCTTTAACATACCTGCAATGTTATACTACTCTCAGCTTCATGTTTGTGGTTTGTTTTAACATTATCACTGTAAGTTGTAAAGATCATGAAGTAGGTTATTGAAAATTCCCCTTCCCTTCCTGGCCTGTTTGGTTGTGGCACCACTCAACTCCCCTTCCTGGCCTGTTTGGTTGTGGCACCACTCAACTCCCCTTGGTGGCGGGTGGGGGCAGTTGGTTGGTACCCTTCAGTTCCAGAAGGGAAATTGGGAGATGTCATATAAGTCTGCAAGTGAATAATATTAGGCCAGATCTTTAAAAATACAAGGGGACAATCAGCTTGTTTATGATCAGGATCTTTCTTGGTCTCATCTAGAGTGCATGGAAATTTTCCTTTCTGGAAAGCAAGTTTAAATTTTAATTTGTGCCTTTTGTGTGGACTTGGCCTATGAACTGCATATGTGCTGATTTATCTTGATCAGAACACATCACTTGTGGGCCTTTGTGTTTACTCCCCTATCACTTGTGGGCCTTTGTGTTTACTCCCCTTTGGTATTAATGAGTTGGTCAGAACCCGTATTACAATATGGTCCTAACTTTACTTTTTATAGTGCAAGTACAATTATTTGCAGGTTTCTAAACATTACATGAGAATATTTCCCCAGACTTATGTTGAACAATGTGTTTTTTTTATAAGTAGTGACAAACTTCCATGGCATAAAACATGTGAATAAAGGCATCTCTTATATTACATCCCTACATACTCTGTAGTCTGGGTGTTCTGTTAATTTTTTATGACAATATGAAGAATTTGATGTGGCTGTTATCTTCAGAGCAAAAATGCAAATGGGCTTACAAGAAATTGATGCTGCTATTTATTGTCTATTCAGATGTGACTACTGCAGCAGTTGCTAAAGAATCTTTAGAGGGACACTGCATCTATGATGGTGGCTATTGTAAGCTTCATCTGTCATACTCTCGGCATACTGATCTCAATGTAAAGGTATAAATGTGAATTCGAGTTATACTGAAGCAATAAAAAAAAAAAGAGCATATGTTGTAAATGGCTTCTGAGGAAACATCATCCACCGAATGTCTGGAAAAGTGAAATTGGTTCGCCTTGCCATTTTATTTGTTATGATAGTACATTAACAAAATCTTCTTGATGCTATCATATTTCGTTTTGCATAAAACCCCCTCTCTGATGTGCACATTGGCTTCTCTTCAGGCACACAGTGACAAGAGCAGAGATTACACAATTACTGACCCTGCGATGGCAATGCCACAAATGGCCATGACACCAGCTGCCTCTGGCTGGCAACAAGCGAGTGGAATGTTTGTTGGCAGTGCTGGCACACAAGCACCAACTCCAAACGGGCAAATGCTGGCTTGGGATCCAAGTAGAACAACCTATGCATCAGTTCCAGGCGGATATCCTAGTCAGACATTCGGACCATCTTCTGTTCCCCTGTACCCTACTTCAGGGGCTCTGCCCCCTGCTCCTCCTGATTTGCGTCCAGGTTCTCAACAGATTCCTCAGCATGGTGTTCAGCCGAGGCCTGCTGGTGGTGCGCCTTCTGTTGGTCGCCCTCCTCTTTATTACCAGTAAACTGTGCCTTCTTTGACATTCTTTTTACCAAACTGCTGCAGCCTCGTCCAAGTATATCTGGAGTCATTCTCTACCCATCCGTTGTGGGTGTCATGTAACCGTGTTTTCAATCTTGATCTCAAATGGCTGCCACTTTGTGCAGACTTAAATTGGTCTGCTTTCCTTTACCTTAACGTGGTTACCAGTTTGTTCCATTGTGTGATTCTATGTCAGCATATGATAATAAGACGTTGTATATTTTCATGCTGAGGGGAGGTTAATTGGTGCAGAAGCTGTGTGGAAGTGCATGCACTGTGTGTGTCAAAAGGAAAATTGTTACGTTAGGGGCCAGCAATCAGGTATGTGCAGCTAAGTACTGGCAAGTGTGGATCAGGAAAATTGTTTTCTTTCTCACCAGAAGAATTTTGAAGTGCAGAGCTTATAATTGAAGCGATCAGGACCCGCGCCAAATTAGTTTCCTATTATGCAGGGAATGTCTGGTGCATGGATTATGAGCCGTAATGTTGGATGTTACAAAGCTATGTGGTCATGCGCTTAAATTTTGTCAGCTTGATGTAGATAACATGGTGAGCAGCTGGTGACTAACAAATTTGGTCACCTATCGCCAGCTGACCTTCCTGGCAAATGGCACCTGGTGAAGGGAGGGTTTACACCCAATGATTGTGATATAGAAGGTGCCGGTGGAAATTTATTAAGGATGAAGTGATAAAATTATTTTACAAATTTATTTATTTGGATCGCCCACCTGAAGTATTTAAGTACGTTGTAGACTTGCCAAGTCTCTATGTTGCATTCGTAGATATTAACCCCGCAGGTGTCAGCATTGACCCCTGCCTGCAGTTCTTGAGTGTGATTGTCAGGCTCGGCCGATCCTGGAGTGCAGCTTTTAGATTAGAGCAATCAAATCCACAGCATCGTTGCCTTGCTGTAGAATGTTGTTGATACTGTGGTCTTCATAAAATAGGAGAAACTTCTTGGAGTTTAAAAATGTATTGTAATTCTGGCTCTTGCCCTTCTTCTTGGTATCTGTCTCCGTAGTCTCTGCGTCTGGAGCATCTCCATGGCAAAATGAACGCCATCGCCATTCTATGCCCCCAAGAAATGGTTAGGTTAAAATCGGTGCCAATCTGATCAAGCGCGTTCATAAGCTTGGGTATCTGTTAATTAGCTGTGGTCGGCTTTTGTTGGCCACGTGCACGTGGAAACCTGAACTTCTCGTACGTGTTGTGGAAGATTGGTGAAAAAACTATTTATCGCCTTCTTGATATGGTGGTGATCGATGCTTGGAGCCTGATGGCGGTGGTGGTTGGCGATGGTGACAGCTGGTGTGAGGGTCAAGCGATGGGGCGGACGGTGATAGGGATGGCGGTGGCGCGATAGTCGTAAGCAGTTTTAATTTTTTAAAATTTTCTTAATATATATATATGTATATATTTTTTTTTAAAAAAAATCGATAATTGTTATTTATTAAAAAACATTTTTAAAAAGTTAAAGAAATTGAATTGTGAAATATTAATTTTATCTTGATATTAATTTAATTTTTTTTTAAAAAAAAATTAAAAGTGAAAGTCGGAGTTATGCCAAGCATCCTAGCAATTAAACTTTGCCCATCGAAGGGGAACACCATCACGCGAGCATCGCAGTCAACAATCCGACAGCCACGCGGACTCGAGGACGAATGCGCGAACTGGGTACCGTCCGGTATCCAGACAAGTTTAAGGGTAATATCGGAAGAATATTTCCCCCTTTCACCGCACAAGCGACACCTTGTGATCCTCCTCCACGACTCCACGCCCTTGAAGCGCCCAGTCCACCTCTCTCTCTCTCTCTTTCTTTCTCTCTCTCTCCCCCCCTCCCCCACTCTTTGAAATAAAAAAGTAGGGTTTCTATTCTCCCTTGGTTTGGGTCCTTGCTCTTCCTCGCTTTACTTCCATCTATTCGACTCCCTCGCTTCCTGGTTGCTCTTCCTCCATGATCTCTCTCCATCGTTTCTTTCAATTTTCAGGCGGTTTCTCTTCGCATGCAAATACCTCGATTTAAGGGATTTTAGCTTCGTCTTTCTATTAGGAAATGGTCCAAGATCCCCTCTTTTCTTCACTGAAGTATCGAATTCTTGGGGCCTTCGGCGATGTCTTTGTGGTGAGGTATTTGGTTTCGGTTCGTGCACTACCTGGCTGTTTCTCGTTTTGGCCTGAAAAGCCTCAGTCTTTTTTTTTTTTTTTTGCATAATTACTAATGCATATATGTGCTGCTAGGGTTTCGATGATATCCTCATTTCGTTGTCTTTGCTTTATAATTTTAGGTGCTTATCTATAATACTATTTTCTACTCTAGGGTTGAAGATTTTTGACATTTTGTCGCCTAATTTGTTGGAGAAATTCAACTTCTGTTTAATATGGTTGTGAAATACTTACGGTTGACAGAGGCCATTCGGGGACGATAGGTGGCCTCTAAAGTGGGATAAAAACATTCTTTTGGTGTCTGTGAGGCATAACTAAGACGGGGTCTCTTTGTTGCGTGGCCGCAAGGCCACATGGGTCTAGCACGGTTAGTAGAGAGTGGTCTGTGGGCCGGAGTGAGCCCTTCTGGCAGACAAACTCGAGCTTCTCGCCGCCACTGTCTAGGAGATGGGACTATCGGTTTCACTCTGAAGGATTGTCATATGGGTCTCAAGGTGGTAGCGGAGCTGCTGTATATTATGGGTCATCTCTCTCTTCGAACAGTAAAGGAAGCCGGAGCTGGGGGCGGGGTGAGCCTCATGCTGACCATCGCTATTCTACTTCTGATGGTGCCATTTCATATTTAAGCAGCCCTTCTGATAGCTTTCAAAACCAGCAGTTGACACCCCCACCTGTGCAGGGGGTCAATATTGAAGAATATATTAGAGGTATGCTGCATTGCTAGTGTGGTGAAACTCTGCCCTTATTACTGAGTAGCTAATTTTGTGGTATATTTTGATAAAAAAAAAAAAATAATGATGTCTGCTTTTACCTGAAATTGTTTTCATCTTTTTTTTTTTTTGGTTTATTTGTTGATATATTTTCCTTCTAGATTTTGTTATGTTCATGTTTAATGTTATAAGCCTGCTTTGCTATTGGCTGATATATTACTTTTATGTTAAGAAGTGTTCAGAGTCTAGTTCAAATTTGATTTTTGATGTTTGTTTAGCAAACCAAATAGTGGAAACGACTATATTCCCAGCCATAAGTTTTAAGAAATGACAAGGACAATAAACTGATGGATGGGTTGGCCCTCTTCATTCAGAATCTTTTCATGTATGTATAATTGTAAGCTGCATTGCCAGTAAGGTAGGTTTTCCACCGCCTATAGTGCCCCTATCTTGCCTACATTCCCATGACTAGCGCTTTAATATCATTCCACATAAGATTGATGATAGGTTGAGACTTGATTATAAAAGTTCTAGCTTTGATGGATAATTCTTTGATCCATAATGCCCTGTATTATCTAGACATGGCTGTAGGTCAGGGACCAGTGTTAAGGTTAACCAATCAACACAGTTGTTTAAACTATGAACTGATACCTATAATTGATATTTTGATTTATTTGGAGTGGTGTTGTCAGAAACAACCCTTTAGGTGTTTAAAATGCCCCCAATGCTCCTAGCCATCCCCTAAGAAGTATCAAGTGATCAAACACTTTTTCAAGTGGAGTTTTACCATTAATTTTTCTATAGTTTTTAATATGTTTAAAGCATTTTTAAACTAGTGATTTATTAAGAATAGGACTCCATAGTTAGAATCTTGAGTTATATGTTAGTGGCTTTTGTTATTTGTGACATTACTTGGAATGCAAATGAACTTAAAGGTGAGCTGCAAGAAAAAATAGAAAATTACTGTTATTTGTATTGATAATAAATGAGAATAATTGCTAGAAAAGGAAAAAAAAACATCTTGCCTTTAAGTCTTCATTTGGAAAACAGGAATTGGAAAACAGGAAGATAATGCCTAGGAAATGAATTTCCGAGAAATATATGCCTAGGAAATGGATTCCTAGGAAGTGGATTCTTGGAAAAATAGTTTTGATATGTTTGGTTGGCTATGGGAAAGAGACTTGGGAAGCACACTTTTCCAAATAGCTCATGTTTGATTGATCATATACTTTCTTGAAAAGTCGCGAATGCCATACATGCCCCTGGACATAAGATGCAAGTTTGGTTGGCTTAAATTAGTCATATTCAATTATGAAGTAAAAAAAATACCTTGGTATTACTTTCATATTAATATAATATAATTTAATATTATAAATTATATGATAATAATAATATAATATAATACTATTATGATATAATCTTATAATAATATATTATTATATTCTATAATATTATGATATATTATGATAATAGTCAAAATATGATAGAGCATTATTATACTATTATAATATTATAATACTATCATAATTTAATTATAATATAATATATGGAAATTCTTGAATAAAAATTTCATTTTGTTTTGTTTATGAGCTTTTCAGCCCATAAGAAAGTGGCTTTTCGATGTTTGCACTTTTTGTACAGACATGCAAAATAGCTTCCCATGGAAAGTTTTTTTCCCCATTGACCCTTTTGAAACCTTTAATCAAACAAAAGGTGTTTTTTTACATTCCCGAGAATCTTTGTTTTCCATGCCCATTTTCATCCAACCACATGAAGCCAAAGGAAAAAAATGGAATTTGACTCTTTAACTTAGTCTTTGTGTGTTTCAACCCATTTAATTCATCTCCTGTTAATTGGTATGGATCAGGTTGAGTATGAACTATGAAATAGGAATGTTGGAAAATTGCTTCAGTCTGTTGAAGTGGATGGTTCCTTGGACTGGTTGGATCATTTTGAGTCATTGGTTTAGGTGGATTATACAGTGTTGTCAAAGGTGTGAGGTGCAAAACTTCAAGGGTTAGACACTTTTTATATCCTAAAGTGTGCTTAAGGCATGAGGCCTAGGTGTCAACGTTTAGGTGCTTTTTATACCCTAAGTGAGATGCCTTCATGTATGCATACATGATGTAAAAAAGTCATGCTTTTGATTTGATTTGAAGCACAAGAAAATCATGCCTTTTTTAATAAGATATATTTGTAATATTTTTTTAAGCCCATCATATTTATTAGAATGTGTTGATTTTATGATGCATCATTCCATACACAATTATTTTTTTTACTCTACAAAAAAGCTAAAATTAGAAGATAAAGAGACGGAATATAAAAATTATGCTATCATTTAAGAAAGAAAAGGAAAGACATTAAGGAACTGTAGATTTTAACTAAGAAAGAGGAGGCTTTCCATTGAGCTAAATATATATAAATTATTCTATCATTTATTTCAAAAATATGTATCTCATTTTGCTTAGGTGCTCGCTTGCGCTTTATGCCTTGTGCATAGGTTCCAAAAGCCCTTCATGCTTAAATGTGCCCAGCACTTTTAGCAACACCAGGTTAAAGAAATAATGTTTGGTCTGAGTGACCCAACCCTTTTTGTTGAATCCTATACCATGGCACTCATTGGTCTCTTCCACTTCAGCTATGTCTTCATCGATGAGGATTGATGGTGGTCAGATGGTGCCTTGCTCTGTCTTCTTTTGGATCAAAGTTATGGGGCTAGAGGAGGTTGATGTAGCTGGCTGAAGGAGGTGGAGTTAAGTCATCTGGGTTGGAGGTGGGTTGAGGTGGTGGTGCTTGAGAGGGGTTGAAGTGGAGGGCCAGTGAGGAGTGGAGGCAAGTGGCAGCTCTATTGAGTGGCTGAGATGTGGGCCGAAGGGTTTTGAGGTGATGTGGCAGGCTGGAGGGCCATTGAGGTGGCAATTTGCTGAAGGGGCAGTGGGGTGGATTGGAGATTAGGCAGGGGATTTACAGATTTATTGTCACACTTTGGGAGGTCTCTAATGATTAAAAGACGGAGAAATGTACGTGATAGTGGGAAGCTTGGGTGATGGTTCAGTCACAGTTTGATCAATGATTTAGCAGCTAAACCCTTTGTTCTAAGTCAGAGGTTAAGATGATTGCTTAACCATTTTGATTTGCCATGTAGCTATTTAAACTCCATTTAAATGTTTAAGATGATTAAATGTCAATAGATGGTTTCAACATCCTGACCACTCTGGCCTTTAGCATAAGTCTATATGGATGTGGGCCTAACTACTATTTGAAGGCTAACATTTGATTCATTAGGAAATAATATCAAAGGAAGATGGCCATCTAGCAATTGAAGGGACAACTGCCCATTCAATGGAAGCAGATTGCAAGGCATCTGTTTCTTTCATATTGCTTGCAGTGACAAATTGAACTTTGAAGGGTCAGCATGTTATTAGAATTGTATGAGTAGATGCACCATCACATTTTGTGGGAATCGGGGTCGCTCATCCATTTGGTTCCCATTTTGCTTTGAGATACATGCCAGTAGTGTCTGGTTTAAAATGCATGCCACCACGCATCCGATGCCCAATGTCTGATATGTGTGGCCTGTGGAAGAACAATTTCCCCCCTGACCTCGTCTTCATGAGAACACCTAATTTTGCGTCAATATACCAAATTTTACATGTAAAGATATTTGTTTAATGACTGTGATGTGTAATATAAGAAGGATATACAGCCACAGTTTTTATAGCAATGCGGATACCAATGCTTAGCTGTCATGGATGACTGAATGACAATATCTTGCTTCTTTTGTTACTATTGAATCATTTGGAAGTCAAACTTTTAAAAAAGTATTGATTGACCTGATTGCTAGTACAACTAGTAGTAATTTAGGACTTCAAGCCCACAGTTCTACAAGAAGGTAGAAGAAAAAGTAAAGAGTGAGGACTTTTGTAACCTTATTTTGTTTCCTAAGTTTGTGCTCCATGAACTCCAATATCAACTGGCGAATAGATAATAGTTGTTCTAGATTAATGCATTTAAGTGACAATTGAGCTCAAGAAGGGAATACTTGGCTGCATAAAGGTGCATCTATTTACAATTAACATAAACTTTCAAATTAAAGAACTTTTATAACGTCTGAACTTCATTCTCATCAGGTAACAACTTAAGACCATAGTTTCATGCTCGAAAGTAACATCAGCTTGCAATAAAAGAACATGGCACTACGTCCATTCTTATGACTGTTTTATACTATTTTTCAATATTAAAGGGTATGTCTACCAAAAATAGAGACATGTCTAACATGTTTTCAATCCTTGGAATAAACCAGTACTTGGAGATCATAGTAATGATTTGATTGTTTAGCATCGGTTTTTATCTTCAGTTAAGATTTTAAGTTCTGTTCCATGATGGCCAGCATGCATCATTTTGGGGAGATGTTGACATGGGGCACTTATACATGCCAGGCTGCGCTGTTTATTGCAAAGTATTGAACCATGCCGCGATGTATTAAACCAAAACCATGCCAGTTTAATACAATTCAGCTCGGTTTGGTACCAGTCTAAAAGATTCAAAACACTTGTTTCTTGTTTTCATTAGTTAAATCATTTAGAGCCGTGTTTAGAAGCCGAATGGGAGGGAGTAAAGGCTATTTAGTATTTAACACAGTTATTCTGTGCTTTTCACCGAAACACTCATTGGAGCACCTAGGTTGACCACTTTTTAGAAAGGAAAAACAGGTATTCTGAAAATTTGGTATACAACCTTTTGCCTTCTAAACTCATTTCCCCACTTAACCCAGGAATAAACTATGCTAGCATCGAGGGTGGAGTAATTTATTCTAGAGTAAAGATGAGTAGGAGTACGATAACCCATGTACTCTAGGTTAACTTATTCCACTTGCAAGTGCAGGATTGAAGTTTTTTGTTGGCTATGAACTGCCTGTCTCATTAGTCCTAGCATTAAAAAGAAGCAAACCATATTTACTTGAATACCATTTAATTAAATGTTCCATATGCTTAAAATATTATATATAAAATTTTCTTCCATTCGAGTTGAATAGAATAGAATTTAAATTCCATCAAAATAAGGTCAACATTCCAGCTATAAAACAAAGTCCAGATTTTTGGGGTTTGATCAAAGACTCAAAATAGTGACTTGTTATATCGTTGGAAGTTTCTCAAATTCTTAAAAGCATCTAAAATTATTATCCAAACATTACTAAGACCTGAAGATTCAATTAGAAAAGGCATTTTTCTCACAAAAAAAAAATGCTTAATATGATGCACAATTAGCACACAGTTCTGTAGTACACACGCCTTATTCTTTTCAATTCTTAGTCTCCCCAAAAAAATGTTTCTAGAATTTTATGAGCAACTAATGTCTATTTTTATCGGGGTTTTGTTATCAATGCTAATGATATCTTAGGCTTGTCGCATCATCTTAAAAGGCAATTATGCATGCATGCAAATGAGGGCATGTATGTATGTATATATGCACCAAATTCTATGAAAGCCATGGGATTGATCCCACCTCATCATTAAGCATGTTATATCTATGGATCCGGTCATCATATAATTGTCTTTGAGTGCTTGTAAAAGATTTCTTTGAGCAATATCTAGGTAGGACTAAGTAACTTGTGTTGCTTGGACAATTCAATTTTCATGATTGTAAAGGTTCTAAACCTGTCATCAAGCTGACACTTGTTGCTTTGAGCTTGGCTTGGTTCAGTCTGGGGCCTCAAACCTGAAATGCAAGCTTTGACCTCAAATTTACATGGCTCAAGCCAAATCAGATCCAATACAACCATTATAGACCGATTAGGCCTGATCAATGCCTAGGTGAAGAGAAAGATGGGGTGAAGGAGAGGGATGGGGTTTTCATCTTCTAGCCTCTTGCTGAATCTGGAGTAAAAGAGCGGCATAAAGATGGTATGGTCTTGGCCAGTGGGATGAAGATTCTGATAAAGATAGATAAAGAGGTCTAGGAATGGTGCTTGGGATTTACTGAGGTAAAAAGGGATTGGATTTTGGTTGGGGGGGGGGTGTAAGCAAAATGGTCTTATGTGTACTGCAAGGATAGGGCTAACCAGAATTAGAGAAGATGATGGTGATTATTAACAAAGCTGAAGCAATGCTGGGTGGAGTGAGCAAAGGAGAGTGGTCGGCAAGGCGAGCAGGAGAGGTGAATAGAAATAAGGCTGGGCTGCCCTTTGTCTTTCTTTTATTCTCTTTAGGGCTTATAGTTTAGAATTGAATATTATATTATTATGTATTTCAAAGTTTTCAAGCAAGGATGGACTATGATATAGATAACTTTGGCCTGACCTGAGTTCTAGTTGGGTGGTAGAAAATTGAAACTGGCTAAGCCTGTCAGGTTTGTACAATCTAGCCGAATACTAATTGGGGTGGATTCGGCCTGAAATTTGTTGGAAGGGTTTCAATTCAGTCAGTAGAATTCTTGTCAATAGGCACAATTTTGGAGTGGTAGACCATTGATATATATGGCAGATTTTATATGCAAAACCACTACCTATGTTTTTTATCACTCATTGGATAAATGATACTGTATGATGATAAAACAAACAATATGTGCATTTTGTGCAAGTGGAATTAACAAGTTGATGTTTTGCCATAATCAATGTGTTAAGGGCTCATGTATATAAAGATTTTGAGTAAAAGAATTATGCCAATGCCTCTCTTTGGAAGAATAAATGTGCTATAGACTTTTGTTATTATTTTTGTCTTGGAGACATGGCAAACTCTATGACACTCCTTTCTGGTTGGCTGCTCCAGACCATAGGAATCCCAGGACTGGTCAATTTTCTCGATTCTTGACAGCTCAAACTTAACCCAAGATATTCTGCTGTTAACTGTAAAAGATGAAGGTTGGAGCCCAGTTAAGTACCCTCAAGGCATTTGTTTTTGTGCAAACAGATATATTTCTTGTCTAGAGAAGAGATAAGAAAAGATTGATCAAGGAATGTCAAATAAAGAAGGTTTCCAGACAGTGAAGCCTGCATATTTGTATCATTTCTCCTCAAAAATGGAAAGTGGCATAGCTATTGCTATTCATGGAATGCAATTTACGAACCTTGTAGACTTTTTGCCCTCCAGATTGTATAACCAAGGAATTTAGGCTGAGTTGGTAAGGGAATTAAAAAAAAAAAAAAAATCAGAATAGCAAAAATTGTGCCTATGGAACAGTTGTGCCATGGGTATTTGGCTACAGTTTTTGGAATAATTTTTGGAAGATTTCTTTTTTTACTTTTTTGGTGTACAAAAAGGCATGGATGATAGCTTTATGCCAGGAATAGCTTATGGCAGCTCTCTATTGCAGTTGTTATGCCTGGCATTAGCAAGTTGGACCAGCATAACCATTCCCTGCTTATGCTTATTGTCTATAAGCAGTTTGGCAGGCATAAGGCTTATTCCAAGCCTTACACCTATTTTGTTTCCCAATCAAATGCTGTCTCAGAGAATGTTATAGCAGCATTGAGAAAGTAGTGAATTAGATGTTACACCAGTTTACCAATTAAGGTATATATTCAAAATCATGATGTTGAACCAATTTAGCAATCAAGGAATATATTCAAAATCAATGACTGCTTGAGGTTATTGAAATGTGTTGCTGCAACTTCCAAAGGATTATGTTGAATTTGCATGTAGGTTTAGCATGAGGGCGAGTGAAGATCAATCAGTTCAGGCAGTTCAATTGAACTGCAGCATTTGAAGCTCTCCAGTTTTAGAGCCTCACTTTGTACTAACCTGTTTATATTGCACTATTCTTTGAAGCCATAATACCATCTAGTTTGTAGGATGGTTGCATCCTCATCCTGTGACTTGAAGCCAAACATCTCCAAATCACAGCATATGAATGTGCATGGCGATTTATATCATGGTTGGTTGACAGTTTTCCAATTTCAGATGACATTAGTTCTCCATATTAGCATATTACATATATATGATTTCCATGACACAGTTGTTAGATTTTTGGTGGTTGAGTCCACAATATTTTGGCTGGAACTTTGTTTCAAGATCTGTGATGGCATTGGTTTTTAGAGCATATTTGATTGACCCATTACCCGTCTTTTTACAATGATATCACCTGGTAAGCTCCTCTCATGAATATCTATTGGTAAAAAGCTATTAGGTCCACATCAAATGGTTCAACAAAAATATGTTGTCCAATATGATTGACTTGTACCTGGTTTTTAAAGATCTTGCATAACTTGCTATGTTTGCTATGCATATGAACATGCAAGTTTTGAATGTTCCTGTATTTTACATTAGTGATAGAATAAACCTGTTCCTCTTTATGTTCCTTCTGTTGACTGAAAACTGTTTTGTTCTGCTAGAACCAGCACCAGAGCATTTGGCCTTCTCGCGGTTTGTGGAGGTACCTTGACCACACTCTAGATGTTAGAATATTTTCCCAACCAGATGCCATAATATGTGATGTTTGCTTTGCTTGTGTAGGGAACTTCAGGATTGCCATATAGTGCTGGTTCTACTTCCTCTCGTTCAGATGGCAGTGATTATGAGTCTACATCTAGAAGTCATGCTTCTGTGCACCGCAACTACTCAAGCCGCCGTTCTTTCATGTCAAAACCCATTCACCCTCTCTCTTTCCCAGACCATACTCATGGATGTGAAGAAGGTCATGTTTCTGCTTATACTACGCACTCCAATAACGGTCAACATTCTGATCTTAGGTCCATACGAGCACTTGCAGAGCTTCAGTCTCCTGGGTTGTTGGAGATTGTGAGCAACCCACAAAAAGAATCAGTGCAATGGGGTAGTGCTGGCAGCTTGGACTTCACTGATGTTTCTGAACCATTGGAACCTGATCCTTTGGGTCGTTCATACAACAATGCATATGAAGGTGCAAAATGTGGACTTTGTGAGAGGTTACTGTCACAGAGGTCACCATGGGGTTCTTGCCGTATTGTTCGTACTGGAGATATGCCGACGGCTGGTGTTCTGTCATGTTGGCATGTCTACCATGCTGAGTGCTTAGAGCGCACTACCCCTAAGATGCAGAAACATGACCCACCTTGTCCGCTATGTGAGAAGTTAGAGGAGAATGTTTCAGAGCAGTGGGTGCTCTGCAGGTTAAAAAATGGACCCCCAAGGTTAAGGTCACTGGGGGAGGAAGGACCTTCTACCAGAGTTTGGAGCTGTGTGCAGGCGGGAGATTGTGTAGAAGGGGCTCTACATGCGCCAAAGCGGAGCAGCATGATGTTATTGAGCCGGAGCCGCCTCAAGAGGAATCTGTCATTGAAGGGACACTCGGGCAAGGAGTGGGCTGAGAACTCAAAGAAGAGTGGGTTCTGTTCACCGCAGATGCTCCATGGACACGTATTTGGTGATCAAGGTGCAGTTGGGTGCTCAACAACGGCGCCTGGTCCGGCCTTAAAGAGGTGGTGAAGCCTCTCTAGGTAAAAACTCTAACATATGATTTTATAAATTAAGCGAGGCTTCTAGAGTCCAGATGTAATGGTGGTGGCGGTGGTTGTTTCCTACTGGGAGTTGGTAGTCGATGAAATGTGATTGTGTATGAATTAAATTATTCTTGGAATGGTGGGTGGTGCAATTAGGGAATCCATGCTGGCTTCCATATATTGAGTTTGTTGCTATTGCTGTGAAAGTTGCAATCCGTTGCTTGAGACCATGTCACCAGAGTATGTTGTCTGCTTACATGGATTCGGACATGCATTCATGTCCTTTACAGGGAGAATGTTGATACTTTGTGTGGGTTGGCATCCCATTTTTCTTGTATCCTTTATATATAATCTAGACTAGATGACTTATATTAAATCTAGATGACTAAGGAATTCCTACAGCTGTGATTTTGTTGGTGCATATCAAGTCCTGGATCAAACCCTAATGCATTGCTGACCTGAATTACCAAGATAATCTGGCAGCTAAACCTATTTGAGGGGCTACTGTATGTTTTCTAAAATACCAGTGAGTGACTCCAGTTGTTGCCTTGCCATTTAAGATGTCAACAGAGGCTTTTAGGGGTTTACGCGGGCTTCACGGCTGTTGCCTCTGTAAGCAAGGCTGACATGATATGCTAGCTTAAGGAATTAAAGCAGTGTCATCTAAACGACGACCATGTTACCTTCACCTGGATCTCTATGCATCTTTCTGTTCTTCTGGAGTGACTGGGCCAATTGGGATAAGGTCTTTCGCATTCCATCCCCAAGGGCATCTTCATTCCTGTCAAATAT
Source organism: Metroxylon sagu (assembly GCA_017589505.3). Taxonomy (NCBI): domain Eukaryota; kingdom Viridiplantae; phylum Streptophyta; class Magnoliopsida; order Arecales; family Arecaceae; genus Metroxylon; species Metroxylon sagu. The sequence continues at coordinate 487,957 of JACVBY030000468.1, read as the reverse complement.
ATTTTCAATAATGTTCCCATCCTTATTCTCATTAGGGTCTTCATCACCGTAGACACTTCATCTTTATTAGCCTCAATATATATATATATATATATTGATTTTTACTTGGTACTTTTCAAAAATAAAAATAAAATAATAAGTTTCATGAAGTAGATTCAAATAAACTTACGGCATTTGTAAATTCTATAAAACAATTTATCTTATTTTAGATTTATATACATAGGTACAGAGATCCTGCAGAGGATGGCGATTGGGGAGGGTACAGAGATTTGCAGGACAGGATTATGGAGCCTGTGATGTGGGGAGTATCCTTTCTGTCTTTATTTCATCTTCGTCTCCACAGCAAGCATGGGCAGAAAATTCTCCCTATCCCATTCAGGATGATTGGGGAAAATTGCCATTCTTAGCTTGTTGTCATGTTGATGTTACCCTGGATTGATAATAATCTCCTTGCCTACTGCCACATCTGAGACTGTGGTGCTAGATGAATGCTAAAACTATTTCTTATCAGATTCAGATTGCTTGGCCTTAATTTTTACTTTGACCTGAACGGGTTTTGCAGTGACGAGCTCCACGATCTTTGCATAAGAACGTAAGTACGCACCAATTTCTTTGTATCTATTCACATTCTCTGGTGAAGAGGGGGTCTCCATCCATCCAGACAGTCCATTTTCATATGCCCTGACCCAGTTGCATTCCATCTGGAGCTGCCCAGTAGCTCACAGAGAACAACTACAGCACCCTATATATGTTTCCATCCCCTAGCTATCCGGACAAAAGACTTTCAAAACAACTAGGTCTTTAAAATGTGTCATCATGCCATGGAAAGCTGGTATCAGCTGCCTCATGCGCTGCTTTTTTTGTGGACTGGTGCCTTTAACTTCCCTTCATTGTTGACAAAGACAACATCATGCACATGACTGCAAGGCTCATGGAACCTGGCTAATTTCTTTAGTTTCTCAGTGTTCATACAATGTAGCACTTAAAGAGACTACCCATGTGGCGTATTAACTAAAATCACTTCCAGTTGCCTAATTTTCTGTCGCTGGACTGTGTTTCATTCCTTGTAATACTATTATATATAGCTGGATGCAATTAATTGAAAGGGGCTATCTGCTATTAACAGCTGCTAATCTCACACATTTATAGCTGTGCTTATCTTGAATCAGCAATTCATGGTCCAATGTAGAAGGATTCTGTTGTTTGATATGAAAGCTTGTTGTATTCTCTGATTTTCTCACTGGGCACTACCAGTGACTACTTTCCCTGACTCATGAAAATTGCCACATTTGGTCAATATTAGTTTCCAAAGAAATATTTCGAACAAAATGATAGTGATTTCTTGTAAAGTATTCAAAGTTAGTCGATTGATAACAGACATGCCCTAAATTTCTTAGTTGTTTGAACTCTATATTAGTCTCTACTTTTCACTCGCCATCTGATGTACTTGCTGACCAATGCATGAGAGCATTCCTTTAATTGAGAACGGGAGGAAAGTGAAGTAGTCCAAAATCCATTTTAATGTGGATGAGTCATTCTTCCATTAAACCATGTCATGATGTGGACTGGCAATGGGTGCATGTGGTCCATCATTGCCTTGCTTTCTCAAGTATAATATCTCATAAGCAAAGGGTTTAATACTTACATTTTAAAGATTAGAGTTTTGGTAATGCAAAGTCTTGAATTCCTAAATCTGACCTGACGTATAATCCAACCAATTTTTTTTGAAAAAAACTTGAGTGAAAAAATTTGTGAGATCCGTGATGGTAGCATACGGTTATGGACCTGTTGTGTTATTCTTAAATATATATATATATATATATATATATATATATATATATATATAAGTATTTAGGATAGTTATTGAGAGATTAGGAGTATTCAAAGTTAGGGTTTTTACAAAAACTATAATTATATTGTATATTCCTTTTTTTTGAAAGTAAAACTTTTTACTCTTTTTAACCGACGGATATAGGTCAATGGCTAAACCATGTTAATTCTATGTGTCTTGTATTTTTTTCTCAGTTTTCTTTATTTATTTGTACTATATGTATTGTGCTATTCAGGTAGCACAAAGGGATTGTTAAACCATCAATTCTTAAAATACTTCCCAATGGAAATGCCTATAGGTCCTTCTGCAAATTGATTGAGGTGCATTAGTAGACATTCTTTTTAGTTTGACATTCCCTCAAAATGCCTGAAGATGTCCAAAATAGATTACGTCTGAATCCAACAAAGGATGCACTGACATAAAGAAAGAACCACCTTTCATGTAGTTTTGTCGGAGCCCCTCATCTCCTCAAAACACTATGGAAAGTCAAATCTAGCTTCAAGGAAATAACTGATATTTCCATTTGTTATTTGATTGCCATAACTTTGAAAGATTCACAGGATTAATTAAATTTAGGCTTGGAAATAATAATGGAGTCAAAGATACAATCCTAGTCATTTGAAAAAAAATAGAGCAACAGAATAATATCTTGTGTGAATAGATCAATACCATGGTCATGCATGCTAGTTTCAATAAATATGTGAAAGAAATTCTAAGCACATGGTGAAGAAAATAGCATGGGAATCAGAGGGTAGGCCTCAGGTTTTCTAAATTTGGACTACAATGTTTAGTGAACTTTTGATGGACATGTTATCATCGAATCGATGATTTATTTCCATTTGATATGTTCAGATCTAAGTGAGTTATATTACTTAGCATGCATTTGGCCAAACTCTTCTTGCAGGTAGTTAGCATGAGGAACCTAGTAGGAGGCACTTTATTCCCTTTGCTTCCTAACCACTTTGAATAAAAAGACATTTCTAGTGGAAGCTTGCAAAGCTTACCAATTGATGAGGCTGAATTCAAATGCAACCCCACTCAATTTCACCAAACGAAATGGTTACTTAAAAGTTCAGATTCTTAAGGTGGCAGTTAGGTTAGAAAGTTATGCAAAGAAGGCCCACCAAATCTGTTCACAAGATCTGTGTGTGTGTGTGGCAAATGCAGCACCAGCCACAGTCTAAAAGCCAAACTTTTTGTGAAAGATTGGCCCCTGTTGTCCCATGAAGGAATCATACCTTGATTCTTCCTGTCGAGGTTCGGCAGTGTGAAGAGATCAACCATCAAAATAACCTAAACAACATTCATTCACTGAATGCTTCAAAGTAATCTGGTCTCAAATGCTCCTTTTATTTGTGAGAAATCATTCAGGTGCATCCTTTAAAACAGGGAGACTGAGTTGAATAAACCCCACTAATCATGCCACCAGAGGGCAAAGTGCTTCTAGGTACAAGTTCTTTTTGAGCATGAACCTTGATGCCTCATGGCACTCATGAAGTGCAAAAAATTGCTGGGCTCCACAGGGCTAGAGTGGGGTTTCTTAATTTAAAACAATGTTGCAGCAAGCTTACACACAGGAATTTTTGTCATTGTTTTTGTAGCAGTTGAATTGGCACCTCACCTTCATTTTCCTTATGAGCATAATAAGATTCCTCAGCCACATTGACACTGTACTACACCAAGCAAAGTCATGTAATATTAACAGTTTTAAACTAGTACAAAACAAAAATTAACTAAGAACATTTCTTTTTAACTTTCCTTTCATAATTGGAACAAGGCCATAAAGAATGCTCTAGTTGCTAAATGCTACTGCTGTGAGCTGCATGTCCTTGAGACGTTAGCCTAGCCAACATTTAGAATTAAACAGGAAAGCCTTGTAACTTCTGTGACTCAGATGAGAACTCCCACTGAATGATGTTTAATGATCCACAAATTCCATGCAGATAGGCTAAAGACTTCTGAGTAATAGAACATAATAGCAGCTTCTTTTGTTTAAAATAAAAAAGGACACTCATGAATCTTCCTTTTGACCAAATCCATTTTAAGGGAAATGATCGAGCAAAAGGAAAAAGTTTAAATAATGATTAAGGAGTTGAAATGGGGCTAACCTGGGGTTGGACCCAGATCATTGGAGGAAACAAAAGTTACGCTTAGATCTAACAGCCCACCAATGTGATGTGATTTCTCTACTGGACCTTTTAGTTAACAAAAGGAATATAATCCTCACAACAGTAAAAAGAGATGGAGGAAGGGACCCAAAAATCTGATGCTCAAATCCAGGTTTTCAGCAAGGTGAGATCATGCAGACACTAATTAACTGCCCACATTGAATCATAAAGTAGGGAGGATAACAAACAAGAAATGGTGAAAGAAATAAAAGGGAGGTGGTTAGGGACAGGCATCAGGAGGGATAACAGTATCACTTTAGTTATTGCAGTTGGAGAATTATCTATTAAATCTTCAAGGCATAAAGTTGTATCAATTCATATGAGATACAAAAAGAATATGACTTTTGAAGATTAAATGTTCCCCCATGCTCCCAAAAGCTCACAACTTTTGATTCGTCAATTGCATGCCCACGAACCCATTAAAGGTTGAAAGAAAAAAGTTGTTTGCTGAAGAAAAAAAAAAAAAAAACCTTTCATCCGTTGAACACCTAATGCTAAAGGACTAAGCTGATAGAAATTATAATATATTATAATATTATGATTTGATAATCTTTAAGAAATAATTATACTATTGATGTTTTGGAATGTATTGAATTAAAATTTATTTTTCTATTTTTTCTCTTAAGTGATTTCATTCTTATCTACTGGTGTACAAGAGTGTGAGCGGAGAAGTGTCCATGTTTCCTCAATTTTAGGATCACATTCTCTTTTCAATAGTATTTTATTCTAATAACACCCTTATCTTTAAGACCTAAGTTTTATTTATATATATTCTATAAAAAAGATCAATCATTATTTATATTTTTTGTGAGCATATCGGATGATCATTGATTTGATAAGAGAACGATAAATTATCGTACCTTAAGAGAAGTGCATAAAGGCTCATTTCGATGAAAGTGCTTTGGTGTACTTCAATTCATAGGCTATTTTAAACCTTTTTTTTTTCCTGATCTTAATTTTTTGTCTTGATTTGTTCTATTATTTTGGTTAGCACATATTCTTAAATTAACAAAAATATTATTTAATGCTTTAATTTTTTCCAACATGATGCTCCTGAAATTTTTTAGGAATTGCTCAATCTAGCAACATGTGGTTCTTAGAAAGCTAATCTGTCAATAGGAATGCTTACTATAAACAAAGATCACCTTCTTAATCTTGGATTTTTTTATCTTCCTAAAGCGTCACTGCATTTTTTTGTTTTAAAGTTAGCGTTCTGGAGTGATGAGAGGCCAGGTGAACTGCCATGTGGTTCAAGGATTTTCTAGAGTATATAATGCTGGCAAACAGGTACCTGTGTTATTTTTGATATATGATAATTATTAGCTAATAATATAATATCATGATATTATGATATATTATTATAGTAATATCATAAAATTATAATATTATATAATATAATAATATTATATTAGTATACTATATTATAAGATATTACATTAGCTAATATTATTATTTTATTACATTTTATATTATATAGTACATTATAATTATAATAATATTTTTATATAATTATAATAATTATATTTTAGTATAGTATATTATACTATATTATGTTATATTATTATAATTATATTGGTTCGAATATGTGACCTTAAGTTTAATGAAAAAAGCTTTCCGATTTGATAGGTAGAGCTTTTGGAGAAAAGCTTCAAATTGAAGCTTTTTCAAATAGAGCTTTTAATAGCTTTTAGAGGAGACAAAAAGAACTTTTAAAAATTTTACTAAATACCATAAAATTACTTAAAAGCTCAACCAAATAGGGCCTAAGAGTAGCATTGAGAAGTTGGTTTACTGAAAGAATGAAAGTCTACTGCATGATATCGACTTGCTTGACAGAAAAGAGAAATTTGTGTTCTTATCCCCGACAAAGTTGGCTACTAAGAAAACTCTATAGAAATCCTTGATTGATATCTATGAAAAAGAGGAGTTTTATTGGCAATAATGGTCAAAGGTATCTTAGCTCAAGGAAGGAGATTGGGGCATGATATTCTTCCACAAGGTTACTTCTGGATGAAAGAGGAGTAACTAGATTGCATCCTTAGTGGATGATAATGGAGGAGAACTTAACTCCTAGAAAGAAATTGTGTCTAAGCTACATGACTTCTTTAAGGATCTCATTGGCATCTTCTCTTCCCTTATAGCCAATGTTTATGGGAATCACCTCTACGGTCACCTTGCAATTGACTTGAGTCCCTTGGTAGATCTATTTTCTTTGGATGAAGCCAAAGATATGGTATTCTCTCTAAGCTTCCAAAGCCTCAAAATTGGATCGAGATTTGATCAAAGATGACATCATAGTTCTTCTGCAAGACTTTCATAAAGGTGCTATAGATATGTATAAGCCAAATTTTGCTAATGTAGTTTTGATCTCTAAGAAGGAAAGCTTACTATTTGTGTATGATTTTCATTTCATCAACCTCCTTAATAGCATATACAAGATTATTTCCAAGATTTTAGCCTTCAAGATTATGCCAAAGATTTTAGCTTTCAAGCTTGCGAGATTTCCACCTCTTCTTATGGATTGAGCCTAATTTGCATTCAACAAAGAAAGATCAATTATGGAGAACTTCATTAATATGTAAGAGATCTTGGCTTTTTGCAGATGATCTAGTACTCCTGAGGTTCTTTGCAAGCTTAACTTTGAGAAAACTTTTGATAGAGTTAATTGTAAGTCTCTTACTGTTGTGGAAGTATTAGTAGCTCGTGGATTCTTTTCCTAATGGATAGAATAGATTTTCTTCTTGCTCTCCTTGGCAACAATGACTGCTTAAGTAAATGGATTAAGTGCAAATAAACACTGTGTCAATAAAATCCACTCTCATTGGCCCTCTTTATTTTGATAGTTGACATGCTCACTAAGTTATTGAAGCAGGTTTTGGACTTGTTCAAGGCATTGAGGATTCTCATTGCTTTGTGATATTAGGAGTTTGCATTTCTCATAATTATCAAGGCTCTTTTTCTTGCTTTTGAAAATATGTCAGACTTTAAGAATAATTTTTATAAAAGTTCAATGATTTGTCTAAATATGGATGTGGAGGTAGCTCGGTCCTTTTGCTACTTTGCTTAATTGCAAGAGAAAAAGTCTTCCATTGATGTGCCTTAGTCTTTCTCTCTATGATTAAAAGATTCTTAAATAATGTTGGATATCGCTTATAGAGAAGACTAAAAGGAGACTTACTCTTGGAAGAGAAGGTACTCTCTATTGGAGGTAGATTATACTTTATTAATTTGATTCTTATAATATTCTATCTTTATGTCTGTGCTTAAACTCTTAATTTGAGTAACTTATAGGAACGATAAGTTAAGGAAAGTTTTTTTCTGATAAGAAAAAGAATCAATTAGTAGATTTTACTATCTAATCAATTGAAAAGTTTTTTGTAGAGATAAGAGAGAAGGTGGCTGAATCTGGCATTGCTACCCAAATAGACATAGAAATATGTAAACAAATATATCAAAGAGAATTTTCTTTGGTTAACTCTTAGCTTTAAAGCTTATTATTCAAAAAATTGTTACGCTATGTAGAAGAGGCAAAAATTATGGAAGGCATCAGTAATATGGAAGGATATATAAAGGAACATATAAATCTTTTGAAACTACATGACCTTTAGACTTGATAACAGAGAGAATATCATATTTTGATAGGTTAATTGGATAGTTCCTATTTCTCTTGCTTACCTTCTCGATGGCCTTTATCGCTATGCTATTACAAAACACTTTTCAGTTGCCTAACTTTAGAACTATAGAGCATAGAAGTGAAAATTTGATCTACATCATCTACTTTTGTCATTAGAATCCTTACAGTTGGAGCAGCTTCAAAGTTTGCATTAATTTCTCTACTTGTCCATTGCCATCCTTAGATGTTCCAATCTAAAAGCTTTGCCATGATAGCAACTATAGTGTTGACTTCTATAAATTCATCAATTATTACGAAGTTATGTACCCCTTTTATCGTGTAGTATGGAAAGCCCATGCTCCTAAAGTCAAAGTTTTTCTTTGATTGGCTTATCTTAACAAGTCGCATACTAGTGATTTCTTAGCCAAAAAAATATGGAGGGTCAACAATAGGTGTGTACTATGCAGAGCCAATTACGAGCCAGTAAACCATTTGTTTACCATATATTCATTCTCGTAGTTGATCTCAAAGGCCTTTGCTGATGGTTTAGGATTGAGTCGACTGTTTTTTGAAATCACTGGTCTTTCGATAGAGTGGAGAAGGAAGAGAGTGTAGATCAAATATAGGAAAAGCTGGGTTCAGTTGATTATAGCATTTATGTGGCATGTGTAGCATAAAAGAAATTCAAAAATTTTTCTCAAGAAATTTACTTCAAAACCAGTCCTTGTAAAATTATTGCTACCTTTAGTTTGTGGGGTAATCTCTATTGTAAAAGCCTTTGGATTCTCATTGAAATTTATGTATTTTTCTTTCTTCCATCTCTATCTCCTTATAGGTGCCTTGTATTTCTTTTTCTTTCTTTTTCTTTTTTTTTTTAATTATTATTCAGGGGGGAGGGGGCGGGGGTGTGGTGGGGGAAGTCCACTTCCCTCACTGTTCCCTCAAATTTTTTTTTTTTATAAAAAAAGGGATTGATGAAATCTCTTCAAATCACTTCTATGATCTAAACTGCAGACCCACGTAGAGAAAACAATGTAATCTTGTGATTCTTGCATGCTTCCTTTTTAATTAGAACAGCGTAGAAAACATAATAATAAAGCCTTAAAGGCTTAAAACATAATTCTGTTACATAATTCTGATTTGAGATACGGGATATCACGAGATGATGTCAGGTGAATGAGAAGAACCATAGAGTAAAACGGATTGCAAATATGTCATTGAAATTCCATTGGTCCCACCTTTATTCAGGTTGAATTTTAAATTTCCAATAATTTATATCCTCACTGAATAATCGTGTTCTTTATTACATGTTGTTTACCTCCATCTTATGGTTGTTATACCTCAAAGGACTGCTGGTCTTTTTCCCTCATCGCATTAGACAAGTCAATCTAGCTGAAGCAAGAAAATCAACTATAAGATACTGATAGCTCGCAGCAGAGCAGTTGGAAAGATATCGTTATGGAGAGAGGCGTAATCGTCCGGCACACATGGGCCTCATTTATTTATTCTGACATGCAAGCCAGCTCCCATTCTACAGGCAAAGGAAAGCCTTCCAGCTCCTCCGCATGCTCACTGAGCTAAACGACTATTTTAGTTAATTTTGTCCAGTGGAGCTAAAAAACTTAAATAAAGAAGTTCACTGTTTTCACGGGAGCAAGACTGGCCGCAAGGGAAACCACCCATGTGGAGAGTGAGAAAGAAGCAGGTCTGGAAGGAGAGATCCTGCATTTAGGGAGATGTTAGGAAGAGGATAAAATATTTTCAAAAAAAAAAAAAAAAAATTGATTGGATGGTGAACCTTCTGCTATAATGGGTAGAAGCTGTTGCTGTACTCAATTCTCTATATTCCCTTTGTGGTGGACTGTGTCCTTGACTTTACCATAGTCAAATAAGGTCCAGTGACTTTGGAAGAAGCTAAAGACATGGTAGAATGAAGAGCCTAGCTTCTTGTCAGTTAGCAGGATGCAGGGTCCATGCATCTGGCTCCTGTCTCTCTGGTCGCCCAGTCCTAGAAGCAATGCCACCGGGTTTTGGGGGAAACCACACGGTTTCCATCCCAAAACCACCTTTCTCACCATCAAAGCTGGATTTTCTCTCACCATGCACCACTTGGCGCTCCTGCTGCTCTCTTAAATGTCCCATGTGTCATCTTTGGAAAAGTGGGGTGAAAGCATGCAACCAGCCTTCTCAAACATCTATATAAGGCCCTCCATCTCTCCCTTACCTCTTCAAAGAAATCAAGACTTCTCTCTTTTTCTCACTTGATCTTCTTGTCCTTCTCTTTTTCTCCTCACACTCTTACCATTCCAAGTAATCATTTTTCTCCTTTCCTGTTCTCATTATTCACCAGTGGCCTAGCGTAGTGCTATACTAAAAGAACCCATGTCTTTTTGTGTAGGCGAATGGCTTTGATTGGGCTTGTTTTGTTTGGTTTTCTCCCACTGTTCACTGCTGCACTTGGGTATGGAGGGGAATGGTCCAGTGCCCATGCCACCTTCTACGGAGGAGGTGATGCTTCTGGGACGATGGGTAAGCTTGTTTTGTTGTTGTAAGACAGGGATGCCATTACATTAAGAAAAGCTCTTTTGTGCTACCATAAAAGTGTGATGACCATTGTCATCTGTTTCCGTGCAGGCGGGGCTTGTGGCTATGGTAACTTGTATAGCCAAGGGTATGGGACTAACACTGCAGCTTTGAGCACCGCCCTCTTTAACAATGGACTGAGCTGCGGGGCTTGTTATGAGATAAGGTGTGTAAATGACCCCAAATGGTGCTTGCCAGGTTCCATTGTGGTCACTGCCACCAATTTCTGCCCACCTAACGATGCCCTCCCCAATGATGCTGGGGGCTGGTGCAACCCACCCCTTCAGCATTTTGACCTCTCTCAGCCTGTCTTCCAGCACATTGCTCAGTACAGAGCTGGTATTGTGCCTGTTACTTATAGAAGGTGGGAACATTTGATTTTGTAATGCATGTTTATTTTTTCTGTGAACATGTTTTTGCTTTTTCTCTTTCCATTTTAGCCATGTCATTGATTCTATAGTTGCAATCATGTGTATTTGTGTAGTCCCTGGCGAACTAGACTCAGTTCAGCTGGTTGGTAAGGTCCCTGGTTTACACCCTGGTGCCATCCTCACTGTATTTTCCAAAATTAAGTATTTGCTTAGTCTCCTCTTGGGGTGTTAGGTGGTACCTTCCTAAATCTTAAGCCACATTTTGTGGTTGACTGGTTTGCTCTGCTGTCAAATCTTTTATTTATTTGTTTACGTAAAAATCCTGGCTTCAGATCTGGTGGACAAATAAAAACAGCCTCTGCTCTCTGTGGGGTTTGTTAGGCTTTCTTTTCTTATAGTAATTTCTCTTCGTTTTCCTCGTTGTTACTGTAAAGTGTCACATATGTCAAGAGGAGCTGAGGTATACTAGCATTGCTCCATGAGATTGTCATATTTCCATAGAAAATGAGTGATCCTTGTGGGTGGTGGGTCAGCTTCACAATTATATTATTAGTTTTCACCCTTGCGAGTTGCCTTTTGTTCCTTAAGAACATGAGATCCGGACTCACTAATTGTCACATATTATAAGAACATCCATAACATCTTGTGGGTCAGCCTGCTGCTTTTCTTGTTGCAGGTTGTGCCAGGTGCCTTTCTACTTCTCTCTTACACCACATTTAGTGTCTTTCTTATGTTTAATTCAGTTCCATTCCTTTTAACCTTAAGGGTAATGGGGTGTAATTCTATCTGCCGGCTTGGTTCTTGGTTTTGGACTGCAGGGTCCCATGCAGGAAGAGGGGGGGCATCAGGTTCACCATCAATGGTCACTCCTACTTCAACCTGGTGCTCATCACCAATGTTGGAGGGGCTGGGGATGTGCAAGCAGTGTCCATCAAAGGATCCAGAACTGGGTGGCAGCCAATGTCCAGGAACTGGGGCCAGAATTGGCAGAGCAACACCTACCTCAATGGCCAGGGCCTCTCCTTCAAGGTCACCACAAGCGACGGCCGCTCTGTAGTCTCTGACAATGTGGCTCCAGCTAGCTGGTCCTTTGGCCAAACCTTCAGTGGGGGGCAATTCCATTAAACCATAAAGATCTATCTTGCAAGCTAATAGTAGGCACTGTACTCGTGGTTTATATTGACAGTTATGTGTCATTAGGACTAGAAGAGTGATTGGTCAAGATTAGAAGGGCTTATTTTACTATGGCTCTTCATAGTATCTGGTTGTGGGTTTCTCTAGGCCTTCTTGCCAGGGAGAAGAAGAGAGAAGAAGAGAGAAGTGTCCTGCTTCTCGCTCTGGGCAAAAATTGGAAGTGGTGGACTGCTAACCACCCGCCAACTAGCTATAAAGGGAGATTTAAAGGTTTTGGCTTCTTTTCTTTGTATGTTTTCCTCTGTGTTCCTTAGCTGTGGTGAGCTTCTTAAAGGAAGAAAGCTCCTTCAGAGGTTATGTAATCAGCTGCTTGCTGAGAGGCTTTGTTATATTGAGCCATTTGCATGCAACCAATTGCTTAGTAATGAAAAGTAATCTTATAATTGGGTGCTAGTACTGAGAATTTCCTTCTCATCTTCCCATGTTGCAGTGATTTAAGTTGTTTAAAACCATGTTAATCATGTCTTGTTAGCATTTGCAACATTTATTTTGGAGACCTGCAAGGATAATCAGGAGTTTGATTAACTTAAAAAAAATTTAGCGCTGCATGTTTAAGAAGGAATTGTTTCAAATGATTTAAGTATCCATTATGTAGATTAACCAGAGATTTGGTGAAAGCAGTGATTGGATGAGAGCAATGAGTTGGGAGGTGCTTTTCTGTGAAGGATTTGGCCATGATAATGACTAATAATGAAAGAGACTGCAACAAGTTGATCCCAGTTGGTGGTGACTCCTAATTAATGGGATGTCAATAATTACAAATGTTAAAGATTATGTTTTATTCTAAATGCCTTTTGCTTTACAACTATATGATGAGCTTTAGGGTCGACGTAAAAAGCTAAATCAATGAAGTTACCAAACTATAGTAGTACATGGACCTAAACTAGTTGAGACTTGGAATGTCATTATCGCCAATGGGATCGATCTTCTTCTTAACACAACTTTCAGGTTATGGACTGAGTGACTTTGGACATGCATCTATTACTTGGCCTATGATTGAGAGATCCACTCCATAAAATTAGCATTAATTTGGATATCTTCAGAAAAAATTCAACAATCACTTAATTTGATTGGGGCCAATTTGCTCTACTTGAACTCGGTGATTAGGCTTGAACCAAACTCTAAAATTCTGAAATTTGTTTGTGCTAGGGTCCTGTTTGGGTTTTGATTGGCTGAATCGAACTTGATGTTAAAAGTGCATAATAGAAACAGAATCAAAACTTGTGAACAGGTAATTGATGCAGTTTAGTTCTGTCTTGACCATTGTAACCATCCAAATAATTGATTTCTATCTGGGTGGACTCTGAATCATCTTGGACAAATGAAATCACACACGCCATGTCAAGCAGAAATTCATCACTTAGAAAATGTAATCACAATCCAGAAGTGTAAGTAGTACTTTATAAGAAATTAAGGACTAATGTTGATGGCTCTCCTACTTTAAATGACTATAATCAGCATTATAACCGTGAAAAGTGACCCTATGTGCCATCTAGCATGGTACATGATAATCAAATTACATTTAGGTCATTTGCTGAAACTACAATTTTGATACATTAGAAAATTTTATGTTATCATCATCTGACGATGTGAACTATCATATGTTCTTGCTTGCTCTAGTTTGGGAACATACTAGGCTAAATAACTTCTCCACTTCCAAGTAACAATTTGGGGATTCTCAAGTTTTCAATCTAGTGGAAGTTACACCCATCACCAGTTGCAATTTTCAGCTATGTGACAAAATAAGATGGTAGGTGATGGATATTTTACAGCAGGGTTTGATGATGAACTTTGCTTTCCCTTCCCTTTTACATATAAACAATTAGATATGTTGTAGAAACTGATGCACCTTCACCTTGGAGCCATCTGTGGAGGAGACATTTCTTCTCATCATAAATATTAGGTGGTTATATTGCTAAAACCATTGTAAAGGAATTGAAGTGTTACAGGTTCAAAACACATAAACAAGCTTTTAATGCAGAAATAAGGTTGCCTGAATCTGACCCTTCTCAAACTTCGCCTTGAATTTTAAGCTTTTAAGGAGATGATGATGCCTTAAAAATCAATTCAAAAAATTCTAATTTTAGGTTGAGAATTTGGAATTCAATTCGAGGGGATTCCTTGCTGCTCTCCTACATATTTGCCTATTTATTAGTCTGCATTGAAGGATCAGGAGCCTTTGGCACATCTGACTCCAATTGAATCAGTTTGGTTCTCTGTCTGCTGCTTATATATTATAGCATCCCCTAAAATCTTCTATGATTACCAATAGCCAGTTCCTTTCAAATATCAAATTATTTTAGTTCCCTGAAAGATTTAACTTTTGTCCAATATCATAGTTATTCCTAAAGAACCTTGTCATTTTTGAAAATTATCTTTTACTTCTTTATGTTCTACGCTGAGAAGTCTCCATACCAAACATCATGTTCTTTTCATAAAATCCAACAGCGCATGCTACTTCTTTTCCACCTCTTCCATACTCAAAAAGACAAGATTTTCCTCGTTGCAAGACTCTCTTCTAGCCTATATCTTAATCAGTGATCAGTGGGAATTTTTTCCTTCTTCCCAATCGATAACCCAATTGCCAATTGGATGCCACATCATTTTTCTCACCACAAAAAGCCTTCACCAATTGCTGGATGTAACAATCATGAACTTCCCAAGTTCCAGCTCCTGGTTCTTGAGGTTCATTGCTGATGTAACTCTTCATTCGATAATTTCCTCGTGGATCACATTTTATATGAAAACTACTGATTAACTACTTGTGAAGGGTGATAAAGACTTTTTAAGTCGGTCGGTCTTCGGAAAAACAACCTTTAAGTCAGTCTTTGAAAAAGGCGTGGAATTTGCTCTAGTGCCCACAAACTCGAGTTACATATTGGTACATGAGATGCCAAGAGAGCATAAGAGTCAACCAATCACAAGTTCTTCTCTTTTGGGGTTAATCTCAAAGTCAATCGACGAGAAGGCTTAAGACATAAAATACATGTGTTTAGTCCCATAGAGACTGTCGGTCGGCTTGTTCAGGCTGAAATTTCAAATGGGGCCATGGTGGGTAATGCTGGCTGCCACCAGCATGAAGCTTGTGCAGATCTTGGAAACATCGGCATCATCAATAATGTGTTCCAGTGGTGTTCCAGTGGTGTGTGATGCCGACGCCGCGATCACCTACCTTATCGCCCATCATTGTCACACTAAATATTACGCCAACAATCATATACAAAATGCTAGCTGCATTTTTATCAAAATTTTCAAAGGCAAATTCTATGATACTCCCAATTGTTCGTTCGTAGTAGCACCGTAAATAAATGGAAGCCTAAAAAGATAAAAGGAATGGTGAAATAAGGCTGAAGTCATTTGAATGGGCTTTGAGTAGATGAGATTCTAGCTCGGTTAAAAAATAATAATAATAAATAAATACTGTAGCTAAATGCTATTACCGAACATACCTTCATCAAAATTTTTAAACATAAATTTGAAGCTGCATACCCTCCTGCAGCTCTATAAAACATATAACAAATAAAATGTGAGCTAGAAAATAAATATATATTATTTTATAATTATTAATGAGTAATATTGATAACATTATCCTATGCCACTTAATTTATATGTCTAGTTTAAACAATGTTAATTTGTAAATTCAATTAAATAGCAAAGTGTTCACGACCGTAACTCATAACAAAGCTTATAATAGTATAATAATGCTAAATTTCATAATTCAGATAGTAACATTATTTCATAATAATTTTTAGATTTATGATTTATATATGTACCTGATTTATATCCTCAGTTCGTAACAATTTCAGACTTAGTGACTTATCATTACATGTTAGATCTAATATTTTGGCATCTGAATTAGTGTTGACCATAGTAGGTAATAATTAGTGTCACATTAAACAATAGCATATTAGGCAATACTCTCATGCAATGAATTTAGATACCTTTTTTTTTTAATATATCACATTTATTTAATTAACTCATTATGTTTCGACAATAGACTGCTCACAACCACACCTTCACCTTGCTAGCGAGAGAGAAAGAGTTACTATATTTTCACTCATAGCTAGCTATAAAAAGAGGTCATATACTTGCATGTTACAGGCATCACATGCCTAGTTTAATTATATCCATCTCTTTTTTTTATATATAATTTATGTAACAATAATGTGCATGATTTATTATCATTATCATTATCACTTAATAAGAATTCAAACTTCATAATAATAACATAATTCATAATAATAGCTTTTTATATAATATTTCTAATCTATAAATAATTATACAATAATAAAGCATATAATATATAATATTAAAATCATACTGGTGATTATGTTTGAAATTTCTTACGAGTACCGCTGGTTAAAAATGTCATCTTAGATAGCAAGGATATTTATTTCATCAAAATTAATTATAAATTAATAAAATTCAAAAATTAACAAATTCACCCCTCTAACAAAATAAATCTTAATTTTTATTTTTTTTAGACTTTTAAAATTGAGTTTTCAACCTTAATTTAATTGCAACCTTTTAATTTAATCATATTAAAAGACATAGCATTTTGCTTTCATGAGATGGCTTATTGATGTGACTTAGGCTAGGTTTTTTTTTGGGGACCGGGCTATAAGACACCTGCACTGATAGCTAGTTTGATCAAAATAATACCACTCTCGCAAAACTAGGGGCTGCAGAGCAAGAAAATGTTAGAGATAGAAGATGCCATATATATAGAGAGAGAGCAAATGCATGGCACCATATATATACCATGCCACCAAGGGGCTAGTTTACATAACCTTTTCCTTTCTTTGTAGAACATAGTTGAAGGTGGGATTTTAGTATGAAGGGCCACTTAGTGGTGGGACTCGAACATTACCGTCATGTAACTATCGACTGCCCTTCACTTGAGAATTCCAAGCCTTTTCCTTTCAGCATACCATGATCTCTACTTTAGTGAGAATCATGGATTACAGGGCCAAGGGCATTTATTTTAAGAAATTCAGGGGAATTGCCCATATCACCTCCCATTCACTATAGGTTGGGAAATAGTGAAATATTTATAGTACCCCGGACACTATGATTTCTTATAATTTATATGTTAGAGCTCTCCTTGAATCAATCAAATAGCAACTCATAATCCCATCCTTTAGTCATGGTAGCATCTTTTTATATGGTTGGGCGTATTTTCGTTAAAGTTATATTAGTACTAGAATATTTCAAAATTTAAATTAGAAAATTAATTGAATTTTGTGATTAGAAGCCTTGATAGAGTTATCTAGTTTTGATGGGATAGGAGAAAGAAGGTTGAGAGGCAAAGAGGGAGATGGAGAAATATGATGGTCAAATACACCAGACGCATAGATTCATCATAGGAGTTGTATTATATAATAAAATAAGTATGGATGGCTGCGTATCCTCAATAATTGAAATGTGGATGCTAAGAATGCCCAAGTCACTGTTTAGTTTAGAAAATTTAGTAATGATAAGTGGCTTCATCAACAAATTAAAATTTATTACATGAACCCTTTTTCTTAATACTTTAGCATGATCAATGATTATTGTATGTACCCATCTTTTTGAGAATAGTCATTGGCATTGCACCATTACTAGTGACAGCAATATCATTGACATACATTGGTATAGCAGTAAACAGAGAATTCTTAGTCTAACTGCAAAGAAAATAAAAGTCCTGTGATCATAGTGCTGCAGCTTGAATAGTGAGAAACTTTGCTGAACTTATACAAGTCCATTTAGTTTTTCCTCTTCTCTTTTTCTTTTAAATAGAAACAACACAATGGATCGGCTTAGGTCCTGTATGCTGTGGCACCACATAAACATCTGAAGACTTTCAGGTGCCAGTAGGTTGCTAGTTTGTTAAACAAAAATTCTTAAGGAGGATTTATTGTTTAGTGGAGTAGAGTGTTGGTGGATCACACGGATGGAAATGAGACTGCGTCCACCCAAAAGCAACTAAGGTCCTTAAGCATGGAAAACAAAGAACCAGAGCCAATTCAGAAAGGTGACGTTTCTTGCATCCAATCACCCACATTGTCCATTTGGACTTGTTTAATGATCTGATTATATTGTAGAATTGTGTGTAAAGATAAACAGATGAACTTAAATCAGCACGAATTGTTTTCAATATTCAGAAACCAGCAAGTCAACTGGGTGGATTAGCTAAAATAGCTAAATCCGGCAAATTGAGTGCCGACTTCCTGCGTTTCGTGTGGCCCACCCTGAGCGAAGCACCCTTGGTGAGGCCGCCAGTTCTTCGGGATCTTCGACCGCCTCAGTTTGAGATGGGGAAACGTAGGGAAACGACATTGAGCCCGGAAAACCAAAGAGAACGAGCCAGTGAAACGAAGGTCCCATTCGTCCGGGAAACGGGTACGGGGAAGAGCGTGCGTATGTATATGCGGCGAGGGCGTTGGCTCTCTTCTCTTCCAGCCGACCTAGAGATCGCGATCTCACCTAGGGTTTGATTCGTTTTCAAACAGGTAGAATTTTTTACCCCTCTAGCCGATCTCTAAAACTCTTTGAATTCTTCTGATCTTCTCATATGATGGATTTTGGTACTGATTTCTCTCTTGTCTCCGCTGGGTTCCTTGGAGCTCAAGAGATACTGGGGCAGCATGAATGGATGATCACAAATTCCATCCCTTGTTTAATGCATTTCGCATTTGTATTTAGTCATAATATGATATATTGTTGCAGTAAGATCATTTTTGGTTAGTCCTTAATGAACCTTCTTTGGAAAATTTGTTAATTTTCATTTGTCCAAGGATGAGTGATGGAGATGTTTTATTTCATCCTTCTTCCTTATGGAGTTTCAGTCTGTTCAAGTTGAAATAATCCTCTTTGATGGTCATGTAATAATGATTTGTTAAACCCGATTGTGCCATGTTCACTAGTTATCTGGCAAGTCTTTTTTTTTTTTTTTTAATTACCAGTCTCTTCAATCCATTGTATTGAATTTCTTACCTTTTCTGCTGTGTTTCCTTTTCCATGTAGAGATATGAGTGAAGAAACTGAAACAGCTTCTTCTCAAAAACGCCCAGCTCCACGGCTAAATGAGAGAATTCTCTCATCCTTGTCAAGGAGATCAGTAGCTGCACATCCTTGGCATGATCTTGAAATAGGTGTGCACTCTAACAATCCTAGTAGCACATTATAGAGGTGCCAATTAACATGATGCATAACAGCTTACTATCCAAAAAATTTGCATGCAGGTCGTGGAGCTCCTTCTGTTTTCAATGTTGTAAGTTATATTATATTTGCATTCCAAAACAAAATGTCATTGTGATGCTCGCTTCTCTAAGGGCATGTTTAGATTAGCTGTTGGCCTTGGCTGTTGGCCAACGACCATCTCATATGGCATTGACCAACGATCACTTAAAGGGATAGATGGCTGTTGGTCAATAGCCACTTAAAAGGTATTCGAACAGTCAATCCAAATAAGGCCTAAATTTATACCCAAAGGAGGGGCTATTTCAGCAAACCCATCTCCAATGCCCACTAAAACAATGGTTGAAGTTTTATGGTATTTTGTCTGGGTCTTGGTTAAAAACAAGGTCTTAAATACCATGAGATGGAGGTGTTCCAGATGCCCAATTGTCCCATCCTGGCCCAGCTATTATCCTAGTTGAACATCCTGGTGGGTGCATGTTAAAATTTTTTAATTTTGAAGATTCCTTCAATCTATAAGATTTCATTGATTTGAAAGGATTTGGTTATTAAGAAAATTTTAATCTTAGTCATTGAAATATTTTCTTAGTTATGGATTAGTTACATTGAGAGATTTTTCTTACATAATTGTATTAGTCTTTCCTTGAATAATTAAGGTTTCGACCCTATAAATATATAACAGCCCTTCTGACTTTTTAATGGTAAAATAATATTGTTAATTTTCTTCTATTTGGAGGTTCAACCCCCTCGAAGTGATTATCAAGAAGTTTATGGTTAGCTAGAGGTGTGATCCCCTTAAAGCGGTTACAGTTATCCCTAATTCTTCATTTTATTTATCATTACGATTAGGGTTCGCAATAGTACATTTCGTCTCTCTTCTTCTTTTCTTTAATTTTTTTTTTTTTTCTTTCCTTTCTTTCTTTTTCTTTTCTTTCTTCTTTCTTTCCTTCATCTTTGTTTTCCTTCTTTCTTTCTTCTTCTCCTTTTCTCTTTCTTTCTTTCATTTCTTTCTTTTTTTCCTTCTTGTCTTTCTTTTTATTCTTCCTTCATTTTTTTTTCTTTTCTTTTTCTTTTTCTTTTTTTTTTTTTCTTCCTTCTTTTTTTCCTTTATTTTTCTTTTTTTTATAGAGAATCGATATCATTTCAGTACCAAACTAGTATGATTCAGTACATAGCATATTGTACCAAAACAACAACATACTAATCACCCCATATCAAACCAACGACGTATCACTTAGGTGAACTGAAAAGTTTCATAGTATAAATTGCTCCATATTGAGCTGAACCATATGATTCAGCACAGTACGGTGCAGTTTGATACGATCCTAGGTTAGTGTGAAATTGGAACAGGACGGTTTGGGGCTATACAGGTCAATTCGATGCCTAGCCCCGTATCGTTTCAAAATGGTGAACCGTAGCGATTTTGCACTGGTACAGTTCAGTATGCCTTATATTGAACGATTTGGTACGATTCAACATAACTTGTTTCTCTCTTTCTTTTTTTTTCTTTTCTTCATTTCTTCTTTTTGTTTTTCTTTTCTTCTTCTTTCTTTCTTTTCTTTCTTTCCTGATTCTTCATGTTTCTACATGTGGATTAATTTCAAAGTCTCACCTCTATCTCAATCCCTTTTCTCAAAGGAATGGGGGATGGCTGGTACACCTCTGGTCCTGCTGGAACTTAAAATCTTAGTTGGAAGTATGCTTGGTGGATTTTCTGTAATTAGATCTGAATTTTGGTTGGTGTTTTAGTTTAGATTGTTGTTTTGGTATGAACATTGATTGGTTTAACTCAGATCTAAGTTCAATAAATTATTAGCAATACTATTTAGAGTCTACATCATGTAAAGAAACTACAATTAGAACCTGCAAGCCTTTCCCCAACCATATGTTGTCAAGTTTTTGATTCCCTGTCCTCCAATCATTTAGTTATTCCCATGAAGGGCTACCTAATGGTCCTATTTTGAGTTTTTTCAAATTCTTTCTCACATCTTTTATCCAACTTAGCTACTTAATAATTAGAGGTCTTTCCCTCTCCTTTCTAAATGCTTCAACATAGATTTTAGTACCTCTTCTTATTGAAGCCTTCTAATATTTCTGTTGTGTATGCCCATACCATCTTAACTGGTACTCCACCAGTTTATCATCAATAAATTCATCTGTTCTTGCTTTTTTAATGCACTCACTCCTTGCTTTATCCTTTTTAGTTTTTTGGCACATTTTTTTTTTAAATTTTTATTTTGTTAAACTTATACTTTTTTTTACCAATCCTTTTTATTCCCCAATATTTTGAGCCACACAACTTTGATTTTTTTTTTTTTTTAAGAATTTTCTCTTAACTTCCAAAGATGCATGTTGGTTCACATGACACTCTAGAAGCACCTTTTTGTTTCTTCTGCCCAGCTTTATTTCTATTGTATGTCTTCATCTCTCTCTCTCTCTACCCACTTTTGTTGGAAGAGCCTAAATAAAAAGAAAATGGTCACTCTATTTTATCTGTTGTTCATCAGTCTTGATAATGGTCATTATTATCTAAGGGTGTCCTCAATTGCATAAGAAGATTGCTTCAGTTATTGACCATGTTTTTAAGATTGCCATCATTTTCCTAAATTTGTATTCCATCACCTATAGACATAATTTTATTGAGTGGTTCATTGGTTTTGGTTGATACATAGCAGTTTCTTGTGGCTTCATTATTCTCACCTTGTGGTACCATAATATTCCTTTAATCATTCAAAAGTCTTGTTTTTGAAACCTTTCCAAGTAAGCTAGTAAGCCAAGTTGATCGATAACTTTACTGATTTTTCTGACCTCATTCTATTTCATCTACCTTTGCATTTTGTATGTTTTCAAGGATTCATCTACCTGATCTCCTTCCAAAATCTCTCTCTCTCTCTCTCTATGCACGTGCACGCGTGCCTGTATGTGTGTATGTCACTTTCCTTTCTTCCATACCTACTTGTAGTCCATGAGGAATAAGGGCATTAGTAATGTTCTCATCTAAACTAACTGGATAACTATTATTATATTTCTTATCTTTTTTAATGATTTTGTCCTTCATATCTCAAACTTTAATTTAATAGCTCATTGTATTGACATCCTCTATATAACTCATCACAGTTGCCGATGTTTGCTATTCTATATGGTTCATTATAAGCGTTCTCTGTTGATTCTCTTTTGCACTATTTTATAGACTTCAAAGTTCCAACAATTCAACTAGAAATCCTTTTTTTATGGGATTAACTTCTTTGCATGCCTTTGCTCTGCTTTATGTAATTGCCCTTTTTTCTTTCCATTGGTGGCACTTACAGTAGGCTGAGTTGTGCTGAACCGATCGTTTTAGCCCATATTAAATTAATCGAAAAACGGTTTGGTTTTGCCTTGTAGTTCGGTACAGACCCTGAACTGGTGCGAACCAGTTCGAACAATGCCAAACCATCCAATTCGATGCGATTTGAGTAGTTTTTAAGTAGGAAGCTATGCTGACTATCATGTGAGCTCACGTCCTCTCTTCTCTCTCTTATTTCTATTTAAAATCATTTAAGTAAACATTCTTATGTAAATGGATACTTAAATGATTTTAAATAAAAATAAGAAAGAGGACTGAGGATGAAAGCTCACGAGAGGCTTTCTGTTTCGTACCGAAAGGAAAAGGAATAAAATTGAAAACCAATGAAAAAATTAAAAAAATTGCAAAAAGTACCGAACTAGCCCAAATTGTCGGTGCACTGGCAGTTCAGTTTAGTACTATGGTCCGGTACCGGTTCAATATTGGTTTGCGTTCAACGGACGTTAGTGGCTCTATCAAACAATTTTGAAAAATACACTAACATTAATGCATCCTTGCTCATTTTTCACACAACAAAATATATTATTCGGCCCAGGTTATCATATGCAAAAATTATGTTGACTTTCTAATCATTTGGAGCATAAGCATATTTTCTTTGAACAAAATGTATTTGACGAGCTTCTATCAAGCTTTATTTACTTGTCTTCTCTTGAATGCATATTGTTATATTCTCTTATTAATTTTCTTCTTTTGTTTTCCTTGTCTGATCTAAAGTGGGTGTTGATTGTCCTAGACTTTTTCCTTCTCTGTCTAAAATCTCATTGATCTCTATATGTCTTCCAAGTTTTCTCTTCTTTCTTTATTTCTTCCCAGCTGTTATCACTCTTATGCTTCAACCTGGAATCACTGCAATCCCCAAATTCTTGATGAGCTATGTGAGTTCGTAGATGCAAATGAAGGTGTATATGTTGTATTCTAAATATTGAGTTTAACCTTGGAAGTAAGATAGGAAGTTGCAAGTAAGGATTTGAGAAGGCATGAAGATGTGAGAGACAGCCATTTATAAGAATAAATGATAGATAAATTCATCGAATGGATTCATGAGTGTT
Source organism: Metroxylon sagu (assembly GCA_017589505.3). Taxonomy (NCBI): domain Eukaryota; kingdom Viridiplantae; phylum Streptophyta; class Magnoliopsida; order Arecales; family Arecaceae; genus Metroxylon; species Metroxylon sagu. The sequence continues at coordinate 464,623 of JACVBY030000468.1, read as the reverse complement.
ATTAAAAAGCTGCCTGTATCCTATATTAAATATTTTATGATAGATGCTATAATCTTTTATGTGGAAGATAATAATTTGTATCTTGAATTCAGAAGAGGCTTTTTGAAGAAGAATCAGGAAATTATATGGAACTCCTTGGTTCACTTGACTAAGAGGAGGTTCCACAAGTTTCTGAAGAAGAATTGGGAAATTATATGGAACTCCTTGGTTCACTTGACTAATAGGAGATTCCAAAAATTTTTGACTTTATAGATTTTGGGAAGTTCAGTTCATAATCCCTCATGTCAAATGAATTTTGGTGGAAACTGGGAAGGGTAATGGAGAAAAGAGTCATCTTTATTTTGGCTTCTCTATTCCTACAAGGAGGCCTAAATTCTTAGCATTTTTTGAGAAGTTAATAAAATGGAGGCATGCTAGTGATGACACCCCATGAAAAGATGTAGTAAACTTCAATTGATAATGCCACTTAATAAATGGGTAAAATTTGGAGCTTGTTGTTGTTGTAAAAGAGACATTGGAAATCCAAGACAAAAGGTATTCGGCAGCTGCAAGAGATGCTAAATAGACCATCTACCTGGCTTATTTTGGCCCTATATGGAGAAACTTCTATAGGGTGGAGGCTTACACTTCGGGAAGTAATGATTTTGACTGTATTCAGCATGGTTCTACTAGTTTGCTTGGTTTTCTTGATAAATCTAGATAGAAGGGTGTTATCTATAAGAACCACTTGACCTTTTATTTCGTGAAATTCTTTTAAGTCTTTGTCAAGCACATAGCACTGCTATACCCTACTATTTTTCATTTATTTACTATTACGCTCAGCATACCTGTGGAAGGAAAAGAAATAAAATAAAAATAAAAACTGCAATATAGACAGGAGTTTGAACTTCTTTGGCATTTAATTTTAGTTTACTATTCCTGATGCATCTGCTCTATTTCATTTTTTTTTCCATGTGGTTTAGGTTGTGGAGATAACAAAAGGAAGTAAAGTTAAATATGAACTTGACAAGAAAACAGGACTGATTAAGGTATGCTAGTTCTGCTCTGGCCTCATCTGATGATGTCTGAGATGTGTGTGGCATATTAGCATTGATGTCTATTTTAAGTAAAAGGTTTTTCTCCTTTGGAGACCAAGATACAATGTCTGCAATTGCTTAAATTTCTAGCATCCCCTTGAAGAAAAAGATTGTGATGCTTCAGGCTATTGACATGCCTTTTGTTTTGTTTTGCAAATTAATAAGCCCTTCATTCATCTTTCTTCATTAATGAAGTTCATGATAAAATGTGATCTCAGGTTGACCGTGTCTTGTATTCATCAGTGGTCTATCCTCATAATTATGGTTTCATACCACGCACACTTTGCGATGATGGCGACCCAATGGATGTTTTGGTTTTGATGCAGGTGATTTGAAAATTTATACCACTCATCAACAACTTGATTTGGGCTACTCAATTATATCTTTCTCGTATATATCTATTTATTTTTTATCTAACAAAACTACTTGATATGATTGTCAAAAATTTCAATGAATCCTCCCGAGTTTCTCAATCTAATTTCTTCTTTTGGGGAAACTGTACGTTGGTTATTAACTGCTCTTTTCCAGATATTCTTTATTTTCTCTATATAATCATTATCAAGTATTGAATTTGTATCTCTAACAATGTTATTATCATAAGAACATTGTTCCATGAATTGCTGAAAGATTCTTGAATACTCTCAAATTTTTTCTGACTAAAAGATTCTCCCATTTATTCTCAGGTAAGTAAATGGATCAATATTTTTCAATTTTTCGCTAATTTTGTAATTTATTCTTGAATTATTGAAAATTAACTTAACAAACTTGTGCGTATTACAAATTAATGAAGCTGTATTGTGGCTGACAATGGTACTTCTCGCTACTCACTCTTGTTCTTCTCTATCCAAAGCTGGTATTTACATTAACAAATATATAAATATGCCAATTATATTACATTTTATATTTTGTTAAACTTTTGTTTTCTTCAAGATTTAAATCCAAATTCTTTCTGTATGTTTGTTAAGTCCTCTGTAATTTTATAACTCCAAAACTTTGCCCAACCTGTTTAGAACACTGACTTGTGACCAGTTATTAGAAACAGTTGAAAGTAATATTTATTTGAACAACCAATATTGGAGCAGGAACCAGTCCTTCCTGGTTGCTTTCTTCGAGCAAGGGCCATTGGGCTTATGCCTATGATTGATCAGGTAGCATACTTTGTAGCACATATATAGCACATGACTTATAATTTCTTTTCTTTTCCTTTTCTTCTTAACTTTAATCTGAGTTTCATGCCTACTTGTTCTGATGACAGGGTGAGAAAGATGATAAGATTATTGCAGTTTGCGCTGATGATCCTGAGTACCGCCATTACAATGATCTAAATGAGTTGTCTCCTCATCGTCTTGCTGAAATTCGACGCTTCTTTGAAGACTGTATCCTTTTTATTCTTACCTAATTCTTAAAGAACTTTCATCTGCTTGTTTATAAAATATTCGACTACCCTCTTAGGAACGCTAGAATCCTTGACAATGATATAGACAAAAAGAATGAGAATAAGGAAGTTGCAGTCAATGAATTTTTGCCTGCGATTACTGCCCAGGAAGCCATCAAGCGCTCAATGTAAGTTGGTGTCAGCTACTACTTGCTCGTGAGAGCAAGCTTAACTTATCCTCCATTACTTCAGTGCCAAACATCTCAAATTCACATTCATAGTTACAATGGAAATTAGTTCATAAGCTAGTCATTGATTATTTTTTCAGAACATGGATTGCATGGCCACTTTGATAGCTATTGACTGGTGTTACTGACCAAACGCATGCTTGTTCCTATGTTCCTCTTCTGAAAATATCTTTCTGGTGCATGCCACTGCAGGGATCTTTATGGTGAATATGTCGTGCAGAGCTTGAGGCGTTAGAATGGTGTGGCTTATTTTCTTTAATAATACATTCCTCCGGCTGAATAGAGTGGGGAGACAGAAAAAAACTCATCCTTTTATCAATTTAACTCTTTAATTTAGAATTTTGGTTTTTGCTGTATCATTACTTCAATAATGGTTGCCTACATCTGAAACAGTGATCAGATCACAGTAATGTCTGATAGTTTTTCACCGTTGGTTTTTGCCTGATTTTATCCATTCAATGTTGCATCTTGTTCTGTGGTTCTATGAAGCTATAAAGCATGCTATTTGGGTTGAACCGCTAACTTGGTCAATTTTAGCGGGCTAGCAATGTTGAATTGTGCAATATTTATGGATCTTTTTAGCCAGTTCTGTGGTCAGTTCTATGGATTACCATAACTTGTAGCAATGTTTAAGCAATTGAGATAAGCCTAACACTTGAATTTTTTCACTCTAGAATGATATCTTAGCATATTTATGCTTACAGGAATCATTCATTGCTCGCTTTTCTGTCATCTGGAAACTTATTTTGAAAACAATACTCATAATTTGGGTTATATATTTCCTGTAGTTGGCTTATTCATGGATCATCTTCTATGCAATTAACTTCATGTTTCTATTCAGAAAGAGATGGACCATCTATTAGCTTACCATCTTCAGGTTCTCTGTTCTCGTAATCTGATGATTGATGTATTGATGATCCAACTAAAAATCTATCAGAACTTTTTCTTAAACTGTTAAGAGTGTTAATATGAAGAATTTTGCAATGCTGACAGACTTTGTTCCACGTTCTCGCTCTAAAATTAGATACCATGTGGAATGAGTGAAAACAGGAACTCGTTTAGTGGGAAAAATAAATTATCCTCTTACAGGGAATCTTCTAGTTCTTAATATGACAGTGTGACATGCTTCTGAGTTATTTTATTATGTTTTTGAGCAACGGTTCATATTGATGCGAGAATAAATAGTTATCTTTTGGTTAAAACAAGTTCATTGGTGAAAATTTATTTGTACGTGTTTGTCTAAGGTTTGCATAGGTGCTTGTTTTATAGCTGACATCACAACGTAGGAATCGCTTCTCAATTTTATTTTGTCCATCATAGTGATGCTTGAATGCAAGGACTGTGAAGATGGATTTCAACTGTTATTTGGTAAAACTGGTATCCTCGTCTCCATTTATCGTTTTGTGAATAATGAGTAACAGGGTGCAGATAGAACAAGGGCAGGTTGGGTTGGGTTCGACCCTAATCTAATCTAATCTCTAAATCCCACAATTGTAACTCATTCAACCTGGTTTTTGATTGGAATTTCTCCAATCCCCACTCTGTCTTAAGCTAAATTTGGATTGTATTGTATTAGAGGAGTTAGGTTGGGACATATTTATTAGATTATATTAGGTTAAATAGGAAATTTAAGGTAGGAAAAATGGTTTGGGATATTGTTGTTTTGATAAATTTTTGTGGGTTCGAAGTGTTAATAATCATTAATAAATTTTAATTATATATTTCTATATAATTTAATCAAATTTAAGATATAATTATATAAAGAGTTTGATTTGGCTACACTGGGCAAAACCTTTACTCAAATTAAATTTAAAATAGTTGATATAAATAATATATAGGTTATATATATAAGAAAATTCATACAAATTATTTATCTATTAAATATTAGGTTGGGTTGGATTTAACTTAGATTGAAAGTCAAATCTAATATAATTCTACTCAAGGTTATAGAACTTGTTAGGATGGGTTTTTGGTTGATCCCAACCCTCGTTGCATCTTTTACTAAGGTTTAAAATAATGCATTGCCTCGTTATAACGGCTTCCCATTGAAATTATTATTGATCATTACAACAGATATGATGGCCTTTTTTGATCTTAAAAAGCAAATTTACAAATTTTTAATATTAAAATAATTGTTAATGCAATGGTTGTTAGTATTATAATGAAAAATAATGGATAATAATAAAAAAAAAAGGATATAACTTAGGTACAATTTATTAGGTATTTGCCATCAAATTCTTCAGTTAGAAAGATGAGGGCAAACACATGTCACTTGTTAGGCACACTGATTGTACACATATCATTTATTCAACAACAAAAAAATATCTAACTAAAGTTTTGTCGATATATATTTATACATATTCACATGCATATGTATATATATGCATATATCTATACAAGTATACATAGACTTAGCTACATTTACATGTAACTAAACCTAAATATGATCACCTCTGCTACCATTAAATTCATACGAATCTCAAAATCAAAAAGCCACCAATTAACCATCATTATTTGTTTTAAAAAAAAGAGATATTTATGAGACAGGATAATACAGCGCATGCCTCTACCATAGAAACATACCACGTTCTACTAAAGTGAAAGAAACCGGGACAATACAACGTATGCCTTCAGTATACACCTCTACCATAGAAATATGCCACATCCTATTAAAGTGAAAGAAACCGGGACAATACAACGTATGCCTTCAATATACACCTCTACCATAGAAATATGCCACATCCTATTAAAGTGAAAGAAGCCACTTGTGCAGTGACTTACGCTAAATGCTAAAAGATGCAAACTAGAGCCTTTGGTATACACTAGATACTAAAAGAGATGCAAACTAGAGCCTTTGGTATAAATGACACAGGGATATAATATATGTGATGTTATATTATACCTCTGTGTTGTTATATGATATCCTTGTGCTGCTATATTATATCTATGCCACTATATTATATCCTTTTACTCTCGTATCATATTCTTATACTATGATATGGCATATTTTTATAGCAGTAGCATGGGCTATATTGTCTGATTTAAAGCAGGTAATGGTAGTTAACATATGGCTTTTAGCTTCGAAATCCGTGTGAATTTAATGATGGGGAGGTAATCAGATTTGGGCTTAGCTGCACATAAATGTAGCCAAGTTCAACTCTCTCTATCTCTCTATACATATACACACATATACATGGAATCCTTGGGATAATCTTATAGTTCCTATCCTATCAAGTGGAGATGATGGAATGGTCCATGAATTTTCCTTCCTTTTACTATATTTCGCTCAAAGGAGAGATGGAGTGCATTAAGCACAAGAAAATGATTCAATTTTAGAGCCAAAAATCATAGCTTTTCAATGAGCATTCAAAAAGATTTTTCGAGCACTTTGACTAAAGTGCTAAGCTAGGCCTAATTTATTCCCTTTCATCTCTATGAATCAAGAAAGGCCACTTGATACATTCTAAGTAGTCCAACCCTCTCAAATTAAAAAAAAATAACTGCTTATAAATGTGAGACTTGTGTGGAATCTAAAATCGCTAAAAAAAGTTATAAATATGGTGAAAGAGAAACCAAATTACTAAGTTTAATCTATCTATATGAGTGTGGGAGTGGATCACTTTCTATAAGAAGAAGGCAGTTCTCTAAAGTGGTTATAAACATCTAGGTATAGTGCATAGTTTATTCGTGCTAAATAATTGATTGCTCAAACCTGATAATTGAAGTTTCTTATTGACCAAATGGTATAGAAAGTAGAGTGAAAGAGATGAAATAATCGAGTTAATAAGGATAAGCCTACCACTAAAGATACAGGTTTACCCTCCCAAATTGCCAACTTGGGAGTTCAATTTTTGAAGTATAGAGACCTCTACTCAGATTTGCCTGATTTATTTTTTTAAAGCTAAGGGGAAGATCCAAGTACTGAAAAGGAAGAGATGTAGATCTGCAGTGGAGCCAACAAGCACACAAAGGTCGTGGCAAGATGCTATCTTAAGTTGATTAAAAAAATCTGAGATCAACTCAGGCGTACAGGATGGCCTTTGATACAGCGATGTTCTCCTCCCTAAGACTTCTTAGTAAAGATGAGGCGATCTTGTAGTACGCCGGTACCCCAACTACCACCACTAGTAGCCCAAGCATACGTGAGATATGGTCACATGGACGAAGCAGCCAAAAACAAACTCCACAAAGAAAAGAGAGATTGTGTGATGAGAGCAAAAGATATCACCCACCCTCCCCTTTTGTCTCCAGAGCTGGTCTGAAAAGCTGGGGACCAGAAATGCTCTCGTCCTACGTCCTACATCATACCTCAGCCATGCTTCCTTCTGTAGTACTCCCCAAGATTTTCCTAGTAGAACCACTTTCAAAATACCAACAGTGTCACACCTCGATCTCCATCAACTTGCCCATAATTCCCAGCTCCCCAAAGGACGTGGATGGTGCTGACAAGCACCCCCACACCCCTTCCTTGGATCCTCTCTCGTGTAGGCCACCCTCTCGACCTTCCAACGCTAGAAGAAGCATTTCCTTCCAATGGTCCATCACTGATAACATGGACCAACGACGCTGCCACTGTCTCGTTGGAAGAAAATACTCTCGGATGTCGACAGAGATCCGTCGTCCTTGCTTCTCTACTTCGTATACCATATCATATGGTCACCATTCATATTATTTCCTTGCGCCACTGAGCCAACTTCTCTCAATCCTTTGAAGATTGAACTACTGCTCCATGTAATTTTTTTCTTATCATAGTTTTAGCACTAATTAATTATTAAGCATGATCCGTTAAGTAATTCAAGCCGAGTTCAAAGTCCCCTTGTTGAGCCATCATGCTCTTTATGAGAGCACTGAGCAAGTAAATGGGGGGGGGTCTGATGAGCATTTAGTAGTTCTACAGTTAGGATTGCTTGGCCTGCTGCACCTTCCTCAGCTGTGTGACTCCGCACTAACTCTCCGAATTTCCGTAGCCATCCATCTTCGCAGTTTGGCAGCTCACCCAGCATTAGTTACACTGTATTAATTGTCTGTCCCTCTGTTGTTTGGCCCCCAACCAAAGTGCTCAGTACCCAATTATTAACCGTACCTTGCTCTACCAAACAACAAAACCAAAAAGAAAGAGAACGATTTTAATAGATCGACGGACCTCCCATATATGGGCCAATTTGAACGATATTAATGGTTGCAGCCAGAATTACGGGAAGTGTTTCAAGTCTTCTGATAATTAAGAAATACTATTCCAGATAAAGTGAGACCAAGCGATGGTCCCTGCTCTGTCTCTCTCTCTGGTCAGTAATGATTACTAAGACAAACCTAAGGGAGCATTCGAAATCCAAATTGAAGCACCATAGTAACCACAGACCTATAGAGATTATTATTCTATGATAATTTTTGATTTATTTTTGATTCATGATAATATAATATTACTAAAAAATTATATTCCTAACAATTTTATATTTAATAATTAAATAATTAAAAATATAATATTATCATATTTGGTTTGCTGTAATAATATTAGTTCAGATTTTTAAAAATGTAAGTTTTTTATATTGCCATATTCTTGAATTCGATTCACATTTTATTATAAATCTTTTTTATCTTTTAATTAATTACCTTTTTTATCCTCAAATATGACATGTTTTAGTAAAAAGCCGAGGGTTCTTTATGAAATTATTTTATATACACTTAAATATTTATATATATTATATATTATATTATTGAAATATTAAATGATATTTTTAATATAAATAGTATTATATATTATATAAATATAATATTAAATATTTAAAATATCAAGTGCATATTAAATATATAATTATATTAGATATTATTAAATATTTATATAAAAGTTAAGAGTATAATTTGAGATTATTAGGCTTTCATAATCTTAAATACCCATTTTTCGAAAGGGAATTAGATTATCATTATTTGTGGTAATCTTAAATTATTGAGAATCAAATATTACTGCTCAGTGTACCATGTTTAATTACTAAATATGGTAATCGGCATGATAATCTTAAATTAATAAAGTGGAAAATGGCTTCTAAGATGATAGGATTTATATTGATATAATATTATTATTTCTAATATGCAATGTTTCAGTGATTAAAAATCTATAGGTATCCATGATTTATCCATCTAGTGTGCATTGGGAATTTAAGATCACTATCTACATAACACCAAAACTATAAAATATTTTACAACTATCATGACACTCTATTGTTATTTCATATTATTTATTATTATAACATTTATATTAAATTATAATATATAATAATATTATAATATCATAATAATATTATGATCTTATAATATTATTATTTTATATTATTATAGATATAATCTTATACTATTAAATTATATTATTTTAATAAATTTAAATTATTGAGTGTCTTTTCCTTTATGGATGCGAGGCATTGCTTCAAATCTCAATCTAAGATCATGGTACCGAGATGATCTTAGCGACCCCTCCTCAACAACAAATTAGGATTATTATATCGTATTATGATCCCAAAACTTCTACTTGAAATACCAATGATCTTGAACAGATCATTCTATACCAAACACCATCCAAGACTATAATGTTATAAGGAGCTAAGGGTGCATTTGATTCACCAATGGAATCAAAGCGCATGAGATTGTCAATCCCATCCGAGTAGTTTCAAAAACACAAGAGAGGGCTACGGTTAGCCAATCCAATGTTTTTTTGACATGGATTACTAGTGAAATGATGATTTTTCAATCAAGGCATAGCCATATAATTTAAAATTATTCGGATTTATATGTGGTTTCGTTGAGCGCGTTCGTTTTGAGCAACTCTTTTTGTTAAATTGCCTTTGAACGATTAGATGCCTTTAAAACGTTTACTCCCCAATGCCATACATAGGCTTTGGAGCTCCCGACACTGGTTCACAACTGCCGAGACTATTCATGGCAGGCCGACCCCATACGGCTTACTCACTTGCAGGCATGCTTTCAATAAAAAACCAATCATTCATCTGTTGTTGCTGAAAATCTTTTATTATTATTAAATTCCATTGTTCTGTCGACTTAATTAATCTGTGCAATATTAACATCCAAAGTGCTTAACATTTTTTAAGAACAATCCAATTAGTGGTCAACTCTGCTTGATAACTTAACGCCAAGGCTCGAGGCTTGGAGTGTGTGTCCTAAGTGTTGAGATCTACAACCACCGGATCCCCTTCCTTTTCTATCAAAATAAATAAATGAAAAGTTGGATGGATGGATTGGTTATACCCAAGATTAATAACAAATCCTATCCTTCTAAACTAAAAGTTATTTCAATTGATAATATAACGATGAAGATGCTAAAAAAGTTTGCCTTAAAATTTACAAGTTCAGGATGAAAAGGTTTTTTATATCTAACTAATACTTTAATCCTAATCTATATAGCCTTAAAATTCAAAAAGCAAAGCATGATATATTTCTATATATGTGTAGAACTCTACTTCTACTCCTTGTAATATACTATATATTCCTCCTTTGTATAAATATAGGAGATCTTAGCTTTCAAAGTGGTTCTGACTTTGACTTAGAGACCCAAATTTAAACCCTAAGAGCCCTGATCCTAGGGCATCTCTAGTAACTCAAAAAGTTATTGTGAGAGTTCAAGAGAGATTCTTATTGGGTATACGTGGATTTAAGGATTTGTGAGAGAATATTTGATAGGGAAGAAATCCTAGCAATTCCAAAGTTTAGTGAGAAATAGTCCTTATAATGTTCAATTCTTTTTTATAGTAAAATTTTCTACTCTCTTTCATCTATGTATATAGACCAATGGGCTGAACTATGTAATCCATGTTTTTCTCTGTTGTTTGATTTTAATCTCTTATTATCTTCATTGATCTTTTATTTTCTGCATGCTTTTATTATACCAGATAATATTAATACTTTTATTATCATAACAAATGATATTAAAACTAAGATCTAATATATATATATATATATAAAAGAAAGCGACGGTAGAAACATCAATCTTTTAGTTCCTAGTAGCCAGCCACAAACTAGATCTTGAAACAATACAGTATCTATATAAATCTTAAGATGTGTTGTCTTATACCTAATCTGATTCTTTGAAATTGCAGCACGAATCTCGAAGCTATATATGGAGGCATAGGGGGAGGGGGGAGAAGAAGCACCACCGATGACGGCACCTGGTTACCGGACGCTCAGGAGGAGGCCGACTGATATTATTCATCGAACCTAAGCGCACGGTGGTCTCCAAGGTCCAGAGATTCTACCATCGGAGGTCCTCTCAGTTGCGTTTTTGGCCATCGTTGGAGAAGAGGCTCTGGAGCACCAGCGGTGAGGCAGCTGCAGAGGAGCTCGATTGGGGCTTTCGGATGACACTAGCTGCGTGACGATCTTTGGGGTGAATTGATGAAACAGAGGAGGACGGAAGGCCATCTGGCGTTCGGACGGTAGCAGCGACAGCAACTCTGAGATCGATCGATGGCGATGGATCCGGCATCACTGGAGCACGAGATACAGCGACTGGAAGATTCCAGTGTTGTGGGTTTTGGTGATTCATGTGGAGAAGATCCCTAAATAGAGGATCCAATCGACCATGTGGCAGAGGACGAGCGTCATCACGTCTTCGGAGAAGATGGAAACCAGAGACTCTTCCCTTGTTTTGTGATTCAGCTGCAGGTGAACAAGAAGAAGGACGAAGAAGAAAAAAAAAAAAAAAAAAAAATCCCATCTCATTGAATTTGCTATTCCAACTGGAATAAGATCGAAATAAGTCTGGCATAATTTGAATAAGGTTGGAATAGATAGAGTAACTATTCCAAAAAAAGTTATTTGGTGAGCTTGGTTGAATAAGAAGGCTATTAGAAGATTGAGAAGCCAATTTGGTTGGAGCCCAGTAGGTTGAAGAGGCTTGTTTAGTTCAGTTGGTTGAGAAACTTGTTTGAAAAGTCCAATCAGTTGAGAGGCTATCTTGATAAGCTCAATTAATTGAAAAGTCTATTATGTGAAGCTCAATAGATTGTGAGGCCTATTTAATAAGTTTAATTGATTGAAAAACTTATTTGGTAAACTCAATCAAATACTAATTTGATGAGCTTAATTGAGAAACTAATTTGATGAGCTGAGTTAGTTGAGAAACTTATTTGGTGGGACTAGTCGATTAAAGGATTTATTTGGTAAATTTAAGTTAGTTGAGAGGCCTGTTTAGTGAGATCAATTGATGGACAGGCTTTTTTGATGAACTTAATCGATTGAAAATCTTGTTTAGTAAGCTTAATTAGAGGACAACCTTATTTGGTAAGCTTAATTAGCTAAAAAGTTTATTTAGTGGAGCTCAATTAGTTAAAAGACTTATTTGATAGAGCTCAATTGGTTGGGAGCCTTATTTGATGAGCATAGCCGGACGAGAAGCTTATTTGGTGAGCTCAATTAGTCAAGAGGCTTATTTGATGAAGCTTAATTAATTGAGAGTCATATTTGGTAAGCTTAATCAAGAGGCAACTATTATTCAAGAATTAGATGTTTTGTTTGGACTTAATCGGTACATGTAGCACATAAGTTATACCTTTTTTAAGCATGTAGAGAATATAGAGAGAGATTTTAACTTTTTTTTCAGCATCGCTTGAAAATTTAAGTTAAGGTGAAGATTTATTAAAGTTTTGATGCTGAAAAAATTCAAGTCAAAGTGAAGATTTATTAGAGATTTCTTGAAATTTATAAGCTCGTTTCTATATCCAACCAAGACTTTAGTCCTAATCTGTGTAATCTTGGAATTCAAAAGATAAAGCAGGATATATTTTCATATATGTGTAGGACTCTAGTCTCAGTCTTTGTAGTAAACTGTATATTCCTCTTTTATGTAAGTACAAATAATCCTAAGTTTTAAGGTGGATCTAGTTTGGCTTTGGTTTAGGCCTAGGCTCCATGAGCCCTAGCCCTAGGCATCCTAGGTAACAAGAGAGTTATTATGAGAGTTCAAGAAAAGGCTCTGTTGGGTGTATGTAGGTTTAAGGATCTATCAAAGAAAGTTCTTGAGATCCTAGTAATTTCAGAGTCTGATGAGAAACAATCCTTATAACTTTCATAAAATTTTCTACTCTCCTTCGTCCATGAACATAGACCAATGTGCTGAACCACATAATCCTTGTATTTTTCTTTCTTATTTGATTTTACTCTTTTGTCTTCCTCATTGATCTTTTGCTTCCTATGCACTTTTTATCATAACAAGTGATATTAGAGCTTTTTCATATTATAACAACTGGTATCAGATCTTGCTCCCATTATAACAAGTGCAATCGAATCCATTATCGTCAAATTGTTACACATCATCCACTTTTTATCATAACAAGTGATATTAGAGCTTTTTCATATTATAACAACTGGTATCAGAACTTACTCCCATTATAACAGGTGCAATCGAATCCATGATCGTCAAATTGTTACACATCATCTAATTGAAACAAGAACTATTATCCATTATAAATTGCTAGCATTTCAAATCTATGATCAAGTAAATAACTCTATAAAGAAAGAGATTGAATCGAAAATGGAAAGATTTGCAATAGATATACATTTTGTCGTTACTTTGGAAAAAAATCTTTTGATTTGAATATGTCAGATACTTTTGCCTCGATTGATTAAATAGTCTTTCTCAACAAAATATATGTTTTTCTTTTTTTATCAATGGAAAAAACAAAAAAAAGAGAATTGCTGTGAATGAACAATGAACAAGAAAATTACTGCCTAGACTATTAATGACTGTCTGACTGCCAATTTTTCATATAATGATTTGCTTTTCAGACTATCCCATGGGGTCTGAAGATCTTTTTATCATCATAATTTAACTGCACTCATTTTGAGGCATACATTTTATAAGCTCTTCAAAGATGGGTGTTCCTCCTTAATTAGTTAGTGTTAATGCCAGTGCTAATTCCTACATAGAAAAACTGAAAATTATGCCAGTTGATATTAGAATATCAAAGCTGCAATCAGCTGTCTCAAATTATTTTATTACATCATAAACATAGACCATGATCTCTAATAAAAATGATTATCTTTATCCATGATCTTGTAATGATGTAAATAAATCAGGAGTCGATTGCCACATATTTGCTTTTTTTTCATTCTTTTCAGGTTTGTTGTGGACTTAACAATGCTTGAGTTAGACAATAATGGGACCGATAATATTATATGGATGGAAATATTGGGCAATTATAGGCACATAAAAAGCATGGGTTCTGCAGAGAATGAAGGTGAATATGTTCTATAATTTAAAATGAAAGTGACTTGGATTTGCTTGAAAGGGTAACAAATTTTGAATGTTTAATGTGAAAGAAGGTTCTAAAAAGATTTTATTGATGGAGGATATAAATCTTTATTTAAGTGAACATCAAAGGAGTTACAAAGTCAAATGTCTCATAGATCATGCAGGGCTGCATCACTTGGAAGTTGCCAATATCATTCTAGCATCCTTTTAAGGGTCATAATTTAGATATAATGAGAGATTCACCTGCCAAAATTTCTCAAACTACTGCTATCACCTTTTTCGGATTCATTTATTCCAGGCTTTTATACAGTTTCCTTGTATGAACTTGTTGTCATCGTCCTTCAGTTTTAAGTGCAGGGTCCACCCCAGACCTTGCGAACTGTTGGGAGTTCTGTTTGTTTTCTGCTGCTCCTTGGCACCACTCCCTCCCAAATGCAGGCACCCAGCACACCTTTAAATGCTCGATTCCTTGGGTTGGTTGTACACTTAAAATGGCTTCAGTGCATGTGCATGCATTCATTTAACTGAACCCGTTGGTCTGGACTTGATCCCAACCAACTGGTGATCTAAAACTACAGCAGAATGCGAGCTATGGGCTAAGATGAGTCAGATTGGTGGAGCTGTCAAGATCTGAAATAGGTTCCCAAGAAGTCAATCGTGTCAGCCAACTAATACAGCATTCATCAATAAGCAAACAGTCCAAGAATAATCAAAATATGTAACATCTTTTTTATGGACGCTCCCGGATTTAATGATTTGGGAGATACTTTGTCATGATCCATGCCAATTGGGGTTCTTTTATTCAAACATATTTGATTTCACCATAAAAGGTATTTAATAGTTGCATAGTTAATTTAATGATCAGAATGTCCTTGTTCTTCACCATGACTTTTTATTTTCCTCATACAGGCTCCTACTTTATATGAGATGGATTTTATCTAAATCTATTAAATTGCTCAGTTCCGGACATATTGTGAATGATTAAATTTTTCTTTGATTGAAGGAGTTTGTGTTCATACATTTATATGAAGTTTTATGAGATGAAGTTTTATAATGTAAACTTTGCTACCTTCTAATTCTAGATTAGCTTAGTGAACTATAATCCTCCTTGGTACCCCTCTCTTGTTATAGAAACTTTCTGATGATAACTGTGATGGTTATTTGCTGTCACTATTGAGTTTGAGACATTTTGTACAGAGAAATAGCTGCCAATCAATTGAGCTAACAATTATTGGCATCTTGGTGAGATCTTTCAGTTATATTATTCTATATTTATTTCAATTTGAGGTTGTACGAATTTATACTAATGAGTGTTTAGTACCATATCAGTCATATATTAAAAAGATCTTAAATACTTAAATAAGATCAGAGAGCCCAAATAACACATTTTTAACTAATCTTTTTAGTTGAACTCCTAAATTTTGAGAAATGGCATCAAAATGGATCCTTCCAATAGTCTATAGGGTAGGAAATATTGCAAATGAGCTCTTTTAAGGCTAATCACGAGCTGATCATAATATTTGTGATTATGATTAGATTTAGATTTGGACTTTAGCTTGATGGGACACTAGGGTTTACAAAAGGAAAATATGTGAAAGTCCATGCTAGCGAGTGTCTAGTCCAACGTTAGCTATATATTAGAAAGTCCTAAGTACTTATATACGATCAAGAAGTTTAAATAATACCTTGACTGACTAGCTTCTTTTTGAGTGCCATACTGGGTTGGATCGTGTTTTTGGCATCTGCAATCTATGGTGGTCTTTGAATTAACTGGCTGAGAATGCTGAAGCTTATCCTTCATTATTCTCTCTCTAGGCTCCAGGTAATCGAGGTTCTCTACTTAACTGCTAACCTGAGAGCTTCCCCACCATATATATACCTTGGACTCTCTCTGTATACAATCCTCAGAGCTACTTAACTTGCTTTCTTTCACCATAAACCAGCTATGGAACAATAAATTCCTCTTTTGAGACATCTTTCTGGACGCAAATAAGGAATGGCTTGATCCTGAGAGTATTCTCCAAAGCATTCAGCTAGACTGGAGTCCTACCAAAGATAAGAACATTCATGTGGCTTGCTCTCAAAAGCCAACCCTATATGGGGGAGTTCTTGTTAAGAACAATGGATGTCCTTCATACAGAAGTCACTCTAGGTTTATGTCACATCTTTAGCTGTATTGCCGTTCTCCAAAGGTATCTGCAGACTAAAGGACAACTGGGAGTCCTATCACCCCACTGTGGATTGCATAGAGAAAGAAAAGAGTGAAAGGGCACTTGAAACCAGCTTGAAATCAGCATGTTTTGGCAATATCTTTAGAGTATTTGGTACGTTGTCTTCCACAAAGATTCTTTCGCCTTGACATACACTGAAGGCTGCTATGCTTCTGTTCAAGGACTAGTCAACTTTAGGGCCCAAGAATGCAAAATTGAGTTGTCTCAAGTTCCAGGAAGTAGGCAAAATTAATCATTCTTTGTTTCTTTGTTCTCTATTTCACTTTTTATTTCAAACATCATCCAAAAGAGACTAATATATTATTTGTATACATTGATCTTATGCAAGTATTCAAAATCTAACCGGTAAATAAACAATTAAGACTAATTAAATGTATATTAGCATGAATACTTATATTAATATTATAAAGAACTACTAAACCAGCAAGGCCTTTTTTTTTTAATCTAAAAACTGTATTTATTAGCTTGGGCAACTCAATCTCTCGTGCTCCCTTCAGGGAAGGTACGTTCCTGTGACACTATTCATATCATATAATAAAACGTCTGCCTCTGCCGTCTGCGTTTCCACAGGGTGAGTAATGGTGTTTGAGCAAAGGAGAAAGGCCATTGCAGGGTTTTCCTTCTGACAGTGGTGTGGAATAGGCCTGCAAGTTTGTACATTCCTCATATAGAAACATGCAAACCCCTTGAATAGTTTTTCCTTTGGGATGCACTGTTCATGACTCTGTGATTGAGTTGAGAAACACACAATAGGATATTGTATAATAACAAGGACATAATCTATAGGAAACAAAAAATGAGAACTGTCAAAGAATTCTATCTTTAGCATAAAATTATATCTTAGCAGTGCTTTAATTGTGAGACTGAAAGATGAAGTAGTTTCAAGAGTAACTGCGAAACATTTTGGGACTAGATTGTAATTAAAGTCATCAAAGTTACAAACACACACTCCTCCAATAGAAGCAAGTCAGTATCAGAGAGAGAGAGAGAGAGAGAGAGAGAGAGAGAGAGAGAGAGAGAGACGTGGAGGAAAAAATTAATAACCTTTTTGGACTCCACCTTTTAGTTCAGACTCATGTCAATTTTCTTATATTTTTTATTTCTTTCTTTGCTGCCACCCAGCTAACTCCCCTCTCCGGTTAGACGCGCGTGTGCGTGCGTGCGTGCGTGTGCGTGTGTGTGTGTGTGTGTGAGAGAGAGAGAGAGAGAAAGAGAGAGAGAGAGAGAGAGAGAGGTATTTACTAGGGTTGGGGTTTGACAGCGTAGAGGGTGTCAGGACTCAGTGCTTGGCCTTTGAAAAGAAAGCTGCGTGTAGCCTTCACCGCAGGGCTCAGGCTACCAGACACAATACTAGAGTTTCTTTTGTCAAGCAAGGGGCGGACAACCATCAGGACAGTTGGCTAGCGAGATAGGGGGACCCTCCTTACATGCCACACGTGTGGTGAATGGACACAACACGTGTGGTTTGAGTCAGAAGGCCTCGTTAAATGAGTGTCAACTGTGAAGGAAAAGGGCTGGGTGAGCTCAAGGGGTTCAAAAGAGAGTGGAGAAGCAGTGTGGATTTCTGCTATAATATAACACTCGGATTCTGTCAATCTGGTAACACTTTCATACGCACTCTCTTCTTCTCATTCTCTCTCTTTCCTCCTCCCTCTTTCTGTTTAGGATGTCTCTGAAGCAGTGTAATGGAAGCCAAGGCTTGAGGAGCTTCCCATCCTCTTCTTCCTCTTCCAAGGGGTTGTTTGCTGAGATGGGTACTCTCTCCATCAATTCAGCTTCTTCGGCGGAGAGTTATTTCTCCACCACCAAGGGCTCAGAGAAGACCTTTTGCACTTCCTCTCTGATGAGGAATTATATTGGTCTGGAGTACCGTCCACCACAAAACAGTGAGGATGGTGGTGCGAAGTGGGCTGATGCCAGTGATGGCTTTGGAGAGAACCACTTCAAAGCCTCCGGAGAAGAGAGCCTAGAGGGAGAGAACAGAAATGAGGTGTCATTGGGAGGAAGGGAGATTGCTGACTGTGGCCAGTCAAAGCTCTGTGTGAGAGGCCATTGGAGGCCTGCAGAAGACTCCAAGCTCAGAGAGCTAGTGGCCTTCTATGGCCCTCAGAATTGGAACCTCATAGCAGAGAAGCTGGAAGGCAGATCAGGTAAAAATAGAAAGGAAAAAAAAAAAATCATCTCCTCTCTGTTGTACATTGTTGCTGTTGCTGTGACCGCTTTGTTATTAGAATATAGTTGGTTGGTTGTTTTGAGTTTGAAGGCTGAGATCTTGATTTGTTTTTCTTTTGTTTTATTTCTTTATCATCATTGGTGTTGGGGTTCAAGGGAAGAGCTGTAGGCTGAGGTGGTTCAACCAGCTGGACCCCAGGATCAATAGGAAGGCTTTCACTGAAGAAGAGGAGGAGAAGCTAATGGCTGCTCACAGATTGTATGGGAATAAGTGGGCTATGATTGCCAAGCTCTTTCCTGGGAGGACAGACAATGCTGTCAAGAACCACTGGCATGTGATCATGGCTAGGAAATATAGGGAGCAATCCCATGCCTACAGGAGGAGGAAGCTTAGCCAAGTTGTCCACAGGAGACTGGAGGATGGTGCAGGAACCTCAGTATCCTGTGGCTTCAACACCAGTCTACACCTCTCCTTCACACGTCATTCTCTTGCCAGAGGTGGGTCCAATGGCTCATATCACATCGCAACTGGTGGGGGTGGAGAGGATTCAGATCAGGCACCTTATGATTTCCTTACTGGTGTGTTCTCCCTATCCCTAATCATTGCTACTATGTTCATCATATTTACTATCATTTTCTGGGGAAACTCATTTTCTTCTCAATTTTTTTTTTTTTTTTTAAAAAAAAGAAAAGATACCATCATGATCAACATCATCATCATGCTAGTCACTGCAGTTTCTGTTGCATTTTGGTTCTTGTGCTTCCTCTAGTTGGTTTTCCCCATGAAGGAGGGTCTAGTTCCATGGCCTATTGATTGCTACTCTCATAGTTGAAATTGTGCATTTAGTTCAACAGTACTTGTGAAGCCTTCTCCTTTACTGTCTAAATAACAAAAAGGTTTTCTTTTTTTCCCCAGACTTCAAGAAAGTTTTTGAATTTCCTTGCACTTTATGACTTGAATTTTTTCAATGTTTTCTTGGAACGTTAAGTGAAGTAGTAACTAGATCCTGCCAATATACACAGAAGGGCAAGCTTGCAGAGGGAAAAAAAACTGGACCTGATGCCCTCAGTAATTTATTTCCCAGCAGTCAGTAGGTTAACACTCACAGTGACCAACTATAAAAGGAAAAAAAAAAAATCTTTCTCAATATATATATATATATATATAAGAAAAAGAATTGAGAGGGATAAAGTTGCAAAGAAGTGAAGTGACTGTCATATCTGATGGTGAAATAATTCTCCACTGTGTGCACACAACTGCTTCACTGTTTGGTTGGTTCAATCAATAGCAGGCATCGAAGGTCAAGACAAGACAACAAGCTTCAACGGCACCAACAGCTGGTGTCTGGATACACCAAGAGACGAGTCCTTCATGGGTTTTTACTCCCAACACCCATTTATGGTGGCTACGCAGCAGTCAAGCTACCACCCATCCTACTTTTCAGACCACTCCACGGCGTCAGCAGCGTCAGGAGTTTCAGCTGCTGAATCATCATCATCATCATCGTTCAAGAAGAATGTAGAAAATGGCCACTTTGAATCCACGACCTCACCACCTTTCATAGATTTCCTCGGAGTAGGAGCCACTTGAGGGAGAGAGTGCCAGAGAAGCCAAAGAAGCGAAGATGAAGAAGGCTGACAAGGAGGTCATGAACCCATATAACATGATGGACAAATGAGAGCGCCATTGTGAGTTAGGTAGCACAAGTAACAGGAGACAGTATAATCGCTTGAGCTCGTTTTCCATGTGAGTGGCCACCTGGTCCACCTCAGTTGGAACCAAATCCTTTCATCAAAGTTGAGATATAGTTATTTTAGTATCAATTGCAAGCCACCCTACTCTTCTTCACCCCTTCCCCACCAGCCCCACAATGCGATCGATAGAAATTTTTAGCCTATGTAAAAGGACCAAAGTATTGACTAAATAAGAGCAAAACACTAGATGCCCCTTTATGAATGATTGTTGCGTGGAAGGGGAGCACAGCAGACGCCACTAACGTCACCATGACTGCTGTTGGCTGCCATCCCTTCTATCTCTTGAGAAACATGTCAAGAGTCTGAAAGCAGACCGCCAAGAAGCATAACACACAACACCAATTAGTGTCAGCTATCTCTAGAACTCAAGATCCAAGAAACAACAATTAAAACAAGTAATAATGGCAGAAGAAAAAAATTTGAAAGAGAAAAAATAATTAATCAAGATGCTCTCCCTCTTTCTCTCTCAACTCTCTTTCTCTCTCTCTCCGATAATAATGCCTGATAATACTCTAAAGCTAAGATTATATATACTTATATACAGAAGAGATCAATCGTATTCTATAAAGATTAAAATTTATGTCCCAACAAGATTAGAAATTTAACTTCTATTCACTCACTATAAAGTTTGTTAAAGTTAATAATTAGTCTTTACTACTAATTGATAAAATTGTTAAAATAAAAAATTAATTCTTACTATTAAAGAATAAAATTGTTAAGATTAAAAATTAATCTTAATTTTAAAAAAATTTATAATGACTTCCAATACTCTTCCTTGCAAACTTCATGCTAACAATACTAAGCTTATTGTGTAAAGTTTCGAATCACTCAATCATAATCCTTTAGTGAAAATATTAGCTAATTGATCCTTCGTAGAAAACAAAAACAAATTAACTTCTTCATCTGCAATATTTTCTATAATAAAATGATGATAAACTTTGATATGCTTCATTCTTGCATAGAACATCGAATTTCTTGCTAATTCGATAACATTTTTATTATCAAAATAAAAAGAAACAGTATAATCAATGTTTTAACCTAAATAATGAAGTAACAGAGACAATTTTACTCATGTACAGCTATCGCAACTGCAGATAAACAAAAAAAGAAAAAATATAATTAATTCCTTCAATACCTGCTATGGGTAGCCCTAATTAATTCGGCTGCTTTCAGTTTATGCGGTAGTTAAACAGTCAGCAAGAAGATTGCGGTAAAAGAAACTGGAATCAAAGACAGCGAAAGAATGTACTCGAATTTTCTCTATGGATGAAATTTCCATTTCAATTGCTTTTTATACAACTTGGATTAAGAAAAGAAGAAAACAAATGAAAAAGAGGTCGATATCAGCAAAAGCCGATCTCCATAAACTTGACAAACTCTTTGAAATCAATCCTGCCATCTCGGTTTTCATCATACACAGCAATCATCCGTTCGCATGAATCCAGTCCTGATCCTTCTCTGAAGCCCAGCTTGATGAGAACCCTCTGCAGCTCACCTGCATCAATGAACCCATCTCTGTTCTCATCAAAGACACAGAAGGCCTCCTTGACTTCCTCCAAACTAGGCTCCTCCTCAAATACAGTGGAAAGTTCATCAGAGCCCATGCAATCCTTCAGCTGTTCTCCTTCCTGGGCACAACACAGCCCCATCCCTCGCATAACAATCTCCACATCTTCTCTGCTAAGCTTTATGTCACCTCTAGGCTGGCTTGGTGTATTCTTCATCAGTTGCTCATCAAGAACCATCAACGACCAAGGGAAGAGCTCGGTGTCGGGATGGAGGAAGGATAAGGATCTCAGGGAGAACTTCTGAAGTGCCATGATGAAACAGCTTAGTATTCTGTGAAAGAAGAGGAGTCCAACTGGCTCTGCCAAAGAGAGGGAGCGATAGAGGCTGCGGGCTGATGCCTTCTCCATTGGTTTCTAGTGTTTGGGTGCGTGAGAGAGAAGTGGGATAAGGAGAGGTTTGAGGTGTATTGGTATTGGTTTGATGAGAGGAGGGTGATGGAGGTGAAGGCTTTTTTATAGAGCAGAAGGGACAGCTAGTGCAGTCGTCCAGAGAGGAAGGTGCCTATGGTGGTGAGATCTCCCACAGAGTGATGGCTGGTATTAGCAAACAAAACAAGTCGCCATGAGGAGAGGGGGATGATGGAGAGTTGGGGCTTGACTGGAGGAAGCAGCCAGGATCCTAGTTTTGTGGGACTTGTTCGCCCTTGACCTGAAGGAATCTTCCAAGAAGAGGAGCAGGCAGGCTTGCTTTTTTGGAATGATATTATAATGAGTTGTCTACCAACACCTGTTAGTAAACTTAAGCTTGCCCTTTGCCCCTCCCAGTTTTGCAGGCCAAGAAAGAAAATAATCTAAAGCAAAGACTTGTATTTCATTAAAGAAGCATAAATTTTATGAGATAGGAATTTTGTGGGAAAGCAAAGTTATATATGCAAATTCAATTAGTTCTAGATTAATAAAACTTTGGCAAGAGATGGTTAAAACTTGGCTTAACCTCACAATAACATTCGCTTGTATTAGCAACTCGGTCCAAAGTTACCAACTGAGAACTCACTTCCCTGTTTCATTGAATCATTGTCCAACTATTGGTTGCCGAAGATCTTGGACTGTCCTCAGATAAGGACTTAGCTATGGGTGTGGGAGGCTGGAAGGTGCAAATGGAAGGACCAAACTAGAACCAAGAAATAGGATGGAAAATTGGTGCAAAGTTGACTTGGAATCACCTAAGGTGATGCTAACTCTGTTTCCCTAATTTTTCTCTAAACAACTCTTTTTCCACGGACATTTTGTATGAGGACAGCTGGGGAAACGGGTCCAAGAGACCTTCTGTAGAACATTTAGTGCTAGCAGTGGAAAAGAAACAATGATGATAGTGAATTTTCCATGAAATTAGTATTTTTCCAAAGGATGACTTGATCATCACGTAATTCATTTGCTGGAAGCCTCCAAGCGTTCTTCTAGCTACATTCTAATTTTTCTCTTGAAGGCTCCTTCCCCATATCATTTCCACTAGCTTTTGTTTCTGAGGTCAAAATATCATCAGGTTCACCATAAACTTGCCCTGTTCTTTGTTGAGTTGTAGTTGCTTTAGCTTGCAGTCCTGTTTCAAGAGAAAACATATATTACCATGAAATTTAAATGCTTTCCATTAATATTCTAACAAACTCTCATGACTTATTTGTGTTAGAACTTATAAATTGTAAAATGACATAAGTTGTTGGCCCAGTTTCTTTCCTGGATAAAAAGAGAATGCAAACTCTTAGGATTCCCTGTCTATCATTAAAAACCAACATGATAAGAGAGCCTACAAGCAACAGTGATATGATAAATAATGATTAGGTAATCTAACATGATTATAATGATATTATTAAGTATGAAACTTTGATGTAAAAAAAATCATGACATTTCCCTCAAGAAAAGGAATCATTAGTTATATGCAAGATATCTCTTGAAAACGAGCGGTGACTGTAGGGATAGTTAGTGGGATAATTGCAATAAAGAACGCTTGATTGATAGTAATTCATCTTAATAATCTAAAATTATCAGATAAATTATCATATTTGATAATTAAATATGATAATCTGAATGATTTAATTTCTGATAATCTAGCATTACTATAAATCATAAAAATCTGATTCTCTTATAATCAATTATGCTCAATTTCTATTTAATAATATTTAATTTAATTATATATTTAATATGCACTTAATAATATCTAAATATTTAATATTATATTATATATTACCAATATTAAATATATATATATATATAATATATTATATTAATATTAGATTTAATAATAATATAATATTTAATATTATTATATATAATAATATATAAATTTAAAAATTTGAAATCATAAATATTTATAATCTTTCTGCGTACTAACCAATGTATCATAATTTTACCAAATGCCCTCTCGGTACCAACTTTCTAATGTGAAGTCCAAAGAAGTGCTGGGAAATTTTTCTATATGAAATTTATATCTTGAATTCTTGAGTGAAACCTTTACTTTATCTGTTCTATAATGTTCAATTCTATTTATTTATTTATTTATTTATTTATTTTGTAAAGTATTCTTCATGACTTTTCGGGAAGATTCTCGTTTCAGCTCTACGATTGAGTTCTTCCATCCGTGACGTTGTAGTTGTTCAATTCCATTTATTTATTTTGTAAAATATTCTTCATGTCTTTTCTCAAAAATCTCGCTCCAACTCTTCATGCGAAGCTTCACCCGTGCTTCAACTTTGGACTCTATTTTTTTCAACGCACGTGCCTTGTGCCAATATATTATTCGATTTATAATGTCAAATTCTTTGCACGTCTTATACTAATCTATTCTACCATATAACATCGATTCTTCTTCTTCTTCTTCTTCTTCTTCTCTCCTTTGTTTTCATCTCATTTTTTCTCTCCTTATCCCATGTGTTTCCTCCTTTTCTATATGCCACAAGATCAAAATAAAATCACACGATGCATCTAACGTTCAACATTCTAACCATAGATAATTTAAAAGCTTTGATGTTTGGCTGCGCTAATTTTAAAAGATTTTAGTACAATTCTAGCCGGAAGAACTATGAAAAATACAAGGCAAAGAATCATTCAATTTTGATATGATTCGATAGATACCTAAGTTACAAGGACATACCAGCAATAGATCCTATACACAATTTTTACAAACTTTACATGCGCTGGCTCTTAATCAAAACTACTCATAAGATTATTCTCTAAATAAATCATAATAAATCTCTAAACAAACCATGGCAATCTAACTGTAGCAATCTTATTGCCTCCAGAGGTTTAGGTAATGCCACGTTATGAGTTGATGGGGATGTTATTCTTATTTTTTTCCCCGTATTATCTCTAGAAACAAGGTACTTTCGTGAAAGAAGAAAATATTAATGATGGAATGTTCTTTAGCATGCAAGAATGATATAATTTATTATTAATATAATATAATATATTAAAATTTTTAATTAATTTTATATTACATATTAATATAAATAATCAAAATATTATGTTAAATTATATGTAATAATTAATTATTTTAATATAGTTATATTTATATAATTATTATTATTATTATTATAGAATTTTTTATATACTAATATATTAATAAAATTTAATATTACATAATAAAATATTACATTTTCCATATAAATTTTTATTAAAATAATAATAATTTAATAATATTATTAATTATTATAATATATTATTTATTTTATTTATATTTATTTAATAATATAATAAAATAGTATATATTGTGAATATAATATGTATTTTACATTATAAATATATATTATATTTTTAAATATAATAAATATATAATTATTATTATTATTATTATTATTATATACTAATTATTATACTATTTATAGCTTATTAATAATATTTTGTAATATTTAATTGTATAAATAGTTATAATAATTATTTATTTAAAATAATATTATGTATATTATATTTCATATAAAATAATTATTTTATATTAATTAATTATATTATATATATATATATATATATATAATATACTATTACTATGTGTTAATTATATATTTTATATAATATATAATTATTATATTTAAAAATATTGTTCTATTTTGATTTTTTAAATTTTATTTATTTATTTATTTACTTATTTTGAAATTTTAACCTGCTTTCGAGGATGAACCCTTCGGTTCCGAACCAAGAGTTCCCTTATCGTCTTCGTGAGATCTTGGACCTCTTTGTCGTTTCCCGTTTTCGTTCGCGTGACGCCCTCCTTCCGATCGGACCATCAGAAGTCCCCCAGGCACCAGGGTGAGGGGGATGAGGCCTCGAAATCCGACGACGGGCCGGCGAACCGCCACGTCGCCCGCCAGGGACCGGCCCCTCCACTCGCTCGGCCCTGAACCGGTTGCCTCCTCCTCCGCCTCCCGCCGCTCCTCTCGGGTCTCCGCCTCCCTCCTCGACGGCCAGTTCCCGTTGGAGGAGGCCGTTTCGGACTTCCCACCGGAGCTCTACGACGGCGGAAGGTGGCCGAGCCCAGCGGAACCCAGGAGCTTCCCCCACAGCGTGAAGCAGCAGTGCTGGGAGAAGGCGGAGAAGGTGAAGGGCCGCGACCCCGACCGGTGGCGCCGCGACCCCCTCGGCAACCTCGTCTTCCGGAAGCTCGTTGGCTGCCCCGGCTGCCTCTGCCACGACTACGATCACATACTCCCCTACTCCAAGGTATCGACTTGATACAGTTCCTCTAACGGTTTCTATTTTTATTCGAAGAAAATTAGGTTTTTTTGGTATGTCCCCTCTTGTTTGGAGCTTTTGTCATGCAGCTTCTCTTCAAATGGAGAGCAAATGGTGTAACTTCTGTGATTTTTCTATCTGGGTTCATGTTTGTCGTTCTAATCTTGGATTTGTGATGGCGGCTTTTAGAATCAGGGGTTTTGTGAAGTGGTTTCCAATAAGGTGTTGAGAAAGGAACGACCTTTATCATAGTATATGGCGGTTGTTCTTGGATTCGTTTCAAAGGATGTTAATAATCTTATCTTAAATTTGCTGCATTAATTTGTTTCTTCTTTAGTTTGATTGCTGCGTTCCTGCAAGAGCAAATGGGAATTTATACGGTACACTATTAGGCCATGATTGAAAATATTACAGGTTTTAAGAAGGTGGTATTTGAGACACATTATAGTTTATGTCGATGAGTGACAAGTTTTGGTGGAAAAATTGGGAATAATTACACTAAAGGTTTCTAAAAATGAAAAGAAAAAAAAAATGCCTCAGAGGCCTTGGGAAAGGAAATATAAACTGAGTGAGATCTGTGAGCTCCAGACTATCTAGTCATGTTTGCAAAATGGCAAATCCATGAACCTCAACTTTTAATATGTAAATGTGGAGGTTTGAATCTATCCACCTCAGGCCTGAATCTCCATGCGAGATTTGGACTTATTATGTAAGTTAAATCTCCTTCATATCTGTGCACGAACAATAGAAATGCACCACAAAGCACAAGCAGCAACTTCAAAACAGAAATAACAAGAGACCAAGAATTTTTATGTGGATAACCCTATCACTATAACTATCTAACCTTTTCCCAACTATTTGAGGTTGGCTTATATGGAGAACCTGCAATGTGGGAAAATGATGGGTTCTGGTCTAGATCGACCATGGACGATCCACAATGATGGCATTTTGGTATTATATTGTATGTTATCCAGTTGTTAGAGGGTGAATGCTTCAAGAGAACACCCATTGAATTTCAACCAAAAAAAAAAAAAAAAGAAGTTATTTATCTAAGAAAGTGAATTTCTTTGTTTTCTCTCATCTAAGATGTCTGCATTGAACGATTAGAACTTCTACATTTCCTTCTTTCCCTTGAAGCTTCACAAAGAAGAAGTAAAGAAGATCAAAAGATCTGGGCTAACTTTCCCCACCTTCCAAAACAAGCCAGGTCCCTTAAAACTTCTTGTGGAAATAGACTTTTCAAGCATAAAGAAAAATAAGAGAATAAGAGTGATAGTGTGGAGGGAATTCAGGTGGCTGTGCCTTCGTACCTTATGACTTATTTGTGATTTTTTTTCCTTTGATGTGGGTCCCACCCAAATATAACAACGAATACCTTAATAGGAGGAATCATAGAATTTACATTGATTAGATTGCACGAAACCTTTCAATGGACTGGTGAGGCCAATAAAGAGGGGGCATAGGCATACTATAAGGTTCATACTAGAGGTAGGAACAGAGTTCTGTAAATGCTTGCATCGACTCTGAATTTAGTCCTCAGTGGGGAGGAATGATTAAAGGGGATTCCCAAAACTTACTTCAAATTGTTGAGATAAGTTTTGCTGATAACAGATTTGGATTTGATTGTTAATGTTATTGTCGAGCAAAACATGATTGGCAATGTGAGTCAAATAAAACTTAGGATTATGAGCTGTTTTTGAATTGGTAAAGTGACGGTTAATTTTTGTCTGTTGAAGGGTTCGACAATTGAAATTATTGAGATCTAACCTCCCTCCTTTTCATATTTTGTTAGCATATACATTGGAGTGAGAGAAAGATTTGAAGTCTAACCCTGATACAACCAAGTGGATAGTTTGGATAATGTGCTCAATGTGTCTTGTGTGATTTCCACCTGCCAATGAACTTGTTAAAGATCCTGTGTTGAATGCTAAAAGGAGGAGGCATTGGTACAAAAGAAACTGGAGTAATAAAGGTTGCTGGAGATATAGAAGGAAAGGAAAAGTCGCATTATTGCTAGCTATCATAATTCTTAATGGAGAACTTCTAAAAGTGGTTTAGCTACTTCAAGACAAGCAGTTTAACTACTTTGAAGCCAGAGATTAGGAATTAAAAAGATCTTTTTTTCCATTCTCTAGCTTCTTTTATTGAAATTTTTTTTTAATTGAAAAAAAGATAGTTTGAAAAGTCATACTCCTTTTGATAGAACTAATTCGAAGTTTTATCTTTAAACATTAGGTTCTTTTGTTTTCTAAAATTTGATCGCATTAGACATTAGAAGAACTATAAAATTTTATAATTATGTGGATTATATTGAAGTGTTATCAAAACAATCGAGTCTATCAAAAAGAGCTTCAGATCTCATGGTTGGAATATGCCGAGGTTCATGACAAGAAGCTGCAATTAATGAGACGTTAGCTTTCCCAAAAAGAAAAACAACAAATGATGATGATGATAACAGTAAACTGAAATTACATCATGATAAAATGTAGAAGAGTAGGAGATGTATGATGCATGCTGAAAAGGATGAAAGATCAGAGTAGTCCCTATATACAAGATGATAAAACTGATTTCTACTTTTGTAAAATGATAAATAACTAAATTAGGTTTTATAAATAACTAAATGCATAACTAAATCATTTCTACAACTCTTTATTTCCAAAACTGATTTCTAAAACTCCTAATAAAGAGTTGTAGGTTTTGGAAACTCTAGAGCTAATGGATGATTTGTGTATTAGAGGTTGCATCCTTGTTCCTTTGGATAGATGACATGTAAGCAGTTATTATAGCTATAAATGACAGCATTTATAAAGGTCTGAAACCATGTGCCACTACAGCTTGAGTTTTGATGGGAGAGAACAATGGTATTCTCTTGATTTGTGTGGTAAGATATTGCTTTTGAAATTTCTTTAGTTTAGCACCATGTCCCTATTGACATCTGCTTAATTTTTGTAATCATTGGAGTGCATAGTTATTCGAAGAGAAGAAATGTAGTTCTCATTCTTTGGAAATTGGAACTCAAAGTTTTTAATTACTTGATTATAATTATAAATTGTTTATGTTCCTAACGTAGAAAACTGGAAGGGTGGAAAATGCAAATTGTTCATAAAAATTTGAAGGATCTATTCGCATGTATTAGGGCTAAGGTTTTAAATCTTGTAAGAGAGGCGTCTCAATTTTTTCACGTAACGAGACGCTCCACATCCCATTCCATCCCAATCTCTAACCCAATTAAACATTCCGGTACTTTCTTGAGATACTTTTTTCTTAAAAAAAGATTATTTATGATGCTTTAGTATTTTATTTGATTTTTAATTATATTTAAACTTTAAAGTTATATTTTAATGATAAATTAGATTTATTTAAAATTGACGCTATAATGAATTAGGACCGAGATGGGATGGGACGATCAAGACTGATCCCGAAATTGACATTGTAATGATAAATTAGATTTATTTAAAATTGATGCTATAATGAATTATGATCGAAACGGAATAAGATGATCAGACTGATCCCGAAATCTTTCTGGGATGGGATGTGATAGCCGAGACAACCCCTATCCCACTGAAACTTAAATCACTAATTAGAGCTTATAAATCTAATAAGCCATTTGAAAACAGAGAAGTGATGATTTGCTATTTATTAAGACACAATCAAAGAAATATATTCTTCTAATGGATTAGCATTTTTTTTGTTAGAAAATGCATGGATTATTACTAAACTGTGGAAAGGTATGTTAGAAATTTCTAGTATCATTTGGCGGTGCATATTTCATATCATTGAATGTGTAAGATATTTTGGATGATTGGTGAATAGTAGTTTTCTTAGTCTAAGGAAATGTTCTGTGCAAAATTTTTTATTAATCAAGACCGGAAAAAAAAAGGTTTTTCATGCCATCTTCGGTTGTGCATGAATATACAGATAAAAGAATGATTGAAAGGGAAAGGATGGGATGTGATTTACAAACAGAGCACAAACTCTGGATGGCTGAGGGAAGTGTCATTCTTTTAGTCATGGTTAAAATGTGTGTCTGTGTGCATATAATTCTAGAGCCTGCTCTATTTGTTTTTTCATCTGATGTTACGTAGTTTCATCCTCAGAAGATCTCCTCTTTTGCTCACTCATCTATATTCGTAGCTTCTCTTGATCCGATATATTATTAATCAGTAAATGTAATTTTTCAAATTGCCATTTAATTGGTCTTAGCAATGGTGAATATATAGTAGTTGGTATGCTTCTTAACAATGAGGTGTCGGACCCCCTGCGCCCCCCTCCCCCCCAAAAAAAAAAAAACCAAAATCCTTTTTCTCTTCCCATTTGATGTATGGTTAGCTTGACATTTATCGCTATTATTTGCAAATTACAGGGTGGCAAGAGCACCTTGGAGAATTGCCAAGTTTTGCAGGTAAGTGTGCTATTATTTTTCTCAGTATTCTCTTTCTCCTCTCCCCCCTCCAACCTACCTGTATTCTTGGCAATGGGAACTCTTACAGCTGAATGATTATAATGTCACTGTTATGATTATCATGGATGGAATGATTTGATACGTGCAATTCAGAATTCTTGCTTGTCTGTGATGATATTTTTCACTGAAATTTTATATTTCATGAATTGGCAGCAGAATCCATCAGACTAAAGTTACTCTTTTACAGGTGTTTTGATTTAAAGTCTAAGCTAAAGCAGGTGGCCTTACACAAAGCCTCTCTCTTTTCTACAAAGTCTTAATGTATTGGAGATCTTGGATATTTAACCCGAGAAGAAAAAAAAGATAAAACATGTTTGATAAAGTTATCTTTGCTAAGCAACAAATGCGTAAAAAATATATGATGAAACTACAAAGGCTGGCTTGATTAGTTTTATTTATTCTCATCTAATTTTGTCAGATAATTTCCTATAACAAAATCCATGTATGTAGAGCCCTGCTTTAGTGATGAAACTGTAATAATTACTAGAACTTCTTGGAGTCTTCCATTGTGTTCTTTCAAATCTTATTTTAGGGGAAATGTTTAAGTCATCTAAAACTGGTGGTGTAGCCTGTTTCTTTCTAGAATAATGATATAAAGTACAAAAAAATAAAACAAAATAGAAAAAGCCTATATCCATTTAGCTATATGCTGGCTAACAGTTGAACAATGGGTCCTAGATGCAGATAAATTGTTTTCCTCTGACAGGATATGTTTCCCTGCTTCTAATAATAATTACAAAAACTGTCCTGGGAGTTGGTTCGGGAGGGTTTCTTAGTTTTTAGCTTTTTTTTAATTATTATTTGATGTGCCTCTCCTTTGCCTATGTCTTTATTCAGATTAGATAGAAAAAGGGAAAAAGTGAAAAACAGAACTTTATTATCAAAATTTCACTATAGAGTAAAACTAGGTATTCAGAGGCCATACAAAAATTGTCTTCAAATTATACATTTTTCTCTTCCTGTGGGCTATTGAGTATCAAGCAGTGCATCTTGTAAAAACTCATCTAGTTAGAGGGTTTCTTCGGTGGTCAACCATAACAGCATTTGGTTAACTTTGATCTGATTTTATCCTTTTGTATGTTCTGATATTGATGCTCCATTGTTGTGTTGTTATAAAATTTCTCATTATTTTCATACATCTATTACACAGAATGTGGCAATTAGAAAGGCTTTGCTGTTTAATTATGTATAGTCAATATAATGCATGCAGAATTGTTCTGTCTGTCCTCGGTAATGTTATCTACATGATAGATTATATCAGCATTTTCGCATGTTGCTTCTCGCTTAGATTTGGTTAATTTGGTTCTGTCATGTGCAGGCAACTGTTAATCGATCCAAGGGAAACAAGACTGAGATATCCAAATCCGACCTCATACAGAAGAGTGCATATTGTAGAGTTTCAGGTACTTTAAAGTTTTGCTAAAAAGCTGTTTATCAAGTTCATATAAAAGATTGGTAACTAGTAGAATCCGACATGCATTACTAACTTGATTGATAATGTTGGAGCTTCTAACAACCACAGGACGAGACATGGATCTTTTAGAACTCTCTGCGTATGGTAATGTCCGTCGTGGATCAGATTCAGGGGGTTGTAACATCCAATGACAAAAGCATCAGTATCTGAAACGTTGTCAATCTAGGGGAAAAAAAAAAAAAAAAAGAAGCTGGGTAAGTGATCCATTGAATTTATAGTCTTGACGGTGTATTTACTTGTGTTGGAGAATCTGATGTTTAGTGACCTTGAAATGTGTGATTTTTAGTGCCAGAATATTTTTTATGGAAAATCTGTCCTTTGGGCCTAGACTCTCATCCAACTGATTCAGGCGCAAAGAGGGAGACTCGGTGACACTCAAGTGGATTACCATTCAAATCCAATTAAATCTATTTTGGATGACGAATGTTTTATACCTATAATTCAAATTACTGGACGTAGTTTACACTTTTTAAAATATTTAAATATTAAAAATTATAAAATTTAAATATTTTTTTATCGTACATCAAAAAATTGAATAATTTATATAACGTGTTCAAATATTTTAGAAACAATAAATCATATCTAATAATTTAAATTATTAATGTAAAATATTTATCATTCGATCTAAACTTAATGTGTGATTTATGCGTTCATTCCAAGCAAAAATGACTGCTGTGTATATTTTGTTTTGAAGTCAAGATAACCATTCTTTGTATGGGTATTACAGTATGTGTCTTGGAATGCATAAGCTTACTCAAAAGCAAACACGATTTTATTTGTCCCTGATTAAAATTTAAATATTTAATATTGAATTTATGTCATGCTTGTCTCTAGTCCATTGATTCATTGAATTTAAAATTTTTTTAATAATTCACTTCAAACTGATTAATAAATGAATTAGATTTCAATTCAAAACCGACCAACCCTAACATCTATAATATCGAATAGAAAGACGTGACCCTAAGTCCAGATTGAACAGTCGAACCCCCTAGAGCGGATGGGTACCAACGGCTGTAGGGCGGAGTACGGAACGCTGGTAACTGGAGCGGATGGCGGGTTTGCCGCTCCACTGTCTCATCACCGCTAGATTTTTGATGGGGATGGAGGTGGTGGTGCAGTGGCATCGCTGGATGCAACGCCTCCCGCGCATGGAGAGAGCAATAGAGAGGTGCAGGGTGGCTCTGTGTTCGGATGGGAGGAACAGAGCACGATGGATCAACGAATTGAAACTCGTGGATGCTCCTTGTGATTACCTATCCTTGTGCATGCTCCAGTCCAGGCACAGATTCTGGAGTAGTCGCCTTGTTTATGCTGGCCCATTCTTGTCGTAGACTCCGTCAAACTACACTCTTACTATGACTGACATTGCCACTTTACATTCCCATAATTAAAAAGAAATTAAAAAAAAAAAAAAGAAGATAATGCTACTTAGTAAGATCAACAGTGATGTTTGAACGATGATAAGATCATTTTCTTTGATATTTCTATTTAGATAATTATGTATGATCACTATGGAGTTAGGAACACCGATGAAGGATGGTTTTAATTCTATCCAGGAATGAAAATATTGGATCATTATTATGATAATGATCTTCATAAAAAAAATTAAAATAACTATATTTCTATATTTATCAATCTTTCCCTCAGGCTCTAATAATATAATATTTTTATAATATATAAATATTATATAATAATATATTATTGTATTATTATAATAATATAATATAATATAATATAATATAATATATATAATATAGTATATTATAATATAATATATATAATATTGTATGGTTCATAATTTTTTAATCATGTAGCATATCAAATATAGTGATAGGTGATGTTTGATTATTGAAATATCTTATATTAAATAAATTAATGATGAATCACAAGTAATCTTATTATTAATTATTCTATCATTAAAAAAAAATATTATAATAATTAACCAAATAACCCCAAATAGTGTTGAATTCTGCTCAAATTATGCTAGGCTGCAACAGCCGTTAGCAAAATCTCTCGGCTTTTCCTATCCAATGTATAAAATTATTAAGAGAAGCGCGAGATGTGATAGTAACGAAGGGGCTAAATTTATGACTTCATTTAACTAGACACAATTGTAATTGATCATATATAGCGTCAACTAGATTCTTCTAATTATTGTTAATTAATTCCATGCAGATGCTGCTTGCTTTCATCCAACTAAGTTATTTCTTTATTAAAAAATAAGATCAAATAAGAATAAAAATAAAAATGGGTACTTCCATGAGCAATTTAATGAAGGGAATGAAACAGTTTACATCGAAGCCACAGTTTCGGCTGTATGGCTTTTCTCATCTCTCCATCTCCAGCCTCAAAATTACATCAACAGTTCTTAAACAAAAGATCCTAAGACCGAGCCAACGTTAGCTTCCCTCCACAAACTTGCTCACGTATTTTACAGCATAGACATTGATACGCCTACACAAAAATTTTTATAAAAAAAAATTAAAAAAAAAGTTCTTAGTTATATATATCGATAAGCATTCATTTCTGAATTTTGTGTGTAAATGGGAAGGCCATCAAGGCCTTGGAGACCAGGGTGAGGGGCTGAAGAGGCCAGGGTGTTGGTTCCCTCTAGTCCATCACCATCTCCACTCGTTCCCCTCCTGACCTTCCCTGATGAGAAAATACCCACCCAAAAAATGATCAGAAAAATCTTCTAGTCTAATCAAACAAAAAGAACTGAAGAAGAAAATCCACCTCGGGCTCAAAGGAATGTCCTCCTTAATCAACAGGCCTCAGGATTTCAATCCTTCCTCCAAATCCTCTTGCACCCAGCCAAGAAAGGCAGTAGTTTTTCTTGTTGAGATTAGAGAGAGAGAGAGAGAGAGAAGTTTAAAAGAAACTTTTTTGTAAAAATAGAGGACAAGTAGGAGACTCACCTGGAAAGAGGGAGAGCGAGAGAAGTTGGCACCAGCCCATTGTCTCTTCTTGGATTTCTTTTGTTCTCAGAAACACAAGAATCCTCCTAATTTTCCTTTCTGTGCCTCTGGCATCTGCTCCTTTTTTTTTTGGGTCACAGGGTGGCCAGCCACCGCCACTGGCAAGTGCTGGAGACTCATATTCTTAATGGCTGATTGCACCTGCTGACCATGAATATTTTAAATCCTTGATTTCTAATTATTTTTAATTTTTTGTCTTGGCTGAATATTTTTCTGAATCAATTTTCCGCAATATATTCGTAGAGTTTTTAATTTATTCATGATGATTCATTCAAAGGGCTTTTGTTGATAATATGTGAATCATATGTTGCTGCAATTGTTTTGCTTTGTTGCTGTGCATTTTCTTTTTTCCTTATGTTAAGTATCAAATAAATAGATGCTTAAATATTTCAAAAAAAATACTTCATTCTTTATTTTGTATTTTTAAGTTCATTATTTAAACTTTTGACAAACTTATGCTTTTCTTTTCTTTTGAATTCCAAACCTTTTTGCCTAGCTCAACTGTCCCTCAAAGCTGAACTTATGACTGCAGAGAATACAGTCTCAATCTCATGTGAACTGTGTTAGTACCTCATTTTAATGGCTCTAATATGGGTGTCCATCCTTATATGTAGCAAACTTTTGTCGAGCTTATCTTGAGCTGGAAAACTCCTTTAATAACAGTCCAAGAAAAGCAGCCGAAAGCTCGGCCACAGGGTTTAGAAGGTCAAAATTTTGCCAACCTAAACTCTACTTATTTATTTAATGGATCAAAAATTCAAACCCAGTCTTAACCATTTTATTAAACAGATGACTCAATCTGGTCTACAATAGATTAAATTAAGTTAAATGGGTTAAACAGATAAGCATTGCCATTAGGGAGATTTGATAAGTTATTTTGCTTGCTATCTTATCGTCTCTTAACATATTCCATTCTGCATTTTGTGTTTGCAGACTTTGAAAGCCTCTGCTTTCTGCTTGAAAAGTTTCTCTAGCCTGGTTCATGTGGCCTTCTGGTGGTGGGGGGGAGACCTAAGAGTGAGTACTTTGAGGGCAAACATGGACAGATTTTTCTCTCATAAGGTTGAAAGACAGGACAAATTTCAGTAAGGCTTGAGAGAGAGAGAATGGATTGTAACACTTTTTATGTATGAATATCTCAATCATTGGAATGCATATATTTTGGCTTTGACCTGCTTGATTTGCTCATATGCATACTTTAAATATTACAACCTTATTGGACAAATTATTTATTTAGATTTATAAATGCATTGTTACTTTTTTGCTTGTGCACTTCTTTTTTAATAAAAGAGGAGAACAACAAGATAGTATTGCAAAAATTGATGAATATAACCAACTATCATTAAGAATTTCATCTTTGGACCAAAAACAAGCAAGAGATGAAACACGACAAATAGAAAGTGTGCCTAATAACAAAGTAGTTCTTGTAATTGGAACATATTCGGTTAAACTTTGAAAGGGAAAAAAAATGTATGGATAAATGAAGATTGTCATATAAAGAGGGAAGAGATGGTATTTTTCAGTAGTGCATGTGAGTCTCTCCCTCTACAATATTGATTGGAAAGAGCTTCACTAAAGAATGGGTATGCAAAAAATTCAAATAAAAAATAATTAGGGGTTTAGGTTTTGGTTATATTGGTAAAAAAAAAAAAAGAATAATAAATGTAAATCAATTCAAAAAACAACAGCAGTACACCAATCCTCTTCAAAAATGAAAGGAAAAAAATTGAAGGTGTTATCTTATATTTATGTTCTCCTCTATCGAAAAATATTAGGTCCCCTCTTGGATGTCAAAATATTGCTGTTATAGATGCTTGCCTTCTGAAACAATGTGGACTGGACAATCATGCTGGACTTTTATGAACCTTCATATAACCATGACCATCAACTGATATTGCAATCAGTCATCATTGGTTTATAGGTCAGGTTTTGCTGATTATGCTTGCCACAAGTCATATATTTTTGCCAATGTTTTTATTTCAAGTCATTGACTATCACCATAAACTCCTTGAGATCCTGGTACACAACTAACATTTATGTTGTTTGAACCACACCTATTCTCCCTTTCCCTTTGATATACAGTTGAAGCCCTTGGCTCACACATATCTTCTAGGTTTTTGTTGCAGATGGCCACAAAATCTAAGCCTGTTCTCCACTACTCCTGCCAAATTCTGTAGCTGTTACACTTCATCAGGCATTCTTGGCATGCCTTCTTACTTCTCTTGGTCAAGAATATTCTACACAGATCGTTTGCATAAACACTTTGAGCCTCTGAACATTATTAATTGCCAGTTTTCTCTTGAGCCTGAAAACCAAGCACCTGCAAGATCTGAAACAGAAAGCTAAATGGATCCATAAGAGCAGTGGAATAGAAGTCTGGATCCATTCACCTAAATGGATCAAGACATCATTCATACCACCCATAAAATTCTAGGATACCAGATTTACATCCATATAGACTCATGTAAATTATGTGACAGAGATTCAAATATATCTTTGTAATACAAACACATCAAGGTTGTGTTGTGCCATGTGTTAGATTCTAGGACTGATTTGGATCAAGTTGCCATGCGCCAACATCTATTATCACTTAAAAGGTAAATCAATCCCAAATGAAGCGTTTTAAATTCATTCCTTAAAATTTTTAATTAAGCAAATCTGGATCTTTGCCGCCTGCTTTTCAATATGACATGAAATATTTTTTCCAAACTTCGTCCTTTTTGGATAACAATGAGCTATCCTCCACATCTCTGAGAACAAAAGACAGCTTCTTTTACAAAATCTAGCTAGTCTAATCCTACTTCTGACGAGTGGAAGGTATACATGTGAGAGCTTAGGAGATGAGCACTAGTCTCTTGTTAAACGGGTAATATAACACATTTAGACACTATCATACAAGTTAGATAATGGTGAGGCCATCCTTTGCCTTCCATCTTTTGCATTCTTGTCCAGCAACCAGCAAACTAAATGGTCATGAGCCCTGTTTTATTGGCATTATTTTTTCCTCTTTCTCTGCAGGCTTGCGTTCTCCACCATAAGTCCCTCTCTCTCACCACTCTCTCCTTGTTGATGGGAAAGTGCACTCATGCTTTCCTGAAGTTTCAAATGAGTGCCTCCAATGAGTTGAAGACAGGAGAATGAGCAAAATGCTGAGTGGATTGTCCTCAAAGTCAAGTAGTCAGCTGAAGCTGACCTCTCCAGCCTAAGTAGTGGACTTAAGGGAGTTGATCAGATGATGAGCTCCAGTAATACAAATTGGTGGTGGATGCTTCATGGTTTGACACCTGACAATGTTTTGTGGTGGATTTAGACGCACAAGCGGGAAGTGATATTTTGGTATTATTAGCTTTATTTTATTTTATTTTATTTTAGGCGAAAACATACTTTTGGTCCTCAAACTTTTACTTAAAGTTCATTTTGATTCTCAAACTTTTAATTGATACAGCTTAGTCCCTTATGTTTTAAGAATGTTGCATTCCTAACTTATCACCTTATCAACCACTCTACATGTTTACATGGAATGACACAGCAACTATTTCATTAATTTTAACTGACCTCATATAACCAAACATCAAGAATGCAATATTCTTAAAGCATGAGAGACTCAGATATAATAATTAAAAATTTAAGAACCAAAATAAATTTTGTATGAAAGTTTAGGACCAAAAATATATTTTAGCCTTATTTTTTTTATATGTACTATATCTACAACCAGATAACTGGCCTTTGAGAATAAGATTAAATATTTAATTTAGACTATATATTTTATATTAATTTCTTGTAAAATAAGTTAAAGGAATTTAAAATAAATCATAGATTATTCAAATTAAGATATCAATGATTGAAGATGATTTATATTATCAACATTGTTTAAAAGCCAAAATTCTTATATATCCATGCATCATGTGCCACATCTTCAAATTTATTTTCTTATTACATGAATCCATTTGTTCGCACACTTAAATATATCGACTTTCAAATTTATTTAGCAGATGTTATTTACCATGAGTCCTACCATATCTAATATTCAAATGTGATTTCACAAAGGAAAAATGGGAAAAAAATAAAAATGTATTCATCAATACATTATGCTGAGTTTGAAAAGGAAAGGTTGACCTAATATTACTTGCAATCCACGTTGTGATGAGAAAGTAGAGTTATTTCTTTTAACTTTTGCTCCCTACTTGATTCATTTAGTCTATTTGAAAACGAAATATGAAAAGACATTTTTTTTAGGTCAAACATGATGGCTTAGAATTTCTAAAGCAATTAACCAGATGGCGATAAAAAGTTAAACAACACTTAGTCCAAATGGAATCGAAAATTGTCAAAAGGGCAATAGTGAGGTCACTAAAATGCACAAGGTTCAGATCAATAATGCCAATAAACTTAAAAATAGAACCTTCTAGCTGCACTAACATTTTTTTTTATAGGTAGGGGTTGGTTAGGCAATTGTATATGTGAAGATATGTAAGATAGATTTGTCCTTCAACATCTTTTTTCTTTCCAAAAAAAAAAAAAGTATCAGGCTTTTTAACTATTGATGAGCTTATGGAAGTAGGCTGAGTTAAATGCACTCAAGAGCATATTTTAATAATCTTAAGTTCCAAGCGAATCTGAACTTTTGAGCAAGTTGATCGGTAAAAAGATCTTATTCAAAGGATAAGAGGGAAAGAAACATGATAAGAATGGAATAAAGAAAGCAAAAGAAAGAAAAACATAGTTTACATATGACAAAGAGGTGCTTTTCTCAAAGAAGCAGAGAGAGAGAGAGAGACGGGGGGTGGCAAAAGCTCCTAAAATGCAAAGCAATTGGCTTTAACATGTCTCCAAGATGGTGATTCTAGCATTTTTCTCATTATTAAATTTGGTGCCATGAGCTCTGAATTCACTGTATGGTTGTAGAACAACCTAAACCTGGCAGCAGGGAATAGGTTCAGCATATTTTCCCCCTATGGTTATGCTTTGTGTGTCAGTCCAAAAGATGGACATTTTTTCCATTGCTATGTTGCTATTTTTCTACCTTTCGCTTGTAGTCCATTTGGACTCTGGCTTAATGCCAAACCAAAATAGATGCTTGGCCATTTGTGATAGAAATTCATCTCTATCCTCAGAGGTTGGGCCAACAAGAAACTTCTCTTTTTTTCCTTGCCCTGTGTTGCCATCAGGTACAGATCCTGGTGAATAGAGCAAGAAGATAGAATTCAAAACATGGTGCAAAAAAGAACATCCCCTTCAATCAAGCTAAGTTATTTATGTACATCTGCATGTTACTCTCCTCCATCAACCTTTCTCCTACTCATCAGCTATTTACATGGAGGAAAAACATCAAACCATCATAGGTAGGTGAAGATAGAAAATTATTATTGTTGCATCTAAGGAAAGACCAAGGGATAACCAAAGTTCCTCAGCATTTGTCATCCTCAAATTTACAAAATTTTACTAGCATACTTGGCTCATCAAAGTGAAAAAGACTATCACTTCTCCATCAGCTCTCTTGGATGCTAAGAGATCATGACAGTGCTGCAGGGTTAGCATACAACAGCTGGGGGGTCTCTGTTATATGATTCTTGAAGTCTACCTTTGGTCCACATTGCTGCTTTTGAATGCATTTCCATCCCTCGAATGCTTGCCCAAGGTGGGAGAATTGGGTCCTGCTCCTGGTGAACCACTGTTATTAGGAGAAGCTAGAGGTGATGAGAGCCATGGAATTATCCAAGGGCCAGGTACTTCACAACCCCAATAAGCTGTGGTAGGATAGAATGGAGTAGCCAAGCCTGTAGTGCTTGAAGGAGTAGGTGTCCTCCATTGATGGGGCCATGGAGTTCCATTGAAACATGTAATTGTAGCAGGAACTCCTTGCAAATTAGTCTTGGCTACCTCCTGTTTAGAATTAGATTGCTCATCTCCTTTCCCCACTCGACAAGACAAGGGAACCATCTTCTCTTCCATTTGGTGACACCTGTTTCGGGTGCAACCCTTCACTGTTTTCTCAGGACTTTGTACAGAGGCCATGGATTCACGGAAAGGCATGTCTGAGCCGAAGCTAAGGACAGTGCCATTGGGCTTTAAAGGAGAATGGCGAATAGCTTTCATGACATCGGATCGAACTGTTTGGAGAGTGGCATCAGACATTGTTATGTGTCTGTAGTAGGAGAGGGGGTTCTTATTCTTGCGGCGACCGGCTCCCACAGGGACATTCCTCACCACGCCCCCTGCAGTCCAGTATCTCTGGCACTTCTTGCAGAAGTATCTTGGCTGGTTGACATTGTAGTTGTTAAAGTAGCAAAACTTGGTGTCTAGACTATTGCAGCGAGGGCAAGGAAGGATCTTATCAGGCTTCTTTGGTGCCTTCTCTTGGAAATTACTTGTCTCGTTTGATTGTTGTATAGGTTTTGAATCCTTCATGGCTGTATCCTCTTGATTGGTAGAAGAAGGTTTATCAGTCTCTCTTGCTGTAGTCGTTGGAGGGTCACTCTTTTCTTCCTTATCTGGGGATTCATGGTCTTCTTCTTTGTGATCCTGAAACTTCTAAGCTAATTGTTAGGAGTGTTCAAAAATTTCATAGATGTTTCGAAAAGTGTATGCCTGGTTTTAAATCAAAAGCAAGCAGCACTTCAACTAAACAAATCTATACACCAAAATGGATATTACTAAGTAGAGATTAGAGGAGTAGATGCAAATATATTTCTAATATTTATGATGATAATCCTCGTGGTAAGAATTCAATCATCAAAGGGTATTAAGCAGAATTCCAAGCAACTTGTTCCATCCTCACGATATAAAAATCTAATTTAGTGGAGTCATTAAAGCAGACAAAACTCTGAAAATAATTAGAGATAAGGAAAGAAATAGTTGGTATGCGGTCATTTCATACACAATAATCTTTGCGATTGTAAGTGCACACAATGATCTAACATAAAAATTTTATCAGAGAGAATGGATAATCGGTAGCTAGAGACCATTCCCATGCAATCGTTTATTAATAGCAGTCAAGGAGCCAAATTTTAGTAATGGAAGATGTGGCACATATCGCTTTTCTCGAGAAAATACATAGCAACTTTAAAGATGATCGGTGGCTGAAATCAATGCACACCAGAGCATTAACTTCTGAACATTCCATTGTACCCATAAAAACGATCAACTTTACCCCTTTAAGCAGCATAAAACTCCATATAATTCTAAATTACTTATCAAGAGAAGTGCAAACAATCTCCCGAAGGAAACGAGAGAAAAAAAAAAAAAAAAAGGGTCATTTTTTCGCATGGTAAGCAAACTATTTACTAATACCTTCTCTTCTTCTCCGCTGCAACCGGAGGGCTGCAGGGGGATCGTCTTCCCGAAGAGCTTGATTGCAGAGTCTCTGCTCTCTGCCATCCCCTCGCTCCCTTTCTCTGTTCCCCTCTAAAATCTGTTCTAATACTCTGTTTCTGTTTGGATACCGTCTCTGTTTTCGTCTGTTGTAGTCTTGGGTGTGGCGAGCGCTCGGCTACTCCCTCGTCTCGGGGTCTCACGGGGAGGAGGAGGAGGAGGAGGAGGAGGAGGAGAAGGGGAGGGCCACGTCAGCAAGGGGAAAGGGTTTTGAGCCACGAGTTCCCTTGCTGGCGGTAGTGCCGTGAACAAAGAGGAGTCCAAGGACTTCGTTCAAGAGGCTCAACGCTTTGATTGAGGGCTTTTTGGCTGGATAGAATTGATGTTTGATTTTTGAAAAAAAAAAAATTTAAAAATTAAAACAAAAACACATGGCTGAACCCCCGTGGCCTCGGAGGTCGTTTATTTGATTCGCTTCGCAAATTGATCGTTTTACCAATGGTCACATGCACGTAAAAAAGAGGCTCCGCACTGGACTCGCAGGTGATTGAGCTGTGCTTGTTTAGAAATGGGCTTAAACAAGGGGTTTTTTTTTTTTTTTTAAAAAAAAAAAGGGACTTCAATCCTATCTTTCAATAGCCCGCTCAAAGCGTTTCAGCCTTCATACTACCTCTCTTGTACCATACTTTATTTACAACACCACCATCCATAATACAATAAGAAGCATGGTAAAATTTGCCCTCCTTTGTCCACAACTTTCTATACTCATCTAAGGATGGGCATGGACCCAGCATTTCGTAGGCTAACCCAAGCTTAGCCCAAACATTTAAAAGCTCTGGCCATATATTTGAGCCTAGAGGACCCAGACTAGACCTCAATTTATGGGCACACCAAAGCTCCCACCATTAAAGCAATATTTCACTGGCAACCATAATCCTCCATATATCATATTTATTATAGAATTATATATATATATATATATATATATATATATATAAGAGCAGGCTAGAGTTGGGCTCAGTTCCTGAAGAATCCTATTAGGCCACGGTTGGCAA
This sequence comes from Metroxylon sagu, assembly GCA_017589505.3. NCBI lineage: Eukaryota > Viridiplantae > Streptophyta > Magnoliopsida > Arecales > Arecaceae > Metroxylon > Metroxylon sagu. The sequence continues at coordinate 421,005 of JACVBY030000468.1, read as the reverse complement.
TAATTTTTATCTTCCATCCCTTACCCCATAGAGAATCCTATTTTTCTCTTTTCTCTTATCTACAAATATTATAAGCTCTTATGGCAAGAAGAACAAGAAACAATTCAATCAATCTTTGTAGGTAAGAGTATGACCTATAAAGATGCTACTATTATGATTAAATCCTACAAAATAGACGTGTTGAAATCCTTTGTATTGAACTACTGATTTTGGAGAACGTGAAATCTACCCTTAACGACAGCACAATCCACATGCCTCTATAATTAAGTTTTTTAACTTAATGTATACTTATTTATTTATTATAATTATTTATATTTATTATAAGAATTTCATTCATGAACTTAGATTTCTAACAAGCTTGAAATTGAACATCATATTGGTACTTGGAAATGATACATTCAACCTCAATCGAAGACCAACTTTAACTAGAGGTGTGACTGAGTTAGGCAAAGCTTTTATTATGCTATATTTTCATGTCTCAGACAAGTTCAAAGTTGGCTTGATCATACCTAATTCAACAAAATACTCTCAAAACATTTCTTTTCCTTAAAAAAATAATGAAGTCCTAGTACAATTTCCTTCAATTACTTATATTTTGCATAATTTAGTTGCTTTATTTCCCTCACAGTAACTTACTTTCAACACTGTGTTAGTGTTGCACACTGAGCTCGGCCAATCCATGGCCCATAACTCAGCCTTCATCAGAAGAAGGACTTGGGCCAATGTTCCATGAATTGGACTGCGCTCAAGTCGTAAACTTTTGGCCTAAAAATTGATCTAAGTTTGGGCTGGTGATTTATGAGCCCCATACACATATAACTAGCATGCATACCTATATGATATGCATATTACAAAAAAATAGAATACAATATAATACTAAAAATTATATAAGATACTAATCATTTAAGGAATTACTTTTTTAATCAAGAATTATATATAATTATTGATACAGATTTGGAATTATAAAGATATATATATATATATAGAGGGAGAATGAGAACGTCTTTTTTTAGGAGACTTTGATTTGTTACTAACTTGGATAACTCCAATTTCAACCCGAGCTTGCTTGTAACTCATTGGATTAAGTTTGGATCCATACTTGTTCGGTTGAGCATGGAGCATATTGAGCTTGGACTAGGTATCTCAAAACCCAGGCCAGAGTCTGGGGTTATCTATGACCCAATCCAACCTATCCAATGTGCATCTTTAACGTGTGTCAGACTGTGTAGGTTGAGTTTAATGATTTCTGAGAACAATCCCAAATTGTTATTGCTTGGACCTTCAATAATTAAAAAAAGGATTTATATCTCTTAATGAAAATGGTGTGACCATCTTTGGTGTAACATATTTTCAGCTCAACAAATTGAACTTGATAATATCAACATGCATACTTTTTTTTAAAAAAAATATCAATCAATGTCTCTTGGGGAGGAAGGGAAAGAATTTAGGACCATGACTTAAAGAATAAAACTCACAGTCTCTCCTTTCCTCTTACTCTAAGCTTTATGAGGAAAAATCTTATAGACAACAATCTTGGTGCAAGATTTTATATTGCACAAGAATTAAGGGTGGGCAAAGTGGTTAACTAAAAAGAAAAATGTCACTGTCTCTCTCAATATTCTTGAATTTACTATAGCAAGGTTAGGTTCTCATCTCAGTCGTTATCATGTTGCATTCATCATGATACCGCCTACTTTTTGAAACTACCCAAATGCAATGCTAATTAAGCTCCAAAACTAGTGTGTGGCGCTTCTTTATTCAGTGGGGCCACAACTGTCATGCTCATTAGGCTTGTGCAAATTAAAGACATCAGTAAAACAAAAAAGCATCACTAAAAATACCTAATAGTTAATGTATGAGAAAAAAATTAAATATAGCTATTTGCAGTTACAACAGTTAGATTGAGAATACACTAAGATGAGTTTCATTTTACAACATCATGCAGGAAAAAAAAAATAAACTAGAGCAGCGTAATATTCTAATTTCATAAATTTAACTGGTTTTAGATATATTAAATCTTATATACATTGTTAATTCATTCCTTAATAGTTTAAATTTTTTGAATTGATTAATTAGTTAGCATGGTATCAAAAAAGTTTAAATTTATTCGAAGTATAAGTTTGAATTCATGGATATTTGTTATGACATGATCAGGATTCCTTTCTATATGAGGTAGGTAATAATTTTTGATAATATATGCCTCCTTAAAATCATTTTTACTTGAAAGCTTAAATAATTTAATCAAGAAAAAGATATTTATCTAAAGTGAAAAAGATTTGGCGAGAGATTATGCATCTGGTGTTAGAACTTTTGATTCTCGGTAGGAGAAAATTTTGGGTCCAAACATTTGTGGGATGGTAAGATTAGAGGAGAGAGCACATCTTAGAATTGGGGTGGAAGCAAGAAGAAAAATTTTTAAGATGGCGAAAATGATGCATCACTAAGGAGCTTTAAAGTTTATAACTTTTCTTTAGTAAAAAGAAAGGAAACATCAAGCAAGTGGAGCCAGCTCAGCCGCCAAAATCCAATGATTATGGAGGCGAAACATGTGAGGGAGGCGACAATTTGGACGGCTCTCCAAAAAAAAAATAAAAAATAATAATAATAATAATAAAAACAGCTGACAATGACTCATCCTAAATTAAAATTTCAACTCGCATCCAACGCTGCTGTCACCTCCGATCACGAACGAACCGCCCTCGAAGGCATGTAAGGCCAAGACATATGTATTTTATTTTATATTTTTGAAGAACTGGGCCTTCACGTTTACATTTCACTATTGTTATGAAATGATTAAAAATCCTCAAATGGAGCCAAAAGTTATAGCATCCATTTGCCACGGACATAGGTTGCCGATCGCGTGTCAATCACGAGCACCTCCTTCTTTCCAGTATCTCTTAGCTATGGCTTTAGTTCAAAGGTCGATGTCCTGTGGATTTCTCTTGGACCAAATATTTTCTAACCTAAACCCAGCCTTTGTCCTTATTAAACTGAGTTTTGGTATCTAAGAGTGAAATTTTTTGAGGAGAGGAGTAGTAGTTTTATGATAAACTATTCCATCTACCAATCTTCTTTAAGCCAGAAGATAGTAGAATTAGATACAAATATATTAAGATGCTACTAATGTCTTGTGCTGCCTTTGTTCAAACTCATGGCAGATGCTATGATTTAAATTTGTAGCACTTTTGTATAAATTATCATCTAATTGTAACTCTTAAAAATGAAATATAAAATTAGATAAAATAAATTTGTAGTTGCTAAGATCTTAGCTAGAAATAGTAATATAAAACTATTATAAGAAAATAAGAGTGGAGCGTGCAAAAGAGATTTTTATTATTTGCAAAACAATACAAAGTGAATTAATGCAACAAGCGTCTGGACTAACTTAGTTCTCATTTTTGTTTGACATAAAAGTAAGGTACAAATGATTAAATTATAGAGGCTAAGTTATTGATTACATGTACTGTTTAGAGTCATTTTAAATTGATGTCTATATTGATTTGATTTTTGGAATCCTCGCGAATGCTACTTGTCTTCGTATTCAAGCAACTACTGTTTAGTTTTGAAAACTACTGAAAACTTCTCTTGGTTTATGATAACTTTTTACGAGCATTGTAGTTTGAATAACTACTATTTGATCTTCTCATTGGTCCTCTTTTCGATTAAGATTAATGTGTTGCTAATTAAAAGCCCAAGCTAGTTATTGTTCTTTTCTGCTTCATTAATCGAAGGTTAATAATTTAGCCTATATTAGTCTAAGATCATTAGTAAGTTTTCAGCCAAATAATAGACTTCTTATTTTTTTTTTAAAAAGACTAAAATATAATGCCAACAATAACATATACGAAACTTCTACTTAATTGGAGTCCTACCAATTCTCCTGTTGATTCATCAGAAGCCTAAGAACAAACCATGACTTGCAACTCCAGCTTAATCCTGAGCTGTCATCAGAACTTGTTGTGCCTTTGGGTTACAGCAAATCAAATCAAATTAAATCACCAATTGACATACTACTTTAGCTCAACTCATTCAAGAGGATGTTGAGGATTGCCTTGAGACCAAACAATGCATATAATCTTGTTCTTTTCTTTTGAAAGTATATATTTCAAAATCAATTTGCCAAAAACACAAAAATAGACTCCAATTTTTATTTAATATATTAGAAAATTGTTTCTGCATAGCTAATCTGACATGCCATAATCTAAATCATGGTCAAAACAAACAATTTCCCGAGTTAAAGTCGTAAACCAATCAAAAAACCAAGGAGCTATTATTTGCTTCTAAATCCTGATTTATTATGGATGAAAGATGGTAAACTCACCGGGCGTGGCTTCCACCTCGTAACGTCTCGTTTTCTTTAAACTACGAGCGCTACCTTCCGTCTCCGTCAGGCGCATCGTCATCGTGCCTCGAAGGAAGAGCACAGATCCTCCCCGTTACCAACACAATCATTGAAAATTAAATGAAACCGATAAAAAAAATACGAATAAATAAAGCATCATCCTACGTGGCACCTTGTAGGCCGCTGATCCATCGACGCCCCTCATCCTCGTGCGGGTACCATCACGCCGCGTGGCGAGGAACCCCTCACGGCAAAAAAAATTATTGGAAACTAATAATAATTTAAAGTAGAATAATACTAAAATAATTAAAACAAGCGTTGGATGAGGATGGGCAACCTTCCAGATGCTTCCACAGAGTTCCGACACCACCCTTTTCATGCCCCCCTTGCCCTCCTCTCGGCCATACTCTCTCTCTCTCTCTCTCTCTCTCTCTCTCTCTCCCAGGGGGGCTTGGAGGTCGTGATGGAGGCGGCGGATGACGGGATCGTGGAGCAGCTGCTGAGGGATGGCGGCGGAGGGGGGGCGAGCTTCTTTCCGATCATCCTCGGGGTGCTGGGGCCGCCTGCGGGGACGGCGGGGCCGGATCGGGTGGTCCTGGTAAACCCGATGACGCAGGGGATGGTGGTGCTGGAGGGGGACGCGGCCCATCTCTCGGGTATCCTCGCCGACGGGGCGGCTGTCGGAGGGAGGGGGCCGCCCCCGGCGTCGAAGGTGTCGATCGAGGCGATGAGGACGGTGGAGGTCGGGGAAGGGGAGCTGTCGGATGAGTGCGCGGTGTGCCTCGAGGAGCTCAATTGCGGCGGCGACGGAGGGGATCCGCCGGCGGCGGTGGTGAAGGAGATGCCGTGCGGCCATAGATTCCACGGGGGGTGTATCGAGAAGTGGCTGGGGATGCACGGGTCGTGCCCGGTGTGTAGGTACCTGATGCCGGTGGAGGAGGAGGAGGAGGCGAGGAAGGGCGGCGAGGGGGAGGAAGCGGGGGAGGGGATCAGAGGGAGGAGGAGGGAGATTTGGGTGACGATAGCGTTCGGCGCGAGGGAAATTAGCGATCAGCGGCAAGAAGAAGGGGGGAGAGCGGATGGCGGTGGCGAAGAGGAGGAACAGCATTGATTAATTTTTAGTTTGCTTTGCTTATTATTATTATTTTATTATTTTTTTTTTCGGATTTTGTTTTGTCTTTCTACTTTGTAGTTTATGTATGTAGAGATATTTGTAGAGGAATGTTCATGGAAAAGTCATGGAGAATTTGATTATAAAAAGAATTATTATTGCTATTATTATTTTATTCTTTGGAAGAAAAGAGTGAAAAGATGCGATTAAATAGTGAATCACAACGAGAGCTAGCTTTAAAAAAAGCATGGATGGACTTTTTGAAAAATTTTGTTGAAAAAACGATAGGAGCGTCTGCGCTATATAAGGAGGTGGCTGTTCATCCATGGTTTACTTAAAAGGCCTTAGTTTTCCTTTGACCTCATTAAAAATATATATATAATTTAAATGTAAATTTTTTAATTCTACATAAATATTTAACTTTTTTTTAGATATAGGATCCGATATGCAATTAAAGCTTATGCAGGGTCTCTTAACGCACTTAAATCATGAGATGATTTGATCTAATATTATTTACCAACAAGGCAACATATCATTCAAAATAAAACAAGTTATTATTTAGACTTCTTAATGATCCTGCAATAATTAATTATCTACTCAAAAATATCATATTTTTAATTTAATATAATATTTTTTATTATAAATTTGCTTTTAGCTTAAACTATGATAGTTTGATAACCATAATATAAAGATATATATGCCATTGGTCCTTTATACAAAAATATGGTCATTAATAAAAATGTATTAGCTACTCAACTTCAGATGCAGTCTTCTCTAAAGCACTAAATTCAAATTCCATGCCGAATCTTGCATAGATAATTTTTAAAAGATTGCACTACTTACTAGTATAAACATACAATCATAAGTTTTAAAATCAATTTATTTTAAGGCTACAAAATCATTGTCTTTACCATCCATCCACAAGCTTTTGAGTATTTAAAGTTTGAAAGGCAGCCATGAAAATTCAAAAAATAAAATAACTTTCCCCAAGCATTAATAAGAAGCCCGAAATTATAAGCATAGCATTATCATCTCTTAAAGAGCTCTATTTCCCTTTTTCTTCCTTTTGATGCTAGTATTAACATCGGATTTCTCGTTACTACTAGCAAACAATTTTATATAATAATAATTATCAAGCTTTTTAGGTGTGTGAAGGTTTACAAATAAATGACATCTTTTGTTTATTTTTTTTAAAATATAAGAATTTGATAGATACAAATCTCCAACCACTCACATTTTCGAAAATATATTTAGAATGCAAATTATCTCAAACATCTTTAGCACAAGCAAAATAATAATAAATATCAAATGATCCATTAGCTAAACAATTTAGTATAGCATTTCTAGCTAGTTTATTCACAGCTTCCTATTTTTATTTAGTCTTCTCATAATTATCATTTTATTTCTTTATGAATACGGCCAGCGAAGACAAGGTAACATTAGTAAACTTTAAAACAACATTAACCTTTGATTCTCATCTCTTAATATTATTATTATGAAAAGGATCAATTTAAGTAGTATCGGGTTTTATTTTGTTTGTAGTAAGAATTAAAGCATCCATTGGAAAAAAAAAAAAAGCTCTACCTCTAAGGGGTATTTGGTTGATGATAATTCACTTTGATAAACTAATATCATCATATTTGGCAATTAAACATGCTAATTTAGGTAATAATATTTGATTCATAAGAATTTATGATTACTATAGATTACTACAGACCATAGTAATATGATTTTTATTTAAAAGATGGGTACATGAAATTATTGAAGTTCAATAATCTCATATTACGCTTTTGATTTTCATATAAATATTTAATAATATTTAATCTAATTATATATTTAATATGCTTATAATCATATTTAAAAATTTAGAATTTAATACGTAATATAATATATATATAAAATATATATTAGATAATTGATACTATTAAATATTGTTAAATATATAATTTTAAATATTTATATCTTATATTAATATATGTTAATATATAATATATAATATATATTATATATTTAATATATTTAATATTTATAATATTTAAATATACAATATTTTTGAATTTTATGAAGAATTTTTACTTTTTTTATTAGAACATTTCATATTCTAGCACCAAAAAGGCAGCCACTTAGAAAATAAAAAATATAATAAAATTTAAAAATAAAATTTAAAAACATAGTAATCATATTACCATATTTTATTTATAATAATTAAATCTAATAATTATTCATTACTAAAAATCTAAACAAACATTATCAAGGCAAACCAAACTTGCTAATCTTCTATTTTTAATATTTCGATTATTTAGTCTAAGATGACCAAGAGTGTAAGATTGTCATTAATATTATATTATTGGGAACTAAACAATAATAAATATATTAAAAGTAGAGTTTATGGTTGCAAATTCAAGCTTGTATAATAAATATAAATAATTATAACATATAAATAAACAAATATAAGTTGAGTTGAATATGGATTATGTTGTCAAGGTGGATTTCATGTTTTTTCGAACCAATGATCTACCTTGGACCAAAAGAAAATAAATTAAAGTAAACATGAGTTTCAATCTCTACACTTGATCAAGAGACCCCCAATTTGGCAGGATAAAAGAAAAGAGAAAAAAAAAAAAAAGAGAGAAAAGCCCAACCGTACAAAGCATAAACCCTTAGCCGTCCAATTCCAACGGTTCTGATCATTCTAGCTTTTCCTTGTCTCTATTCACTACAAACTTCTCCAGTGTATGAGACTCCCACCCCACCGGTAGCCGACTTATAAACCCCTCACGTGAGAAGGGGATGCTCTAGAGTACGCTCGGCCACCAACGCCAGCATCGCTCCTCCCCATTTCTTTGCCGGAGATCGGTGGGGGAGGAAGAGGGTTTTGCCCCTCCGCTTCGATCTGGTGTTCCGGTTCAGCGAGCTCGAACCCTTCTCGGAACCCTAGCTCGTGGATCCCTCGCCGATCCATGAGCTCCTCCGGCCCCCACCGGCTCGATATCTTCGAGATCTATGCGAGATACTGCGGTGAGCTTCCGGACGCCTCTTCGTACCTTGATTTTTTTTTTTTTTTCTTTTTTCGTTCTATCATTTCCTTTTCCGGATTAGATTAGGGTTTTCTTTCTTTTTTTTTTATTCGATGTTCGCGAAGTTTTAAGGAGAGTGCGCTGTTTTGGATGCTTTTACTGCGAATTTTGTTTCTTGATGAGGAAATCGGCGCCTTGTTGGGCCGATGGAGATGCGTGAGAGTTTTGGGTTCTCATGGGGGGTTGTAGTTGATTTGGGTTGCGTGGAGGAGGTCTGATGGTTATTTGGAGCAATCAGGATGCAATTTTTTTGGTGACAACTTGGACGGAGCAGTGCAGGTTGATAGGTTGATGAAGGTTTTTTTGGGCAATCAATTTGGTTTAGTAACCTCATTGTATTGTTTAAGCTGCGATAATCCTGATTGGGATCTCAGGTGAAAATAAATTGGCTTTCGGAGGGTCATTTACTTCTTTATGCTGTCAAACATAAAAGAATTTAATAGATTTTTTGTCTATGTAGATTCTATGGGTGGTCACAATTTAAGTGAATTATTAAAAATTTCAACTTTGTTGCTCCCTGTCATTCTAGTCAAGAACAACAGTTGTGAGCAATCGAAGGCAGTAATGAGCAAGTGTTTTTTTAAGTAGCCTATTCATGTTGTACAACTACATTGTTGGACCTCTCAAAATTTATAACCTGTATATTGGATATGACCTTTGACCTTTTGTTATTTTATTTTATTTTATTTTTATATTGGCAATATGCATTGCTGCACCAATTTGTAACTAATTTCTGTCAATGTAAAGCAAAATGCAAGATTTGAAGTCTTTCCTTTTCCGTGCTGAGCTTAGAAGACATTATTTTATATGAATCAATTGTTTTTGCTATAGTACTGTGAAGCATGCTTCTTTGTTGTGAAACACAGGTTTGAGAGCAGTAGTTATATGTCTTATGTGTAATGTTGGAGCCCAATTATTGTTGAGGCATTTTTTTTCTTAGTGAACGTTATCTTGGTGTTATTCACATATAGATATTGTATCAAGAAATGACTATGCTACCTCAAAGGAATTGTTGGCTGTGCTTTCAAAATCATTGGAGTGTAGAGGGCAATCAAGGTATGTCCTTTTGTTGGGATATGTATAGTCTTCAACATTTTAAAAATTGTCTAACATATTTGCATATTCATTTTTTACATCTACGTTAGTAAGCTCTTAAAATAAGGGACGAAGTCCTTGCATTGTTTGAGCACATGTTTATCTGCACACTATCAAGTGTACGTGTCTATGTGCATGGTAGGTAGTCATTGGGATAAACTTATTTTTTACTTTGGTGGTCATTTTCACCATGCCATGCTCAGCATGGAAACCTGAGCCATTCAATAAATGAATGCTCATTATGATGTTCATCACCGGAAATTTTGCTGAGTGAAGGACCGAGATCATCAATTACTGCCTCTGTTTGATATTTGTCAGAGGTATCAAGATAAATGGTCAAACATAATAACCACATGTTAACCATTGCTAGTTTTTGCTGTATACGGTCTAGTTGGTAGTGTCAATATCCAAGCTGGATGATGGATGATGATGCAACCCTTTATCATGTTTTCTTTTAGAATTATTCTAGCAATTTCTTCCTTCCACTGTCTTCACTCCCATGTACTTAACATTTTCATGTTGAAACTTGTACACATGAACTTTGTGCACATGTTGACGCGTGTACACGTGCACTTTGTGCTTTTTATATCTCAGATATTGTTGGGTCCATTGTGGCACTTGCTCCTGAAGAAGCTTTTCCCCCTTTCTTTTGCTAACTATCTTGTTATAATCTTTGGTTTTCAGGGAGGCAATTTTTAATGACCTTTACAAGCTTATGTCATGCCTTGACTTGTCTGTGAGTGTTAATTTTTAAGTTATGTTTTGCTTCATGGAAAACTTTCATGTTATCAAGCTTGTAGTTAGTTTTCCAAGTTTTAAGTTGATACCTACACTTATTGTACCTTAAAAAAAATTTCATTACTGATTATTGACTTGCAGGTAGATTCTCGTAATTTCAATTGCTTCTATGATTTTATCTTCTTCTTTTGCCGTGAAAATGGGCAGAAGAGCATCAGTAAGATTATTTCTTAGATCCTTTTCATAGGGGGGAAAAAAAGGCTAATACACATTTTATCTTCCTTTGTTATCTTAATCAGTATTTATGAGCTTTCAAATATTTTTCAGCTGTACATAGGGGCATAAGTGCCTGGAGATTAGTTTTGAATGGAAGGTTTCGGTTGCTTAACCAATGGTGCGACTTTGTTCAGGTATGAAAATGTTAAATGCTTGATTTAAGGTATGGGCACTCTTCAATTCCTTTTCTTTCGGTTAGTCCCTGGCAACAGCTATAAAATTTGCCCTGGTTTCCTTTAAATTTTAGCTGTTATATATGTTCTTTGACTTTTTGTGTCAGTTGTCTGCCTTCTTGTCATCACTACTTCCATATAAAATGTTCTACAAAAATTGCTGAAATCTGGTGGAGTTTCTGCCATATGGACTTGTGTGAATGCTACAATCTGGTTGATTTTTTAAGAAAATCAATTGTTGAATTCAAACAGTAAACCTTTTTTTTGGTGAAAAATTCTGGTATTTCCTGTATCTAGCTTCCATTATCATCAGAGTTATATGCTCTGTTAATGGAATATCAATGTTAGTTTTGACATGAGTTTCGACCATTCCACCTGCATATATTCCCCAAAGGAAAATTTAATTGAAACCCATTTGAGGAAATACTTCGACTGTAAGTACTTAGGGTTATTGTCCAACATTTAATTATTGAATGAAGTGGATGTAGAACTGATAGATTGTTTGGCAGAGTTTCTGAATATTTTTGTCATGAGATTATATTCAATTACTGGTTTTGGAAAAAGCAACCTCATGGAATTGCTGGAAAAACAGATACCAGAGGGTTTTGTTCACAAAGGGGCCTACTAGATATCACCCTGTTGATTCATAAACATGCTTGTAGATCTCTACTGAAGTTGCAGAATGTTGATCCACTAGAGTGGTTGTATGAACTGATAAATCTACCTAATTTTCTTTATATTTGTAAGTAGAGGTAGGCATGGGCCAGGCGACTGGCCCGAGCTTGGCCTAGGCCCTAAAAATTTCAGGGCCCAGGCCTAGATTTTTTTGACCCACAGGGCCAAGCCAAGCTTGACTTTTCAAGCCCGTTCAAATTTTGGGCTGGGCTTGGGTATAGGAAAAATAGGTTTAGCCCAGCCTAAAAATTTATATTTGTTATATATATATATATATATATATATATATATATATATATATATATATATTAATGGAAAATGATTTTTTTAAAGTGTTGGCAAGGAATCAAACTCGGGATGTTGGGATAAAGAGGCAGATGTTGTAACCATCCAGCCAGCATGTCATTTAGTTTTATATATAGATAAACACATATATATGTTTATAGTATAATTATATAAGTATGGGCCGGGCTGGGCCTGGGCCCAGAAAGGTTTCCACCGGGCCAGGCTTGGGCCAGCCATACTTGGCGTGAGTTCGAGCCTGGCCCGGCCCAATTTGATGCCGCGGGCTGCTCTTTTAACCTCTGCCCGGCCATGCCCATCCCTTTTTGTAAGTGACAGTACTTTTTCTTGTTCTGATTGTCTGTCGTCATCTGGAATAGAAATAGTGTAAAGACCACACTTCGGATGATTTGCAGATCATGACCATCATGTCCAATTTGTTCCTGTTTGGCACCTTGAAAACCACTTAACAGCATCAGATCACGTGGAATTGTTGTCCTTTGAGTGAATTTATTGGGTTATAGATGGGCCTTTCATAGGATTTGTTATTATCTGTTAATCATTTGAAAATTAATAAGACTTTTGAATTGAGCATGGATTTTGAATAAAATGATTTGCAGCATTGAAATGCCTTAGGTTTCTCTAGTCAGGGCACATCTATGTTCTAAATTCTGTACTAAAATTCTGATTGATTTTGATTTTAAAAAAGGAGAGACATGCACACACACACATGCGCTCATGCGCGCGCGCGCGCACACACGTAGACCGATATTGTTGACATGTTAATTTGCCACCTTATGGTAATCTTTGACCCCTAAAAAGTTCTATAATCTAGCTTTAGAACTTTTTTATATATTCATTTATGTCTTCTTTTATTTTTTTGAACCTAGGAGTATCAACGTCATAATATATCTGAGGATACTTGGCAACAACTCCTGGCCTTTAGCCGGTGTGTAAATGAAGATCTTGAAGGTTATGATCCAAAAGGTAACCACAAAGTGTTAAATTGTCGTAACTTGTTTCTTACTGTGGTATGACATCAGAACATCCTAAAGCATGATTAAACTCCTTTGGTGTTTTGCTAGGTGCTTGGCCTGTTCTCATTGATGACTTTGTGGAGCATATGTACAGGTTTGTCTTCCTTCTCCAATGGTGACCTTTATGTATGGACTTTTTTATGATGTGGTGAATGCCATATAATTAGAAACATTGTTTTATGGTACCACCTTTCATGGTTTTTGTTTTTCTAATAACAACTAGTTTAATTATTAATGCTACTTATCTGGAATTGTTGCCACCTAGGATGGAATTTAAACAGAGTATCCTTTGCTTTATTTTGTTTCGCATGGCTTGGAAAACAAATCGATTAGGATCTTACATTTGACATAGTATATTAACCACTACAAGGAGCAACTAAATTTGTCTTGGAAGATCCACAGGACAGATATTATGTATTTACAAAGCAATTCTATGGATTTTGAATTGCTGTGAATTTCAGCTGAAAAATCTTGACGTTAAAATGTTTTGAACTTAATTGTTTTAAAGAATGAAAATCTTATATGCTATGGTTTACTGCAGGTTTGCATTGTTTTATGTTAGAGCTTTCTTGATCATAGGTCCAACCTATTGTAGTCACAGAAATCTAACTTATGTGAAATGAATGGAGGACAAAGCAAATAGTTCATCCTGAAAGTGCTTGTCGGTTGTTAGCGCATTCACATAAATGCAATCTGCATTTTATACAGAATGAATTGACTTCCATACAAGTTGGCAGCTATGCGTGCATCTATTGCCTTTTTACACCACCAACAACAATGAAGCCTTAATCTCAAATTAATTGGGGTCAGGCACATGAATCATTTTTCTTCATTTTGCTTGATTTTGAGTATTTTTTTATAAGATGCAAAAATTTTAAATTTTTCTTTCTCACTTTAATATTATTTTTTGTCTATCTGTACCTCTTTTTTTTTTTATATGTATCAAATCACTTTTTCGCACCGGTATGCTTCTGGGTTTACATTACAAATGTTCAAACCATGTAAGTCATTCTTTCTTCAGTTTCTTCTCAGTTAGTGTTATTTCTAGTTTTTCTTTTTTTATTCTTACAATTCTATTTATGTCTTTCTCTCTATTTTTGGTTTCTAACTTGCGATATAATTCTTTATATGCCTTGAATTTAGCCTTTTTACCTTTTTCTTTTAACTTTTTTTTGACCTATCCTATAGTTTTCTCATGCTTCTTTATTCCTACATTTAGGTAGTCTTGTATATCACTCTCTTTTAGCCTTAATTGTTGATTGAACTTTCTCATTTCATCATCAAGTTTTCTTATCATATAGTCCTTTTTCTTTTGACTCTCCTAGCACCCTATAGCTATTTTTCTAATACTATTAGCCATCTCTTCCCATATAGTACTAACTTTCTTATCTAGACACAATTTTCCTTCATCATCCGATCTTGAAGAGCTGTTAGTTTCACTCATTTCAAATTCTATCACCCAATTCTTAGATTGTTATGCTCTTTAGTCTTTCTCCTTCATTTCCGAATGCATACATCTATAACTATCAATATAGATTGTATAGTTAAACTCTGGTCTAGTACAATCTTACAATCTTACAATCTTTAAAAAAGAACTCGATCAATCTTTTTAATAAAAAAAAATCTATTATAAAAGTTATTAGATGAGAATCCTTTTTTTGAAAATGTGTTAGTTAATGCTAAATTATATGCTATTACAAATTCTAAAAATGACATCCCATTCTTTATTTCTATCTTTGAAGCTATAATCTCTATATATTATTTCAAAACCTATATTATATTTTCTTATATGTCCATTCAAATTTCCTTTGATAACTATTTTTTTTTCATTAGGAATCTCTTGAATTACTCCATCTGTGTCTTCCTAAAAGCTTTATTTTATAGCATTATCTAAACCTACTTGAGGAGCATAAGCACTAATAATATTAATTGATTGCTCTCCTAACACCAATTTAATCTATATTATTTTATCTCTTATTCTTTTGATATTAATAAACTCATCTTTTAGACTCTTATTTACAGTAATTCCTAATTCATTTTTATTCTTATCTTTATCTTATTACCAAAGTTTAAAATTGTCAACTTGTTTTGCCTTTTCTTTTATCCATAGTTCTTTGCAAGCAAGTCATTGTGTTTACTAATTTCATCAATTTCCCTGTTAACGATCGTATATTACAAGTTGCTAAATGCATTTTTTGGTTTTTCTTTTATTTTCTTGAACTAATTTCTTTGCTCATATCTCTCTATAAAGGTGTGAAAATCCTTGTTTGCTTTTAGCCACACCCGAGCGTCAATGTGATGCTTCACTTTTGGAGACTAAACTAGCTATCTTTGTAAAACTTTCCACTACATCTAGGATTTGATATAGTGCATCGCAAGTAGGGGATGTCCCAATGATTTTCTCTATTGAATTCATGATTGTAGTGTATGACTATAGTTTTATGCTGATCATTAACCTACCACAATCCTTTTCCTTTGTATAGGCTTGGGACTGGCTATGCATAGAACTTTATACATGAGTGGAGTTCATCTATTGCCTTTCCACACTTCACAAATATTCATGCATGCTTGCATGTGCTCTGCATGTTCCATCCAACAGTCATAAATACAGTATTTAATATACATATGAATGTGAGTATAATTATAAGAGGGCCTTAATTGTAAAGTGACCAAAATGCCTTTATGTATTAGTTTGTGTTTAAGGGTACTAAAGGAATTGCATAGGTTGGAAGACTTGCAGTATCCAATATGGAATACCTATTAGTATTCAATATTGTTTATAGAAATATTAAGCGGCTTAATATTAGCTGCAAGGATGATAAGAACCCTCTTGATAAAGGGGTATCATGATAATTTATGTCCAAGAGATTATGACCATGCATATACATTTCTTATAGAATGGATTAGAGGACTTGGATATGGGTCATTCTTTATTTGATTGTGCATGAATATGGAGAACCCTTTTGATAAGGGGATATAGTGATAATTTATATCTGAGAGATTATGATCACGCATATACATCTCTTCAAGAATGGTTTAGAGGATTTGGGTTTGAGTTGGTCTATATTTGATTGCGCATAAATATTTAGGCTCATACTGGAATCTCTGATGATATCCCTCACCATTTCTGATATTTACAGAACAACCATTTGAGGTTAATGTGAACTCACTCTGTGTTGTATCTATGACTCATGTCCAAACCTTCAGTCATAAAAATGCAAATACACTTCCAAGTATCTGGATTATTTGCATGTTTAGTAAATACTTTTTGTATACATTGGGAAAATATCGAAACCCATTTGATTAGACGTTGTCCATCTGAAAATAGCTGTGACCTATCACTGTCATTAGCCTTACTGTGAGGCCATCATGGTCAGAGTTCATATTTGAACCCATTTGATTATATGCATAAAGAAGCTATTAGTTGTCTAGCCAGTGGATACCTATTATGTAGATATCTCATTCTAGATTTCATGCATAATCAGAAAAATTTGAAGGCTCGAACTTAAATTCAAATTCTTTTCCTTGTACTGCACGATACAGTAAGAAGTCTGGTGTTGTGAGAGATCCCAAGTGGAATGGACTGACATGGTATTCCATTTGATTTTCTATCTGTACTGAGCCACTGCTGCATCTTCTATGGAATGGAGAAAAAATATATGTCCTAGTGATGGACTCTTGTCCGCATGTGCTGATTTTAAAGATCCCACCTTAACTTCCTTCTAGGCTGTGCTCAAAAATAAGAGAAATGTTAATGAATGCCCCAGGAGCATTCATTAAAGTGATCACCCATTAATCAGTGATAATGTGTTTTATTTCTGCTGGTTAATTAGCTGCAGTTATATGGCATTCTAGTTATCAATTATCTTTTCATATTGTCTCCAAAATATTCTCAAATCTCATATCAATCTCCAATCCACCTGCGTGTACTGTAGTCATTCATTTTTTGACTGGTTAATATTTATTTTAGTGAAGCACAAATAGGAACTAAGAAGTTGTTAAATTAGGGATTCTAATTGTGGAAAACTGACATTGCGAACTACTGGTTGTTTGTAGAAGACTTAAGTTGTTGTCCAATTAAATTTTTGAGATGCCATTTAAAATAATTAGGGTCCTGTTCTTAACAAATGCCCTGAGGACATTTGTTAACAGGGCACCAAAAATAATAAAGGTGTTATAATGTAGGAAAGGGCGGTGGCTTTTGTTGGTGCACAAATTCTCTGAGATCTATCATCATTTCTGCATCTTTCTTGATTCCAATCTTGTTTTTCTTTGAAATCTTTCTTCATGTTGATGGCAGTGCCAAGCCTCTGGGCTTTAGAGCGAGGGATGGGAATCTGGCTGACTTGTTTTGATACTCTTTTCTTCTATTTTCCAATGGCAAGGGACATCTATTATTTCCAAAGACCAAAGGATCTGATCTGGCCTCTTAATCCTTTTGCTTCAATCCTTTTATTTCTCCCATCATTCATCAGTTGACTCCAACTTGACACCCTTTAATAGCAATGGCTTTGATAATTACGATTAATGATCTCTCTTGCTTGTAGATGTGATGATGTATCTACACCCTTGTGTGAGACATGCTAGAAACTTGAATATTGACCAATAATGGTATTGGCACATGAAGTTGTCAACCTTCAAAAATGGGACCTTTCGATTTGTGATGAGACTGATGCTCATATTTCTTTATTTTATACGTGTTCTTGTGTGCAACTGTCCTATATGTGCTTGAAGTCATTGTGGACCCAACATACAAAGAATCGATACCTCGTGATCTTGTGGTTGAATTTTTGTTGCAATCTGTTGATCTAATAATGCATGGACTAACATATCCGGTTAGCATAGGCCAGGGCATGAGAATGTTATAGAAGGTGTAGTATCTATTCTAAATTAACAAAAATATTTTTTTTTAAAAAAACAATGATACACATGGGATTGAGTTAAGAAGAGATTGGTGAAGATCTCACCTCTCCCTCTGCAAAACTCAAAACTAGAACATCCTTTAAGATGCACTAGGGATATTGAAGAAATGTGTGGTTTTAATGCTGAAATAACTTGACACATATTCAATTCTAAACCAGATGAGAAAGTAAATAAAATAACATAAAACAAAGTTAAAGAGAGGGGAGAGAGAGAGAGCCAAAGGTAAAGAGGTTTGAGGCAATTATATATCTTCTGTGGTCTAGAAATAATCTCCATCATTCCCTTCAAGATCAGCAAATTAACCTCTTCATGATTTTACAAAGACATGAGGACGGTGTATGAAGCATGCGGGCGCATGAGAAAATGGTAGAAAGCAGAACAAAAGTTAAATGAGTATTTAATTTGTCACCATGCTTTTTAATCCATAAAAAGGAAAATTTTCCAAATCTACGTGAAACATATGTTCATGATTTCAAATTGATGCACGAAAATCATGCATCAATTCGAACATTTTGAATTTGATAAATTTCAATTAGACAGGATACCTTTCAATTTGACAGGATACCTGTCAATTAAGACCAACTCAATTTGACTGGCTTGAAAAGATTTTGAATTTTTAAAATTCAGGAAAAGGTAATATCTTAAACTGACACACAAAACATAAGTGCCAATTCAGACTGATGCACAAAAAGCATGCACTGACTTAACAGATTTTGAATCTTAAAGTTTGGTTTTTTAAAAGGATTTTTTAAAAACCATTGTACTAAGTTTTCTTTAATATTTAACCTTGGCATTTTTTTTTTTTTGGGAAAGGTTAAACTTGGGCGTAAATGTAAACATTTGAATTAATGCATTAGACATATGCATAGTTTGGGTAGAAGAATAAGGATTGCGCATCTATTTGAAAGGAAGGATTTTTCCAAACAAAAATGATATTTGATGGTTTAAACAAAAAATAAAATCCAAAGTAATATATGTCATTCATATAGACACCCAATTGCCGCTGCAAAGCATGCAAAAGTGGGTGTCTACAATCTTATGCACAAAAGGGTTACTACATTTATTTCATGAAGGTTGCAAAATAGTATGACATAATTGCTTGAAGCAAGGGCAGATGATTGTGCATCAGGTGTGCTTGTTAAAGCAGCATGGTTCTAAGGTTTTTAATCATGGAGATTTTGGTCATGTTGAACGGTGCTTGATACCAAGATGGACTAAAACCAAGATTTCTAAGATCTAGGCTGTAATTATAGGAACTGAGATTTCTGAGATCTTGGTTATGTAGTAATTAAAACATCAATTTTTCTGATTCTAAAGGGAAGATGAGGAATTTATTGGTTGAGATTTTGATATATTTTTGAGCAATATGGAATTTGAACCTTGGACCCCCTCCAAATGGGAGAGGTACCAACCAAGCGAGGAATTGTTGTCATTAAGTTTTTAATAACATATTGGTTGTTATATTGAAATATATTTATATTTCCAATATTATAAGGGCCAAGGTAAAGGTTATATCAAGACCCGCAAAATCGATATCGAGAGTCATACTAATACTTTACTAGTTTGGTATGGTATAACTCTGTTCGGAGACACTGCTGATTCTTTTTTTACTTTTAACCATTTCGTACCGGGTGATATGGGTCAGTTCAGAGGTTCGGTTTATATTGGTATGAAACTTGGTACTGTACTGATAGAGATAGAGATATGCACAGTGTCAATATGAGCCAATTTCTTGGCAGAGATATTTGTGATGATGAAAACCTTGCAAGGTTTCTTAAAAATTAGGGTCCCTGTTCGAACATTAGCACGTCATAACTTTACATTGATGGCTCTGAGGTTAGCTTATGTTGTACTTTTGAGTTTTGAGTCCTATGAACTAAATACTTGAAGAGCGAGCAAGAGTATAAATATCATATGTTGGAATGCAGGGGTTTCAAACAATCTAGCCAGAGAAACCATAGAAAGTTTAGGATTCTACAAGGCTACTCATTTTTGTTTCTATAAAAAAAAAAATTTGAAGTGTTCAAAAGAGAGTTAGTCAGAAGTTATCATGCTAGTTTTTTGAAGATAATTGTCCAATTTTCCTGAATATATATTTTTTCCATGATAACCACAGATCAGTCTTAAAAAGGAACTGGTGGGCATGGAAGATTTTCGTTTATATGGTTATTCATCTCCTGGAGAATTATGGTTTTCTCTCTCTGCGTTAGCTGTTGTGTTCTGGTTCTCGGCTATGATGTGCTGTTGGCCTTCCATAGTTTTCTCAAGCATTTACATGTATGGCTGGTCTGAAGCGGCACGATAAGTACCCTGTCATGGATTTGGAACGTTATTGCTGGATTTCATTCTTCAAGTTTCTGCTTCTAACCTTTTAGGAATGTCACTAGAGATTTCATGCCTGTACTTTCTTCACTGGAAGTTTCTTTCCTCCCAGCCTTGATGTTCTTTTTCAAATGCAGAAATAGTCACTCGAAGAGTTGCAGCACTCAGGATTATATTTGTGGCTGCACTGACATGGAAGCGCAACCCAGCATATCTAATACTTCCAGTGGTAATATGCTTACATTTCTCTGGAACTCCAATAGTTTCAGTTGAAAACCCAAGTCCAGTCCCATTTTTGAGCTGTTTTTTGCTGTCACTGATTGCATGCAGTATTGAATCTGCTTCCTGGATCGAAGAGGAAATCTCCTGCAGATACCGATGAGCACTGTGAGGAAGAATCAAAGCCTTTAGAGAAGCCAACAAGCTCAGATCGTCTGATGAAATCCAAGCGACTGAAGCAGACTTTTGTTGCCAGACCTTTGTACTCTGACTTGGCTATGAGCATGATTGATGGTACAGCAGATTACCAAGCTGAAATGAATAAACATAGTTCACTTGGTTGTCTTCAAACCTCAGCATGTGCTGTTGAGGATAGCTTATCTAAAGGTTTTGAAGGATACCTTTTTATAGGGTGCTGCTTCCAGTTTGATCAGAAAAGCAGGGTTTCATACACATGAATATACCTTCAGGTTACAAACTACATTTGGTTTGACCTCATGCTTTAATTATCTATGAATCCCTTCAGTCTTCTCCATTGCTGCAATTTTTTCTTACAGTTGTGATTTGTTCATGTAACGTATTTAAGCAGATTGATGGTACAGCTGATTACTATGCTGAAATGAATAAACATAGTCCACCTGGTGGTCTGCAAACATCAGCATGTGCTGTAGAGGATGGCTTATGCAGAGGTTTTGAAGGATACCTTTCTATGGGGTGCTGCTTCCAGTTTGATCAAAAAAGCAGCATTTCATACTCAAGAATATACCTCCAGGTTATGATCTACAGAAATATTTTATTTGGCCTCATGCTCTAATTATATATGAATTTCCTCAGTCTTCCCCATTGCTGCAATTTTGCTTACAGTTGTGATTTGTTTGTGTAATATATTTAAGCTTCACATTTTTTCTTGTGTTTGAAATTGATGTATCAATAAGTAAAACATGATTAAATTTGTCCTTTTCATGAGTTTGTTTTCTCCATGGAGTATGAATGCTTGTCAAAGTATTTCTAGACCTGATGCTTTCCAATGGTTTCCATGGCATTATTTAGGAGTCTTTGTTGTATTCTGGCTTCTTGTTTGGTAATTTTTTCTTGGAAAGTGGTCTACGTGTATAAAAGAAACCATCACGTGCATGCGTCTTGTTTATCTAACTGGTTTCTAGCAGGGTATAAGCATACAGGCTGTGGTAATATTTGTGGTCGATGGCTGACTGCTTGCAGTGTTGATTTATTGTTCACACAACTCATTTTGCATAAATTTTAAGGACTAAAAATCAAAGAGAGCTTTCTTATATGCCTTGAAGGCTTTCATTTAAGTCCATAAAGTTCTTCTAGAATGAATTTGTAAGGATGCAAATGGATCGGGGTTGAGCTGGGATATTGTTGACCCTAAGCTAACCTGATTGCATACTTGGGTCATGATTTTGGATTCGATTCGATCCATTTGCCAATCAGATCAAGTTAGATATATGAAAAAGATTTTAGACCTAATAGGTCATTTAGATGAGGTTAGGTTCAAGTATGAATTAGAATCCAAAATGTTTGGGTTGGGATTCGATCAGGATTTGCATTTGATTCAAGTATTTAATTATTTTTTAAATTAAAATTTAATAATTAATAATTAAATATAGAATTACTATAAATATTAAATAAAACTTAAAGGGGGTAATTGTAAATTTGAATTTTCACTCAAATATTTTTAATTTCAATCAAGTAATTGATCATTTTTAAATTTACGAATGATTTTTAAAATATATATTCTTATATTTGTGGACATTATAAATAAGATTCGAGTAAAACAAATGGTGAAATATGAATGTTTATATATAATTAAGTAAAAATAGATGAGAGATCTTGTTAAGATAAGATGAAGAAAAATTAGTTTAAGTAAGAGTCCATTCAATGAATTAGTAAAGATAATTAGATGAATGGGGTGGAGGTTTGTATATCTATGGTTTTTTGGTTGGGTTGAATCTTTTTTTTTTTTTTTTTGACCGAAGTTAAACCTAGATGATATATGGTCTAGGCTGGGTTGAAAAATGCAAAATCTGGAACTAATCTAAAATTTAAAATGTGATGTAGCATAAAGATTGAAAGGCAAGTTGATCGGCAAAAATTAAACTCAAAAGAAGATTAAACATGCATGCAAAACTGAGGCAATCTGGATTGAAGAACCCTTTGTTAATAAAGAAAGTTTTCACAAAATGAATAGAACTAAATAATAAAGAAATATGCTAGAATTATTTGGATACAAATGTATAAACCTGGCTAGTTGTGTCTTGTGCTGCATCAGAATGGATCTCATTTTTGAACTTCACCTAACTCACAGGTCTTCAAAGAAAGCTTGGGTCAGGTTTAATTGGGCTGTGCCTAATGATCGTCACCCATGCCTTCTTTTGTAGGAACCAAACAGTGACTTTGTAAATTTCCAATTTTAGTTCAATTATTAGAGTGAGCGTTAGAGAAACCTTATGTCTTCTTTTAGAAGTCAAGCCACTGTCTTGTTTCTTGTTTCTCTTGCAGTCTTAACGAGGTTATTTATCGGAAGTTATCTGGTAGGTGCATATCTCTTTAGATAACGTCAGCAGGTCATCAAGGATTGCCAGGCTGCCGGCAAGCAATCTTCCATGGGTTAATCTTGATTCTCTTTGTTTTCTGGTGTCATTATATGGGAGAGAGAGCCGCCCATTCTCAGTCAGCTGCTTTATTTTCTAAGCTTCATTTTCCATGTTGCCTTCTCTCCAAACTTACTCCCACTTGAATTTCTCAATCAGTTGCTGAATTTTCTTTGTTATGGTTCCGTGTATCATTCTTGCATGAGGATTTTGTTGTAATTCAGATATCTTGTGCCAATTTAAAAAAGAAAAATCAGTAAGTTGTTTATTTTCTTATTCCCTACAGATGTATGATTGCTCAACAATCCTTGATATACAGTTCTGTGATCTCAGGCAATAGTTTTAATTCTATAGCAATCATTGTTTTGTGTTGGTATATACAGTCGTAAAGCGAAGCTTTGGTTGTTTGCTCCAGAGAGAGATAGAGAGAGAGAGAGAGAGAGAAGCTTGGGCTGCTTTTTGGCAAAATCACTTGGAGACTCTGTGTTAACAGGCCCATCGGATCAACAAGCATCAATCATCAAAGTATATGGTGAATGCACATCAATTAATGATCACTATTCAAGTTTCCTTTGAAGGCAATGCATGCACATAAAATTACTTAATACAGTTCAGAAAAAGGAAGAATCTATTCATAAGCTTAAACAAGAGCATGAAAGAATGGTGGGTATAAAAGAATGTGAAAGTAAATGCTTCATGCAGATTGAATAGAAGGTTCCTTAAAATTTTGCCCATTGATCCTATGGAAGTAGGCCTTTATCAGACGCCCTGTTGTTGCAAATAATCTCATTTCCGACCTCTAAAAGCTAATGGTGGTGTTAAGAGTTACTAGGAGTTGGAGATGAAGGTGCCGACATAACCAAAGCTTATGATGACAAAAGCAATGGCTTGGAGGGAGATGTACACGTGGTAGTTCGTTCCATGGTCAACATTATATCAAGCACAAAAGAGAGAGCAAATCTAAGTCCTGAGTTGACCCCGAGAAATAGAACATGGTATATCAGTTTCATTTGTACATATGTAGGCTCATTTAAGATAATTGTGTTTACCTATCCCTAGATTTTTTTCAGCGACCTTATGGACAAGGTGTACCAGGCTTCCTCTTGAGAGTGTCTCCTCCTCTGTTACAACCCATTCATTAACATTTAGGGTCCCTAATAGACCAGTCGGGATTGCTTTCATTCGATGCATGGATATGACATTCTCAAGCAGAACCAGAATGGCATTTTATGGAGAGAGCTGTCACAAAAAACCAGATCTTTGATAATTCTAGTGCCAGTTTCAACAAAAGAAGGAGCGATTCATTTGTTGGAATATGATTTCTGATGGCATCGGGAGGGGTAACAGTTATAGAGATATGGATCAACCTCCATATGAGAACGCTGACTTCTGGAACCAAGACTGATATTGGGATTAGAACAAAGCAGAGAAAAAAAGGTGATGGTAGGGTTATAATTCTCTGTATGAAGAAACAGCTATGGTCGCATGAAGTTTCTTATATAGGTACACTTCCTGCTCCACATTAAGGAAACGAAATAAAATATTGTTAGGCAACATCCATCTATATATGTTTTTAAAGCTTGTGTTTTTGAAGAAGGTTTCCCTTGGTCAATATAACGTCCCATGCCATTTTTCTGAGTAAGTTTGCAGCACCACATGTCCACCAATGCTTCTTATAACAGTATGCCTTACATGTACTTGGCAGTTCACTGTTGACCAGCCATGAAAATGTGATAACACAATTAAGCACCGCGAAGTCATTTATTAGAGATTCTTTGAACATGGATAAGATCAGCACCTTGATGTCACCAACATATAAAAATTTCCAACACTTGAGACCTGCTCAAACAGCAGCGAAGTCCATATCTTCCACAGTAGTTTGATCCTTCCAGCTTCACTGATGGCTAATATTCACCAAACACCAGCTGTCCCAATTAATATGAACAGATGGTAATATTTTTTGCTCATCTATAAAATTATACAACTTTCACCACTTATACAGACATATTGATTCTATATCTTGATTTGTTTTCTTTCTATTCAAAGAAGTTCAAAACTCATTGCACTATTCCGCTCAAGTCTTCTTTTGATTGAGATCGAGTCCTCAGGCATCTTCTTAGTAAGTCCTCCTCCTTCTTAGAAGTAACAAATTCTTGATTTAATCTTTTCAGCAAAGCTTATCTGGTTGAGGTCTTTTCTTCTTCTAAACAGTTGACTGGCTTTAAGATTAGTTGTTAGTTACCATTGAAACTGAAGAACGAATAGGTAAATGAGCATGTTTCTTGCTTTACCATTAAGGTTTAGCAGGAATGTTGTTATATCATGCAAAGCCATAATTTGGCCAATTGAATCAAGATGGAGCTTATCATTATTATTTTTCGTTTCTGGAGAGACCCCTAACGAGATTATTAGTAATATTTTCATGTATCACCAGTATAGATTAGAGTTTGACTAAATGCAGTGGATCATGATTTCTTGTCTTTGCATTACAAGTCCACAAAAATTAAATTGTTAATGCAATGTGAAGTCCAGTTACTTGTGCCATTCTAGGCAAGAGTACCAAGTCCAAATCAGTACTTTGATCAGACTATCATCTACTTGTTTATAGACAGTTTCATAATGGTGGCACTCGAGGAAATTTGTCAAGTGGAATGCATTTAGAGGGCATTTAGAGAAGATTACCTGCTACGACAGGCATAGAAGAAATATCCAGTTCCCACCAATAAATAATTAAATAAACAAACAGTAAAAAATCCAGTTGTCTCTTCTTCATAATTTTCCAAAAATTTGTTAGGCCTATGATACCTATTTCCATATAGATGATTCGGTTGTCCTAGAACTTGTATTACCCTAGATTTTTCCTTACGTTCTAATTGGCTTAGCCTTAGACTTCTCAGCTCCAGTTACAATCCGTTGCCCTCGTTCTGCAATTTATTTGGCGCTATGTTCAAAGAGGAATGGATAATATTGCTTGTGCTCAGATTGAATTACTATATGCCATCTTACAATTATTATTACAAATGGAGCTTGCTGGTGATTTTCAGAGTTAAGAACACTTGAATACTACGTGGGGAGAGAGGTCATTTGACGCGCTGGCATCAAGTAAATCTCAACAAGTGAAGAGAATGATTCGATAAACAAACTTGTTGCAGCCTTCCTAAACAATACATTTTGGAAGTCAAATGACCTTTTGAATTGGTATCTACCTCAATTTCAACTTAACAGCAATTGGCAATGCATGAATTCATCCTTCTAGGTTTTGAATTGAATACAAGTAATTTTGGAATAATTTTGGTTTAGGTCTTGGCTGATATTGCTGGGCCTTATATTCTGAAGTTTACATTATTGCTTCACCATCAACATTTACAATTCATAAAAAAACTTCAAAAGCCAACTGAAAGTCTATGACAAAATAAATACCAAGGCTGTAACTCATGTTGAAAAGAGGAAATATGCTTACCAAGCTCTGGCCGTGCTTGAATTGTGGCAATTTTTGATTTGTGCACAAGAAATGAAAAGAAAAAAATCCTAACTCCTACTACACTTCTAATTTATTAACATGAACTTTGAGGAAAAATAATTAAAATTTGGACATGAAAGCATACGCACACATATGCATACACATATACTAACATATATATATCCTTACCCGTATGATAGTATTTTTGTTCTTTTTGCTTTTTTCAAAGTTTGTCAACACCAACCTATCTTCATTAAATTACTTATAATTTCTTCATCAAACTTCTATTTTAAATGATTTAAGATGTATTTTAAATGTCATAGAAATGAATTTACTTGAAAATTTAATTATTTGACTTTGATGAAGCTTTTTTTTTAACCAATGTGCACATTGAGTGTTATATGTATGGACTTTTTGAAGGATCATATATTATTTATGAGCCTTAACATAATTTTTTTTTTCCTCTTCAAGAGAAAAGGTAGAGTAATTTTCATATTTCTCAAAACACAAAAAGGACATAGTAATTTTTCTTTCTAAAAATTTTTCTCCAAAAATATTTCTTAAAAAAAGAGCAAAATATGTTTTTCTTTTTTTTTGGGGGGGGGGACAAGTCTTTGGTATAATCTAAAGGGTGGCAGTATTGATATTTCAATGAAGAAAGAGGGAAGATAAGAGAGAGAGAGAGGGAAAGAAAAGGAAGGAATAGACAAAATTACTGTCTGAAATGAGGACCCTACTTCCACGGCCACCATTTTATTTATTCCTTAGCATTCCAAGAAATATTGTCTCACTGGATCAAATAAAACATTTACAATGAACAAATAATGAAGAGGACATAAAAAATGATGATGAAAACCCACATGATTGGCATTGAAAGGAACAAAAGTTCAGTTGCATGAAAATTTTCTTCTTGTTCTCTCTTCAAGCAATTCGCTCACTGAGGGTGCGCTTCTTTTTTACCTACCATGGTTGAAGCAATCCATTTGTGTTTGCCATGGCATCAGTCGATCATTTCTCCTCATAGGAAGCTTGTTGGGTCCTTTCTTCCCCTTCTTAGTCAATACAAATTTAGCTAATTCATAAAAGAATTTTGATGTAGGGAAGAGATTAAGACAGTGATGGACATGGTTTGATGTTTACACTGCGTTCATCTACTCTGTCACTGGTATAAATATGCCAACCTAACCAAATCCCATCAGGAAAAATGAGATGGATAGAGGGAAAATGAATATGTAGTATTGATTTGTTCTGAAGACATAGTCATAATATGCACATAAAAAGAGGTATATTCCCATCACAATCTCCAGGAAGAAAAGCCTGTTAACAAAAGAGCATTTGTCAAGCTTTAACATGCATGGTTTTTACTCTCGGTGAAGCCATAGGTTTCATTGCATGTAGTACTACTAAAAACTAATAAGTTTGAGATAAATGTATTATTTGAGAAAAATGACAATTGATGATTTCAAAAAAGAAAGAAAGAATAATAAAGGTTTCACCGAATAGTACCTTTCCCAGAATTTCTTCTGAAAATATTTAGCAGCAGTAGCAACTGGTTTCGTCTTCAGCATGTTTCCTAATTTCTCAGTGACAACCCATTCATTTACTCTCCCAGCATCAAAAAGACCAATATAGACAGCTTTGCATCGGTGCAAGGACATGACATTCTCGAAAAAGATCCAAATGAAAGTTAGATACAGAGAGCTGTAAAACAGACATTTTAAGATGAGCAGGAATGTCAAATAAAATCATTTTCCCACAAAAAAAAAACATATTATTGACGGGTAGGATGAAGGGGTAAAATGCATTGAAAAAGATTTAAACCTTGGGGTTCCAGCTGCAATGAGGATAGTAATGATCACTGGAATATGAACAACTCCCCACGTTGGAATCTCGACTTCAGGGAAAAAAATAGATAATGTAATCACCACACAGTAAAAGAAGAAAGTAACAACAAGTGATACAATCCTTCGGGCAAAAAAGAAATTGTACAACAAAAAAAATTTCCTCCATAAGGACACTTTCTGTGACAAAAAAAAAAAAAAAAACTTCAGCAAACTTATTAATCTTTCTGCCAAGTGAAATGCAGAACTAAAGACATGGGTAAAAAGAACAAATGCACCATTCATCATCATATAAATACATCATCAAGCATGTTGATCACATCTAGCATTTCTTTAGTGGGTGAAGCTGACCTCGGCCTTAACAATGTCCCAAGCCATCTTCTTGAATAAATTCGCAGGCCCACAAGCCCAACGGTGTTGTTGATTTCGATAAGCTTTGTAGGTGCTTGGTAGTTCACATTTAACCTGCCAGATCGGACAAGCCATCTTCTTGAATAAATTCGCAGGCCCACAAGCCCAACGGTGTTGTTGATTTCGATAAGCTTTGTAGGTGCTTGGTAGCTCACATTTAACCTGCCAGATCCGTAATTGATGTACGTCATTAACAATTCTGACATGCAGCTTGACTTAAATTATGAACTAATTGGGAGCGGCTAGCCATTGCACCTGGTGTCTTTTCTCCATCTGTTATGCAAAGGATTAGTATTCCATGAGTATGAAAGTTTGATCTACTTGCTTGTATCCTTAAGTGATTTCTCAGAACATAATGCGTCTTATGTCCCATTCATGATTAATCCCTCATCACTGTATCCCTGTATGTAACATTCATCCTTTTATAGTCAACAATCTTGTTAGGAGGGTCCAAGTCAAGTTAGGATTTTGGAGCCACTGATATAAATATTAAACGCATCATGAAACAGACCCTGCTACTATATATTCATTGGTACCAAGGGCTCCTCCAGTTATGCCCAAAAAGTATTTCCACTCCTCACAATTTCCATTCATGTAGCTTTTGTATCCCTCCTTCCTGATCTATATATATTCCTTACTGAGGCTTTCTGAATCTTTATCTCACTAACCCAAACCTAATGGCTTGCCTTGCGGCAACTTGCCATACCCAAGTCCATCTGTCTTGCAAGTTTTAACACAAATGATTCTTGCCTACTCTTGAGACATCCAGACAGGTGATATGATATGAGTTAGTTCAATTTCTGGGGGTTCAAAATTTTGTGATTGCTTTTAAAATATGCATGCCTTGCCATCATAGGATGAGTATAATCATGCATTTATTTGTGCTAAAAAAATAGATACCTCAAGGTCACCAATATATACAAATTTCCAGCCTCGGAGAGTAGCTCTAATTGCCAAGTCCATGTCCTCTACGGTTGTCCGTTCTTTCCAAACTTCAGCTTCATTAAGAGCTAAGATTCGCCAAACACCAGCAGTCCCTAAATGAAAGTGATTAGAGAAGAATTTTGATCAAATTATATGGCTTGTAGATTGAAGATATCAATAACACTAAATGCTGTCTTGCTTTTTGTACCAGGTAATAAATGTGCAAGAGATTGCTAGTGTAGTTTTTTCTCAAATAGAGAGCTAATGTAGGTCATTTGGAATTAACACATAATAAGAACAGAGTTTCTAAATGAGTTTACTCTCATCCCATACATGAAATGAGAGAACTAATTAGCATTGATTCACAATGCTGCTAAAAATCAATCATGGAGTCTCTGTTCACTGCATTCCGTAAAACAATTAGCAAGAACAAACTTTAGCATGTGCTTCTAAATGCCACCTGCTTGACCCACTTCTTATGTGTTTGCCTCATGAGAATTAATTTATAGATTGACAACCTGCCCGTATTTAAGAGCACCAATCTTGTAGCTTCTAATCTTACTACAAAGAATGCAGCTTCATCATTGCTATGAAAGTGCTATCATATCTGTTCTGTGACTGAAGCTAGTCTGCTGTTCCTTATTATTAAGAAAGATATTTTGGTGAAAGTTTTCTTCTGCTCGAGCCACGTAACTTCACTTTGGTAATCAGATTTTGTAAGAAGAACCCATGCCATTGTCAATTTTTTTTGAGCAATATGGTTTTCTAGGAAAATGATTTTTTTTTTTCAAAATTTCATGATGTGTTAAAATTTGTTCTAGAAAGGGACAAAGCATACCATTAAAACCAAAGAAGGCCAAAGTTGATGAGCCTGATTGTTGCTCCACCTTGAAGTGGTAATTCAGCGACATCTCTTGTATCCTCGTCATTATGCATTCGTCGGCATTCACTACAGATCAATAAACAAGCCATTAGTAATTTTGGTATGATCACATGAAAGTTGATTTTATTAGAGAATGAGGTGGTTTCGGTTTCATGTTCAGGACTTCAATGTTTCTCAAAACAGATTTTATTTCAGTGATATAAGTTATAGAAATGCTGAGAAAGATGTCAAATAATTGATTAGAGAATGTTATTTTCAATAAACAGGACCATGCTTCAACAATTGTAGAAGATGCACTATGCCACCAAGTACAAAAATTGGATTTATGAATTGTTTATAAAAATAGTGCCAGAAAGAGTGCTGTAAAAAAAGATAGTTATTTCATCCAACTAAATCTTCTTTTGAAGAACTAGGATGGGAGAAAGCATGTTGAAGATCCTAAGTTAGGGCAAGATTCGACCCCAGGTTCACTGGTATCAACTCGCAATGACTTTAGTAATTGAACTAATTGGCATCCCCTTATCTAACTAAAACTTAACCTTAAAGGCTATGGTTTTAAAAATTATACACTAAGGATTTTAAGTTAAATTTCTCTATCTTCTCCACCATGTCTCTAGGCCAGGAATTGCATGATTACATAAGATACTATCACAAATTTTTCACAAACATAACCTTAAGAGTGAAGGAAAGAATAACAAACTTTATTTTCTTATTTTATAACATGAACCAGTTAGATCATGCACTGAGTTGAGCAAAACATAAGCTTACCAAATATCCAACGAGCTTGAACAAGAGCAATTTTAGGATTGTGGATGAAAAAAGGAATCGTTTGCATGAGAAAATCACATGGAGTCTGGTGGTCTTCATCGAATATTGCAACAACATACTTGCACTTCTTCACATATTCAAGCTCCATAGCTTCTTTCAGAGCACCTACTTTGTACCCATTTCTATTATCCCTTGACACATAATGTATGTTCTCATTCCCTTCCTCAACCATCTTTCACATTCTTTTTGCACTAAATCCTGTGACCCAAAAGGCGTTGTATCATGCTCATGAAACAAGAAAAAATACCCACTATGCATGACATAATAGACATTATTTGTTTAGATTTTAGGTGCAATTGTTTAAGAAAATGTTTTGCTGCAGCTAGTTGTCTATGCTAATTATTTTGCTTTTGCAATAAACTAAGTTCTAAAGATAAAAGTTGGAATGTTTTTAAAAGGCCAAAGTTGCACTATATGGTTGTCCAAACAATGCACCCTTGGATAGCCCTTGCTTGATTAAATTTTGCAAAAATATTGTCATATGGAGGTACCTGATAAGATAGATGAGAAAAGTTGAAGGGGTTGAGTGGCATTCCAAAATCTTAGCTTCAAGGAGGAGGTGGGAGTGATGGCAAAATTAACTTGATGATTCCATGGCATAGCTAGGGTTTCAGTTTAAGAAATTAAACCTTGTGCTTGCCATATTATAACAGAGGTTAGTAGATTACATATTATAGGATCATATGGTGCTACATACTAGAGAGGCTGAAGAAACTGAAATCAATCAATATTAAACATTAGTGAACTATAATGAAATATGAATCCCATCTTTTATCCAATATTAAGGGAAAAAAGATCTTCATAAGTGCCATCTAAAATATTTTTTTTACAAAAGACAAGCACATATTTTTTTCCTTTATATAGATCTTTTGCAGAAATATAATAGGAATGCCAAAATGCCAACACCAAGGGTTTAACAAGATCTCTTTCAAGGGGAAAAGGATGCTAACCGGTTAAATTAAGGCAGATTGTAAATCGAAACATTTATTCAGAATTTTTACATGAAAACTTTTTTGTGATTCAAGTAGTACAATATTTTAGGTTTTACCATGCTGTACAAAATAGTAAACTAATAATTTCTAAGAGAAAGAAAGGAGGTTTTGGTGCAAAGTAGACTAAACCCTGATAGCTGCATCTGTTGAATCATCACGGACTTGTATAATAAGACGATCAGATGGCCAAGTAAGCGAGCATACAGCTCCTATAGACAATTGATAAACCTGCAAACATCTCTTAAATTATAGCTATCAACTTTGTAATTATAATAGCATTGAGAATTGGTACATGAATAAAGGGTCAATAGTTTAAAAACATATTGTAAACAAAAGATCAAAATGAAACTGATAAATTTTTTAAGAAATGTGGCATCTTACTTATATGTTAATGCATTATAAGATGAATCTAGTAGAGAATTTTACTTAAAAGAGTCTATGAGCAATTAGCTTGATCATTAAATGGAATTAAATATTAAATTGCATCTAAAAACCTAGAAGCAAGTTCAAATTTTTATCAGCAGGGCAAACAAGGGACCTGATGTTTAGTTGTCTTTATTATCTCAGTTATACGAGAACTATTCCCATCATCCGATGCTTATGAAATAGGCTGAATGGAGGATCTTAATTGAGTAATACCTGGGGTGATTCATAGGGTGCATTTAGTATGAGATTAAAAAAATTAAGATGAAAAGTTATCCCTTTTAAATTTATTCCAAATAAGAATAACTTGTTATCCCTTTTAACCTCATAGCAAATGCACCACCCGGGTTAATGTGATGCATGGAGGATTTGTGGTTTAAAGTGCTAATGACATGGATTTTTTTCTTCTTCTCTCAAGAGATGGAATAACCCCTTCATAATTTAGCAAGGAGACGGGGGCACAGAGTGGGTACAAGATCAAAAGTAGAGACGAGAACCTTACAATCTCAAGAAAAAGAAAATATATGAGGAGAATTCTCTTGAACAAAGTCTTCAAGTCAAGAATGGTAAATGTAAACCTCAAAAATTACATGCAACTATTCACAGTCTGGTGCAAGGGAGTGTGGATTCTCTGCACCGCACAGTGATAGACGTTTGTGATAGTGTCCACTGTGGGCCACATAAAGTATGCACTCAGCCTCAGAAGGTGGTGGAGTATACATTACAAGGTACTTGGAGTTGGCTTTTCACATTATCTTCCCTTTTAATTTTGATCCTGCTTGATCAAGCAAAAAGAGGTCTAAGACAATAAGTAGTTGAGTACGTTTTGATCCCAGTCCTAATTCTAAACTTAAATATGACCATGTACAAATCTAATAGTTAGTTTATACACTAAATATTATATTTTATAAAAGTTGACAACTATAAAATTAATAATAGACTATTCAAACTAAAGATCCATCTTGTTGATTTTAGTTTGCATCTTTAAAACTACATGAAAACCAAAAATTATAACATATATATCAAGCAAATATAAAATAAATAGTTTTAATATACTAGTGTGATAAAAATATACAGTAGGTTACTATTTTTTTCACAAAAAAAAAAAAAACATTGTAAAGATTTAAAACATGCACAAATTTAAGTTCAATAAAGTTTAATAATTAAATTGTATTGATATATGACATCCTTTTTTTTTGGTATAAATCAAGTTCTTTATAGGGAATGATCCATTATAATTACAATCCTTAAATATGTTGCCCAAAATCACAAAGCAGCATCCATCTTAGTATGTAACTAAGATAGCAAGTGAGTTCAGTTGACCCATGATTTGATCTAGTCGTAACTTGATCGAACTTGACTTAATCCGTATTTGAAGACCCCATGTAGATTGGGTCAGGTTCATAAGTTGGACTCAATATAAATTTTGGATCAGATCTGAATCTTATATTTTTTAACTTGATATGACTTGTATATTATCCGAGCTTAATTAATTCAAATCAACAAAAAATGAACCCGACCTAACCCGACCCATAAATCTCATTTTCTTTCTCTTCAATTATCTTTACCAATTCATTGAATAAACTCTTATCTAAACTAATTCTTCGTTTGTCTTAATAAATTCATTATTATTTATTTTTACTTAATGATATCTAAATATTTATTTTTTTGAATATATTTCATTTAATTATAGCTAAATATTTATATTTAATTATTTATTTTGATTTATTCTTATTTATAATGCCTTTAAGTATATTAATATATATATTTTTTAAAGATCATAATTTATAAACTTAAAAATGATTAATTACTTAGAAGAAATTAAAAGTTTTTGAATGAAAATTTAAATTTAAGTCAACTCTTTTAAATCTTATTTAATTTTTTAATAACTTTATTTTTTATTATTAATTATTAAATTTTAGTTATAAAATAATAGTAAAATACTTAATCCAAATGCAAGCTTGACCTGGCCGGATCTCAACTTGAACTCAAATAATTTAATATGAATCTAGATCCTAATTGACCTCCACTAATTCTAATTGCTGGTTGGATCTAAAAAGACTTAAGTACAATCCAAAATCATGATTCGAATGACACTAAGTTAGATTGGATAACTTGACCTAATTCGACTTTTTTTGCAGTCCTTTACGTAACAATTGCTACCTATTTTTAAAAGCATTTTTGTATTTGCTTCTTAACTAATTTTTATCTTTTCTTTTCTTTTCTTTTGATATGCTATCTTCTTCTCCCTTAATAATATGAAGTGAATAGCAATCAAAAGTAAAGGTGACAAGATCATCTAACGTTCAGTATATTTGCCCAGT
Organism: Metroxylon sagu; assembly: GCA_017589505.3. Lineage (NCBI taxonomy): Eukaryota > Viridiplantae > Streptophyta > Magnoliopsida > Arecales > Arecaceae > Metroxylon > Metroxylon sagu. Next base: position 386,034 of record JACVBY030000468.1, on the reverse strand, counting down.
GCCAGTATAGTCTGTCACTATTATACTACAACGTTGATCCACATAGGGAACAAAGATCCAGGCAGCCTTAAGACTTTGGCTAGTTGAATGACAGGCAAAATAAGGACAGGTTGCAAATAATGCAAAATTGCTTACTTTATGCTACGTCCGTGGCTCCACGAGAGGGTGGATCTAATGGAGTTTAAGCCAAGGTTTCCCTCTAGGTCTTGTATCTTGACCAAATTATTTATTGACTTAATTGATATCCAACTTTTTAACGAATTAAATTTTAAAGTTGAGCCGCTGTTGACCTACCACTTAATATCTAATTTATAAGGCTAATTTTCTTTAATTTTCAATCTTTCTCATTGTTTAATCATTGTGTTCAACAAGAAAATAATTATGTTCAAAAGGATTAAACATTACGTGGATAGCTCATAGAAACTCAACGTTAAAGTTGCATCAACTTACCCTTATTAATTTATAACTGGTTATAGGTATCCGCTCGACTATTAGTAATATTGAAATGGTACATCATTGAATTTTTATCATTTTATTTGAAAAAGAAGAATAATAATTCAGTTTTTATTTGCCTAGCAACGAGACAATAAATTTATGTGGTAGAAGTTGTAGCTTTGACTTTTTATCAGATCATCTGATTAATGGTCTGCTGATATTTCTCCTTTGCCTTGCTTGATAGGCTAAGAGATCATCACTTTTCTTATCATCATGCTGCACGGACTAGCTAGTCACTGGGCTAACATGTGGTCAAGCCTGGCTTAGTGCCCTAGATCATAAGGGACCAAACATATGTCTGCTGTCTTTCTATGGTAAGAGACCAACCAACAAAAGCATTATGCTCACTTCTGATGTGAATTGTGTGTCCCACACTAAACTTGTGCTATAATTTGGCACATTAGATTCATGGTTGTATTTGATCCAGATAAAGACAACTGAGCCACGGTACCATGAGACTTAGATAGCAATTTAGCATGCTGCATGTCTTTGAGAAGAGACAATTACATGTGAGCAAGAGCTCCCTTAATAACTACAAGTTCATGGGACTCTGATAAAATATACAAGTGGGGCTGCGCCGCATGGCAAGATTTGTGCATGATCATACTAATTCCTGTGACATCAACGGAGGTGACAGCTTTGAACATGAACCCTGAATCTGATTCAAATCCGGTATAAAATTAATGGATTTAGATTAAACATAAATAAATTTGGATTAAAATTAGATTGATCCATTAAATACGACTAATAAATAAAGCAGATCACGTATGGATCCGTTAAACCAATATTGATCTGTAATTGACTCAATTATTAAACAGATTAATTCATATAATTTGACCTATCAACCCGAATATAACCTGTTGGTATATTTATTTAAGCTAATATTATTTTTTTATTAATTATTATTTTTATAATAAATATTATATATTTATGTAAAAATTTTATATTTTTTTTAATAAAAAAAATTTTATTTATGCTTTAGTTATGATTTTTAATATATAATTATTTTATAAATAAACTGGTATTAAACACGTTACATGGTTTATATGGATTTTATATTAATTATATGGGTTATACAGATCACATGTATTATAAAGCTTATATAGATTAAATGAGTTATATAAATCGTATCATATAATTAATGTAATACATGAATTAAATTTAAATTTAAATTTTTTTTTAATTTAATTAATAAATAAATTGAATTTGGATTCATCCACATTTTATCATACTTTTAAAGCTGATCCGTTAACGATCTGTGGACGGTTTGCCCCCGCACCGACCAGCATTTTATTTACTCAGGCCTTGTAGGGTAATCAGTGGCAGGAAGCCAAGCCTGCTCCTTTGTTGGCCCCTGTCCCAGTTTTATTTATTCGATGAGACCCGATGGTCCCAAAGAGACCAGTAGACACTGGTCACATCATCGACTTATCTAAAGCTCAATCCATTAGTAGTCCTCGTTTTTAAATCCGAGGCTCCTCTGCATCAGTGTACTACTGCATTCGCTGGTGCAAGACGGTGGGAGTATCAGCCTTATGCTGTGGCCATTGATTGAATCCAGCACTATAAACCAAATGGGGCATTAACAGTGCCCGTCAGTGTTTTGAAGGGCTTGAGCTCTGTTTCTTAAAAGAAGAAGAAGCAGAAGAACAAGGAGGAGGAGGAGGGAAGAGGGGTTAAAGAAGTATGGTTGCAGTTTCCTTTTGGGTTTCTTTTTTTTTTTTTTTCTTAAAAGGCTCGTTTGATTTATGATAAAAAAGAATGAAAATACACTGTGATTTAAATTCATATTTTATGGATGATTTGAATTCATATTTTATGAAAAATAAAATTTCATCAATATCGTAGGATTTATTTTTTCACCGCAGTGTATTTTTTTTTTTTTTTTAATATATTTTTTTTTTTCTTTCTCGTCGTATATCCTTTTTATCAAATTAGCGGACGAAAGAAGAAATGCATTTGTTTCTCTTCGCTTCATATTCAGAGAGATAAGAATTGATTAAAATTTTTTTGATAAATTAATGTTTATTGTTGTGTTAATTAATTTATTTATTTATTTATTTCTTGCTGTTGTATTTTTTTTTTGGAGCATGTTTCTATTCGATGCCAAGGTGAAATGCAACGAAACCCTTAGCATCCTTCAGCTTAGCCAAGGGTGGTAAAGATAAACAAACAGAGGAAAAATAACCGGCCAACAGAATATAGATTACTCAACTGATCAGATCATAAAGAGAAGGGGAAAAGAAAATTGCAGAAGGCTTTATTTTCTTTATTTTCTTTTTTAAAGAAAAAGCTTATCTTTTTGGGAAACAAAGGTGACAAGAGCGCCCACCATTTTATTGTGACGATGAAATGACACGAGCACGCTCTGACGATGAAAACAGCCAAAGAAGAAGAAGAAGAAGAAGAAGAAGAAGAAGAAGGGAGGAGGAAGGAAGGAGGAGAGGAGGAAGCGGGAGGAAGGGACAAAAACAGGAGCCCAAGCAACCCAGCCCACTCCAACTGGCGAGTTGGGCTCTAGTTTCAAAATTGGGCCACCCCGCCCACAGAAACCAAAACACCAAGCCTACTGTTACTTATCCGCGTGCTGGAGGAGAGGGCGTCCATGGCGCAGACTTTGTAGCAGGAGAACTCCTTCAACAAATCTACCGTTCTTTTTCTCTATGTAATGTTCGGAGAGATAACAGGGCAAAAGTAAAGCCTCTATCATCGTAAATAAAGTGCACTTATTCTTCTCCTCTTCTCGGGTGATTGTTAGCTTGTCGTGCATGGTGTTGCAGGCCGGCTGTTTGGTGAAATTCCTCAGAGAGCAAGTGCTCGCTAAGTCGGGTGGTTCCATGGCTCTGCTTCCTGTTCCATTTGGCCAGGCGCTAAGGCTCAGCTCAAGCCTCTCCGAGAGGTCTATGAATCCACTCTACAACGGCCGGTCTCTTGCTTTGCCCCGCAGACCACGTAAGATTTAGCCCTTCCAAAATGTTGGTCTTGTGTTCTTTGGCAAACCAGTTGTTTATAAAGCATTCTACAATATGGTCATCTCCTTTGCTTCTGCAGAGCCCTCTCGGTCGTTTCTTAGAATTGAAGCGAGGAATATCACTCGAACAGAGAATGCCAAGGTCAGAAACCGGAGGATGCGAAGAAAGGTATGGCTTCTTTGCTGGTCTTTGTGCTAGTAACGGTATCAGTTTGGCCTATGGTCAGTCGAAGGGTACTGTTGAATGACTAGGTTTCCAGATTTCTGATATGAACTTCAATCGCAAGTTAAGGAAAAAAAAAAAAGAAACAAATTTATATTGTGATTTAGGATTAGAATGAAATGTCAAATCCTGCATGCAATTGGTTCAAATTGAAATATTTCTATAACAACAGAAGAATAGTTGGTTGATATTTTACTCATCACTTCTACATGAAATGAAAGTTTATAGTTAAGTGGGTGCAAGTCACCTTTAATTTATGCTTGTTGTTTGCTAGACATAAAAAGATAAGAATATAAGCAATACCAGATGTAGTGAGTTGGGGTTCTGAGGAACCTTGAGAAGCAACTAAATAAGCTCTTTTCTGCATACCAGCAACTTCATCCACTCCTTGCAGGCGAAGGGATATGTGATCTGATGGGCTTCCTCCATCATGTAGCTACTGGAACTCTCTCCATGTCTCACTCATTAAAAGAAAATCAAACTCCGCAAAGTGAATTCTCAGATTGCCACTTTTGTTCTCATCTAAGACTGTCTCTAAATTCATCCAGCGATAGCATATTAATTTGTATATCTCATGTGGGCAAGTTTGCCGATCAACAGTGTGTTTTATGTTCTGCAGAATTTTATGGCATCTTTATTAAGGTGGTTTTTATGCTGTACGTATCTATGCTCAGGAAGTTTTCAATTAATGTATTCTTGCAGATGCTTTGATGAGTAGTATCTAAGCTTGTTTTGCAATTTTAACATCTGCTGTCTCAGTCTTGATAAATTAGACTATTATTTTGAGTGTTTGTGTTGTCAATTTGAAAATGTTATTGACGAATCTTGCTAGAATCTCTATAAGCCTGAGGGAAGATGCATAAATGACTAGACTCTCATATTATTTGGTTGCTTAATTGAGCATATGCTTTGCAATCAATTTTAAGTTTGATACTATCGGGAAGAAAATATTCTTTTATATAGTTTACAGCCTCACATGCTATAATACCTTTGTATTTGCTTTTTCACAAAATTGATAAACTTAAATTTAACAATCGAAGTCAGTATATCATGTTATTTGACTGGGTTTTGCTAGCTCACAAATCTTAATTTTTATGCTAACTTTGTGATGTATTTGACATTTATTGATTAATTTTACTCTTGTTGCACAATTGTTCTGCGTAGAATAAAAAAGCACGCTAATTACTTACTTTGCTTTGATCTAGTTCAATGGCTCGCCTACTAAGCCAAGGCTCTCAGTATTTTGTTCAAACAAACAACTGTATGCTATGCTCGTTGATGATCAAAATAAGAAGACTCTCTTTTATGCAAGCACCTTACAGAAATCCATCCGTGAAAAGTGCTCTTGTAGCAGCACTGCTGTAAGTGTATACGTATCTCCTTTTCTAATGGATATAGGTTCTCAAAAACTCCCTTGCATTGGATACTCCTTCACTTTTCTTTTATTTAAAGCCAGTGGTCATATTAGTTTATGTTGTAGTCATTTCTTTGTGATGTAGTGTCATTTCCAATGACTGCATATTTAGGTGTATGTGTAATAGTCATTTCATCAATGAAATGAAAATAGATTATAATTCAAAATACTGATCTCACCTGTAACTGATAATTTGGGACAATCTGCCTTGCAGAGATTTCATGTTTGGTTGGATGATAAATTGAGTCAGTACTCTATTGATCTGCATCTGATACTGATGAAACTATCTGAGACCAAATGATATGTAAATGTAAAACTGAGTTTGTATAATTTCAGTACAGTTTGTGGAATCAAAATAGGAGCTTTTATAATCTTATCTTTTTGTCTTTTTTGGTGGGTGTTTAAACATAACATTCAGCAGTCTGCCTGGCTAAATAGAGTTGATGCATTCTTAAATATCAATGCAAACAACAAGCACTAGAATTATTTTTGAATGCAAAACCATGATTAATATGTTTGTATCACTGAAACATTCAGGAAAGAGTTCAAAACACATATTTTATATTTTCTCAGGTTTAGCCATATTTAGCCAAGGTGTTGGAAGAATGAATATTATTTTTTGTTGCGCACTCCTCTCACCACCTTGTTGTTGGTTTCTCAGCATTTTTTTTTGTGGTTGGTGCTTATTATTAATTGTAATGGCTATATTCATTTGAGTTTCATGTAGGAATCATCAGGCAATGGAAAATAATTTTCTATCAAATGGTTTGAAACCTTTCTAGAATACGCAGTCTAGACTAGCCGTTATGTGATTGTGAGGCATTACATATTGTTCAACTCTTTTTTCCTCTCTTTTAACTCCCAGAATATTGTGGTTCACAAATTTTATTTTTGATATACAAGAACTTTTGGGTTAATCGCCTCTCTTTGTCATATTAACTAATATGTGACCATGATTGAGAAATTTGCTGATATTTGACGACAGGAAGCTGCTCAAAGGGTTGGTGAGGAGCTTGTGAAGGCAAGCGAGGATCTAAATATCTTCGAGATATCATCTTATGATCGAAATGGATTTGCTCGAGGGGAAAGAATGGCGGCATTCGAGATACCAATCTCACAACATGGGTTCTTGCTACGTTAGCTGGCAGATTTCCCATTCTGAATATATTTGTTTTTGTCCGGTGACAGTGTTCTAATTTAACGTTCAGGCAAATATAGTGCTCTTTGTGATATTTAAACTGAGTGATTGTATTAATGTTTTCATGTTTGTGATAAGGTGATAAATCTTGAGCCATGTCAAATAGCAACCTATTGATTGAAAATATTGATCATCAGCATTAGCGAGGTGCAATGAACTTAGGATTGGCAATGGATCAGGTCAACTCCTAATTAAATTTGCAATCCAGTTTTAGCGAACAGTATTTATGCTATTGGTTTTCGGTTGATTTATTTAGAATTTCTTCTCTGGACACTTCTCTATTTCTCTATACTTAGGCTTTATAATATTAACTAAGGACCTGTTTTATTTTGTTTTTGTTTTTTATTCTTATTTTCGAAAATCCAAAGAAAAAATATGGACTAGATTGAATGGCATGGGTTATGAAATCTTTTTGTTTTCTAAACTTGTTTATGAAGTATTTAGAGTTTTTGATGGTAAAGAAAAAGAATGAAAATAATAGCAAAAAATAGAATAGCAAGAATTCTGTGCATGTGCTATCTTCTATCTCGGCCTGATGACAATGAGGAAATATTAAACATGATTCAAACTTGGAACAAAAGGATGGTTTAACTTTGCTTCATAAATATTTGACTTCCCTCCTTGTCATGCTACACAGCAGTGAGACAAAACTTTGGTGCATAAGATCAATCTAATTTTTCACATACTAAGTGGCATGTGTATGTTCATTTCATTTAATAAATAATATGTATTTATTATTATTTTTCTAATGAAATTTAAATATTTAATGAAGTATAAAATTATATATACGTCACTCGTTAAGTAAAGTATTCGGTGGCAAACATTCAGTGAACTGTACTTAAATTTCATTCATCGATATACTAAGTTTTACTAAATTTCACAATAGTGATAAAGACAAATGATGTTTTCCTTGATCTCACAATAGTGATAAAGATAAAATGATGGTCTTGTTTGTTAAAACTAAGTGTTGCTTATCTTAAAACAAAAGAAATAAAGGTTTTTTTTAAGGTTACTTACTGAAAATTTTCATATTTTAGTCCTTATTTCTTTTTCATATTTATATATTAATTGCTGTAAATTACTCTTTGTGCAAACTACTCCTTCCACTATTCTTTAATCAAATGATCAAGGGTCATCAAAATTGATAATTACCAGAACAAGTCTCGATTGAATAGAGAGTGCCCTTGGTCTTGCCCTTGAACCCCATTGAAGTCATCTCTTTTCCAATCTAAAACCCTAATTCATGTCTTTTTCAACAAACCTATTTGAGCTCAAATTGGGATTTTTCACTATCAAAATAAGCTTAACAGACCAAGCAAACCCAAAACAAGAGAAAGAACATTACTCCTAGAAATGAAGACGAAACAGAAAATGAAGCATCTTGGCTTCAAACCGATCTAACTACAAGCAAACCTAATATCCTGGTTTGGGTTTTTTTTTTTTTTTTTTTTCTAAAAAGACTAGATCAAGCTCAATGAATCCAAATGAGCAAGAAATCCACATGCCATTGGCGTTGCATGATCTGAAAACTATTTGATATATAAAAGAGTATCCCCCTGACAATTAAATCAACAAGAAAACATTCCCAAATCCCACAAATGGATTTATCCCAGAAGAGCAAAAGAGAGAGAGTAAAGCGAATTTTTAACAAATAAATCCAAGATGAACTAAACTCATGAGTTAATAGAACATAAAAGACTTGAACGGGGAAAAAAAAGCAGGAAACGAAAGAGGACATAAGAAAATTTGGAAAGATCTAATACTTGGATTTGGAAGGAAGAATTAGAGAGAAAGAGAGGGGACAATTTTATGTTACCTTGAGGGAGCATGGAGGGAACACCACTCATTACGTCAACTTTAGGTGTTTGGGAGTGGAGGGGAGAACAAGACCAAGGACAAAATTATTCATAAACTAGCAAATTAGCACTGTCAGAGAGATCAAATAGTAGCATTCTGTTTAAATTCAGTTAACATGACCGATTCGTAAACAAATAAGTCATAAGATTTTAGGAATTAAAATATAGATACAGATTCTAATGTGCAGATATGAAAGATTTCAGAAATGAATCTGTAAATAGTCCAAAAAATAATGATCCTCTCCCTCTGACTCAGACGATGTGATTAAAGTTCCAACTCCTTGGTGTATATAAATTGCACTCCACTAGTTCCAAAAAAAAAAAAAGGGATTATAAACAAGTGTAGATGGCACCATAATTAATTATTTGGCGACAATTGGTTGAGTGGTTAGGTCTAATTAGTATGATAAAAGATGAAAGCTTGAAACTATAATGCACCCAATGAACGACGGTGGAATCTTGGCCCCATACGAACCTATGGGCTGCTTCCCAAAAGCCATCTTATAATGAATGTGTTCTCTTTTCTGTATGAATTAATTGCAATGGTTTTCAATGTTCTTTTACTTGATTGGATGAGTCTCTGTGTAGAATTTGGCATTTGGTCTCTGTGCAGGATTTGGTATCTGGGTTTTGTCAGTGAGATTAGTGTGTATATTGACTTGGTTATATGGAGTTTTTTAATTGACGACAGTTTGTACTTTGCATCTAAAGGCCATCTAGGTTTGGTAGGAAGGTTTCTGTGATGGATTTGTTTTAAAATAATTGAGATTATGACCTTGCAAGCTGAGGTTAGTAGATATTTTGTAGCTACTCCACTTAATTTTGTTTGTTAAGCCGATAAGGAAGCATGCACGTAGTATCACCAATAAAAAGAAAAGGAAGCATGCACGGAGATCTTTATAGAAGTTCTTTTCTTCCATAGTCTTGATAAATTTTCTATTATACTCTTAGCCAATTTCTTATTATTGCCACTCTGGGGAATCTTGCAAGCCATGCAAGTGGTTTCAGGTTTCCTAGCAGTTTACACACAGTTATCTGCATGAAGTGAAACAAAGTAAAATTGAGTTTACACACAGTTATCTGCATGTAGTGAAACAAAGTAAAATTGAGATGACTATTGTTAAGTCTCAACTTTAACAACTACTATATTTCATCAAAATCCTTTATGTTAATCTTTTGGCACGAAGAGTACAAACACCATCCTCCCTATTAGTCAAAGCTTCTCTAAAACTCAATAATAGTACACCAAAAACAACCCAGTTGCCAATACTCCTCCACAGTATTTTTATCATTGGCTAAATCCATAGAATTGCTTCTTTTTTTTTTTCTCCCTTAACATTTTCACTAGCTAAATTCAATAGGTTGGAACTTAGGTATAATTTGCTAAATGTTTATCAATGAAAAACATATGTACAATCATCATACTCAATAAGTGATATATGTTTGTCATCATTTTCTAAGAGAGCCTGGAAGATCAATGAAGTGTAAAATTGTATATGTATCAAGTGAAGAACATGATGTAAAACACCTAGTGAACTGCATGAAGCTTTATCTAATTCAATATCGATGGCAAAGGACACACCACAATCTCCACCAGACTTCCAAGTGTCAACTCTTTTACAATTTATGGCATACTTTTGATTTCACAGTGCAAATGCATTTCATTTTTGATTGCATTTTTGCTATAATAGTGAGGGTTGGAAATTTTTTGATATCTTGGAGCAAGCTGTTTGGATTTTCTGAAAGCAATAGTATTCACATGTCCTGAGCTGCCCCACTTGCAGCAACCCAACCACACCTTCTGAGCTGTGTTTTGACCACATGCCAGGATGACGGAGAGTTCAGAGAGAGAGATAGAGAGAGAGATAGAGAGAGAGAGGGAAACAAGCCATGAACTAATAATAATTTAATAACATCATTGCCATGTGCTCTTAGGCCTTGTGTCCGCAAGAATAATAGAGCAAGGGGCAAAGAAAAGTAATGATAAGCAAACGATAAGAATGCAAAGCTTTGCTTTCATTTATTCGCTGCGTCCAACGAATCTAGCTCTTAGAATACAAGAATAAAAAGAGCCGAAGTTATCCATGCTAACTCTTAGAATACAGGAAACTCGACCCGTGAAGGGCATCCATCCCTTGGAATCCAAGGGCACTCGATGAACTCCTTCCCTAGAGCGTCAACGCAGAGGTAGATCTCTAACATTTGGCCGTTGCCCGATTCATCCCTGTTACAGTGAATGCGTGGCATGTAACCATGGCCTTCTCTTATGGCATTCTTGATGCTGGTCAAGTTATAGTACCCACCATCCGGTTCAATTCCTGCCAACAAAATCTCCATGAAGCATGGCATAAAGGCATACATAGAGAAATTTCTGAAAACAAGTAGATGATGAAATCATGGAGGTTAAAATCATATTACCAGCTTGTTGGAGGATCTGGCGTAGATTCACCTTCTTCTGAAGGTCGAGAGCAGTTTGAATGTAGGAGTGTTGATCAAGAACAGATTCTGAGCCTGTGCCATGCTTGCCCCATTCATGCTCCCAGAACTTTGAGCCATTGTTATTCGGGCATGCAAGAGTTGGCCAGTTTTCTTGCAGTCTATCTACTATGTCCGAGATCTGCACCAAAAAAAAAAAAAAGAGTCATGTGAAGTACGTTGCCGCCGCCACCTTTCTAGGAACCATGTAAGCTTGAAAGTTATCCAGAAGGAAATGGAAGGAATACCTTGGAGAAATCAAAATTGCTATTTTTATTGCAATTGGATGGATACGAGCCATTGTTGTAGTTAGGCCAAAGGCCATGGATGCCGAACTCTGCCATCGGCTTTCCACTGGTCGGATAGCAACAGCTTCTCTTGGTGTCACACAAGGAGCCTGGCCACTGCATAAACCATAGAAGAAATTAATAAAACTGCGGAGGGACACTCCATGGTGAGTCCAAAGACTAGTTGAGTAACCTGTTGAACCAAGTAGAAGAAGTCGAAAATGCTAGCAGTGGATAGACTTGCCAAACAGGAGAGAAATAAGAGAATGAGAAGGAACGAAGATTGGATTCTCATGGTTTCTTTGGTTCTCTGGGAGGTGCGGGGACTCTATTTACTTGGTGCTGTTCTTTGGGCGGTGTGGGTGGACGAGCCCACCACCTTATATAAGCTTAGCATAGAGGATTTTAAATGACTTTCCCATTGTTGGAGAGAAGGAACAGAAAAATAAAGAACTGAAACATGCTTAATCCTCCATCTAGAATATATAATACAGGGTTGAAGATATGCCAACAGTGTACACGCAAGCAGTGGTAATAAAAATGATGTCTTATATATTGAATGACCTGTTCCATGTTGAGAGAGAGGGGGGAGGACACTAAAATACAGAAATGTGTTCCATGCTAACTAGATATATATAATGTTGTCACATTATCTGCTCGAACTGCTTGATCTTATCAATGTTTCTATTTGGATTTGATTATTACTGCAAGTACAATGGATTTGATAAGATTGAGGATTTGCCAGTTGTTTGCTTATAGGCCACCATGAAAGAATATTAACCCAAATATTGGGTTAATATATTGTCTCCATCGACGTAATTGGCCTTGAATTATGAGGCATCATTCAAGCTTAAAATATGAGTATGAAATATGTTACTTACCTACATCATGGGAGCAAAAAACAAAAAGATTCCGTAGAAATCTAATTCAATGCTGGTGCCAACAATGTGATCAAAATTATGAGTGTCCAATTTGCATCTTTGTGTCGTTACTGCTATGCATGGGCTATAACACAAGTTCCTTGACTCTCTAGAATATCTGATAAAGAAAATGTGAATAGCCTAGCTAATTAGTTTTATTACAAAAAGGGTCTCATTGAGCATCAAAGTGTTCACATGAAATTTAATTTTGGCATCAGCATTATGATATCATCGATAAGATAAGGGAATCGTGCAGAAACGAATCCATTTAATTTCAATTTTTGCGGAAAAACTCTGTCAAATTCATCTCTTTTGCCAAAAAAAAGGTTTCTGTTTTGAACTTTAATAGGCCATTATGCCCATGCTGCCAAAATACACAAATTTGGTGCACACTTTAATAAAACATTGTTATCATAGACATGAGGGCAGTGGTATGTATGATGGTTCAATAAAATTCAAAATGATATGTTCCAGGAAAATTTTGCAGAAAACAAATAATATTGAATTTTTTATCAGAAAATTCTACAAGTTGACTAAGCTGCTGATATAAAGGTTAGTTACTAGAGTGCCGCTAATTTATATGGTACAACCTGGGCTTTTCAAGAGAATGGGGGAGAGATCAGCTTGTGCTCCAATCATCCAGAACCATACAAGATTCCAATCTAAAACCTCTTCTTGTTAAGCAGTGTGGCTAATTGGGACAATTCCAAATTCACTTAGGACATAGAGATTTCAACCCAGTAGGGGCCTTTATAAGCCCGAAAGCAATTGCTAACTTCTGAAAAATATACTGCATTCAAATTCCATGCATCCAAAGCAACTGTTTAAATACCTGCAACCGCAACTGCAGGTTGTATTTGTACTGCAAAAGGGAGCTCAAATCTTGCGACTGAAATTGCAGGCAGAATTTGCCGCAGTTCCAACAGTTCCAATTACAATTGGAAGCAACGCTTTCAGCAACCCCCTAACCACTCTCTGAAAGTTAAATATAAATATAAATATATGTATATATAAAAATCTTGATAAATATATTATAACATATATATTTATTATTATAGCAGGATACATAATAATTATAATGTCAAATAAGTTTTATAATATTTTATTATTATAATAATTATTGTTATAATGGTAAAAATATAACTATTATTATTTTGATAATTATATAATTACTTAAGTATTATTATTTCTTAATGATCTTTATTTTAATCTATAAATAATATAACAATAGCAATCATAATTGTAATGATAATTTCTATTATATAAATTATCGGTTTTTAAGATAATATATATTACAAATATATATTTATAACTATAGTAATATATCTGATATTTATACTATTATTCAATAATAATAATATTTTATTCTTATTGATTAAAGCTGTAAAAATATTATGACAATTATTATACTATAGTAGAAAATTATATTACTACAACAATTATTGTTATAATGCAATAACAACTCACCATAATGACATCATAGTAACTATTATATAACATTTATTAGCTATTAGAATAATAAACGTTATAAATAAATATTTATTATTATAATAATATATCTAACTATTATAGTATCAAATTATTTTTACTGATATAATTACTACAGTTATTCTGGTCCAATATTAATTTGATGGCATTATTTCCTTTTTAATACAATTATAAAAATAATATGATAATTGTTGTCATAATATATTTATTTAATTATTACAATAATGATACTTATTATAATCTACATAATATTATGTTAAATATAGAGCCATTATAATAAATAAATAATTATTGTATAATGATATTACTTTTTATTATAATTATAAAATAATATGATAATTATTATTTATAATAAAAAAAATAAATAGTTTCCTATTTCCAAGAAGGTAAATCTACGGGATTATTTGTAGGGTTGCTGCATCCCTTTCACAATTACCATATGTCAAGCCACATAAGAGAAACATCAATCACTCATTGAGACTCTAGAAACTGGTTAGAAGATCGGTTAAAATAGATTTCAGACCTGAGGCGCAAAAAGCATGGAGGTAACAAATTTGTTTCAACCCATGAGAACAGCAGCCTAACGTTCTTCAACTTAAAATAGCAGGATTCGCAAACTTTGCCACAAATAACAGCTACAATAAACTGTCCCAGATCCCTTCAAATAAAATTAGGATACGAGCACACAGAGACTCCCTGAATCACTATCTCCCTCCACGGCATCGCCCACATCTGACTCTGTGACCCCCACTTCTCTTGTTTCCCCGGGTTTCCTTACCATCAATAGCCTCCTTGCCACGTTTTGCTGATTTGAGTTTCATGTTGTCAGGCAAGGAGAGTATATCATCAACACATGTACGGAAGCTGAAATCATCAACAGATTCATCAACCCGTACAAGGAAGAAGCAACGACTTTGCCACAATGGATGATAACGGACCTTGAATGCCTGTATCCCATCTCCAATTTTCTTGGCTGGTTCTGGATGGCCTTTCTTCAGCAAGTCCAGCAACACCATATGCTCATACTGCAGAAAGGATGTAGTATGTGAGTTAAACACCTGAACCTTGATTCTGAATACGGTCAATCAAGAGCACCTTGTCTTAACCTTCAGTGACTGGTTGCATGTAGAAATGTGTGCGTGTCTATGCGCGCGCACGAGAGAGAGAGAGAGAGAGAGAGAGAGAGAAGAGGAGGCATGGGTATGAACAACTTAAGTGGAAGGAGCTAAAGCCGAAAACCAAGACTTATTCAACCAAATCAATGGTAACCTTGTTTAGCTTTAAGTCAACATTACCATGGGGTAAAATAAGTGTTTCAGGCTTAAGAGAGTGACCCACAACGTGAGGCAATGTATACAACTCAAGAAACACTTAAAATAATAGTTCAATTATTTCTAAAATAATATAATTTTTTGGCTGTCTTCAAGCAAATTGACAAAATGATGCATCCAAAGGTCCAAAACTATACAATATACAATAAATAATATCATGTTTATTTTTGACATTGGTTTATTTTTATTTGTTGTCTTTTTTATTAATCTTAATTGGTAACTTTTTATATTGATGATGCACATTAAAACAGAAATTGATCAAAACTGTTAGAAATGAAAACTCATTTGGTCTGACCACAACTGAAACAAGTTTCCAAACCCTACTTTAAATCAAATCAAGTCTATACAACAGAATGTCACAAGTTATCTCTTCAACAGGTCATTGAGGGATATGAAACTGAAAGATGGTTAGTTACTGATGGTAGTAAAACAACATAATTGACTACAGATCTCAAGAAGTAAGGTCAAAGGGTAAAATAAGTTGTATGACTAGCCAGTAGGAGTGGTAAAGTTCAACTCCTTGTGCCCATTGGGATAATGTTATTGCTCGATTGCAAGGGCTATAGGAAGTGCTTAAGCTTTGAATAAGTTCAAGGCTTATAATGCAGGATGCCTATCGCAAACATCCTTAGAGAGGTCATCTATGTATGTGTGGTTGCAAGCTTGCAACCTAGAGCTTAGGGCAACTCTCTTGAACACACACAGAAAACAAAACAGATATAAACGGCCACTAAGATGCAACCTCAAAAATGATGCTGACCACCCACAAATCTCATCCCATGTGTTTGGCTTAATAAATCTTGTTCATTAATAATATAGAATTTCAAGATGTGTTAGAAGAAGCTTGTGCGGCAATTCTCTAGAGCAGTCACAGAAAAAAGTAAAAAAAGGATATAAATGATTGTTAAGATGCAACCTCAAAAATGATGCCGACCCACTAACTTGAGGCCATGTGTTCAGCCTTATAAATCTTACTCGTTAAAAATACCAAGGACATGATGATGAGAGTCTCTTATGGTATGGGAGAAGAATCTTGCCAATTCTAGACAAGTCTAGGAGACACCTATCACTGAAGACTTGTATATACTGTAAGCCTAATTGTATTTTACCAATTCTAAAATATAAGAGGCATCAGTAGAACTTGTTTAAATTTGAACAAATGCGCCATGGTACATGTAGTATTCTTGAAATAACTTGTTACTGTGTTTTAAGATTTCTATTTTGTTCTATATGTTTGAATTCCTTTAGACATAGTCTATTTTTGCACTGGGTTTTTTACCATGGTGCATAACATTCTACAGTCACATCCATACCCATGTTATCAGGATCTTATAATCTATAATCTAGATCATGTGCAATCTAGATCAAGCTGCTGCTTGGTAATCCAGATAGGATCCTTGGATCATGATAAGTATGTATTGAAAGATGCATATTTCAATCATAGGATCAGCATCAAGATTCTATGAACATTTGACTGTGTAATCCATAACTAGGCGATGGTTTTACATGCCACAGCTATTAGTATGTCCATCTTTAGAGATCAATTAACTTCTTTAACTTTTACAATAACAAATTCATTATCGATAAACTTCCAAAAAATCAAATCAGAAACCTCCTTTAATTTTTTCACTTTTAAGAGTAAAGAAAAAAGAGATCAAGTTGTTTCAGAGATAAAAATTCGAGTTAAATTCCCTTCATATCTCTTCTAACCATTTCTGGGAATCTGATTCCTTCAACAATTTCCTGCTTCTAAAGGATGATTGAGCTTATATGATGAAATAAAATTATACTGATTAATTAAACATAATGTCCACTTTTGTGCATGATATTTATGAGCTTACCTTTGTTGGAAACTGAACTTTTTATATCATTATACATTTTTTCTTATTATTCATTCAAGCCACATTTAATTACACTTCTGATTTATCATACTGTTTGAACCCCATTTTTTATGTTTAGAAGAAATCAGAAAGAAATTTGCAACTTGCAAATACAATCCACTGTCAAATTCAATTCAACTTCTATGAGTTATGTTAGTATCCTGATCTTAACAACATTGTCCATACTTCATACCTACTGGGTCATGGCTAGTGGGGTATTAACATGGGAGCATGGGATCAATTTATATCCCAAGCCTCTGCAAACAAGAGATAACGAACAAAATATTCTCCAAAACTTTGTTTCTTTGGGACAATTGCTACATCCCATCCACTCTATGGGAAGAGTTCCTATCAAGGAACAATGTCCTTTTACATGCTTCAATCCATGTAGTCTTCTAAACCCCTTACTTTGTTTACCACCAGCATTACTCCTATTTCTTTCCAAATGTGGTAACAATAAAGTTTCCCCACAAAGAATTAACCGTTTCACATAAAACATAGAACTATTGACTTTTGTAAAAGCTGGTGATGAAACAAATTTATTGTTTTTTGAAATGATTAGCTAGCTGCTTTCAATGACTATGAGAGATAATACTAAATTAATCCTTCTAAAATTATAATCTACATACAATGCTGTAATGCAAATGCTTTGAGTGGGGCCTCATGAGACCTGACTTCAAAGCTTTCGCTAGTTTCCCTTTTCCTCTGACATACCATCTAAGGAAAAAAGAAAACCATGTGTTGACATCAGCACTACATGATCTGGGAAAGCAGGAATAGATTACAACCACGCATTACTATGAGAGTACCAATAAGTATCTAGGAGAAAAGGATGTTGTCATGTTTCATGGGTCCATGGTTGTGATATCAGGAATGTTGATGGAATTCGGCCTCATTCCCATGCTGGAAAGGGAACTTCCTCTCGCATGCACCGCATGTGCCCCATGACAGTAAAATAAAACCCAAGAAACAAAAGTACAAAATAAACAATCTAATAACTTGTACTTGAAAGAAAGATATATTATGTATTCCCATCTTTTATTGAACAACAGGCAATCCCAAATGAACTCAGATAAGTTTGAAAAATCTTCTGTCACTATAAAACCGAACAGAACAAGTAAAGCAGCATAATACAGATACCTGCAGAGAATAAATTCCCGGATAGGAGATAAAATTATAAAGCAAAGGAAGCCAAGCAGACAGATTGCGGGCTAAAATCATGGGCCAAATTTTAACATCACAGACCAGTATTTAAATCCCATCAAAAGATTAGTTCTAACTAACTCATCACAACATCAATTTAATCGCATATTTAGGGTTATCCAAACCCCCAAAATTCGATAATATTGTCATCAGAACCAGATACAGTTCAAGACATAAAAGAGTTTGATAAAGAGTTCAGCAATCCTGTCAAAACTATCCAAATCATATTCTAATTAATATGCATTAACTACGAATTCGATGCAGACACACTATACCAACAAATTATCAACCAAATCCAGGCAACCATCATGAATTATTAAAAGGGAAAACGAAATATTTATGCTGCAGAAAATTAAAAAAAAAAAAAAACCTCGTTGAGATCGATCTCCGGAGACCAGGAATGGAGCAACTTGTAAAAGTAATCGAACATCTCCACCGACGAGCTAAACTCCATCGGGCCGAGGCGTGTCGTAGCCGATCCTTTATCATCCCCAGCTTCTCCATTCTCCTTCTCCGCCTTCGAGTCTTCGTCCCCCTTTTCCTTTTCTTCCAGCTTCTCGAGCCTTTCCTCTTCGAGAGACCTCTCCACCTTCGGTCTCTTCAACTTACCGTCCTCCTCCTCCTCCTCCTCCTGTCTCTCCCTCTTCACGCCACCTCCCCCATTTGCCTCCGGCTTCGCCACTCCATTGGGCTTGGGGTTTTGTGGAGAACCCGCGTCCAGCTCCATGTCCGCAGCGGACACTGGCTCGCCCCCTTCGACCGACTGGGGGATCTCTGGTACTTCTTCCGCCATTGTCGAAGCTCTCAGACCAAAGAAGACGTCCTCGATTCGACTCCAAAAACCCTGCTAGGGTTTTGCGAAGTGGATTGGAACAAGGGGGATTTTTTTTGAAAAAAAATAAATAAATTTGGGGTTGGAGGGGGTAGGGAACTTAGAGGCGTGGACGCTGGCGATGCACGGGAAAGGACGAGGCTGGTTACGACGTGAACGGTGGCAATAAATCGGATGGGTCGGATCAAGCCGGGTCCAACCCCGAAAACACTCAACTCAGATTGAAAAATATAAAATTATATCTAAAATATATTTATTTTACGTAACACAATAAACAAAAAAAATAGAATATATGATATTTATAATTCATTAAAAATTAGATCTCATGCACGTAAAGGGCCGCACGTTGGGTTCGTGTGGATTCTCTTTTTTCCACTAACCAATAAGCAGAGGTTTTAAAAAATATATAATTTAAAAAAAAAAAAATCCATCTAAGACGAAACAACACTATGAAATTAAAAAACATATAAAGGTGTCTTTAAAATTTTTAAAAAAATGAAGCAAATTTGAATGGAGTCTCCCAATCATCCTCCTTGAAGTTTGCTTGTACATAGCACTAGGAAGATACACATGCAATGCATTTTAAAAATAATAAATAAATAAATGATGTTAAAAATAATAATAATAATAATAAAAATGAGGTTCAATCTTCATTAGGCATGATACCCAAAAAAAAAAAAAAAAAAAATTAAGGGTAAGAAATGGCATAAAGATATTTTAAAAATTAAAAATTCAAGCAAGAATTTTAAAACTTACTAAAATATAATTATACATATCAAACCCTATTCACCATTTTATGTGTGTTTTTAATCTAAATCATATAAAAAAAAAGAAGACAATTTTAAAGCCTTGATTTTTACTTCATTCATCCACAATGACCTACCAAATTGAAGAAACTAACCTTAAACTAAATGCAAAGTAATGTAATTATAATTAAATAAATTATAATATAATTTAATTATAAAATAGTTGCATCAAAATGTATTTATTCTTGACAATTATGGGTCAGATGGCAAATATAAATTAGAAATTTGTCACCTCTATTATAGTCAATCTAACAAGATAGTGTAACCATATATAGTATAATTATATATATATATTTTTACGAAATATAGGTTACTATTATACATGCAAAGCCATTAATGGAAAGGACTGATTTTTAGATGAATATATAAGAATTTCAATGCAAGGTAGCACACAAATAATATATATATATATATATATATATATATATATATATAACATTTTGTGCCAACATTTGAGAAGTAGTTATGTTGACATATTATTTGCTTATTTACGCAGTTCAAAATTGATGAAAAGGCTGTTAACACTTCTATTTATTGAAATAATATGAGGTATAAATTAGTTGTATGACTCCCATCAAATGATTTCCATCACATGCTCTTATAATGTTAGGTTGCTCCTTCACTGATGCATAAAAATGCATGTTTAAAACTCTTACTGCTTTGAGATTGCACCTAAAAATCATGCATTAGCAACCTCCAATGAGATTGCATATAATTCGAGCTCATGAATTAATAGAAAGCTTTAAAAAACTCATCAAATCAAATTATCAACATTTGTTTTTAAAAGACTCCATCAATCAAATGATCAACTTTAGATTTTATTTATTTTTCTTAGTTTTCAAATGGATGGTCACATATATTTTTATAGCTCAACATGTAAACTATCTATAAGTTGCAAGTCTAACCTAGCTGCATTGATGCATTCTATAAGGCAACATATGGGCTAACTACAGCTTAATTGTAAAACTCTATAATTCAATTCATCAAATAATAATAATAATAATAATGATTGATTTTCATAATTATTTATCATCATTTGAAATGCTTTAATAATGTTGCCTTTTTCTTTACTGTTACCTTTCACTCTTTCTTTTTACCTTCCATCATTATCTTTTTTTTTTTCGTTTCTTACGGAGACAAATAGGAAAATTGATAAGGCATACACTATCATATAAATCAAACTCTGAACCATCTAAAAGGATTAACTTATACCCATGTGATCAGACAAACAAAAAAGAAAATTTAGTTTAACTTTCTTTCTTTCAATGATAAATAGCTTGATATTTTTTCAAGACATGCACTTTAATTTCTAATAATATTTGAAGATGCAAATTGTGCAGGCAGAAGTTAGATTAGGTCACATCGATAAAAATATTATGATATAAATTCTGAAGGATTAACTCTTTTTTCAAGTTAAGCTCTACTATATTTTTTTTTTCTTTTTTTATAATACTAAGATAACTCAGAATGTTTTTCCTGAGGTATTTTTTTTTTTATTCTTTTAAAAAATTTGGATTATCCATCATTTCTTACCAGCCATCCGTCATATTACTATTTCATGAATGAGGTCATGTGCGTTGCGCGATCCGATAATATGAATATTTTTTAATAAAAATAAAAATATTATGAATCCATATGCAAGAAAATCCTCAATTATTTGATTAACCCCTGTTCTCTCTATTTGT
Source organism: Metroxylon sagu (assembly GCA_017589505.3). Classification (NCBI taxonomy): domain Eukaryota; kingdom Viridiplantae; phylum Streptophyta; class Magnoliopsida; order Arecales; family Arecaceae; genus Metroxylon; species Metroxylon sagu. The sequence continues at coordinate 364,970 of JACVBY030000468.1, read as the reverse complement.
TTAAAAAAATAAAAATTATTTTTTAAAAAAATTAAATAAATGAAAATAGCTTTTTTTTAAAAAAATTATATATATATATTTGTTTTTTTTTTTGGCATGACTGGAAACTACGCATGGGGGGGAAGAGACAGGAAGGTACGCACGCTGGACTCGGACAGCTTTCCCGCGTCACCGAGAACAGCCTTTTCCTCAGTTACGAAAATACCCTCGAAACTTTAAACCAATAACGCCAGCAAGGCCCTCAGAAAAACTCTTCGCAACGGTCGCTAGCCTACGTCGCTAGCACTAAAAGTATAAGGGTAATTAAGTAATTACATTTCATTTCTATTTTCCGATTTAAAACTTGACTTTATGCGTCGACCTCGTCCAGCCGTCGAACTGCGAACAAGCCACGCAGGTCGGCTCAAACGTTACACGTCGACGACGTCTGACGTCCGTTAAATTGCCGTCCATCATTCCCTCTCTGACCGTCAAGCCGACGTTACCGGACGAGGGGCACCGGGGCACCGAGCCACGGACGGCGTTACGTGGGATGGATACATAAACGGAGGACTTGGTCGTTCCGCCCAGTTTCGGAGCAAGCGAGGCGAGGAGGCTCTCTCTCGTCGGGAGCTTCCGAGGTATGGCTATTTCCGTTTCTCCTCTCGTTTGGTCCTCTGTTTTTCTCTCAATTCCTTTTTGCGAGGATGAAATCGTTTGCGGAGATGGATTGTGCTTGAAAAATCCTTTGATTCGATGTAGTTTTTGTAGCGATCGCCCATTTATGCGGTTTTCTTTGTGCATTTGGATCTTTCTAGGGTTTCTAGCTGTTGCTTCTTCGTTTCTTCCTTCGGGAAGGTGATTTTGGTTTTATTTCTCAAGGTTTCGTTCTGGATTTTCTTGCATTTGATCAGATTTCTGGGTTTTATGCCTCGAAATGCTTGCTCTTTAGGGTTTTTCTCGGCGAAAAGCGGCTGTTTTGAGGTGGCCTTGTTCCCCGTTTATAGATTTCTTTAGATTTTTAAGGGTAGTCTTTGCCTTTATTGAGATGTAGGCCTTTGTTATTCATGCAGGAAATGTGAAAATAGGTAGGGAAATTCGGAGTAGGTGAAGTTATTCTAGTGTTAAAACATAGAAAGGGAGTGATATTCACTGCTATTTGTTATAGATGTTCTGGTGAGAAAGAATTGGCAATGGGAGATCATCTGGTGTTGAACGTCGACCATCTCGGGAAGCCTGAGACTGTTGAATCTCAGGCAACGAGGGCTTCGGAGCCTCCTGGAGAAGCTGTGCATCGTTCACTTCCATCTGTTGCTTGCTCTTCGGTGGTAGCTTCTGCTGACAATGAGGGGAAGGAGTACTCGGGTTGTGAGGAAGAGGAGCCGCTCATTCAGATGGTAGAATGTCGCATTTGCCAGGAGGAGGACCTTGTTAAAAACCTGGAGATACCATGTGCATGCAGTGGAAGTCTGAAGGTTTCTTATTTTTTTATAGGGATAAAAAAACTCTCGTTTTCTTTATCATTGATGCTAACATGATATTGGCTGCTGTTAGTGAAGTTCATAAACTGTTCTAGTGGTAACTTTCCTGGAAATCATGCTTCCATTAGATAATTGCTCAATTGCTTGGATTTTTTAAGCTTAATCATTGTAATGCAGGAGTGCTGGATTGTGGCATTATATTTATCCTCAGAAGTTATTAGGTCATGATGCACTAATTGGTTTCTAGCTTAGTTTGATATTGTCCCGTATATCCAGCTTGATGTTAAATTTCTGTGGTTATGAGTCTTTTCGCATAACTACAATTTAGTGCCATCTTGGTCATCGCTGTTTTATACATTAGCTGCTTCTTAAAACTGATCGGCATCTGGGTTGAATCATTGAGAACTGTGGAGATTCAAACTACCCTGTTTCTAATGTCAAGGATGTGTTTTTGTTACTTAGAAATGATTAATGGTTGGATTTATATTCTCTAGTGCAGGACAAATAAGGTTATTCAACAGCCATTGTAAAGTTTGCATCAGGATCTTCCTCTGTGCTAAATCTAATTTTATTTTCTTTAGTTCTCAAACAGGTTTTCAAGTTGTCCTTGCCTCCATTCTTGTGGGTAACAAACACCTGCATGCAGGCTGTCCACTGCATAGAGCTGTTCTGTTTCCTTCATTTGTTTTTTTCCTTCATTTGTGTGTCCTAGATGTGGCTATATAATTGCACAGTTGACATACTGTGAACAGCACACTGAACTACCCACGTACATCTGTCAGGAAAATGCCTTGTTTCTTACCATGAGGGAAGTTTACCTTTGGACTCAGGTAGATCCTATTAATGTTTAGTTGGAAGTAATCGCTGTGAAGAGCAATATCAAAGATATGTTTAGTGCTGTTAACTTTTCAAGACCCAGGCAATCTACCATTAACTATAATCTGATGTCTGTTAAAATCTGGCTCATAGTAGAAAGGCCAGTTTATACTAGCAAAATACCAGTTATGTTTATACTTCAGATAATCATATTTTGGAAATATTTTCTAATTTCTGCTTTCTTATCATGAGGTTTATTTATATTCTGTTTAAATACCAATATTCTACTTATTGGATCTTACTCTTTTGTTCCATACACAGTATGCTCATAGAACGTGCGTACAGCACTGGTGCAATGAGAAAGGAGATACAACTTGTGAGATTTGTCATGAGGTGAGTTGCCAATCTGCATGTAATTACTTAATAAATATATGGATTTTGCTTTAACTTCGGTCAGAATATATATCCTCTATCCTTTGATACTCGGTAATTAGATCTTTCAATTCTTTCAATGTACCACTAAGCTTTCCATCTGGTGGAAGTTGGATCACGCAATCCAGTGTGTTGTGAATCTCAATTTGCTATGTCATTTTTAATGTTTTATTAATTTTGGTGTCATGGTCAGTTACATATTTTCATGATATAACCATTACCTTAACTTTTCTATCTGATAAATGAGTTAGATTATGTTTTATCTTCAAACTGAATGTTTATGGGAGATCTTTCTATGTGAATCACAATATGTTATGCATTTTTTAATGTTTTATTTTTTTTTTGGTGTCGTGGTTACTTGTATACTTTCATGATATCACATTATCTTAAATTTTCTCTCTGATAGATGAGTTAGGTTATGTTTTATGTTTGAACTGAATGTTTATGATGGATCTTTCTATGTGATTTGCAGCAATACAAGCCTGGGTACACTGCACCTCCCCGTGCCAACCCAGACGAGACTACAATTGATATCAGGCAAGTGGTGCATGTATTTCTTGCAGAACTATCCATATGATATAAAGCAAACATAATGCATGTTTATATCTTTGCTTTTGACACTGAACTTGCACGACCATTAATGTCTTTAATATTATCACTGGATGTTTACTTTTGCATTGTTTAGTTCAATCTGATGATCCTTTTGCTTGATTTGCAGTGGAGGTTGGACTATCACAGGCACCCCCTTGGATCTGCATGATCCTCGGCTCCTTGCAATGGCTGCAGCACAACGCCATTTTCTTGAAGCTGAGTATGATGAATATGCTGCTACAAATGCTGGTGGTGCTTCATTTTGCCGCTCTGCTGCTCTGATTGTGAGCCTTGTGCTGCCCTGGAAATACAAATGATGCTTTATTTTTTGGCTAAAAAGATGAAATTTACATGAAAATTAGTTTTCAAGATAGTTTATATCCCATTGGTATAGTTTTCTTTTTTTATAGTTTTTTACAAGAAGTCTTTCATACAACTAAATTTGATTTTGTAATTGGTTATATTCTAAATTAAACATTTATTAAAACAATTTTCTGGTTATGCGGATCCATGCTATCTGAATGGTTCATTTTCTTGTGTGAGTTACAGATATGTCAATGCTTAGACATGGGAAGATCCTTGTGTTTTTCTTTTTCAGTCTGTTCACTAAGTAAAATAGCAATACAGAGATAATTAGGCAAGATGAGTTTTTTCTTTTTAAAAATGTTTAACGCTGACTTTGAAAAGGATTTTTTTGTGACCTTTTATTTGTGCATCACTTTCCACTGAATTACATGGAGCCCAGGTTCAGAGCTCTTTTTCTGTGAAACTAATTGTGCTAAAGGTTTCTGATCAGCCAATATCTGGGCCAAGATATCAATTTGTCTTGTTATCAGACACTTACTGATGCAATATCTATAAAGTATTGGCCATTATAATTTTGGCCATCATAAGCTGAAATGTCATGATATATCAGCCAATACAATATGCTTATGTTGGCTGGTATATTCAAGTCATTGTTAGACTTGTTAATTGGTTTCCAATGATGGTTGGAGATGGATGGAGAATTATGAGAATAAAGCGATCAGGGAGTTGTATCGAGAAAAAAAAAAGGAGAAATCAGGGAAGATGCAAACCCATCAATGAGAAGTATCAGCGATGGATGTTTGATGATCAAATGAATAGATTGGTTGATTTAGTAATGAGATTTGTTGATCCAACAGCCATGTTTGTAATCAGTGACTCAAGTCTCGGTGGGACATCCTGTGAAATGTTGGGATAGGGCATTGTCCCAAGCGTTGAGATGTTGGTGCATCTTGTTTCGTGAAACAACTGGGACAATCCCATTCTATAGTATTTGAATCATTGTCTATCATGCATTTAAGAAAGTGAAGTAGATCGTGTAGCGTATGCCATGGGTGATGGTAACAAAAGGTGGTGGCAAAGGGACTGCCATGATTGAATAGATGGGAGCTCATAAATGGTAAGAAGGAAGAAGGGGTGAGGCTCGATGATCAAATGGAGAAGCAAAGCTCAAGGTTGAACAAAAGTTAAGGGGTACGACAAGATGAATGCATGTCTTCCATGTTTGCTTGGTGGAATGGGCTTGCTGTGTTGGTTCAAAACAAGGGAAGGAGAAGAGTGAAAAGAAAATAAGGGGTTTTGAGGTAAGATAAGCATGCTTTAAAAATATGAGAAACATTCTCATCCTCATGGGCATTGGGCACACCTAAATATTGCCATAAAATATGGAATTATTGGTCCTTTTTAGAATCCTCAGCTTCTAAAATTGATCGAGATATATCTAGATATTGGTCTCCCATCGAGATGACTAAGATAACAGGGAGTAAAGCCCTTGCTTGAAGTAGATCGAGGGTTGAAATCTCATGCATACTGCCCATACCAGCCTGTGCTTGCCAATGTGCATTGGTATTGGATTATTATGATTGTATCACACTGTATTGCTTGTGTTGTGTGGTATCTTTGATGTTAAGGTGTATCTCCCTCATATTGAGGTATATTGATCTTGTACCAATCCTTGTGTTGCTCAATATGCTTTTTTTTTTTTTTTTTGGCTTATCTCTACTAAAGCGTATTGAGGCATACCACCCCCTCCCCCTCACAATCAAGGAAACCACTTAAATGGCATCGATCCTTAAGATTTGAATCTTTGAATTAGATTACGACACATACTTTCATGTGGTTAGAAAAAAAGCATTTGATGGATTGACATGATCCTATCAATTGAGATTATTTACAATAAAATTTTAAATTCCATGAGACGGAAGTGTTCCGGTTTCTTTATGGAACGGGATGCCCCACTGTCCCACCTTGTCTTGATAGCTGTCTTGATATAGTGTCCCAATACCTTTTGTCTCTCTCCTTATTTTTTTCTTTATTTTTTCTTTTTGTTCTTTCTTTTTTTCCCATTCTTCCTTCTTTTTCTTTCCTCTTGCTTCTTATTTCCTTCCTTTAATTTTTTTCCTTTTTTTCTTTCTTTCTTTCTTTCTTTCTTTTTTATCTATTTCTTCTTCTTTCCCTACATGGTTGGGTTTTGGTGTCCATCCTTATCTCTGTCTTGTTTTCCCACAGGAATAAGATGGAACGGCCTAGAATGCCCCCCATTCTCCTGGGACTCAAAGCCCTAGTCGATGATAGGGTTGCAAAGATGCCCATTTTAGTTCATCTATCCTTTGATAATCATTCATTATAGAATGAATTTGCGAGGTGCATTTATTGGAAAAAGGCTTTAAAAATGGGATTTGTGGGTGGTCCTCACATATGGGACTCATCCATAGAAAGGAGGATCAGGGAGATTATAACAGGTATGGGAGTTTTAGATGAGCATCTACTGTAATTTATCAGGAAACCAAGGCAATGCACGGTTTGTATTTTGTGTTATATTAGTCATGGTCAGGTGCAAACCTGTAAATTAAAACTGCAGAACTAAATTGGTAAGAATAGAGCAAAATAAATGATTTAATACATACATAATACATATATAAAAAATAACTTAAACAGAAAATTGTCATTTTGAAATACTGAAAAAATGAAAACATAGAGGGGAGAGTGGGATATGGCCATATGGGATGTTGGATAAAACAATAGGCATATATGAGAATATGAAAGGAGTTTTATTGGCAAAAAGTATGTTAAATTGGCCCATTTACAGAACCATTAATTAATTAGTTGTGATTAAAGGTAATTAAAAGTAGACATGCAAGAGAATGTATTTAAGTGATCAATGAGAAATTTAAGATGAGTAAAAGGAAAAAATTAGGTAGGTAAATAAGGCTGAAAATGGGTTGGATATCATTATTTCCATATTTTCATATCCACATTTATTTAGGGAATAAAAATGTAGATGCAGATTTTATTTGGATGCTTAAGTTCTATATCTTTATATGTTCTAAATGGATGTGGATATGAACCAGATATTAATAATTCAAATACAAATTTGGATATAAAATAGGATAAGCTAAATATTATCAAATATTATTCCGCTTTATATTTTATTAATCCAAAGCAAGCACACAAGCCTTTCAACTTTGCTTTAATATTTTTCTAAAACAAGCAATTGGTTTTACAAACATTTCTTTATTTTACTAGATCCACTTGATCTTGCTACACGTCTATTGGATCTAATAATCTTTTGAGCTTCAAACGGTAGGTCAAAGAGTTGATTGTTAGTTGTTCAAGAATGGAACCCATTAAATTAGACATATAACCTAGTGAACATAAAGTTGGAAACATATTGATATGGTTGCTTATTACCCATAAGAGTTTACAAGAATTATATATGACTAGATAGGGTTAAAAATCAATTTGGATTCTAGTATGATATTTAATATTTGAATATACTTTTTCTTTGCTGGATATAAATATTAGTCAGGTGCTAAATTTGCATCCATAGATGGATAAACATGAATCAAGAAATGGATCGGATTGGATATGGTCATATCCATTTCCAATCCCCGTGAACCAAGGTGAGGGAGGGATCATAAGAAAGATTATAGAAAGAGATATAAATATGGAAAGGGGGAGAAAGATGTAAGATATGTTCTCTAATTATGTGTTTTTGTGTGAGAGAGAGCTTTTAGATGGGAAGTTTAAGAGAGAAGGTCTAGGATTTTATAAATATTTAGGGTTGGGCATGGTTTGAGTAGGTACAAGTTAGGAGCCAATCCAAAATTGAACCTTGGCTAGCAAGAAAGAGATTTACAGGAGTATTCTAACTTCAAGGCTAGATGGAGATATAATATTGGGTGGATATGGTATCTTAAGGTTCATTGGTGTGCTTTTTGCGTCTTTTGGAAATCGGCACATAAATGGCTACCTACATCTAAAATTTTACACCATCATAGCCTCACTTCTCCCATATGGCAGTCTATTAATCATTTGTTCTTCCATTGTCCCAAGGTTCATCTAGGGGATCTTGCCAACTTAGTTGCCCATTTCATCAAATATTGGTAATTGCTAAGGAGTTCCTTATTGTCTTCCTACCTCAAGCATACGGCATGTGTTCTCACCATTCTAAATTATATTCTATGGTAAATTTTTAAGACATATGACAATGAACTATTTCAGAATACCTATTCTACTTGACAAAAAGTTTTGCATTAGGCTGCTAATGAATATCGTGGCTTCATTGAAGCTAAGGGCCTGTTTGGATAAGTTGTTGGCCCAATTGTTGGCCAACAGATATCTCACATAGCTTTTGACCAACAGTTGTCAACGATCACTTAAAGGTATCCCAGCAACTAATCCAAACAAGGCCTAAGTTGATGCCATGGAAACTTTATATTATAGGGTGTTATGGGTCCTCTTATCCACCCTGAAAAAAGAAAAAAAATCTATTTAGTTAAAGTACAGTTTCTTGGACGTAACATTTTATGAAAAAAAACTTAATAATTTGTTCAATAAAGCAAAAATTGACATTGATCGTGACTTATTTATGTGTAGCTATAACCATCCAACTTTATATCGACTATTTGGGATGATTCTATGGACCACCTCAAATATTATGTCAAGCAACCATTAATGTTTAGCATTATTTAATATATTATAGATCATTTTGGATTTGCTTAGATTTGGTTGACCCAATTGGTCCAACCAGGTGTTCCAAATTGGGAACCACAAGAAAACCAATCTTTGTTTTGAGGCTATTGTGGTTTGGTTCTTGGGTTGATTTGGAACCATTTGCACTCTATTCATCCTTTATCCTTGGGCACCAATAATATAAGATATATATATATATATATATATATATATAGACTTGGCTACATTCAAATGTAGTCAGGTTCAGGATCTGAATGCAACCAAGTTCAGGATTCGGTCACCTCTTCCACCCTTGGATCCACATGTATTCCGAAGCTACACCATCATTTTTAATTTTTTCTTTTTTAGGATTTGTGAATTGTGTGGATCCAAGAATAGGAGAAGTGACCGGATTTAGGCTTGGCTAAATTCGAATGTAGCCAAGTCTGCCCCCCCCTCTCTCTCTCTCTCTCTCTCTCTCTTTATATATATATATATATATATATATATATATATATATATTAAAGGATGCCAAATTTACTAAAAAAGTAAGGAGTTCTATTGTTGAAGCAACAGTATAAATTTAGTTCCCATTGCACCTATCTTTTCCATTATAAGGGATTGTATTGTGGTTCATGTTTATGAACCCATGTACACAAATTGAAAAACATGAATGTTCATGTACTTAAATCCTTCTTTGAGATGTTATTTTATTTTATTTTATTTTTTATACATGGAACATCTTAAAAGTTCTTATTTGAGGTGATCATATATTTAGATACTAATCTTTATCTATGACTTAGTTATGATGCACAATTTTATTCAAGTTTTTATGATGAAATAAGTCTAGAAAACTGACATTAACAATCGGGCTAGATCTTGAATTAAAGAAAGCACTTAGAAACTTATCTCAAATAGCTCAACCCATAGAGAATGCTGGAAATATAATCAGGACCACCTGTCCAAAGTTTCTTTTTGAAGCCCTCCAGCATCAAAATATTGAATCCTATGTCTTTTATAAATGAATATAGTTTAATCTCTAAATCATGGTAAGAATCCTCCAAAGTTGTCTCCTCTCTTTATGTGTTCCACTTTGTCACCCTCGTTCCATGCTTTGCCTCCATGGTTGTAGGTGAGATGAGAAAGGATTGTGGTCGTAGGGGTGGAAGTGAGCCAGACATGAGCTGGCCAAGCATAGCTCAAGCTTGGCTCATTCGATAGTTGAGCGGAGCTCGAGCTATTCACCGACAGCTTGTTCAATAGATCTAGTGAAAATTTAACATCATTTGAGTCTTTCTTTTATATAGTTTAGAGTAATAATCCTGATTATATTTTATTCTTATAAGCATAATACATTCTACTATACTCAATCTATATTAATTTATAATAAATAATTATAAAATAATTGTATTATAATAGTATTTCAAGCTAATTCAAGCCAAACTCGAGATAGCTTGCACACTCTTGCTCATTTGCCAGCCCTAGTGTGGGAGAGAGAAAAAAGATGAGCATTAAATGAAGTTGCGAGTCCTGATTTTGTTTGATTTGGTTGTCAGGTTGCTTATTCAATGGATATTCAAGTTTTATCAACTTCCTTTTTGATAGAGAATTAGATTTCAAAGATTTCCTTTCTTGATTTTGAAACCAAGGTCAGGGACCAATTTGAAATGGTGAATGAGTAAATTGGGAACAAAAGGTAATGAGTGTTTTGGGAAAGATCGAAGATGAAATCATAATAGATTATTTTTAACTTCACAACTATTATTTTGTGATGAGGTATAGATTATACTTGGGGATGAGCAGCTGCGAGGGCTTCATAGGGTTTAAGGATGGGTGGTGGCTGGAAGCAGGGTGTTGTAATGTTAGAAGATGAATAATGGAAGGAGGCAATGATTTCAACTAGGAGGGAATGGACTACTAGATGAAACAAATTATTACTTAATTTTCATGGATTATAATTTCTGAAGGATCCTTGGGACTTTTTCACATACACCCTCAAAAGTCACATCTTTATGCATTTTTGCTCCAAAAAAATGAAAGTGCCTACATGCCCCTGCAAAAGTCTAAAGTTTGCATATATACCCTTCTTGCCATGTTGCCTTAATTTCCATCATTTTAAGCTTACCTTAGCTACGTTCGGTAGTAACTCAGCTTGCCCATAGACTATTTTGCAAGGTTTGCAGTAGTTGTGCGTACCACTCAAATCAGGTTTGTCGTATTGTATGGAATTGGTATTAAATTGACATTGTATTGGGCATGTTGACATTGTACTATCATGATACCGGTAAGGGGTTCGGTACCAAGATTGTGAGCCTTGCCATCATGCATTTTAAGAGGTTTTAAAACTTTGACTTGCGTGTTCAAAATTCCATGCTCATATTATCCTTGTAGTTTTCATGTTTCGACAAGTAGCAATTGAACACTGTTTGAAGAGTTTGTATGCAAAAGGTCCTCAAATAAATGGTAGAGTAACATAATTTCATGATGTTATTGTTCATGGGATGCCATGTAATAGTAGAGGCATGTGCGCAAATTTTAGATTTTGAGGGGGTATATATGTAGGTTTCAGAGTTGTCAAAGGGAATGTATGCACTTTTCAGTTTTGGATGGGAAAATAAGGAGACGGGCTTTACTTCACCAGCTAACCAGTGAGTTTTAGAATATTTGCTTCACTTTTATCTCTGTGGTTCCCTTTATTGTGTAAGGGAACTTTTTTTAACTGTAGTTTGTGGATTGCTGTTAGTTATGCATTTTTCTAATTTTGGAATCAGACTTTCTGATTTAAAGACTGAAATTTCAGGATTCTAATCCTTGCTTGTTTTTTCTTCCCCAGTTAATTGCCCTTCTGCTGTTGAGGCATGCACTCACCTTCACCAGTGGCAACGGTGATGAAGATGATGATGCGTCTACAATATTTTCTGTAAGTGAGATCATTAAATGTTCTTTTTTTATCATTTCTTTTAATGGTTTAGCCTTCAGTCTGTGTCTAACGTTCTTTTCATGTTTAACAGCTTTTCCTGCTGCGTGCTGCTGGGTTTCTATTGCCATGCTTTATCATGGCATGGGCCATAAGTATTCTGCAGCGTAGAAGGCAGAGACAGGTAGTGCACCAATTGTCATAGAAATTATAGTAGTTAAATATTTAGCTTTCTGTTTGCTGCTGCTCAAGAAGTATAAATAAATTCCTGATGTGTTCATAGAGGTTCTCTACTTTTTTATATTTTTTGTTTCTTTTCCTTTTTCTTTTCTTTGGGTTGGGGGGGGGGGGGGGGAGGGGGTGTGTTCTCATGTTAAGAAGTAAGTTTATCTATATACTCTTACAGATAACCTGTACTTACAAATTTGTATAACTGATGACATAATATTGTTACATTATGAATTCAGTAACTTGGCTTTATGAAGTCAATTATTTAATTGGCTTAGGAAACAGGAGGATGAATCTTAATACTGCTATTATAGGCTCCTTGCTCCGACCAGGAGTTAGCTTGACCGAAGTTTTTCCTATTTCCTGTAGTTTGAGTACAGTAGATAACTGGTCATTAAGTAGTTCGATCTTTGATGGTAAAATTTAGACACTAGATGATTGGTCCATTCCGGTTAGATATTATTCTAATGGGCTTGAGAAGTCTCAAAGTTAGCACTTGGTGCTTCTTTATTTGCTTCATCCTGACACCACCTGCTGGGAGAGGGTACAGTAATGTCTCTACAAATTCTAGAATATCAGACTGGTATTATAATGCCTGTAACGGAACAGTGAGTTTTTTATTATTCTCATGTAATATTATTTCTTATGAGTTGAGTTATTTAAAAAATCATTGTACAATCCTTTTTTTAATCACTCTGAAAAATCATTATTTGTTAGCTTGGTGAACAAAGGTATTTTATTAATGAAACTTTTTCCTTTTCCTACTTTATCTATAATGCCTAAATGTGAAAGTAGGATATATTTCACCTTTTAATCACCAGGAATTCCTTTTTTTTTTTTAAATTTCTTTCTCTTGCTCCTTTTTTACTGGATCTGTCCTCCAACAATTTTTGACTCACATTATTAATCTGAGAAAGAAAAGAAATTATACATTTTAATCATGACTACGGCCTGTTGGCTATTTTACATGAGATAAACATTTTTCCTAAATGAGTGTACCTTTCCTAAAGACCATTATTGCAGGGAAGAATAACAATTTTTAGTCATGAATGAAAATATTTTTGTTCCTATTAAAAACTTAGTTTCTGTTCATGTCAGATGAATATGTTCTGCTGCAGTTGTGGATTCTTGAAATGCAAGAAATGGCTGATGTTGTTTCTCGTGCATAGATATGATAACTCGCCTTCCTGATTGGTCGACCTAAATTCCATTTTCAGTGTACATAAGACTGCATTATTGCTTCCAAGCTCACAAATAATTTAAAAGTCTGTGGCCTAAACTCATACGGTTATGGTTTTAAATTTCTTATGTCTTGTGTATCCATATTTCCTTTTATAACCTTTCCAAGATAAATTGTAAATCTTCATGTGGAACCACACTGAGTTCTTCCCAAACACAATTTTACTTGGCCCATCAAATCTTTATGCAAATCAATGAATATGAACTGAGAAAAGCATGAAATAGAGATTGGTTCTCCATATATGATGACAACATAACCATAACTGATTAGTTTATCTTCACAGTTCTAGATGTGCTTTGCGCACCTTCATTAATCATCATAACTAGGTTTGCAGTTATCATCTTGTTTCACTTGGTTTTTCTCTATCCTTCCTTATTAAGGTGCCTCTGGATGGTTTGTTTACAGACAGAGCAAGTACTGATTCAATCATTCAACAGAAAACATAACAATTGAAGGAAATAACTGAAACTAAGGAGGAATCTTGACAGACCAAAGAAGAATAAGATGAATCATCTCCTAGGTAACTTGAGAGTTCAATTGATTGATCATGATGTACACATCCTAGACTATGGACAAATTCAGCCAATCTGAATGCTTACTAGACTTCATATCAACTCAAAGCGTTGTACCTCGACGTTAGGAGCTGTCCATTCATTTTTTTTGATGCATTGGTATGACATACCCAGGACATTTTGCTTTTGGTTTTTAGGCATTATAAATGCTGCAAATAATTACAGATAGTTTGGATTATTAATTTGCATGTTTCATCATTTAATTTGCGCTGAGGCGAATCCCCCCTGGTCCCCTCCCCCACCACCAAAAAAATAAAAAATAATAATAATAAAAAAATCACATGCCTGTGCGAGTCTGTTAAAAGCACTCTCTGCCAAGGTTCTTTGTTAGCATGTATGTCTCCATATATTGTCAATATTGATGCAGGTTGGTTATTTTTTATTTCAACACATGTTTTCTTTTCTTTTCTTTTCTCTTTTCTGTTTAAATTTGCATCTGACTCATGTTTTTTTTTTTTTTTTTTTACCCCTTTGATTAGGAAGCTGCTGCTTTGGCAGCAACTGAAGTGGCATTCATACTGCAGTCTGGTCAGGGGAGGGGCCTTCATTTTACCATAGCACCTGAGCCACCCACAACCCCACAACAAGAGCCACAGCCACATGAGTAGAGGTCTTCTAGTAAGTCATGCAATGCATATCATGTTATCGTTTGAAAACTTGTAGGAACGAGTCTGTGACTGCCGAACTATTAAACCACCACCAGTGATAAGCGGAGAATTGAAAATCTTTTTGTCCTTTTAAATTTCCTGTGAAATTTGGTTTCTCTTTTTTTAAAGTGGTGTGAAATATGGTTTCTCTTCTGAGTATTTGGACCAGATATGTGGTTCAGAAAGGCAATCAGTTAGCTTTCAATGTGATGCACATATTAAGCATGATAATCCGGTTCCCCTTGGGCAGAACCAAGGTCTGTGTCACTTTTATATTTGCACCTATTGAAATAGGGGAAAAAAAAAAAATCTTGGTAGTACGTAGCTCGAGTCATTTGAGTTTAAACATCCTTTAGAATTGTTCCCTGATAGGTCTCTCAGGTCTCCAGGCCAACTTCTAAATATCCATTGCCCAGCGTGAGGGCTGGAGCAGCAGACTGGACTTTTGAAGCCTCCGAGGTCTGCCATTTTGAGTCAACAGATCAAGTTTCTTGACCTTCATGTGGGTCTGGCGTCAGCTTAAGGGCCATCAGAGTCGACTAGGTAGCGGTGAGAGATAGGGCTTTAAGTGGATTGGATTTATTTGATTTTGATTCAAAAATGTTCCAGTTCTTAGCTTAGGCTTGGATGGAAAAATCTACGTCTGCTCCAATTATGAAATGGGCTTGATTCAAAAATGACCAGAAACTAGTTGGTTGCCATTTTGTTCCTCTCGTATTGAAGGAAGCGTTTGTTGATCTTTACCCTTAAAAATAATAATTAAAAAAAGAATCAATACAAGGTGTAGGAGTTTGCGTTTCCATCCCCACCTTTCACTTGATTAGTTTTCGCTTCCTGGGAATCCTCTTTCCGGCTTTAAGGGGAAAAAGAAAGTACATGAAACGAGATCATGGATTTATCAAATCTTGATCAATGTGGCCACCTTGTATGTATTTGAACAATGTATCTGCTCACTTGAGGGGCTTAACCATTAGATATAATTCCCTATGCCGACAGCCAAGAGTAAACTATAGCTCCAACTCTCAAGGATGGCATTCTTGAAACCTCAAGGGTTTTAAATTATGTCATATTTTTCTATATAATAATAGAAGGACCCACGTTTTAATATTTACGCAACAACACTGCTAATTTGAATGGGAAACCCACATTCTACCACACGGAGGAGGGGTGCAATCAGTGGGCCATTGTCCACTTTGGTCTACATGCGTGCCTAGCCGTATTCAACCATGGCGATGCATTCATGAGCTTCTCTTGGTATTCGTTAGAGGATACTTCACATCAGAAGGACAAACTATCAAACATTTTAAGCTATATTATTGAGGAGGTAGCTCTCAGTGTGAACAGCGACTGATCCGAGAGGGAAGTTTTGAGTAAATTGAATGCATTGATGCAAGTGTTTACCTAAAACAGAGCATTGGTGTTAAGTCACGAGATCATTAGAAAGATGAAACAAAATTGCAACCATTGAATAAATTATTCAGCAAATCGACGTCCGGTCGTTTGGTAGGCTGGACCCCTTCGTTGAACAATCACAAAGATGCACATACTTATATTTATTATATATATGGTAAAAAGAAATGCCAAAAATAAAGAGAATTAATACGATGGATCCATCAATATGGCTTAAATATTATAGTTTGACCTACCGAAGAAAATTTACTTTTAACTTATTCACCGGATTGTAATAGTCAGGGACTATAAATTTGTTCGTGAGAACAGCCTCCTCAATGATGGAATTAGAAAAATTATAATACAAGGACTTTCCTGCATCAACTCCAAGCACAATTTATTTCATTACATCCCTATCATTCTAGTAAAATATGGTCTAATTGCCCATCCGTTGTGTTGAAACTTTATTTAGTTTTCCTCTCTCCATGTTAAGAAAGAGATTAATTTGGAATACCGGCTGCACTGAAGAAACGGGTGGACTTCTAATTAACCATGGTCTTTGGATTCATACCCATATTGAATCCAAGCATTCAACCCTTCATAACATCAAGAATAGTCAATTTTTCCCACAGAAAAGAAGGAAACAATAATCAAGAATAGGCATAGGAAATAATGAAAGCAGATGAGTTTATCCGCGGGTCTAGTCAATGTATGATCTGGACTAATTTTTGTACCATAAAATTAAAGCATAGAACGTCACATGGTCCTTGATGGGGGTCAAAAGAGTAGGCTAGGCATCAATTTGGACAATGGTGTGAATGTGGTAAGATGAGAATAGGTGTCAGAAGAGTGCGGACACAAAGAATCCGCCAAAAATGGGGCTGCAATGGAGACCGTTGACATTAAGCCCCGATCATGTTCGAAGCAACTTCTTATTTGTCAAATAAATATTATCCTCCCTCCTGGCAAAAAATTATTGTCCCCTCAATCCAATATTATGTTTTATAGAATAGTGCAAACGTGTCAAAATATTTTTTTTTTTAAAAACATCTTATCTTTCTTATGAGAGAGAAAGATATCGTAAGGGAGTTCTTAAATGTAAGACCGTAAATTTCATTGGATCAGTCTGATATCTTTAAGGATGAAACCTTCAGCTGTTCCAAAACTTAGGACAGCAATCCATCTTCACATTCCATAGGATGCTTGCTAGGATCGAAAATTATGCTTACATATACGTTCTAATACTATCTTTAAAAATATTTTTTTTAAAAAAATATATATTTATTTTTTATAATTTTATATTAATTGAGGTTTGCCGCAATGGTTGTGGTCATCAACTTTATAATCAGATGTTTTAGACTTAGAATTCAAAATGTAGACCCGGATAATTATAGTTTAAATGGATTGCCCTTTTTCTTTTAAAAAATAATTTAATATTGTGTGTTGTTTAATTCCTCATGCAAACTTTGACATTCTTGATCAGCGCCCGTTACCTGATGTCGATAGAATGGAATCCTCTACCATATAAGCATTGTACCGTTGAATATTATGCATGTTTAGATGGCCATTATGCATCCCATATCAAACACGATTGGCTATCTCTCATCTACAGTCCATCATCTGCAGAGCATCTAATAAATGCTTCTCCATCTTCCAACTGTATCACAGTTATCTAAGTCTGAAATATGATATATGACAACATCTAGATTTGTATTGCAGGTGATTCAATCAAATTTAGGATTTAAATGAGGATGAAACTTAGGTGTAGTGCGTTACTTGCATATCCTCTGATTCAGCTTGTTTCTCTCTTTTTTGTCCAACATCATTTTAGTCTTTATATAAGCATTAAATTATGATAGATAAAGATAGAATCAAAGGATACGTAATACTGTATCTAAGTTTCATTCTTTAAACAATTATTTTGTTGAAAGATGCAACATAAAGAAATTTCATGCAGCAGTTACCAGAAGGGATTCATACCCGATCTCGGCTTTAAACAATTGTTTCATTGAAAGATACAACATAAAGAAATTACATGCAGCGAATGATCAAGTAATCACTTGGTCACATGAAGTCAAGGAAGACTAACATCTTCAGTGAAATTGATTCATTGGAAACATGTGATCACTGAGGGAGTCCGGCGTTCACATATCAAGAGAAGACTTGGGTGCGAAGAGATTGACCCATTTCGTTCCAACTTGTGCTATACGCTTGGAAACAAACGTCAGGCCGATGATGCGAAGAGAGGGCATGAAAAAAGAGCCCATGTTGGAAACGTCAATAGCTTTGGAATTCCAAGCCGGGGAATTGACCCAACGATGCTTGTAAGCTGTGTGGTTGGAGGCATTCGGAGTCTGGGAGTCGGGTGAAAGGGATCATCGCCTATGGAATATAATAGAGACGAGTCTAGGGTTGTCCCTATGACAAAGATTTGAGACTAAGAAGTCATGAAGCTCACGCAACATTGACACCTGTATTTCTGAAAGCGAAGGCAGGTTAAATCTAAAATTTTCATCATTTTACAGTGCCCTACTTTCACAACCTCACCACGCTCGGTGCGAAAGCTAGAAGTATCATTTCAAGTTGGTTTATTTTAAATTAGTCTATTGCTTGCAGATTTAAATAAACACCAATGCCTCAGAATTTTGATTTTATCTTCTTCTCCATTTTCTTTTTTCTTAAGAGCTGTGAGATCCATATTAGATATCAAAACATATACTTGGTAAGGATATGAATATAAAGGGAGCCGTATAATAACCTATAAAAATAGTCTCATATCGTATGAGAAAGAATGATTTAAGAAGTTTATAATTCTAGTTCATTTACTATCAATTAATTTGAGCTTGAGTTTTTAAGTCCAGCAGGTGAGTTTGGGATGTTACAAGTAGTATTAGAACTCATTAGATATGCGAAAGTTAATGAACAAAAGAAAATTGTAGCATTAATGATCCACTCAAGATAGATCTGAGTCTCAATGCTAACTTGTAGCATGTGGAGCCACCTTTGTAGCACCAATAATCTCACTCGGGGTAGAATCAAATCTCGATGCTGGCTTAAAAGAATGGTTTGAGGATTTTATAATTCAAATTCATTTGCAACGAATTAATTTAGATTTGTGTTTTAAAGCTATGTGGACCTGAACTGCTAACAAATTAATTGGAATAGTATGTAAGTTGAAGACAATACAAGACACGACCAAAAGACTATCAAGTGAAAAAAAAAAATGATATGAAATTTATGGGGTATATATAGACATCCTTCTAAGGATTTCAGAGGAACTTGCACTGTATTTTTATAATATATTTGAAATTCTATATTGTATTGGGAGGAGTTATGTTGCCAAGTTGATAAAATTCATGAGGACTAGCAATGAATTTCATTAGAAGTTCGCATTGTCTTGATCCGCACAAAGAGAATATGTCTGAACTCCATGAATATGTCTGAACTCCATGAAATAATGAGTGTGAAAAGAGAAATTTTGCCACGATGGTGTGTTGTTGAATTCGCAGTCTATTCCAAGTGGTTTCACAAAGAAGGGTAAGCATAAGAGAAACAGTGATGACTCGGGCTTCTTGGTGTTCTTTTAAAGCCCTGATGTTATGCCTATAAAAACGCTGCTTAAAGTTTCTTCCTGGACCCAAGTATTCCCCTCAAGGAACCCGAGAGACAAGCCAAACATTCAGAGGTGGCAAACCATGGCATTGAATTAAATGGTTTATGGTCTTCTGGGAATTTTATTCTTATTTTTATGTTACTACTCTATTATTTTTCAGAACATCACAGTTTATGCCTTCTACTTATTCTTGAGGTTTCCACTGATAGGCCTTGTACTGCGTGAAGTTGTGTTCTAGGTGTGCTACTGAGCTTATTTCTTTGCACTTTGAGAGAGGACTTTGGAGGTTGCCTTAGAAGAGGCTAGTTTAGCTCTGAAGAAACTTCTACATAAAGTGTTAACGATCCTTGTCATCGAGTCGAAGAAAGCTTTGTATGGTTTTGGGATTTCCAAAGGTCATATTGTATCGTTTTACTTGCTTCACTTGACTCATATTGCTTATAGCTCATTAGCTAGACTACTTTCAGCTTAAGTTGTTCCACTGTTAGTTTTTGAGATTTTTCACAGTTGAAACTTAATTAGATACATGGGGACTCCCTCGGAGTCTAAGCTGAGCTAAACCAAGCTTTAGCTCTTGGAATAACAGGAAAGTTGGTGGCTGCAAGTTGCCCTGCTTCACCTATCTTTCTGTCCTATGGTCTGCAAGGTTTGATTCAAAAAGAGTGGAACCATTATGGATGACAATGGTGAAATAGATCAGGAAGAAGTGATGTTGCCAGGTTTTCGATTTCATCCAACCGATGAGGAGCTTGTCGGATTTTATCTGAAGAAGAAAGTTGAGCAAAGACCACTTGCCATTCAGCTTATCAGGCAACTGAATATCTACAAATATGAGCCATGGGATCTTCCAAGTAAGCTACACCTTGTGTTTAAGTCTGAATTATCTAAGATTGTCTTTCTTAAAGAGTATATATGTATCTGTTTATGCTCAGAATTCTTCTGAACTGCTAGGGTTTTTTCTAAATACTGAATTTCTCCTATGATCTTTAATGAATCTAAATTTTCTATCATTCAGGTATATTTCTTTTTTAACTCTATTTTTAGCTTCTAACACTCATGTAATGTGGCACCTATAGCTTGTCATATCATCATTCCTCCCATTTTATAGTTAGAAGATGCTATAGAACCTTAAAAGTCTGTTGCTCTAGGTCAAACCATACTACTCTCTCCTATATGAGGACAAGTTTGAAGAACTTCATACCATCATTTCAACTGTTTTCTTGGCATACACACCACTAATGAGCTTTAAAAGAGAAAAGGATTTAGTTGTTTGCTGCACTGAAATATAATGACTGCTGCTAATTTTTCTCTCTTCCAATTGCAAATAACCAATGGAAAGAGCTGGCAATAACTGGAGAGAAGGAATGGTACTTCTGCTGCCAGAGGGACAGAAAATATAGGAACAGCTCAAGGCCTAACAGAGTCACAGGTGCTGGATTTTGGAAAGCCACAGGGACAGACAGGCCCATCTACTCCTCTGATGGGACCAAGTGCATAATAGGCCTCAAGAAATCACTCGTCTTCTACAGGGGCCGAGCTGCCAAAGGGATCAAAACTGACTGGATGATGCATGAGCTCAGGCTGCCATCTTTATCTGATTCATCCCCTGCCAATAGCCCCTTCAATAAGAACATTCCCAACAGTGTAAGAAATTTAGATTTTTTTTTTTTTTTGCATGAATCTATATGCATTGCATTCTATTTATATGATGCTAACCTCTCTTGGTACTGAAAACAGGACTCATGGGCAATCTATAGGATCTTTAAGAAGACCAAGACCAACTCCTTGGCACAAAAAGCATTGCCTCAGTCTTCACCATCTTCCTTACCTGAGATCACTGATGTCAACCAGTTATGTTTCGAGAGCAGCACTTCCATGAACCAGGTTGGCAGCACAAATGGCTTACATTCACAGCAGCAGCACACTAACACAAGTCATCCTCCTGATGCCACCTCTTGCAAGCCCAGCAGCAACAACATCTGCAAACATTCCTTGGCTTCCATTTCGAGTTCACAAATGCCTGCTAGCTTCATGTTCCCCCCAGTCGAAATGTCAGTACCAACTAAAAGCATATCAGATGTTGCTTCCAGGCTTCATAATATCTCACCAATGATATTTACTGATGGGGTCAGAGAAGATTTACCAATGGAGGTAATTCAGAACTTGGGAAATGGCGAAGAAGAGATTAGTATGAAGGAGGTCATGAAAAATACTTGCACTGCAGGCAATGATCATTTGGAAACAATGCAGGCAAACAATTTTCCCTTGGACATGCCACCAAGACTCTGTGATGAGTGGAAAATCACCTACTTGCAATGGGATTCCTCCTCATATCCAATTGAGATGACAAGTTACCATACAAATGAATGCTAGACTTGAAAACAAGAACTACATAGAGAGTTAGGTTCATTGTTATTGCGATTAGCATAAACTTTATTTACAGTTTGTTCTGTAATGTTCCACCATTAACAAGTGCTTTTTAGCACAAAATTACAGAACCAGAAGAGTGGTTAGATAATTATTCTGATTTTATTTTACAGAAGATGCGCCAAAGGCCATCATGGACAACACTAAGCACAACGGACTTAAAAGCACCTGAGAAAATAAAACTCTCAGTATACACTTCCCCTGCAATCATCTGAAGGAGATGTCCAAATCAATCAAAATCTTTACAGGCGAGTCCCAAGGCCTCCTGTTGGTTGCATTCTCACCATTCATATCTTTACTAGAAATCCCTTCAAGCACTCCTATAAACATCATGGTGATCACTGGTCACCAACAAAGCCATTATTCCAGTTCAGGCACACCCATTTGAATGATGAGGTTTGAGGTAGCTGGGTGAGGAGATGTCTCCTACTTTACTGGAATAGTTTTCAAGCGTAAAGGATTCATGCTGCAGCCATTTCCTGGCAAGCCTTGCATTGCGAGCCCAATCAAAATATCATATCGAGAGGTTCTGCAAGAAAAAATGTGGCTACTTTGTAACTTTAAATGGAATTTCTCAGAGTACAATTTTTATCTCAATGAAACATTTAATGATTTAAAATAAATAATAAATTTTTCATGTTGAAGGTAGAAAGCATGGAACATGATATGGATAGTAAAAAAATATTTAGAAATCAAAGATCAATGATTTGGAATTGTTTAATCTAAGCATGAAATGGACCAAAAAAATAAATAGTTTTAATAGCATGTACTATATTTTACTGTGATCTAATGGCATGTAGATCATGGTCAATATAAATTGGCATATTAGTATAATTAATGTCATTCATTTCGTATTTACTTAATGTGTAGGTTAAACATCTTCAAAATATATAATACTTTATTTCTACCCATCAGATCAAACTCCACAATGTAGATCTTTGCTTTAGAAATGCTAAAGCTTTTATCCAAGGATTTGACATTTACTACCAGTACATACATATGTATGTATGTATATATTTATATGCATATAGCATCCAACATAACAACTAAATTAGATTTATAACTGAGAATTTCAATATTTTTCGGTGAACAAAAATAAGATTATATTCCAACTAAACCTGCCTAAAATTAAATTATTTAGCAAACCACTTAGTTGTATAAGTCCCATCCCCCTCCAAAAACTAAACCTTAATAGGTCCACCGGAACGGTAACATGCTATATAAATTTAGGTTAAATTGAGGTTATTTGACCCTCCTAAATGCGGCACAAGCATTAAAAGTACTAGAAAAAATCAAAAAACGAAAAAAAAACAACCTTAACAACATCCTACCACCCCAAAGAGAAGTATAATCAATTGAAGTCCAACATCTCTTAACTCTTGCAATACTAGAATTCTTACATACTAATTTGTTTACTAGCTGCCTGTCTTAACATTCATGTTCTTAAAACGTTATCAGACCAACCTCTTTATTTAAGCAAAACCATTGGTCTAGAGAAAATAAATCTGTTTAATATGAGCTTAATCTTCATAACCTTATATTTGCTCATTAATTTTGAGGCTTAATTCACCCACTTGAGCAAACAACATGGTGTTGTAAGTGAATTAAAATAGTTTGATAAGATCGCATGCTATTGAGATAGGAAAAGGTTGTATTAAAAAAAGATTTTTTCTTCTTGGGGCATTTGGTTTCTAAATATTTTATTAAAATAATTGCAACAATCGTCAAAATGGCCAAGTTGGTCTAAGGCACCAATTTCAAATAGTGATCTGAAAGGATTCACATTACGTTGCAAATATATATTTTTTTAAAATTTAACTTAAGACTAATTATTGACCAGAAACTTAAATTTATTTATTTTGTTTTCTTAATTTTGATATATATATTTTTCTTTTTCACTCATGTATATGCAAGTTAAACCACATCATAAAACAATAAATTAAATTTAGAATGCATTAAGACATTTCAATTTAGTTTCTAATTTTGTTTGATAATATGACAATAAGAATTCAACTTTTTTTTTTTTTTTTTTGATGATATATTTTCTTTTTTCTACTCATATCTATGTAATTCAAGCCTTAATATAAAAGAATAAAATCAATAGAGACAAATATTTTGAATTATTAGGCTGCAATTCAATTTACTTTTTTTTTTTAATTTTTTCATAATTTGTTTTCCTACCACTCAAATGTATGCAATGTAGGCCTCAACATAAAAGAAAAATTCCAAAAAGACATGGATTTGAATTCCATGACAATATTTTAAAATCTTATTTTTGATATACAATTTTCTTTTCAACTTGCACATGCAACTCAAATCATAACATAAAAGAATAAATTAGATTTATGATGAATAGAGTGCATTAAAATGTTGATGAGTTGATTTGTACCGCTATTATGATTGTCACAAGTGAGATGAGATGTGGTTCATAGAAAAAAAAAAAAAAGGATTTAGCTTAATACACTTTGGTATATCCAACTCTAACTCGATAAATTGAATTTGACTCAACCTGACCCCTTGAATGGATGTATTTAATCTAAACTAGGCCAGGCCAAAATTTCTAATACAATTTTATGCATATTTAGCATAATTAAATTGTACAATATATAAATTAAATATGATGTAATAAAAAATTGAAATAAAATAATTTAAGTTGCATTAGATGTTGACCCATGACCCTATCATAAGATGTAGAGTGGAATCCAATGATCCTCATGAATCATGTTACTTTAATTGTAGTAAGTGAAATGAGGAATAGTTGGATTTAGATTCACAAACCTTAGCTAACACCATCACAATTGGTTAAAGCAAACTAAATCAGCACTAACAAAAGTCAAAAATTGCTAATAAGGATCTAACCCAAGTAATTCTTATAAATACTAATATAAATTAGGATGGATAAAAGTTTATTTTTGAAATTTGTACAATTTTAGCAAAATGAAAGTGAGATTATTAAATAAGCCCAATCATCTCTATACATGATATGAAAGGCTTCTTAATTTCCCATGCATTAGAAATGTAAAAAGTTGGTAATATAAACACTTCTTCTATTTTACAATAAAATTTAAGTAGGTGCATACTTTTGCTGGGAGAGAAATGAGGTACATGGCACATATTACAATTAAAAGTTTAAAATAAATTTGATTTGGACTAAGAAACCATAAATCAAATAATTTTAATGGTGTTAAGATACTAAGTAAGAGGTGCATGGAGTGGAAACTAGTTTTCTTCATAAATTACATCATTTAAGTGAAGGTGATAATTTTTGAATCGATCCATCTTAACTTGACTCATTGGATTCAATATAATATACTACTTCTAATATTTATTAGCTTATTTATCTTTTTATTTGGTAATTTGTGGAGGTGAATGTGAGCCATTGGACCAAGGAAGATGTTTGCTTATTTTAAAACTTGAATTGGCGTGTAATATTCATTTAGATATCTATGATTTATATTATTATCTTATTTACTTGTCATGTGATTTAGTTCAAACTATAAAAAATACTTTAGCCTAGTTTTAGCTGTCATAAAAAACGATCAATTGGATCATCTTTGAGATTTGATGTTACTGTCCAAATCTCAATGCAAATTAAATCTATGCCATAAACACAAAACATGATCCCATCTAACGTAGGCTGTAATCAAAGCCGTCAGATTTGCTTAGTCCTCTTGATGACCATAGAGCCCGGCCCGAGATGTTGGGCCGACAGGCCCAGTTAAAATGACTCCCATTTGCTGCCTCTTCTTCCACGGCGCCCCTGGCACCACCGCCTCATGTTCTCCCGCGGCGGCGCTTCCTCTCCGCTCCGCCCCAATGGATCTCCTCGGGAAACCAGTGAATCCCAACAAACGCCTCAAAGAAGAGTAAAAAGAACCCTTTTTAACGCTTTTTTTTCTTGGGTTTTTTTCTTCAATTTTTCCCAATTTTTCATGGTGTCTCCTTCTTGCCAGATTCGTTAGCAACCTCATGGGATCGTCGATGCTGGAGATCGCCGCCCTCACCGCGATCGTACCCGTAATTTTTTTGACCTATTTTTAGCGGTTAAAATCGGATCTTTTTGACCAATTGTTAAGTACCTGATGCCTCAAAGATGGGATTTTTCTCAGGCTCTGTTTGTCATCCGGCAATGGAGCAGCTTCGCCCGAGTAAACGGTAATTTCTTATTCTGCTTTGTTTCTTGGATTAATTTCGAATCTAGAGGAACAAAATTACTAAATACCGAACCCCGGACTTATAATGCCTTCGTTTAGAGAGTGCTTAGAGAAGTTAACAATATGGTTTCATGAGAATTTACGGATTAAATTTAGTGGTGGAGAGGATGCGTTTGGTGGTGGTTGGGCTGAGCTTTTGCAGCTACTTGAGTCTGAGAAATGTAGAACATTTTATGACATTGCAACTGATTGTTCTACAAGTGCCAATCCCAAGATGTGTGCTTCCATAGCTTTCACCTAGACGAAGAAACGAAGCGATTTGGCTAAGGTTGAAATGTTTCTATTTATAGCAACCACATTCTTGGGGTGCCAGGCCATCGGAACATTATTACATTAGGGTCTGTTGCTAACACTAATGCCTTTTTTTCCCTCCTATTTTAGGTCATCTTAAAACTAAGGAAGCTGTGGTCAATAAAAATGACAATGCAACTTCTTGTACTAGAGATTGGAGGAATTACACAGTCGCACTGGCTATGGATTATTTGTGTGTTGTTCTGCCAGTTCTTTTAGTTTTCACTGTAAGTATGTTCTATAAATTCTAGCATATGTGTTTGGGCTTTCTTCCATGTTGTTTTACCTATATTTGAATTTCCTAAGGGTGTGTTTGGTTGTACCGCAGAATAATGATGGTTCTTGATTTTACTTGTTCTTCAAAATTACAAGTTATGATTTTATGACATTCAGGTGTTTGGTTATGCAATGAAATTTCATGCAAGCCTTAGAATCATGAAATTAAGTATTTCTATTTGAATGGAGAGTTGCAAATTCTTGTTTTTATTTCAGTGTCATCTTACTCTTTTCCATATTTGAAACTTCTCTCTCTTTAACAACTAAGAACACCTTCTTAACATGATCTCAATTCTTAAAATTCAGTTTTTGAGATTGGGGAAAAGGATAAATTATGAGTTTAAAATTAACAACCTCCAAACACCATATAAGTTAAGATACATGTGAACTTCAATGTTGAGATATTAAAACTTCATATTTGCCTGTATCCTGTAAAATGTATATCACCATAGGCTAATGTGTATCTAAAGTTTTCAGCTCTCCATTGCAGTTTATATTGTTTTGTAGAACTTGTACAACTGCATGTGATATTTTTTTTTTTTTTGTTTCTGACAGGTTCTTGCTGAATGGGTTTATACATGCACAATCCTTGTGACACTTTTGCTGTTTTTCTGTATTTTAGCTAGAAGGTAGATATTTAAGTGGTGATGATCCTGAATTCCTTTTTAGAATTATTCATCTTTCACTTTGTGGTCATAGATTATATACCAAAATTAGAACCCTTAAATATTATTTCTAACTTGTGGAACCAAAATGCACTGTTCTAAAGTTTACTATGTGATGTTTAGGTGCAGATTTAATTTTCATTTTAATGATGGGTCACAGCATTTATCTTCATTCAGAACATATATTTCATCATATCGAGTATCAGTGGTATGTAAAATCAATTACTGTAAATGTAAATCGAGCTTTTTGTTTCAACTAGACTACCATTATCTGGTGATAATCAATAATGATTTTTTGATATATAGATGTTGGTAACATGCTTGTGCATATTGGCTGTGGACTTCAAAATCTTTCCTAGACGCTATGCTAAGACTGAAACGTATGGTACTGGTTTGGTAAGTTTTATTCTGTGCACAAGTTTCAGCACATATTTTGGTTTGTAATAGTACTTTTGAGATGCATTTTATTTTTCCATTGTCTCAGACTTGCTTCATTTGCTTAAACTTCAAAATCTGAACTGTTTTGGCTGAAACACAGCAAGATAATCAAAATTACAAAAATCGACCACCTTAATGGGCAGTTGTTTAAGTCATTCTCTTTCAAATGGTGAGGACCTTAGCGGATTATTTCCAATACTGAGATATTAAAGTATTTGATCACTTAAACCACTGCAGAAAACTTATGAAATAGATGAGATGCAGCCCAGAGGTAATAACATGCTGATTAATCTACATTTTTTCATGGCCTTCATCACTTTTGTTTCCTTATCTTTTTTTTTCCAGCCGTGTATACTCTAAAATCCTATATTGATATTGAAAAAATAATTCTGCTTCTTATACATTCATCGATCTGTATTTGGTTTCTACATTCCTACTTAGCTGTAAGTTAGAAATTATGAACAGAGCTAAATCCAGTTGCCATAATTATACTAGCATCCCTTTTTAATCTTCATGGATGTGAAAAACCTCATATCTTGGATTAGCCATGAATTTCTGTGGACTGAAACTTACCTTTAAATTTGATGATATTTGTCTTAGCCATGTCATCTTTGCTTAGTTTTCTTCCTACCACATGCCATGTTTTACTTGACCCACCAAAAAACTGGTGCTGCAATTTCCAACTAATTTGTAGTTAGAAGGGAGTTGCACAAGCAGAATTTAATTTAAACTTAAGTACTTAAATGAGCTTCCTTTAACTTCTTTCGATTTTATTACTTATGGTAAAAACTGATGTCTAAAACATTCAGAAGAGTCATTATAATCAATCTTAGTTGAAGATGATTTTGCACATCAATGTTAGATTAATATGGTATACCATATACAACATTGCTTTGATACAACTTGTTTTGAGGAGTATTTACAAACTACATTATTATTTATGTAGACTAAGTTCTACCTTCAGCGATATATAGATTCTGTTTGAGGAGAGAGGGGAATCATCTTGATTCCTAATTTGCTATTTCATGAACTTGAGCTATTTGATTTATGCCTAATCAATAGATGTTTGAGCTGGTATGTTCTTGTTTATTTCAAACCATTTAGGTTACTCTATGTTATCCCATATCTGCAGTCATTAATTGTTGACATCTGCTCCATGGGTCCAACAGATGGATGTGGGAGTGGGATTATTTGTTGTGACAAATTCAATAGTATCAAGACAAGCACGGAATTCAATGTCAATGTGAGTCCTTGAGTTCATCATTAATTTCCAATATTTTCTGTTTAATAGGAAAAAGACATTCATTCTAATTTGAGATGCCATTTTACAATTATGTGCATGCTTATCTATGCTAACATATATCAAATTCACGCACATATTATGTGTATATGTGTGAGAGAGTGTATGAGCAATGCTAAAATCCTTTTGAAAGCACCTGGCCCTAAATGCTTCTCAATGAAAATCTATGATATATTTCTCAAGTGCTTTGGGAAGCATGGGGGGCAATGCTCTGAAAAGCATTAACTTTCCTCTATCCACACAAACTAACACAAACATGCAGACTACTCAGGTTTATTGAGCCCTCAATAAACTCAGTGCAAAATCAACTATGGATGTTTTAAAATGACTATCCATGAAATTGATAATGATGTAGAGCAGAGCATCTAAATTGCCTATAAACTAAAAATCATATATTTTGAATGTCGGATCAAGCAGATGCTAAATGGAGAGTAATATTAGTGTGAAGAGGTTAAAATGCATGATAGGCATGTGAATTTTAAACCCAGTCCATCAGTTATGATATGCACACCTTACAGCATAGGTGGACTAAAACTGACATGTTTAAGTGTTTGTAAACCATAAATTTTATGAAAATATTCCCCTCCATTAAGACTATCAAAATCAATCTTTATGTAACTTGATGCATAGTAAAAAATTTCCAAAAATACATAAATCTTGGTTTGTTGGTATTTCTGATATTTTAGATTCCTACCAGCATGGATCTTCATTTTAAAATTCCCATAATTATATTAAAGCATAAAAATGCTCTAGTGTTCTCTCACCTTCCCCTCTTCTCTCTCTCTCTCTCTCTGTGTGTGCATGTGTATCTATATCTTTGTGCATGTGTGTGGAAGGGGGAGGGGTAAAAGTTTGGTAAAATCAGGAATGGTAGTTTATAACTTAATATACTATGGGTAGCTAAGGAATTGCTCCATAGTATAATATCATGGTGAAATATTTTAGATGTATAATCTTCTGTAATGAAGAGTAGAGGAAGTCTCGGTTAGATCAAGAGATTGGTATATTTATGGTAAAAGGTAAGACAGCTCATTCTTTCTCATATTTAATCATGTCTTTATCATTACATAAAATCCAAGTGTTTGCTATATATTCATAATTAATCATATTTTGGACCAAAATTGATCACACATCTTAGTCAACCTTATCATGACATCACATTGGCATGAAAACATTTTATGAGCAATAGTTATGACTATGAAGATCCTTCATAGGGATCAATGAAGATGGTCCATTTCGTGGGCATAAGGAATGAGTAGTTTTAGATGTGGAAAACATGATTGCTTAAATAAATGGACTTTTTTTATGCTAAATATGGTTATTAAATTTGCTTATCTATGATTAGTTAAGTGTCCTGCATCACTATGATATGAATCTAAGTTTCATCCTTTCCTTGCTAGGAACTGGAAGGCAGCATTTCAATCTATAAGTCCACTAATATTACTAGGATTTGGTCGGCTTATTTTCACAACAGGTGTTGATTATCAGGTGGGAATATTTATTTATCTTTGCTTGATGTTAGTGGAACCATGTGTTCTTTCACTTTAAATTGCTATGCTCTTTGGTTAAATGCCTTTTAGTTCCTTGTAAAGTTCTATAGGAAGAACATTGAAGCTGCATGCCCAAAGTTGCAGATAGATCTTTGAAGCCATTTAGTAATATCTATGTAGGATGTGTAGCAATATTTGTAGTGTGGAAATCATGCATTTTGACAAAATTTGGCTGTTATCAGTGTTTCATGTTACATCTATTTCTTCCACTTGTTCATATTTTTGGTTAAAGCAAAAATGCTCAAGAAGTTATATCAATTGGTTTACAAAATGACTGGTGCAATAACTCATATATCACCATTAACAATTATTCTCAATAATAGAATCTTAAGTTCATTCTTCTCTGCATCCTGATATACTCACTAGGTTTTGTATCATAGCTCATCCTATCTGTAATATTTTTTTCCCGGCGTATGATTCAAGGAGGTATTTGAAACTCGAGAGAAACGGATCTTTCAAACCAACTTGTGTTAATTTTTTAGTTTTGTGTGATATGTTACGTGTGAGATTTGTTGAATCATAAAGAAAATAATGGAGTAAACAAAAAAAAAAAAGAGGAAAAGCCAAGTTAACTGGACTAGCCAATGCTCGTGAGAGAAACACTGTGTTATTTATGCATTACAGTAACGGCCAGTGAAAAATAGAAACCTACGTCCGACTGTGAGAAATAGTGGCAAGTTAGGAATACAGCTGTATCATTAGTGGTTCAACAATTGCTGGCCCAAATATGAAAGCACTAGTTCAGCCAGAAATCATCAAACTCGAAACAACCAGATCATGGGCAAGAAGAAAGTCAACCTATAAATCCCAAAGAAAGTATACATAGATCAAAAGTAATTGTCATTCAATAGATTTCAAATACAATTCTTTTTTTTCTTGAACAATTCGAGACATCTAGTAGCAACCATTACTTTTCTAGTGATTAACAATGACATGTAATCAGAGAAAGAATGGATATGTTGGCTCTATGCATTTTCTGGTGAACAAATCCTGCTGCAAGAAAATTCAGTTTGTAGCAGCTGGAATTTCACTTAATCAAAACATTTTCCACCAAGATACACCAACATATTCTTCTTAATTCAAATCTTTTGACCAGCCTAGTTGCTTAAGAATAATAATTGCTGTGAAGAAGTAACTTAATGCACAATATTTTAAAGGGAGATTTAGAAACCTAGAGTTCTTACCAAATACAAAAATATAGTCCAATTAGAGATGCCCATAAATTATCTGAGGACAAAACTAATCACATCACTTTGAAGAATTATTTGTGATTCCTTCAACTCCTTCACCATTAGCCTACATGCTTCTGGAGCCTATTTGCTCTTGACTTCGACCAAACTTCAAAATAATCAATTAAAGTTATTGGGTATTGATAGGATATTCTTTTGTTAGATAATATTTGATTAGTGCTTAAAGGTATTGTGCTTCTACCAAATATTGCTATTCCTTAGGCACCTGACATAGAAACTACAATGGGACTGTTCTTTGAAAGGTTTCAGATAAATTAATATTGTATGCATAAAGCCCTTGAATTTGTATTCTTTTGAGAAAAGTTCTTTCTATGTCTCAAAAAGAAGTTGAATTTGTGAATTGACCGTGGCCTCATGAGTCATAATTAACCTATATTATTATTATTATTATTATTATTATTGTTGTTGTTGTTGTTGTTGTTGTTGTTGTTGTTGTTGTTGTTGTTATTGTGGTTGCTGCTGATGCTGCTGTTATTGTTATTGTTAATGAACTGGTAAAATGCAATTTAGTAAAAGTAGCATTTTTATTGTTTTCTTGCTCCAAAATATAAATAAGACCATCTTTCTATGTGACTTACACTCAAAAGCATGCCTTGTGTAAAAGTGGGTCTTCCATGAAACTTGCAGTGACTTTTAGTCTAATGTTTTCAATTCTGTCCTTTGAGAAGTTCTATAAATCTATCACTAACAGAATACCTAAATTCTCATGCTTTTGTTTCCCCAAAAAATGGATATAGGTTCTAGTTGTTTTTTCTTTGCTTTATATTGCTTTCCTTTCAAGCAACCTCTTTTTTCTACTATTTTGTAGGTTCATGTGGGGGAATATGGTGTTCACTGGAATTTCTTTTTCACTCTTGCAGCTGTAACAATCCTGACATCCATCATTAACATTCATCCTAGATATTGTGGAATATTTGGTTTGTTGATTCTTATAGGTATCATTCTAACTAGCTGCTTTTAATAGTTTGATTGTTCTAAAATCTTGATGGCGCTTTATCATGTTGGATGTTTAATCATCTTTATACCTCCTTTTTCAGCATATCAGATATGCTTGATACATGGCTTAAGTACATACTTGATCTCAAATGAAAGGACAGCAGATATCATCAGCCAAAATAAAGAAGGCCTTTTCAGTGTATTTGGTAAAGAGCACCTGAAAAATCCTTTTTCTTGTTCTATCTCTATTGAGCTATTTCCTCTAATTGAGTTTTGCAAGTTCTAGACATGGTGACTGAATGACATGTCAACAGATCATGTTTACAACTAAATTTTAATGCTTGATCGGTTTTTTAACAACCTAACTATGAAAGTAACCTTTTAATAATAGATCCTCTGTACGGTTGTTGTCATCGTCTAGTGTCTGGAATCTGCAATTGGAAATGTTAGACCAGTAACTGGCGGTAGCTCTATGTAACATGCCTATTGCGTGTTGATTAGATAAATTTTATAAATTCATGAAACATCACACTCATTTATGTTGTTGGTGATAAATTGTATATGTATACGAATGCAAGACCTAAACTGTAGTATATATGTACACACATGTGCATGTATATACATATGTATGCATGCATGTTCAGACATATGAAAAAAACAAAAGAATGCTCATAGCATTCTATTTTGCCTGGCAAGCCTTCCCTTTCCACCAGAGCTTCATGGGCACTGCCCTGTTCCCCAATCTGCTGTTTGGATGTGAGCTATACTCCGTGACAACTGAGGGGGTGTATGGCCTTTTGCTTTGCCATTTGACCTGTTGTAAAATTATACTAAAGCTTCAATTGGCAGAGGATATAGCATTAGATAGAAAAATGGCAATGAATGATTTGTAAAATTGTCCCGGAACAGATTGGATTAGGTTACTTTTTCATGATTGTGATAACATTATAAATAATCATATTATTAAATCTGCCTTACACTGGTTAATCATCTCAATGGTTGATTTGTTGCTTCCTTAAGGCCATGACAATTTGGGTACTTCAATTCTGAAAACGCAATGGGGATAGAGTGTGATAGGAATTTTTGTCCTGTTGCTTAAGATGAACCTACAAGTTGAAACTAAATTTTGGCAACCTTTATTACTTGATCATTATAATTCATGCAAGTTCCTTAGCGTAAATAGTGCTGTACAATTAGATATTTTATGAAAGAGGAGCAGATTAAACTATCTGGGGTGCCATATGCTACGTGCGCTTCACAACTAACTTTGTTGCTAGGGATGCTTTTGAGAGTGGATGAACTTGCAAATTCTGTTATAAATTGTGGTCTTCACCTAGAATGTTGGGTGTGCTTCTTCAGTAATTCTGATAAATATTATTTCTAAAAGTTTTTCAGAAATCTGATGTAGAATGTTACACATCAAAAGTGAATAGCAAGTATCACAGTAGGCATTTCGCACTCCATTTTGTCTTTGTCAGAAATGGGCCAAACCTTTTAAATTAATTCATTGGAGATGTTCTCATGGTAAGCTACACTCTGCCATCCTGATTTGCCAGACTTTGAAAATGGATATCCTAGATGAAAGGTATTTAATGAGATTAGGTTTAGAAATCTCTAAGTCCTATTATTTACACCAAATGGTCACTTCCTTATCCAGATATGTTGGTTAACTATTTATTTTTGTAATGATACAATTATCATGATATTAACTTTTTTTTTTATTTTTAGAGGAATTGGGCTTGTAATATTTAGAATCTCCACATGTTGGAATATAAAACAAGTTGCTCTAATATTTTCAGTTTTATGCATGAAAGTCATTTGTCTTTTGTCTTTTATTTTATGCAGGATATTGGGGCATGTACCTAATTGGTGTTCATCTAGGGTATGAAATATTCTTTGGACATCATTCATCATCCACTGCTGGAAATATTCAACGGGCTAGAGCTAGAGTGTGGACTCTTTCTGCTTTGTTTTGGTAAATATTGCCAGAATTATATATCACAGATTTTCCTTGCTTACTTTCTGGTTGTCTCGTATCAATCAACATTTTTTTTAAAATGCATATCGAATAGGTTCCTGACTATCGTTCTGGACAACTATGTGGAAAGAGTTTCTCGTCGAATGGTGAGGAATTTAGATATTGAAACTGCAGACATGGTCCTTTATATTAACTGTAGTTATCATGAAAAAGAACTAGTAAGCACTTCTCCAGACAAGCATTATGGAGAACAACCAATGTATTACCAGAGGAGATCTGAACAACTTCATTCCTAACTTTATATGAGACTCTTATTTGTCCTTTCTCATAAATTGGCTCATTATTGGTTTTTTCGTGTGCTGCAACTTAGCTTGCATGTATTTTTTTCACTGACATAAAGTAAATTTATTTATGCAGTGCAACCTGGCATATGTTATGATGGTATTTGCCCAGACCTTCCAGGTATTAATGTCAATATTCCATATTTGAGATGACCACTTTGCAGATCCTCTTGGACATAATTGTCGTGTATTACTTGCTTTGATATATTTATGTCTTATATTTTTGTGAAACCGTCGGACTAGTCAACTTTACGATGTAAATGGGGCAAATATCAGGTTAATCAGTTGCACAGTTGTTCTGTTTAGTTACAGAAATGGATGCCATTAACTTGGATATACATCTGTAGCATGATGTATTTGTTCATGCGATCTAAAAAATTGTCTAGACCAAAATCTTATGTGTCGATGCACAATGTCATGTGAATGTGCTTCAGCATGAATTTTCTTAACAGAAAATGTAATTTTGTATTCTATCAGTTTATTTTATGCTTCTTGAATCCTTTCATTTATTTGATATATAATTGAAACAACAGTAATCTCTTCTAGAAAGAACTTTGCTAGGCTGGCATGCCCAAGTTCTGTCCACTACAATTCATTTTTAATACTGAAATCACAGGCTAGCCAATCTTTTGATTTTTGAGTACATTGTGCAGGTTTTGTCAATTCTCATGCTTTCGGATTTCGCTTTAGTGAAAAAGCCTTTGGTACTTGAAGAGGCATTCAATCAGAATATGCTGGGAACCTTTCTTCTGGTGAGATGGACACTACTGGTTTCCGTTAACTTGACTTAGGGGATTGTCATTAAATATCAGTCAAAAATCTTCAGACTGACATTTTGTGTTGTTTTTCTTGTTGCAGGCAAATGTATTCACTGGCATGGTAAATTTGTCTGTGGATACCCTTTCTGCATCTTCTTTTGCAGCAATTGGTATTTTGTTGGGATATTCCATTATTTTAACTGCTGTTGTTGGTCTTGCATGGTTTTATGGCATCAAATTAAAATTTTGGTAAATTGGTGTACAAGGCTCTGTAATAGTGTGTACCTTAGAATTTTTTATTTAATCCAATATCTGTCATTTGATATCAGCCACAGCTCAACTAAGCGATGGGATTTACTTTCTTTTTCTTGACATCTGCCAACAATTCTCTCTTAAAATCAATTTTTGACGTGAGTAGTGATACGGCATGAAACAAATGTGTATCTTCCAGCTGCA
This sequence comes from Metroxylon sagu, assembly GCA_017589505.3. Taxonomy (NCBI): domain Eukaryota; kingdom Viridiplantae; phylum Streptophyta; class Magnoliopsida; order Arecales; family Arecaceae; genus Metroxylon; species Metroxylon sagu. The sequence goes on along the minus strand of JACVBY030000468.1, from coordinate 329,208 downwards.
GCTCACTTGGATCAGACCAATAAACCATGGTTATGGTATGTATCCTAGTGTTTCGAGCTCCTCTATAAGATTACCTATTTGCTCCACTCCACTGTGGTTAAAAGCCAATTGATTTCCAAATCGAAAGAATGTAAATTGTTTTTAAAAAATGGAATTTTGCCACAAAAAGTTCATTGATCTGAGGAACTGACTCCTGTTCACCACCACTAATTTCTATAAAATGGTAAATCATGCTGTTCATCTGTAGCATCTCAATGCTTAGTTAGTCATCTCTCAGACCTCATTCTGAATCATGAGTCGTACCTTGTCCTCTCTGTCTGAACTACCAGGCTGTTTATTTATTGAGTCCTGAAAGAATGGCAAGCAATGAGCAATGCATGATTTCTCCTCTGCTTTTGATGTTCTTGTCACTTTGTGTGAATGGGATTTATAAAGAAGATAGCATTCAAAAACATACATTAATCATTTGAATAGAAACACAATCTCATTTCAATGTGGACAGAATGGAGTTTGGCGTCTGGTGAAGGATGTCACTGATGAAGGGAATGGTTTGCGTATCATGCATGATACATGTGCAAGCATCCTCCTTATGCAAGTAAGCAAGAACAAGGGCATAATCAAGGTTAATCCAAAGCACAGTTGCAATAAACTGTGGACCACAAATCCAAAAAAAAAAAAAAAAATTGTCGTCCACGAACTTTTTCATTCACCAGATACTTTTGTGCATCATATCGCATTACTAGAAATTGCAGGAAGTATGATATTCATGAATTTTTGAAGCTTTATGTTGTTGTTTTATCTTCTCACAATCTTATGTTTGCTCATATATGACCCCAATAGTTTTGATGGATCATTTCTACTGCAACATGGAAACCCACTCAAAGATGCAAAAATCTCATGAGCGTTGAAGAACATCTCAAAACATGTGGACCTTCATGGAGATATTAATGCCCTTGATGGTCTTAATTGTCACTTACTATTGTACTAATCAATATTGAATGGTGCACTGCAAGAAATGAGCATAACATAAAGACAAAAAAAAAAAAAAAAAAAAAAAAAAAAAGGGAAAGAGGGAAGTCGGTGAGTCTCAAATTGTTAGATGAGTCTCAAATTGTGGGCGATGTTTTTCCCATTAGCATCCACCTGAAAACTGAATACGTTTGCCAAAAAATTAATGCTCATTTATTCTTGGAGGCATCAGCTCGAGTCCAGCACGTAACCGGATGTGCAGAATGAAAGCCAAGAAGAAAAAATCTCAAATTGTTGGAAGCTATGGGCAGTTCCTTCACAGGAGTCTTAAGAGCATTCATGCAATCCGTGAACGGGTTTATGAGAAGGAGACAACGCATTAACTCTGTGAAGACTGTGAGAGCGTCAGAGGCCACGGTTGACAGGCAAATGCTTCTGTCAAATAATGGTGGGTTGCCGAGAATTTAGACTTGGCTGTTTAGAAAGAGTCAAGCTTTTGCTGTCCTCTGTGGGACTTGATTGAAATCATATACAATTATTTATTGAAATCACGTACAATTATTTATCTACACATGTATGTAGTTCTAAGCATTCATATCTTTTGAGCTTATCTATGTCAGACTTGGTGAGATAAGGTCTGAACCCAATTCCTTGGATTCAAATCCAAAATTCTCTCTGTGAACATTATGTCTTACTTTAGTAGCATATAGTCCTTTCGATGTGACGCTCGCTGCCTGCTGATGGGGACCGGTGTTGCTCTCCAACATTACAACCTTCTTAACAACGATGGTGCCATGCTTGACTTATATGATCTCTTTTTTCTTTTGTTCTTCCTCTCTTTTTCCTTGTCATCTAGAGCTCGATGGTAACTCCGTTTCCTTTCTACAACAAGAAAATTGATAGCGATCTTGTTTATGCCGTTTGGAAGAAAATATTTTCTTGGGGATCACACAGGTCGGCAATGGGGGTGTTTGCACTTTTTTTTTTTTTTTTTTTCTTTTTCTTTTGAACTTTAATGCTAATTAGATATGGTTGGAAAGTGATTCAATCACTGTTATTTTCTAGATTGTTGAGCTCTCTTTTACCAGACATATTGCTGCCAATTCTTATAATTACTCATTGCTATAGAGAAGCCAATCAGTTGGCCATTGGCTAGCTGTAAGAGGGCATGAGTAAAACATGCAGTGCTTTTAGGAGGCTCAAATTCCCTCTCAGCTGGCTTTGTCTTTAAATACTGATGCATGTGATCCATCTCATTTGGGGCCTTGTTCTAAAACTGCAGTGATGAATTTGCCTACACTCCCAAGGGATGTTTTGATTACTGCAAGAAGATAAATTTCGGTTTCTTTGTGTTATTTTGGTGCATTGCTATTAAGCAGCTGCTTTATGTTTGGGTTGTACCCCACTGTTTTCTCCACTAAAAAAAAATATATAAAAAAAAAAAGGGAAAATTGATAGTAAAAAAAGTCAAAAAAAAAAAAAAAAACCATGGTCCCATCTTTTCCTATCTCGACTTTCATTGTCAAAGACTACTATTTTGGCACCCGCGATCTCCAATCCCATGTGCAGCACATCCTAAATTATTGAGATGAATACAACAAGGTGTTAGAAATTAAATAATAAAGACAAAATGCTGACAAAACGAGGGTAAACACTGCTACAACAACCAATCTAAATGAAACCCAAGTCAGGGCTCAACACTCCCTTCAACCCATCTTAAAAGCCGCCGTATCGCATGACATTTTGGCTACAGAGCATGGCAATTTTCATGCAGACTTAACTTTTCCATTATGAGACAAGCAACTTGTACATGGATTTCTTTCTACATGGGACCCGCCTCCCTGATCCAGTGGAAGCTTTGGTCCATCTCAGCATTGGTCCACATCCTGGCCAACTAGACCTCATTGGGGAATCCTCTTCAAAATTCTTTGGCATCGGCAACAAACAGTAATCCATCAACTTGAAGATCTGAGCCAGCTTTGTCGGCCAATTTAGCTCATGAAAGCGACGAACCTCTTCATGCATTACGAGAGTTCTGGCTTTATGTAGGCGATGTGGGTGCATGTGAGTCGTGCCATGGTGCCGGCGCTGGAAACTTTTCTTTTTCTACTTGTTTATTTATTTTGGTCCAGCCTCGCAATTGGTTAGGTGCCCTGGCTACTTGTTCCCATGGTAGAGAGGCACAGCTCATCATACGTTTTATTCTTATTCTAAAATGTTGGGATGGAACTATTTTATTATTATTGTAATGTTCTAGTTGATGCATTTGAAATACTTTCATAAAAAAATTAGAATATTTTTATCTTATAGAATTTAAAACCTTGAAGCTTAGCTTAAAGAAGGCTCGGACATGAAGAACTTTTGCCATGTGTGAGTGCCATGAGGCAGATCATATATAGAGCGTGCACTCCATATGGGTTTCCTACATGATTCTATAAATTAAGGTTTCATGTTATCCATCGTAGCCTCTTGAGATGCAAGAGTCTACTTAATACACTACATTGAGTAAGGATTGAAGGTACTAAATGATGATTTTGAATAGATAGAATTGAAGCTTGATTTTTAAATAAAAAATATTAAAAAGGTACAATAATTGAACTCAGGCTTCAATGATTTAGTTTTTTTAATCTTAATTTCTATTCAATATAGTAAAAATGGCAAAGTAATACTGTACACATATCAAGGATGGCCTTTTCCTTAGATACTTCTAATCATGTAGACAAGATGGTACAACATACACAAGATATTATCAGTAAGTTAAGCTGCCATTTCTATGCATAAAATTTCTTCATAATTATACTATAAACAAGTGAAACTTTATGCCATCATTTTAAGAAAAGTTTTTGTAGCTTAACAAGGTTTTCTAACCAAAAAGTCTGAAGTTATATCAAATTAACTTCTCAAGTTTTTATCATCTTTTTTAATTAGAAAAAAAAATTTATAAAAAAAATAAAAAAAATAAAATTTATGTAACTGATTCAATTAGTTTAGAATTAAAATTTTGTTGGTTAAAAAAAAAAAATTATGAATTAACATATAACATTCGCGTAGATTTAGATGGTGAAAGATAAAATGTTTCTTGTGCAATTAATGGCAGGAACGAAATGGTGGAAAATATAGAAAGTAGGCGACAGCCGTATTGCTTGAGGTCTCGTACATGTCATTGTTGGTGACGCAGCTCAGGTGTCACAGCTCAACTCTATCCTTCTCCAACCGTATTGGAGGTATTAAATGAAGCGATTCAGAGTTAGATGAGGATTATTTCAAGAAGTCCGCATCTTGATTAGAGGAAGTATGAAACGGGATTGCACGCCGAATCTCTGGTGGTGTACTTTCGTTTGTTTCTTAAGAGACGTCCAACAGTACCCCATTTTTTAATGTATAAAATCTGGTTCACTTTGACACGCACATACATCAGCTGAGTAATTATTTTTGAATGATGTTTAACGCTATATTTTGGTGATATCAAGCCACCAACTGTCATATTAATGGGATCATCTGGATTCAAGCACAAGTCATGAATCATGCAAGCATTCCACTTTCATGTTACCATGTGAAAGAAGGATGATCATCCAGACTTCCATTGTATGTGGCTTCCAGTCAAAATCTTGTGGTTCACACCATGAAGCCATGGATCTCCCAATAAATTCTGTCAAACATAATCTTGTGCTACGAGACTAAAAAAAAAAAAAAAAAAAAAAAAAAACTAAGTCTTGTTAGTCATTATCACTATAGTGCTGCAACTGTTACTATATTAATTAATGTTATGACTCATTCGTTCCATCTTTAAACTGAATAACATTTGATTTGTCAACCGGAAAGCAAATGGTGTCTCTTGAGATAATAAATGAGATGTGGAATTAAATTATTGAACAAAGTCTTGTTAAAAAAAAAAAAAAAAAAAGGTCATACTTGTTGTATTTGCAAGGAATATTTTAAAAATTAAAATTGTTTGGAAAGTCAGTTTGATTTTTGCATTCCAATAAACCTGGCATATTAAAAATGGTGGATTTTATAAGCTTGATTCTTTCGATATATTTAGCATGATAAATATGATAGAATTATGAGCCTTATTCTTACACTGAATGGTAAATTTAACATGATAAATGTGATAAATTTATGAGCACGATTCTTACATATACTAACAAATTTAGACAAATGTGATAGATTTTTAAATTTTAAATTTTATGCATGCGACAAAAAGGAGGTAATATCTAATTTGCCAGCCAATTACCACCGTTGATTTTTCATTCTATTTGTAACCTAATTTTGCAATTAATTATAATTATTTTAATTAATTTTTTATTTCTTTTACAGTCTATTCTTAATCCTATAAATACTTTCATGCATTAAACTTCAAAGGGATGAACCAAATTTTCTCAATATACTAGGTTTTGATTTTTTTCCTATCTTGCCCTTTTTAGCTTTCCATCACTTTTCTTTCTTTTATATTTTGAGGAGCAAGTTTAAGCAGTCATATATATTTTGGTATTGCGAATGTACGCTTGCAAAGTTTGATTATTATATCCTAAGGAATAAGCCGTTATTTTTCTGTCACAAAGAGCAATTATCTCCAAGGAGCACGGTATACTTTTAACGACAACAATTACATACCTTAATCAATTAATAAGTATTTCTTGCTAACCATATTGTTTGTCTTGTTAGATTTATAACAATGCTAGCATTCACCGCAATAAAAAAATTACTCATATCAGACACTTAAATAGTGCATAGATCGGTTCGCTTTTTGATGCCATTGGGAGGGAAAGCCATAGATCGGTTTGCTAATCGTTAACAGACGTCATTCCAACTTGGATTTATATCAGCTTGATACCAAAGCATCTACCAAGGTTGAAAAAGAAGTACTTATCTTAGGAAAAACACAACTCAAATAACTACAAGTTGCCAGACAACCACCTATGATGACCATCTTAAATGGGAGGGTGCAGTGTGACTTGGTAAAAGTGGCTTGGTAAAAGTGACAAAAGTCGTTCTTCACAGCTCCCTCATGTCAAGGGTGGGCTTGCTCCATGCAGTATTTGACATGATTCTACCATGACAAGGTCAATGCCTAAGCCTAATAGCTCTGAGAGAGAGAGAGAGAGAGAGAGAAGGAATTAAAAAAGAAAGCAGAGAACGTGGGGTGCAGGGAAGGATTTTATAATTGAACAGAAAGGAGGCAAGGGGACAACAGTTTACCATTTGATGCAATCCTCTTCAATGCCTGTGCTGGAGAGAGATCTCAGTTTGAACCAAGTTGGGACTGCCAGATTCCCATAAAATAAAAGAGTGGTCCTGGCATGCTCTGGATTATTTTGGGATTGAATTAAGCTGAAGTTAACAGAAGGTCAGATGTACAGAATTATCACCATCAAATGTAACAGTGAACTTTATTTTATTTTATTTGTTCTTCAAGAAAAAAGTAGGAGTGCCATAACTATCATTGTTCAAATCTTTGAAATGCACCATCCAAAAATCAAAATCCAGAATCACTAAACCAGACAGTTATCAACTTATTTGTTGTCCTAATTATAATCAGTCAACTAGTCATTTAGCTCAATTAGTTGGCATTCTTTTTCAGCCAGAGGAGGTTGGAGATTCAAACCTCCATGCTGGCGTTCGTTCGCCATTTTCTCACCAGCTAAAGGTGACAGCGTTTGACCTATGTAGCTCTACTCAGACCAAAGGACCCCCTTTCATTATTAGTTCTAATTAGTTTGAATCCTTCTTTTCAAAGCTTTGACATGAAACAGGCCCTAACTTAGATATTTCAACACGTCAGTTCTCACAGGATGCCGTTCGAGGCAAATTGCAACACCATTACTATGCGATGCAACTGTTAGCCAGCACATTAGTTAGCCTTTTTTTTATTATTATTATTAAAATTATTGGCATTCAAAATTGATCTTCAAATGACTATTGATGAGTCGAACCTTCCCTTAGAAAAGCAAATCACTTTTTCAATCAATCTACAGGCAAATCTACCTAAAAGAAACAAGAAAAAAAAGATAAAAAACATAATGTAAGCTCTGTGAGACTTTTGAGTTGCTTTTATAGGTATCTAATGGATTCATTTGAAAGTTCATTGTTCATAAGTAGATAGCTCTAATAAGTTTAATCATTGAATGAGGCAAAAAAAAACAGAGTAGAATTCTTCCCAAATAAAATAGTAGATCAGAGAAGAGTATCTGAATAGGCTTCCATCTTCTGTTGATTACATTATGCTACCTTCTAATTCGTCATATATTGTTATCAAGTAAGCTAGTTAAATTACGCCACATAAAAAAAAAAAAAAAAAAAAATCTAATTGAACAAAATTTTTAAGGACTTATCACTCCAAGCAAGTGGCACGCATCCACGCATGCCAAGCAATACACCGTATTGAACTCTACCACGGGGTCCATAATAAATGCAGGAATGCTGAAGAGAGGACTGAAAGCGATTTGGTTGCACGCACGGCATGGTGAATGCCAATCCTCGGTAGCTTTCCTTGCATCCTTATTGAAGGATGAGGTCCACCTTGCCCGCCCCTAGAAGGAGACCATTCACACAAGCCATGGAGTGGAGCAGAGCAGTACGTCCTCCTCTGCCGCCCAATCTACCCTACAGCGACACATCGCGGAAAGCCATGACCACACTTTTTGTACGTCTCCTCAGTCTCCACCATCCCATGAATGCAAGCCACGGGGGATCAATCAACCTCAGCGTATTCGATGCTTGTAGGGGGTGACCTGAAGACTCCTTGGTCTTTTCTCCTCATAAGAGTCGTAGTACATGGAGTGTTCTTGCATTTCTCCTTGGTTCCTATTGATAGACTGGCAAAAGAAAGGGTAAAGAATTTATAACAACAGCAGAGTACAGCAAATGAGTAGGACCATTGAAGCCTATCCAGCGACAATCATTTGGTAGCCTGTCCCTGGGGGCATTCACAGAATTAATTTACCACCGACAAGTGTGGACTACCTTGGTCCGGCATTTGTCAACCATCCAAGTTTAGAGTATATAGTCACAAATATGTGAGGTTCTCTGCTTCTTAGCTTAATTATATCTAACAAGCTAATGGTGACGTTTCTTCTTGCTTGTTTTGCTTCTTTGCTGTCTCTCTCACTCTCTCTCTCTCTCTCTCTCTCTCTACTTCTTCCTTCATCTCAACTTGGACTTGTGGCTGGATTCCCTCCCCTTCAAGTTAAGGGTCCTCGAATTAGGTTTGGATGATAAATTGTGAGCCATTATTCCCACTCTACCATTAAATCTGAAGATATTAATCATAAAGTGGGTTAGCTTTGCAAGGTCACAAGTTGATGAGAATGAATATATTAGAATTCGATTGCCTAAATTTTAACTCAAATTCGGTCCATCTTGATTGAATGACAAATGTTTCGCACCAATGATCAGAGCCACTAAAATATTTTAACATCTTTAAAATAGTTACAAAAAATTAGAAATTCTTATTTTATACATCAAGTAGTCAAAGCATATTCATTATTTTATATTATTTAAACTATCTAATTTTTTATTATTTAATGCATAAGATAAGAACCTCTAAATTATATAATTTTAGTGTATAAGTAGTTTAGAGTAGTAGGGTTATTGATGTGGGATGCCATCATTCGATCAAAGGCTGATTGGATTTGAACTGAAATCGATTGAAATTTAGTTTATCTCTATGATACGTAGAGTGAGCAGTGACAGGTTCTAATTTGCACCAAACATCTCTTTGGGTTAAAGAATTGGAATATCTTCATAATATTTGTTAACTATTTTTTGTTTGGATGGATATATTTTTTCATTGTTGCCAATTATTTTTATTAAAGTTTGGTGGCTCTAAACATTGATCACCCTGTTGAGAATGATGCTTGGATGAGTGTATGATTGAGGGACCATTAAGAGGCCAAAAAAAAAAAAAAAAGAGGATAATGAAAATAAAAGAGATGAAAACGACAAAGTGGATCATCTTTCAACTTCAAATGAATAAAAATTTTTATATAAAAAAAATAAAGGCGTGAGTTGGTGCAGGCAGGCCCTATATATATTTGATCACATACTTAAGTGGTAACAAAGAAGATGATGACGGCAAACTACTTCAATAACTAATGGAAGTGGTTTAAATATACAAATTGATTTTGGGAGTCTAGATCATCTTACAAAGTTGCTAAAATTCTGTAGAAAAGATTTTCTTTTTTTTTTTTTTATCTAGCTATCTATCTATGTAGCTATCTATCATTTATTTAACTTCAGTGTAAGCTAACCCTTATTTTTGACTCTTTCTATCATCTTTTAGACTGTGTGTTGTTTAAGACCTTGCAATATTGAGGTCCAAACTACAAGCACTAGCAAAGAGATGGGGCAGAACTGGCACTCTTAAAACTGCAGTTATATCGATATTTTAAATAGCCATTGTGAAAGTGAAACCACTGGCCGACCACGGTATGCATCCAATGGCAGAGCCGTCAAGAGATAACCGACCATTTCCGCGGAAAGCACCACACCACACCACACCACACCATCTATCAATTGGGCTCAGCTTGGAGGAGACTGCTGTGATGTGGTTGATGGATTTGTCCGATCATTGAACTCTGAAAATTTAATGCTTCCGGACCGATCATTACCACTTGCCTTCCTAGATTCCGCAAGTTCTGCGACGTTCCTGCTTTGTACGTAGATAGTACGATAATTAAAAAAAAATTAATGATATAAAAAATAATATAAATGTTCAATGACACCATCCATAAAGAGAAGCCAAAAGATATAAATAAATGATATACAACGTTAGAAAGCATTGAATGAAACTCTTAAACGAATGCGATTAAAGTTTAATTTTTAAAAAATAAAAAATAAAAAAAATATTCAAACTAAAAGTTTGACATATATAGCCTGCTAGATGGATGACTAATCACTGCATCCTAAGAAAACACAAGAAAAGAATCTTGGATCAGACTTAGTAACAGCATAATCATGAAGATAAAGTTTAACAATTCAACTCCTTATTCTAAAAAATAATTAAAAAAAAAGAACTAACTAAAAAGGTACTATTTTAGCTCATTGATTTTATATAAATATCTAAGATTTATCTAATACATAACCATTGTAAGGTTAAACATTACATATTAGCATGGACTCTCACAAACTCTCTCTATTTAAGTTTTAGAATCGTCATCAGGCTAAAAATCTATACGTAAATCTAATCAAATTCAGTCATAATCATAAATATAATGATTTATTCGTATTAGCCTCAAAAAGAGATTATGTGCAGTATTCCTTAGTCCCCACATCGGCCATGAGTCTAACTTATTAACTATTTTGGTTAAACAGATGAATAGTATAATTTTAAATCTTGCATAATTTGTACAGTTATACCTACGTGATCATATCGTATGTCCAACCTAATTAAGGAGTTGGAATTTTTTAATATTAAATTGTAAAAAGACATGAACATTATAGCTGTTATATAGTTGAATTTCTTAGTAGGTATTGAATGTTTCTAGGGGGTACTCGGGAAATAAGATGTTGCTTGACTTGGTTGCAGATATGAGTTGTGAAATCAAAGGATGGAAACCATCCCCCTCCATCAGATGAATGATTTGAGTTCTCCTGTTAAATTGCCTTGCAATATAATTTTTTGGGTGAACCGTTGCAGCATTTTTTTCAATTCAAGATAACAGCTAACAAAATTCAGATTTCTACTGTAATGGAAACAGCGAGTCATATTGAATGTAATCATCCACAAAAGCAGCTTAATATCAAAAACTCTGTGCAGAGTTGATTGGAGCTGGACCCCATAAATCATAATGAAATTTATTGAACCGTTCAGTGCTAATATGACTAAGATCATAGGAAGGAAATTTAACAGATCTACCAATCTGAGATCCAGAACAAATAAATTGGTTTTTATTCCATGATTGTACTATGAGAAAACCTTTATTATGAGGGAAACTAGGAGTAGACTGTTGTGGGTGCTCCAATCTTTGATGCCAAACATCTTCAGCCACCACTTTAAACCTGTTGGCAAAGAGAATCACCATGGGAAGAGTCCACTTGGGTGTCGACAATCCATAAAGATCACCTTCTTGGGCCCCTGTCACCATCATTAATCCTGTTCCCCAATCCTTCGTAACAAAACCATGGGCAGAAAACATGAAGTTATTAAAGTTAGATAGTGATGAGTTGATTAACAGATAATAGTTTTTTCTTCATGTCAGGAGCAAGTAAAACATTTTTCAGATGTAGAGATTGAGAGATAAGGTTCAGAGTAGCATCTCCAACATGTAAAATTTGCAGCAGAACTTCACCATTTCTTTCCATAACATTGTCAGTTCCTCCATGAGGCTGCAAGTTATGAAGCTTACCAGCATCACCAGTCATGTCTGCAGAGGGCCCATGTGTCTATGAAAAACTCGGCATCTTGGCTGTCTAAAATTTTCATTGAATTTTTTTTTTTTTGAGGGAACAGTGAGGGTAGGGAAGTTCTCCCACAAAGAAATTTAGTAAAATCAGTAGTATTCACAAAGAGTAGGAAACAGAGGGGAAAAAAACAGAGTAAATTATAACTCATAGAAGAGAACTGCTCTCCTTTTTGATTTTGCCTACCTTTTGTTGCTTGATTTTTATTAGATTTTTGGCTGAAGAAACCTATGATTTGGGTGGCTTCTAGGGCTTGAAGACCAACTCTGGTGTCATAGCTTTGAAAAAGGGAAACCAATTCATGATAAGGTGGTGTAGGTGGCCACTTAGCAAACAATGGCTCTTCTGTTTGTCTGTTGATGGTTTTCCTATGGTGGCCAAATCATCCACCGGTCAGGTGAACTGACGGAGATAGGCATGAAGAGGAGGAAAATCTTCCATTCAAAGGGATTGAATGCCATGACCCATCATTTGAGCTCGCCATGACAAGTAATTTTTATTTGTCAAATTGTTAATGAAGTTGGCAATGCTTAAAGCTGAGGGATAAGGATATGGAACGGTGGTTTAAGAGGATAAGGCTGCCATAGCTGAAAAGGCGAATAAGATGAAGCTTTCTGTAACTCACCGATAAAGCTCTGATATCATAAAGAAAACTGAAATGGATTGAAGTCTCCGAATCAAGGTGAGTCAGTGAGGAGTCAGGTGTATCATATTTTAGGCAAAACTTAGGCACGGTTTGTCTCATACGAGCTATCTGGCTCTCTCTCTCTCTCTCTCTCTCTCTCTATCTCTTTCACTTTTTCACGGCTATAAGCTCCTCTACTAAGAAGCATTTGATGGCAAGTAAGATAGATAGAAAAAGATTCGGATGGCTCACACGCAACAAACCAAACCTAAGTTTCATCCTTATATTTATACTTGTATACATAATACAGAAATGTGCAGTTGAGAGATTTGCATATTCTAATATAACAAACAGATGCAGATTAAGAGAGCAGTTCAGAAAGAAAAATGGATAGAGTTTGCTTCATAATTTGTGATTTCTTCTCTTTTGTTTAAGTGTAGCTTCTTTTTTTTTTTTTTTTTTTTTTTTTCTGTGATCTCTTCCTTTTTCTTTCAGTGCAGCTTCTTTTGAATTTGAATTATTTGAGTTTTGCCAATGACAAAAGATTTTTCCGTTGTTGTTTTCTTCTTCGGCTAAGAACTAATAGAAATGGCTGTTAAGAGCCACAAGCGATGAAGCTTGTGTTTGTTCGTCAAAGACATCAAAGAGAAACTTTAAGCCCTCTTTATCTTTAAAATCATCATTTTTATTGATAACGACAGTAATTGTACTAAGAACAATAATGATAAAAAATAATAGCACTGACGGTAATAATTGTTATAGTAGTAACAATAATTATTATAATTATGATTATTATTAGAGGATTTAAATTTAGCACTCGTTAGGGGCTTTCTCGGTGCAACCGCATTGAAAGCAACCAGCTTTGCAAGGCGGGGAGGGAAGGCCCTTCCACCCCGTCAGGTTGACTTTTGAGAACGCATAGTAAATGCTCCTTGCCGCCTTCTTTTTGACTCTTCCTGCCTCCAAAAGCCTCCACCCCTTCCAAGGGTCAGCGGGTCCTGAGCTTATCCTTCCCCTGAATCTTTTGTGTATATAAGGGGAAACCAATTCCCTTGGACCCTTGTCCTTGCCTTCTAAGGGTGGAGCCGAAGAGGAGGAGAAAACACCCATTATATATATAGAAGACAGCTCTTTACTTTCTTCCTTTCGAAGGGGAACAGAAAAGAGGAGGGTGGCATGGGGAGATCACCTTGTTGTGACAAAGTTGGTGTGAAGAAGGGCCCCTGGACTCCAGAAGAGGACATCATCCTAGTCTCCTACATCCAAGAACATGGCCCTGGGAACTGGAAGGCCGTTCCTACCAACACTGGTGAGCCTTTTTCCCTATATATCTCTTGCAACCTGTCTTGAGTGGGTCTCTGGCATCGTTAGTCTCAGACACAAGGACATCTGAGTTCTTAAAATAGTATCACACAAACTTGTTTCTAATTTTTGTTTTTTGTTTTTTTGTTTTTTTGTTTTGTTTTTGTTTTTGTTTTTTTTTTTTTTTTTTTGGGTGGGGGGGGGGAATTAAGCAATTTTTTTGGTAAAATTAAGCTCTTTTTTAAGGGAAGAAGTTTTTGTTTTGGGCTTCCTCTACTTCCTTTTTTTATGTTTCTTTTGGTGGGGATCTTCATATATGTTTTTATAGGGATCTAAGGAGTATAGAACAAAAGGGATCTCAAAATTTCATGGTGTGACTAGAGATAAGGAGGTTAGATTTGGAATTTAAGGTGGCTGGACTATTTTCTTTTCATTTTGTACTTTGGCTCATGATACTGATAGGTTCTTCTGTCTTCCAGGCCTGATGAGATGCAGCAAAAGCTGCAGGCTTAGATGGACCAACTACCTTAGGCCAGGGATCAAGCGTGGCAACTTCACTATTCAGGAGGAGAAGCTTATCATCCATCTCCAAGCTCTTTTAGGCAACAGGTAAAGACTAAAAAGCAACCAAACACAATATATGAGAAGGCTTTCGTCCTCAAAATTGCTTCTGATGCTATGGTCTGGATTCAGTTCTTATGTTAGTATTATGGAATGCAGGTGGGCAGCCATAGCTTCTTATCTCCCGGAGAGAACGGACAATGACATTAAGAACTACTGGAACACCCATCTGAAGAAGAAGCTAAAAAAGCTTGAAACTGGTGTTGATGGCCTGACAAGCAGTGGGGTCTCAAGCCATAGGTCCATCTCCAAAGGCCAGTGGGAGAGGAGGCTCCAGACTGATATCAACACGGCAAAGCAAGCGCTTTGTGAAGCTTTGTCTGTGGAGAAGCTCAATAGCCTATCCGACTCCAAGGCCTCCTCCAATGGCTACAAGTCGAGCACCAGACCGTCGACCTACGCGTCGAGCACTGAGAACATATCTCGTCTCCTCGAGGGGTGGATGAGGAATTCAACGAGGCCCGGCGCTTGCCAGGCTAACTCAGGATCGACGCAGACCGACTCAGCTTCCAGCCAGGGGACGCCGAGCGCCGCCAACCGCAACCCGTCGCCGGAGCCACTTGAGTCGTTCTTCGGGCTCGACTCCTCGTCGCCGGATGCATCTGAGGCCAGCCTTCTGAGAGAGGAGAGCAAGCCGGTACCGGAGGCCCAAGAGCCCCTCTCTTTTCTCGAGTCATGGTTGCTTGATGAGAGTGTTGGCCAAGGGCAATTGAGCCTTCTTGACATGGCACTAGATGATGCTTCCAAATTGTTCTAGAGAGGGTGTTGCTAGTCTTTTGCTTCATTTCTTTTCTTTCCCTTTCTTCTTTGGTAGGTCATGAACTAATTTGATTAGTTCTACCGATGCTTTGACCAGAAAGAGGTCCATCAATGCAAGGAAAGAAGTGTAAATTACCTAGTCCCTCATATAGACGATGTTACATAATTTATCTCAATGTTATGGAAATGTTTTCAATCTAAAGTGCTTTCTTTGGAAAAATATTTTCTATTTATACCTTTTTTTCCTGCAGCTATTAAAGTTTTTTGTTGTTTCAGCCATCAAAGCTGCTTTAACTGAATGCTTAAGAGTGGTGCTAAATAGATGAAAGGATTAAATTTGACCATAGTCAACCTTGAATTATAAACAAGAGGATATGGTGGAGACAATTGTTCATTGTAAGAATTATTTTGTGAAGAAAGATGAAGCCTAATGGATGAGTGATGTATATCATCTTGCTTTTTATGTTAAAAGTCTGGGTGGGGTAGACAATTGCTCTGTCACTGAGCAAACTAATGCCTTAAAGGCTTGTGGATTGGAGGTGAGCCAGGGAGATGAGCAATTTTTTGACCTTTGGAAGGATTGTGGTTTGCAATACTGTGAAAGAGGAACAGGAGAATAGATGAATGCACCCAAAAGATCCAATTTCTGGATGAGCGTTTCTTTGAACCAGTTATCTTCAGACTGAAGTCATGATCAATGTTTATGCAATGAAGGGGACCTTAGATGGAGACCTCCTCCCTCATCAGTTTATATGGTCCCACACCTGAAAGCTCAATGGATGGATTGGCTGGGCTTGATTAGAACACTTGAGCAATTCCCAAGTGGAGGACTCACACCTAACTCAGCCTTCTAGAAAGCAGGGAAAGCTTTGCCTCACTTTTTTCACAGTTGGCATTTCCTAATTATAAACAACTATTCCTGACAAGAAATTGCATGTCCTATATGAAGTCTGCACTCAGATGATATTAGGACATTTTATTACCTCTTGTCATGAATGTCTGAATCAAATAAAAGAGGAAAAAGTTTCACATATAGATGTCACCATAGGTTTTAAGGAGTTTGCAGCTGATGAAGTGTGAGAATTAAAAGAAAAAAACAAAAAACAAAAACAAAGGCAGAGATCAGCCTTGGAACTATGTTGATAGGATTTGAATGTACCACATGTGAAGAGTTTTGACCTTTCCTTCCCTTAAGCAGGACTTGCAAGTGCCTGACCAACCATGCATGCAACCCCAAGCTGTAAAAGAAAAGGACCCAAAAGACTCTCATGCATGCCATGACCAAATGGCAAAGTAGCACAGCCCTACCTTTCACCTTTTGAATTGAAGAAGGAAAATAAACATCAAGTGCCTTAAATGTTCTAAAGAAGTGCAATTAATTGTCTGCTTCCCTACTTCACATGTCAGTGATCTCGCTGGTAAACTAAAGAAAGTTGTCTTTGGTTTTAAGTGAGCAGAGGAAAGGGGTGGAGGAAAAGGCTTGTGCCCCTGTTTCTAGGATCGTTACTTCAATAACTAGACAGCATCTAGTGCGCCATGCATGGACATGTGATGGGTTTAAAGTTGGCCCATGCCAATGATGGGCAAGAGAACCCATATTCATTCCATTGGCTCAGAAAACAGCTACAGCTTCTCAATTGACTATTCCGTTTCGGGAAAGGAAATTCCCTGTTAAAGGAAAAGAACAGGCTATCATCTCATCTGTCATGCTTGGTGTGGTTACCATCATCCTCCCATTGGTACTGCCACCATTACTACTATTGCATACTGTACCATGTGCACCTTAAGAGACCTTGAAATGGAACATGTGGAATTGGTCGCACAAATGGGTGGCATAAGAATGACATCCATGAGAAATTTGTCCACTTTGTGCTTAAGAAACCAAGCAAGGTTGTCTTGGTCCAGTGGATGGCACCTAGGATTGTAGTGCCAGTAGATCTTCCACAGTTAGTTCCATCAACAAAATGACCATGAACTGCACCTTGGCCCAATTGAAAGGATTTTTGGTTAGAGCAAGGAAATGACTAGATCTCATCATGCTTTTTGGTAAGGCTATAGATATTATCATGTTGAAGATGTTATTACCATGATCTAAAGTAACATGCAACTCTTGCACTGCTCATCAGTGTTTCCATGGCATTGTTCTGTTGCTAGGCTAGCTTGTTTTGGAGCCATCAGTGTGACAGAATGAAAGATTACAAATTTTGAGGTGAATTTGTCTATGTTTTATTTTCATCATTCTCTAAATACTACATGAGTTATAAATGATTAATACATTATCATTATTATTATTATTATTTGAGATAGAGAGGGGCACCTGTACCATAATCGCTCGAGTTCAAATTATCCAGAGATGCATCATCTAAGAATCAAATCTAGAATCTTTGGCCATAATTATGAGAGCCGGGCTATTCACACTATTTCTTGAAGCTCTATATGTTTCCCTAAGAGATTTGAAGGATTGAAGATTCCACTCATTTCCTCATGGTGGCCTTCTCTTCTTAGCAAAGTTGCAAGAAAAATTATGTTGCAGCCTTCCTCTTTCTTATCTAGGGTTCTATGGATTTGGATGATATTCTTACTTGGAAAAATGGATATCATAATTGTGTCATTATCAAGGAAGTTTATTGCTCTACTGTTGGTGTTCTCTCTCTCTTACTAAGAAATAGGCAGCCCAGGCATGAAAGTTGGATGCTATTTTGAGAGTTTTATGTTTCCTCTGGATAGCCATTCAGTGTGGGCTCCCTGTATGTACTCTTCTAGTAGCTCGTCTTTCTTCTCTGTCTCCTTTATGTCCCAAATGTCAGCTAGAACATGAATCAGTGGACCATTTATTTCTTACCTATTCCAAATTGTGAGCTATTTGATCTCTTTTGGGAGATTCTTTTGTGCCTTATTTGGAATCTATGGATGTGTTGTTCGGATTTTTATGCAGTCCTACCTTTTCCATGGACCAGATAATTATGAAATCAACAATGATTCCTATTATGTGGTGCATATAGCTAGGGAGAAATGGGGAGGTTTTTCAAGGCAAATAAAAGAGTCTACAAGCTATTTTATTACAAGGTGAAGCTTAACAGAGGATTTCTTCTGCGCTAAATCTCTACATTCAGTCCATCCTCTAGGCAACTGGGTACACCCATCTCCTACTCTTATGGGACCTTCTACTTTTGTTATCTTTTGGTGTTATGCCCCGGACTCAGGATAGATATAAAGTGTAACAATCTACTGCATGTTTGAAAATAAATCTCTAGCATATAAGGCATCATATGCAGAGCAAATACAGATAATTATTTGAAACAAAAAATCAGTTTCTATCCAACTCTTGCTTATATCCTGGTCTCTAAAACAAAAAACAGTAATAGAGTTTTATAAGCATTTGCTCAATAAGTAACACTAAGCATAGTGGATCAAGTAAGTCTTACATTGTAAAAATTTTTGGATCATATCATATAAAAATAATAATAATTTAAAATTATTATTTTTATAATTATAATAATTTATACTTATAGTTTTCGATTTCATATCTGTGTTATAGCAACTCCTCAGTTATTTAATTATAATTATATACAATCTCTGTAGCAGGGCTAATACACCACATTTAATTCTGTGAATGAGGATTTCTCCTCCTATATATCTCCTGTAGAGGTGGATCCTAGTATTAATCATCAATCATCAACCATCGTTCATTTGTTGAGATTGAGAGTTTATGTATAATATCAATCATATTTCATTTGTCAATAATCCAATCATTTATATTCAATAATCTTAATTTTCATTCTCTATTTTTCATTTATCATATTATTTCATAAAATCATTTGTAATATTAATTCATATTGAAATCATAAATGTTTTTCTCATCATAATATTTATAGAAAATGGTAATGAAAATAATCAGACACAAAAGATTATAAATTATTTTTCACATGATAACAATTTATAGCAATTAGCAATAATAATACATTATTTATATTCTACTTGGTCCAAATTTTGTAATAAACATACTATGCAAAATTTAAATATTTAATAATGTTTCAAAAATAATTACAAAATTTTATTATTTTAAAATAACTTATTAATTATAAAATAAATTTTTAGCAATCATGCAGCACTAAAAAAATCCTAATTTATGAGTTTGAAATCATTTTAGCAATCATGATTAATTTATAAAATACTCTAATTTTTGATTAGGTTACTTACCAAAGTTTGAAATTCTTTTAGTAATCATGAATAATTTATAAAATATTCTAACTTATAATTAAATTACTTACCAAAGTTTGAAATTGTTTTAATAATAATGAATAATTTATAAAATACTCTAACTTATGATTAAGTTATTTATCAAAGTTTGAAATCCTTTTAGCAATCATGGATAATTTATAAAATATGCTAACTTATAATTAGATTACTTATCTCTCTAGATAAAATTATTATAAATTAATCCTTAATTTCTAACGCTCAAGAGCTTCATCAACCTTCTTGATTCTTCAACCTTTACCCTCTTGATCCCTTTTAAACTATTAATTTGATAGGAAAAGGCCTTCATTGAATCCTATTTATAGAGAGATTTTTTAGGGAAAAAGAGATTCTAAATCTTCATAGGATTCTAATCTCCTAAAACCAATAAACTTTTCAGTCTAGAATACTGATTTCTGTAAAAAACTAAAGAGATAAATATTTATTAAATATTTAAAAATAGATTATTGACTCAAAACTCACTTCTAACTCATCTAATATAATTTTGAAGTATCAAAATTTAAATAAAAACACCAAAAATCATCATAATCTCCATGAATGACATTTTTGTAACTTATTAAAAATTCATCAGCAATGATATGTGCTCATAAAATTACTTCTAACTTCTCCAAATTAATCTCTGATTTGAGTGATTTAAGATGCGTTAAAAAGCTAACCCAATACTAAATATTATGCATATATATTCAATCAAAAATTCTAATTATATTATTTTCTATAATTTTTTTAGCTTAATTCAGTCAAATTGCATCTTAATCTAAAATGAGCTAGTCCAAAAGGACTGGATTTCACAATTGATATCCTTCATCTGCGGTTAAATTAAGCTAAATTTTGATCGTTTAGTTCGGTCATACGTGGCAGATGTAGGCTTCATTCATTGTGATGAGCTTGCGCATTTCCTTGCAGCCAGACCAATCCTATTTTTACTAACTTGGTTCCTTGTGCTGAGCTCATATCTACATGGCATAGTGTTAGACGGCTAGCCTTTGTTGTTGCAACTGGTTATATCATTGAAGGAAACTTCAGTACTACGATTGAGTGGATCAGAAATTTCTCTCAGTATTTTTATCCTCTGCTTTAATCCATCAAGAAGTTCTTGTTGCCTTTCAGAGATGTTCTTGCGGTGCGATATGTTTTCAAAGAGGCAAATCAGTCTACCAACTTTTTGAATGGCAAGTATACCAATAGTTCTCTCTTCTACAATTAGCCTTGGAGTGATCATCCCTTTGATGAGCTCACCATCATTTTAGATTGCTGGTGCTAGAGGTGTGGCTTTTTCTAAGCATTTTTACTCTCTCCCTTTTACCAAAAAAAAAAGCTTTGATTGCTAAGCAGAGGGGTCTGGTCACTGGATAAATACATTAAATATTATTTTATTTTTTCTTATATATAATGTTGTAGTATTGCTAAAAAAAATAGCATTGCAAAATAATGTTAATAGTTGCATTGATGTTTCTGCTCTTAAACTTCAGATATTAATGGTTGCAGGTGAATAAAAGATTGTTTCTCAAATAGATCTGCTCTCATTTTGCAATGCCCCATGTCTTGTTTGTCATTAGGAGAAAATGTCTGCGTCTATATACAACTTCTTGAAAAGCCAAAGTATTAGATCTCCCGACGTGCACGAAATGTGCTAATGGATAAGGTTTGCTGGCTAAGATTGTAGTGAAATCACCATCATGCTGATCGCTGTTGAAGGGCCTACTGGAGACAAGCTAAACTCTCAAGGGTGAACCACAGAAGAGGCCACCCGGATTGCCCAACACAAGTGCCGCTTTCGTTCATTAGATGTCTACAGCGTCACAATTATGACCATGGGGCTTTATAATTGAAATGCAAAGAAGTATATGCTTTGGCCGATACCACACAAATTTTATTTGCATGAAAAGTAACCACCACTGTACTTCATTGCTTAATGCTTGACGTCCGCCAAGGTTTGATGGCTGGATGAATCTCTGAAATTATTGGACAATAGCAGTCTAATTTCTTCTAGAAAATGATAGGGATAAGCCATCACGATTTCACGCATCGTGTCCTCCGGTTTGTTGAAAGTTTTAGTAATTTTATATGAAAGTTAAGAATGATCAATTGGTTTGACCAGAGAACTGGTGAATCAATTCTCAGACTGATCTGTTATTGAAGTAAATCAGTTGTATAATTGATCTAATCAAAATAATTTTTTTTTTTTTCATAATTTTTACAATTACTTTCTAATTAATATATTTTAAATAATAGTGTTGCATTTTTTATGTAATTTTTATTGTTATATTTAAATCGTTCTTTTCCTCTTCTTCAATCGATAAATTTCTCCCTCTTGCTTTCTATAGCATTAGTATAGATATTATACTCTATTGCAGTTTAAATAACTTAATTTTAAATATTTAAATCTATCAAATTAGTTGAATTTTTATATAAAAATTATCTTTATTTATTATTATATAATATAATTTTAATTAGTCATAAAATTTGATCATTAATTCATTGGTTAGGTCATCGGACTATTGATCTGGACCTTTTATCTGGCCAACGTCCAATTTTAGGGTTTTGTTTTGTTGAATTTTATCTTCTGAGTAACAAAAATACTGCTCTTCCACCAAGTAAAGACCCTTAATATTTTGCACTTCACGTAATCTTTCTATTTATTGAAATTACTTCATATAATTACTATAAGTTGCTTCGATTAGTTTTACAGCCAGATATTTGGATGTAATTTAGTTCAGCAGGATAAAATACTCATACCTTCAATATTATGGCAAGCTACCGTTATTAAGGAAAAAAAAAAAAAAAAAAAATTGTAGAGGCTGCAATAAGTATGCCTAACTTTATGGCATTCTAATCAATCTGTAGCTAAAAGTCATGGGCTTATAGCTGTTGGAATTGGATTAGCTGCACTCCTAACCTTCCCCCAAGCATGATTTCAAATAACAACATTATAATAATTATAAAAACTATTAGACTTTTCATATAAATAACATGAAAAAAAAAAATAACAATCATTATTATTTTTTTTTATTTGCTACTATTTCCTGTTATAATGGACCATTGTAACATAAATAATGGCCATTATTTTCACTTAATACTTTCTTTTAAATAAAATATTAGTTTTTAGATTGCAAATCTTTTTTTAAAAATTTTCTTCAGAAATCGTTGCATGCTCCAAAAAAATATTACTTTATCTAATAAAAATAAAGAAGACAATACTTTTATTTTTTTTTAAAGATTTACTGTTATTGTTGATTATAATACTATATATTATATCAATTACTGTTTCGGTCATTATTTTAACAGTAAAAATTTAGGAGGTTCCTTGTCGAGATAAATAACAGTCGTTATATCTATTATAACGTTCAATAATGATTTCATAAAGGGTTTTATTATGGAGAATATATTATTTAAAACTACTACCCCTTGCCATGTATGAATATGTCCAAATTTTACTTCAGAATATCCTGAGTTGCACTCTTGTGACCTCATGGCATAAAAAGGCAGGGATAGGGCTAGTGGTATCTCCACTCTCTACACTCTCTATAACTTCCTTTTCTTTTTTTTTCTTTGTAAAGTAAAAATATGCTATAAGCTTGGATCAACTTCCTTCTTATATTTACAATAACAAATATATACCTCTATATAAAATTTGAGGAAATAAAAATATAATTTAAAATAAATTAATTACTAATATCATAACCATCCATGAATTACTAGTATCATATCTACTTAAATTAGCGTAATAAATTGGGCCAAGAAGTTAAAGGCAGGCCGCCAAGCGTCAGCCCAAACCCAAGTCCACGGCGTTGGAATTTCGAACCACATGTCAGGATCCACTGCGCTTCTCACGGCAGGCAACGCCACCACGCATCTCACACGTGCCCTTCTACAGCGGGTCCCACATAAATCGCGAACAGGCAACGCGCTGGGCCCACCTATAAGTAGCTGCGTGGTGCGGGGCCCACTCCACTCTGTCTTTGCTCTCCATTCTTGGAGGGAAAATCCTCCCTCGCTCCAGAATTCGAAGCCGCTTGCAGCGCGAGAGAGCGAGAGCGGGCGGGAGGAGATCGGCGTCGTCTAGGGTTTCCAAGCGATGACGCCGGAGGTGAGATCTCCTCGTTCTCTTCGATTAGTACTTAGATTCCTCATCAGATCTAGCCTCTGCTTCGTTTCGCTTCGAATTCTCTCGGATGATTGAGCTTAGCTTCTTTTAATCGGAGCTGTTCATAAAACCCTTGATCACTTCCATCTTCTCTCACCCTTTTTTTTTTTTTTTGAAATATAAGTTTTTATGCATTCTTTATGGCTGTATCTTCTGTTTCTTAAGCGCTTATGGATCTGAACGAGTTGCCAGGTCGTCTTGCATCAATTCCGCGATCAAATTTTCTGTCTCCCGAGGGAATTTAAGGTTTCCATAATTGGTGATTAAGTTTATTGATGTGCTTATAGTGTCTGTCAGGCGTAGATTATTTTTTTTCTTTTTTCTTTTTCTTTGGTTTTGTTGGATCAGGGATTTGATTATCGGCTTCCTTATTTGAGCTATTGTAAGGAATTTAATGTTTGGACCTAGTAGTTGATGATTCGCGGAAGTGACATATAAGTTATCACTTTCTGACCTGCGCGAGTTTCGTAATTTAGGACCTAACAGTTAGGGTTCTTCTTCATCCCGTAGTTTGGAAACTTGTGCTTTTTTGGATGACTTTGGGAGCCGAAGTTCTATTGTAATTGTATAGGATGCTTCAATAGAAGTCACGTCTTAATGAATTTATTGATATGTTCTTTTCTTGTTTTTGCATCAAATGAAAGCATTGCTTGCCTTGGTCTCTAAAGGCGATGAAATTGGACGGGTTGAGAAATGTTTTTTTTTCGAAGTTTTAATTTAGTTTCTAGTATGGTAATGAACTGAATGACCAGTTTGGCCATTTCCAGCTTTCATGCGGTGCTGCTGTATTGCTGAAAATGTAGGAACATATGCAGTTTTGCTTTTCTCTATAACATGCCATGCTTCAGGGGGTCGATGCGTGGAATATACATTTTTTTTTTCATTTTTTTATTTAGCCAAAATTGTTTTCTTGCTAGGAGAGTGTGATTTAATTTTTATCATATCTGATTGCTAAAGGTTAGTTAATACCAATTTCATCATTTTGTATATCTGGCCTGATGTCACGTGGATAAATATTTTTGTTTTTCCACTTGAAATGAGCTCATTGCATGTGTGGTATCTTCACGTTGTTCTTGGTAAACCCATTTAATGCATGTTGTTTATCATAACAACATCTAACTAGTAAGGAGTGAAGGAAAAAATAATCTTTAAAATTGGAAATGGACTCCTGACTGCTGTCTTGAGCCAATTGCTACTAACTCATTGAAGTACAGTCAGACGAAAAATACATACTAGCTAGACAAATAATTGAAAGAAAGAAAGAAAGACTTCACTGCTAACAAGGAAGTAAGATTCAAAGGTAATAGGTTGTAGTTGAAAGTATAAAGAACCCATCTAGTAAGCACAAGATCATGATGTTAAATCTCCGAAGGTTGGTGTTCTGTCCTTTTTTTTCCAGAATGCAACTGCTGTGTTTTATGGTCATGAGGATGAACTGTATGCATGTTGAATAAGTGAGGAATCCGTGATGGATTGAACTGAACTTGGGCACATCCTAGATTCACAAAAGCTGATTGCAAACTTAGCAACCAAGAAAAAGAGTATGGGTGAAAGATCGCTTCAGAGTTTTTTTTGTTGTTATCTGATTATTCAGATTTTCTTTCTTTCCAATTGGGCATATTTTTCATGCTTGAGTTAAGTTAAGCTTAATTTGTAATGGTTACACATCTTTATATACTTTTTGACTTTTCCTTCTTTCCATTGTTCCTCTTTTCTCCTCTTTTGATTTTTTTCCTGTCACCAGGTTCTTCTGTATTTTTAATTGACACTCATTAACTCATGCAAAGCTGCAATGGTGGAGATTGGATCACTGAAAGCGCAACGTGTAAGTTGTTCTTGAAGTAATCTCAAAGATGTGATATGGCATTTGACTGCTATGATGTAAATGTAATGGGGGAGTAGCTAGTCCAATTATCATTATCTGTGTCTTTGTATTGTTGGGTTGCATCAGTTTGCCAACTTGGACTTGACATGTTATTTTTTTTTTAACTTTTAAGATTCTTTTAGTTGCTTTGGCAATTCAATAATTGGATTAAGTTGTGATTCTCATTACCTTGTTATTCTGTCCATTCTAAATTGTTTATCATACAGGGGCATGTACTTACTTTAGTATTTAAATTCTGAACAAAAATAACAGGCTGGGTCAAGTGAATGTCACAGTTTGGGCAATTCTCAATATCTATCTGGTCAATTTCCGAAGGTCTCTATTGGGATCACAGTTGAGAGATGCCCAAAGATGGGATCTGGAGCAACAAAAGAAGATGATGCTGCGTCGCCTAATTGGGAGAGAGGGTCCTCATCTCGGGGAAAGGTTTTACAAGAAAAAAGAGGACATGGGATTGTAGAAGCCTCTGAAGTAAAACAGGCAGCTAGAGATCAGATGACTTCTCCATGGTTCTCTACAAGAACTATTTGTCATGAAACACCAACTACAAAGGCAATGCAGATCTTTGCAAACAGGGCTTCAGTGCTACAGTCAGAGGATGGCGTGCACAGAAAATTTGATACTGTTGCATTCAGGAAAAGGAGAGAGAAAGACGGACATAGTGAAAGGGTGGAAGAAGTTGTGTGTACTACTATGGAGGAAATGCATGTGCAAGATAAAGGTATAGACAGAGAATATCCTAAAGGAATGAACAAGAAAAATAGTGAAGCTTTGAGAATGAAGTTGTGGGACATACTTGGTGCTGCTTCACAGAACAAGCAAAATATGATCTCGCCAAACCTTGAAGATGCAAAGCCTAAGCAGAACTCAGATACAATTGAAACTGATTCTGAAAGCCCCAATCAAACCATACGAAGACCTGTTACTCGCTCCTTAGCACGGAAGAAAGCTCCACCAACTACGGCATGCAAGTTACAGGGACAGTTTAGCTCTAGAAAGAGGCCTTTGTCCTCCTCCAGTGCTGGTTCTAAATTGAAACTTGATGGGAAGAACATCTTTTCCTTTGAGGAAGGTGAAGGGAAAGCACAAAGCCTAGAACAGACTGTCAGGTTTAAAGGGAAGAGAAGTGAGCAGAAGAAAACTAGAATTGTACCTCGGAGGATTTATTTTCCTGGGCAAGTGGCTTCAGACCAGAGCATGCATACTGATGGTAAAGAACAAACACTGCCATTAGATTATAAAGCATTACCACAGAGCAAGGAAACAGCACATTCTCCTTCTCTTCCATGTCAGGGTCAGAAAGACATTTTGCAAACAACTGAAGTTCCAGATGTTAATCATCATTCACAAACAGCAGTACACAAACATTTGGCCAGTCCATCACTAACATGTGATGCAAAAACTCCTGAATATAATGATAGCTCATTCCTGAAACGGAAAACACATTCATGGGAAGGTGCAAACAGTTCACCAGTGCCAAATGATGCCTACCTACACGAGAGGGTCAGTGGTCCATCAGTGGGAAGGAATTGTAATCCCTTGGATGACTTTCAGAGTCCAACTTTTGCTATGAATGCAAGCACACCTACACCTTCACCAAGAAGTAAATTACCAAATGAGGCTTTCTGTAGTCCTGCACTGGTTAAGAATAGAACGTTGACAGGAAAACTTTATGGCTCAACAAGTCTGGGCAACTCCAGAAGAAAGTCTAATGGTTCAGATGTAGAAACTGAAACATCTGTATCCTTTATCTTGCTATCTTACCAAGTACCATGTTGGATTGCTCAAATTAATTCTTCCGCTCTGCCTTTGAGTTTGCCTTAATGTGCACTCAGGATGGTACTAGAGAGATTCATGAGTCAGGAACACCAGATGCTGGGGGAAAAACAGAAACTGGGAAGCAGCTATCTCTATCCTCAGTTGAAGATGAGGATTCTGAGGGCTTTGAGGCAAACAATGTTTTTAAAAAAGGTTTATAAATTTTCATATGATGGCATATATAACTATGCCATGTAGCATTATTTATACCATTTGTGCTTTGATTCTTCCTTTTTCTGTCTGCTTTGTGAGCACATTGGGATGGTGAAGACAATCAACATTAATCACTTACAGCTCACTTGTTAGTATATATCCAGCTGACATTTGATGGTCCTCAGCTCATCCTATAATCCAACAAGGAGAGAACAATGGATCCCATGTATCACAGTTCTACATTCTGTATTCTGGTCCAAAAAATGTTACATGGTCATTATTTACTGCATAGTTTCATGTGCATAAACTGGTATATTACTTTGTGTGCTATGATGCCAAATCACATAATTGAAACATAGGGATGTCATGCTGATGGGGCAGATTATTTTGCTTGCCATAAGGAGTGCATACACTTTAGTAGCTAGAATCTTCCAACTGGGGTAACGCACCTGCTTCAGAATCTTCTCAGAATCTCACACCCACACCTGCTTCTCAAACACTTCTATACTAAAAGTGTTTCTAAAGCACCCACTTCCCTGCACCCACACCCACCACAGCACATGTCCTGTTCTAGCAGCTAGGGCTATCCTGCAAGCCATAATTTTTGGCCTTGGATAAGTCATGATGTTGTGGTCCTATAAAAACTATTGATACTATATTACTCTCTGATCGTGTAACTGGAAGTCATTATTGCTAGTGCAAAATGGCCATGATGGAGCTGTTATTTATGATTTTGTAGTTGAATATTGTGATTGGTAACAAGTCAATTATACTTTGAGATTACATTACAGAATGTACAATGCTAAAGTTGCACGAATAAGTAATGTGTGCTTTGTTAAGGGAAACATATTGTCTGGATGTTAAAATAAGCTATTGAAATAAAATTTTAAAATGAGAGATGACTTACCTATTTCAAGTAAGAATAGAGGTAGGTACATGTTGCATCACTTATTATGATCTTACATTTGGTGTCTAATTATTCCCATTGATTATGTTCTGTATTCAAGAAGAATCTAATATCTGTATCTATTATTGGTACTTCCTAAGCGAATTTAATGAAATAGTTAACATTCTTGTTTCTTGCAAATATCAACCTAAGCTGTGGTCAAAATATTTTGCCTGTTTAGTTCCATTTTTGGTGCTCTTGGCCATAATTGCCCAAAACAGAGAAAAATATGGAAGTTCTTAAAAAAAATATCATTTGCGTAGATGCACATACATATTTGAGTCTGTTAACTACATTGAACTATTATCTATGAATGTTAACCAGCAAATTGTCAAGTTGACATTAACACCACTCACAGATATCTGATTTTGTTGAAACCATGTTTTTTGGATAGATTTGTTTAGTTTTGTCTAATGGAACTCTATGATACACTACTTATTTAGGTGTGCTAGTTAAATTTTTGTAGCCAAAAAAGTGAAAATTGCTCAATTATGAACAATCTTTTGACTTTTTTCTCCAAGGCTGGGTCTTGACCATGCAGCAGATAAAAGTGGAGTTATTTAATGTGAAATATAGTATCAGTATCAAGATATCACAAGTAGAATATCAGTATCAAGATATCATAAATAGAGTATCAGTATCAATATATCACAGATTCAGTTTTAGTTTCAACTAGGACAGATGAGCATTGACTTTGACAGTTTCAACAGCCTTGGAAGCTTTGGTTCCATTTTCTGACCAAAAAAGGTAAACTATTCAAAAATATAAAGCATCAGGGAAAATCAGACAACAAAAGAAAAGTAGGACAAGAAAATTAAAAATTTAGACATTGTTTTAAAATTTATTATACCGTTTATGATCTTCTGGTGTATGGTTTTGGTGGTTTCATGTGGAAACAATCAATTATAACTTTCTAAAATGGTAAAAATCATTCAGATATGACTGTTTGGAATCAGAAGCATATCATGCAATTATTTGATGACAATCAAAAGCATGGCAAATTTGATGTCTTGTGATTTGAACTTACACACAGTGCTGTGTCAAAAATATACACTTTGAATTTCTTTGGAGTCCAATTTTGTCATGCTTCAATATCCTGACTTGCAAAATCTAAATAAGTTTGAGAAAATATATGAATTTGGAAAAAAAATATATGTAGCAATGACAACTTGGCTGCATAAATTGCTCATATATGCAAAAATTTAGCCTCATAACCTAGTTTTGGGCAAAACTCTGAATAAACCCTGGATTTAGACTTCTGTGCGAAACCAAAAGGTTTGTCAGTTTAGGAGTTTTGGTCAAAAATTCAAATTGTGTTGTAACTAGCTTCAGATCAGAATATGGCATCAGGTTGCTTTTGCTCATTCTTTTAGTGGATAAAGATGACTTTATTCCCCTCTCAATTGTCCTACTCATTTTTTCCCTCAAGCTAATCAGGTGGCATCATTCTTTATGAGAATTCTTGGTCCATGGTAGGTTGTGGGGCTTCACTGTGCTGGAGTGAAATTCAATTATTGAAACTTCATCTAATTTTTTTATTTCTCACATGAAAAAAGAGGTCAATTCTATACCAACTTATTGACGATTCTATAGCTCACAGATATTCCATAGTTTACCATCCAATATATATTTTGAATCTCCATTCTTGGTGCTGCTACTAGAATTTTGTCCAACTATAGCATGGAGTTTCTGCATTTTCGTCAATGTTGTTGTGGTCATTATACGTTCTTACATTGTGAGTTTTGACTTGGAATAACAATTATAGCCAACACGTATAATCTTTTAGGTTGTTACATGTTTCCAGAAGTTTCTTTTTCTTTTTTCTCTCATGTTAAAAGCAATGTAGTTGTAATCCAAAGTATGCATAATGTGCAATTCCATGTGCAGGTTGTAGAGAGACTGAAAAATGGTTTGCAGATGCTGGTAGCCCCAAGATATCTCAGCTGACACTTCATCATAGGAAAAGGGTCCACAGCCAAAAAATTGAAAAATTATGCAAAACCAACCTATTTTCACCATCTCCCATAGGCATCTGCAGTAACTGAAAAACAAAAGCTTTTTTCCACCATTTTTTTATATTTTCTTTTCAATGCAGATTCAATTTACTTGCACCTACTGTGATTTAGGAACTGAAGAAACCACTGGTTCACACGAATCTTCAGAGCAATACCCAGAAGACAGCTTGGAAAGGTCTCTTTATTGTTGATGTAAATTCTCTATCAGATCCTCACACTTTTAACTTATTCCATGCGATGTGCCATTTGCATTATATAGCAGGGCTGTTTGCCAGCTGGTATTGGTTTTGGAAAGGTTCAAGAGCAAAGTAAAGTCGCACACAGTCAAGAAATGCTTTGAGATACTCTCAGCTGCTACAGAAAAAATATGTCTGCAGCTACGGGATGCTGAGTCTCACATACAGGCAGATGTGTAAGTTTTTTAATGTACTAAAACTGATAACAATAGTAAATAATGTTTCCTTGTTATAACTTTGATTCAATAACAAAAATTTTATCTTTTTCTCTGCCTACAGGGGCGAGTTTATTAGCACTGGAAATTCCAAGAGAAAGAAGTTGGAATCTAAATTTCAAGGTAAGAAACCTAACAAAATTTTTTTGGATGATAAAATTTAAAAAGAGGCCCTAATAATTCTGTATAGGCCATCAGTTTATAGCATCATCTACTAAGAAGTTAAGACCTTAGACTTGAGACCAGCAGCATGTTTTGGAATGCATGCACTATCCTGCTGGATATATTAACAACAGGGCGATATGGGCATGCTCCTGGTAGGCAACTCATATGGTGCACACAAATAAACCATAAAAATATGCACACACACATACATATACGTATATATGGATGAAACTTAGGTGCAGTTTATTTGGTGTTTGCCATTAGATTTTTCATTAGATAAGTGACACATGTACAACCATCACATTGAATAAGTGACACATGTCAGTTAGAAAAATGATGGCAAACATGTTACTTATAAGTGTGACGATTGTACATGTGTTACTTGTTTCATGGTGAATCTCATGTCATGCACCTAACGAACTACGCCTAAGTTTTATCCTATATGCCAATGGTGGAAAGTGAGTGTATATCTATGATGTCTAATCAGACAACATGCTATTGACAATGTTCTTGAATGATCACCCTCCCTTTACCTCAAAGTGGATCATATGCCCATAGTTTGTTGCATGGAAGGTTAACAGTACCTCTTAGGATATTGCAATCATGGCATATAAGAAGTTGCATAGGAACAGAAGTTTGAGTGTTAATGGATATGATGTAGCCAGGATTCCGAGTTTGCATGCTTATAGAATGTCATAAGATGTTGAACAGCTAGCCATGTCTTTGAGGAAGTGAAGTACACAACAAGCAAAAGTATAGACATACCAAATCAGGCCAGGGATGACATGAGGATAAAATCAAGTTTCCAAAGATGCACCAAAGGAACAGCAATCATTAAACATCAAATGCCTGGATGACTTGGATCCATCATGTATAGTGAAGTTCATCAAGAGAATGAAAGGTTGGCATATAGTTAAGGTGCCATCAACTGAATTTTTGAAATCTAGAAAGTGCAACAGAAAAGACTGATTGAGCATGGGAATAGAAGTCATATCTAATTTAGATAAAGCGAAAATCTTATGGTTTTCAGAATGTATTTAGCATTGGAACCTATTATTGTGCAGACAAGATTAAAGTATTCAGAAACAGAAGTTGAGGGATGGACTTATCATGACCCAAAAACAAAGTACAAGATGCATTTCCATGCATAGGAAACCGTATGTCTCTACTGAGTTAGTTTCAGTCATTTTAGTCAACAATTAGCTAATTCTGATTCAAACTAGCATGGTTTCTGTTTGAAGGGCCCAAATTACCCGCAAGTCATATAAGAACTTTCAAAGTTGAAGTCCATTTGTCTAAATATTGATAAATTTTAAAGCTTAAAGTTCTAAATGTCTTTCATAGTGCATTGATTACACAACTGCCCAATCAAAAACTGTAGAAAAAATAACTAAACTTGCAATTAAAACAACCAAGAGAATAAATAATTCTTTTTAATGTTTCTGTTGGGTTTAATAATTTTAGTAGATATCTTCCTTTTAATAATACTTTTTAAAAATTTTTATTTTTGCCCTCTTGATTAGGTACTAATAATTGAATGTCAAAACTGTTGCATGAAACTCCTTTAGATTAAGATATCGACCTTTCATGACTGTTTTGGTCTTGGATGTTCCTCGATTAGAGCTTTGTAATGTCTCTGGTGGGATTGTTGATTAATTCAAGAAGCTAAGTTTGGCTCAATCTTGGCTCAAATACAAGATCCGTGAGGCTCAATTTTAATTTAGTTCTGTGCTTGAAATCTGTTTGAGCCAAGCTTGGAAAGTACCCATCTTGGTCAATCTTGGCTTGATAAGGCTTGAAATTTGGTGTATGATATATAATATGCATATAGGTTTATATGTTATTTACCTATATGTAATCAATTGCTGGAACAGATCCAATGGATGATGTTTGGAGTGCTTAAAATGAAGCTAAGGGTTTGATCAATGGACTAACTGTATGATTAGAATCAGCTTAAACTGTAATTCAAGCTTGGACCCAGCATGCAACATGCTCAACTGACTTTGACTTGATTTAAGGTCACTGAGTTGTTCAAAATAGTCCTGTGTTCAGATCAGTTCAAAATTAGGCCCAATCAAACAAGAAATGAGCCAATATTGATATCAAACTTCAGTTACAATGGGTTTCAAGCTACACTTTATCAGACCCAGCTCAATCAAGCTGAGCTAGATTACACCTTGACCCAAGGTGCCTATTTCCTATTCCATTTTGGATTTGGAAGATGCTGACTTCATATGCTGTTAAGCCTGCCTGGATTTGTAATTGAAACATGTTGGCTTCCAGTTTTCAAATGTTTGATTTCTTCTTTTCTCATTCTCGATGCAGCAAATCTTCAATTATAGGCTTCTTTTCCAATTTAATTCTTTTACATAAATCATTTTTCAAATACAATTTTTACTTTTTGCTGGATCGTTTGAGTGCTAAATTTTGGTATACATCAGGAGTTGGACCTTCTCTTAGCTAAAATTATGTCAACTAAGTTTTGCAGTCTTGGAACCAGATTTATATTAATACCATGTTAGTATAGTGTTAGTACGCCCGGTATGGTGATTGGTTTAGCATGCTTGATATTGGGTGGTATGCACAAGCACTGTGAACCTTGATGTCAAATGTTAAAGGAATAATTCCTTTCATTATCAATTAGGGTAATGAACAACCAATTTTTAGCGATATTTTAGTCAAATAAAAACACCAGTTCAAAGTTCATACTGTAGGTTCATGTGAAGTTTAAAATTTGTTAAGATTGCATTAAAGGTCTGAAAGCTGAAAATTGGTGCAACTAAGGTCCCTAACCCAAAACAAATTATGAATGATGTAATTAAACTGACTCTCAGCTGGTCGGAGATATAAATTAGTTCAAAAATGCAACATATAAAAGATCTTCAGCTCTAATTTATAGGCTGAACAGGTGAAGTTATCGAATCTGAAGAGAAATGAATCAGCTAGGATGGGTTTAACAAGTTAAAATTCAGAAAAAGAACAACCAATCATGATGAGGAATCTGGCCTCCTATTACTCCTGGGCCGTATTCACTAATGCAAGATGGATGGCTTTATTGCTGTAGTCTGATCAAATGAACTATTAGAGGGTGAAGACATCTCCTTTAACAAAGCAAAAACCCTATGATATGAATACATATAGTAGCTGTCTCAATGTATATAGATCAGAGATAAGTTGATGGTTACTCATGACATGTCAGGAGCGCCACATAATGTAGAGGGGGTCAGGCTTATCTGGTTTGGTTTCGGATATTTTCAGTTGATGCCAATGGACAAATCTGACAGATTTACATTGAAAGTTTATGCGGAGCTTTCAAGTGATCAATCATTGCTTTTGAGACCATGGAACTTTGATAATGCTAAATATGGACATGGACCAAGCAACTACAATGAGGATTCAGACCCTGCGAGTGTCATGCACTCATACCACATACTGTATAATATTTATATGCACAAAGTTATGAATAAAAATGAATTCATATTATACTCTAGCACAATCATATAACTTGAATGAATATGTATTATCATTTATATAAAATCTTTCATGAAGCTCTCACAAAAAAAAAAACTTTAAGAAAAGAATGAAAAGTTTATTGTGTTTAAACACAAACATAAAAGAGAAATGAAAGTGTTCTTTTATTTGCCAACACACTATATATGTTCTATTATTGCCTAAACAAAGTGCAGTATATTTAGAACCAGATAACTGAAACTGCACCGATACTCCAATACACCAAGTTGACCAATGTGGCAGACATCTGATTATATAAATGGTCAACATCTAAGTCAATTGTTTTATCCACTATTTTACATGATGGCTGGTCAAACCAACTAACCAAGTGGCTTCTGGGCTTTGATAAACATGGGAATTATGTACTTTGAATATGAGATAACAATGTTATGGCTCCTTTTTATGTGATCCTTCTTCGAGAATACTTGTTATTTAGTAATAAGCTTGTTGGTATGTTATAGAATATTTATTTCTTTCAATAGTGTAACTTTGATGCATTGATCGCAGAGTTACTTCTGCCTTTTTCCCCCTTTTCATCCATCTTATTATGTTGTTTTTGCTACATCTTGTACTTTCTTTCAGATTTTTCCCCATTGAGATTGGTTTAAGCTGAAATTGGTTGGATGCAGAGCAACAAGACAGGCTGAAGTTTATGCATGACAAATTTAAAGATGAGGTCAATCAGCACCTCCTGGACTGCAGGAGCACCCTGGAAGAGTTTGAAGCACAACAAACAGAACTTAAAGGATGTGCAGACCGGCAGAGTAAGTGAGGTTTATACCTTGGTCTGATGTTATAGCAAAAGGGTAAGCGGAGGGGTGATTACTTTTCAGAAGGAGAATGATTTGGAGTCTTCTGTCAAACTTTTATAGCCTGGATATGATCATGTGTCGTATCACGCCTTGGGATGTAGTGCCTTATCAAGTCAATTGGGTGTTTATGTCTTAGTTTCCTTTTTTTTCTTGGGTGTTCTAGTACTAAGTAGTTCCTCAAGCAGCTCTTAGGTTCACTGTATTGAATGGTGATGATCAATATATCCACCGCAGAAGGGTTTGTGGCTTGCCTAACACCAATGGCCAAGTAGACCTGGTAGTGCAGATGCCTGACTCATAGATGTACAAAATGTGTGGTCATCTCTGCATCATCAATGTCCACAGAAACATATGCAAATAAACATTGGATTAATCGTACGCTTCATATATTCATATTCTATATGGATGATGCCAGTAGTTAGATTTTGATTACATGTCTTAATTTAAAACTAGTTTTTGATTCTATTGCTTTCTTTGACTATATTTTCTTAGGTTCTCTATAAGATCCTTGTTTTCATTCATTATCTTAATGAAATTAGGATTTTGATCAGCCTAACTTTTTTCTTCATTTTCCTTTTCTATTGAAATCAGAAATGGTGAATACTTATCAGAGAACAGATCAGATATATTTTTCTAGGAACAGGAAAATTGAGACCTTTTTGGTACCTTAACATGCTAAATGAGTCATCTCTCTGCTAAATCACTAGCCTGTGTATTCTGAAAATAGTTTGCTAGGCTTTTAGAGGTCTTATCTTCCAATTATATAAATATTTTTGTTGTTGTTGTTGTTGGTTCTTGTATTTGAGCAGAGGCATCCCATAGGAAGCTTCTCCTGCAAGTTGAAGAAGCAATGGAGGCTCAGCTGAATGATGCAGAAACGAGCATTGCCACAATTCATAAGGTGAGCTGTCTGTTTACTAGTAATTATGAAATGGATTTCTGCGATATGATTGGCATATGACATGAATATTTGGTTGTTGAATGCTGTTCCAATACCAAGCAGTTGACTTGCTTACCTTGGCTTTGTGACTTCTGTCTAAAGCTGCAAGCGGATAGAGCACAAGTGTTTGTGGCTGCAGAAATTTAACTAAGGGCATCAATCTATATACACCGTGGACCATTAGGAGAGAGAATTTTAATCTTGCTTGCCGTTATTTATTACCGATCTGAGATTTTATAGACGTGCATTGGCATTTTGCTCTCATTTGCTGCAGGAAGCAAGGAAAAAGATGAATGGCTTAAAGCATGTACTGAAGGAGTTGCTGGCAGAGGGCATGATTTGTTGACCAGGTTCATCATATGAAGGAAGATGGCAGTAGCCACAGGCAAGCTTCTTCTTGAATCACAGAAGTCCTTGAGTGTAAAGATACGAAGCCTTAGTGAATCCTCATTTTTATTCCACTTGTAAAGGAAAGCTGAAGAAAAAGCTGACAACTGTTGTTTTTGACTATTGAAGTAACAACTATGCAAATAATCTCATTGTTCTGATGCTGTATGTAGGACTAATCAGTGAAATGCCTTGTAGTCAATGTAAATCTCTATAACGATGCTGAAATGACCAAAAATTGATTTTCATTTAACTGGATGAGATTCACCTACCTACAAACTTTACTCAAGATGACATGTGGACTGGAGTTCCAGATCCTTGGATCAACTAAATTAAATTTGCTACAATTTGCTCATTTAAAAGTTCAGTAAGTTCCAGGAAGTTCATGCGTGTGCGCCTAGAAACTTGTTTTTAATGATGGTTGTGATAAAATTAATGCTATACAGAAAGTCTTGTATTCAAAAGCTAAAATTGCACAAAATTAAATATGATCATTTGATATGTACATGCTGAAGGATAGTGCAAAGATTGAAAGGAAGAATAATCTGCTGCATTACTGCGGTATCTTGTCCAATCATATGCTTACAGCTGCTGTAGTGCAATTCAGACCACATCTTAACTCACGGTGGATGGACAGACAAGAAGGGATTAACCATCATTGGATTTTATTTGCAAGTTTCATATTTTTGTTCCGATTTGTACAATTTGACATCTCACTCCACTTTTCGGAATCTTACGAGGAGCCTTGGAAGAATCTTGTTTGCAACCATGGTCATTCTATTTATTGCCGAAGAAAACAACACCGGAGAAGTAGGCTGTTGTAGCTGACTATCGAGGGCACGTCAATTTTTTCCGAAACTGCTAAAGATTCTTCAGTATTTATATGTTTTTCATTGGTCTAATGCCCCTACACGCTAACTAATTCAATTGTGTTTATTATAAATAATTCAGTGATTTATGACTTTCATTGACATGTTCACAACTTAATAGATAACTGTAGATTACAAATGATGCAGTTTGTTGTTTGCTGTCATGGCTATTGTTTTTGAATAGTCGAATTCTTTTCAGATCCTTGACCTTAGCTGAATTATTCTTGAATTTTGGACCTGTAATATTTCGTTTGAAAATGTTACATGCTTGAGCTTTTGATTTGCCAAGATGTTTTGCTACCAAGATAGTTCCTATATCGTCTTGCTCTTTTGACATGAATATGACAGACTATTAATGTGAAATTTGGGATGTAATACAACGTATCACTAATTTAACTGATGAAATATATCAGCGTGAGAGAGAGAGAGAGAGAGAGAGAGAGAGAGAGAGAGACCTACCAGCATCGTAAGCACCTCGTAGCGTCATGCAAGAATCGGATCAAGAACCTCGGATTTCTCAGCAGAGGAGCTCAAGTGTTGATTGATTCAAGATTGATATAATCTCAATAGATGTCAGGTTGATTTAAGGTTATTAAACTAATTGGAAATATCTTTTCTTTAGCTTGGCGAGGCTTATGGTTTATAAAATAATAAGTGAACGAACTTTGGCCTCAAACTTTAGGCCTCGATTAGACCCTGGCTCAATCAGCTCGGCTCAGTTTCACCCCCGGCATATCTACCGCATATATGAGAGTCCCAATCAGGAAGTCCGAACGGCTTGATCAAGCCATTTGTCCCTTGTTTTTGTTCTTCCCGTACCATCTGGGCGCACCCTTCTTTTTTTAATAAACAACCTATATATATATATATATATATGACTTTAGCTGGCCTTAAGCTCGGATAAAGAATTGTGGTAGGTTAACAGCAGCGTAAAATTATAGTCACATCCAATGAATATAAATTTATTAGAGAAAATAGATTAAGTTAGAGCATTCCTCGTAAGAAATGCGTCGCATCAAACCCCGGATGAAATGGAAATCGCAAGGATGGCTGGGTGTTCCCTAGAAGCGATGTGTCACACGACGCTCAAATATGATGAAAAATAAATAAAGGTTTCTACACCTTCATGAACAGGCATAGAAAAAAGTTAGTCAAAAATATAAAAATAAAAATAAAATAAAAAAAATACGTTTAACAACGTGGAACATAGGGTTATTAATAAGAAAGTTAATGGAACTAATATATACAATGATTAGAAAAAGTATTAATGCGACTTGCTTATAGAAGATCAAGTGGATAGGTAAAAAAGTAAAAAAGGTTGATGGTTTTAAACTTTGGTATACAGGTAAAGATAAAAATAAAAATAAAGTAAGAACTATTTTATATAAAAGCTTAAAAGATAAAATTATAGACATTGAGAGGATAGGAGATAGAATAATTTAATTAAATTAGTGATAAATGAGGAGTCAATAAATATTATTAGTGTTTATGCTCTCCAGATAGGTTTAGATAGTGTGACAAAGCAAAGTTTTTAAGAGAATATGGATATATTAATTGAAGAGATTCTACTAGAGAAAAAATATTTATTGGACGAGATTTAAGTGAACATGTAGGAAAGTATAATATAGGTTTTGAAAGAGCACATGGAGGTTATGAATTTGGAGATAGAGATGGCGAGAAAAATGTTATTTTAAAGTTTGCGATAACATATGATTTAATATTAGCCAATACATATTTAAAAAAAAAGGACTCATTTGATAACTTTTAAAAGTAAATATAATGCTAGTGAAATAGATTTTTTCCTTACTAGAAAAAGTAATCAAATGTTTTATAAAAATTAAAAAGTTGTATTGGGTGAGGGTCTAATTACACAACATAGATTAATAATTATAGATGTATGTATTCAAAAATGAAAAAAAAAGGACTACAAGGTATTAAAATCTAAGGATTAGATGATGGAATTTGAAAGGAGAGAAACAAATTACTTTTAAAGGTATAGTGATGAAGAAAAGAAAATAGAGTGTAGATGGAGAAATTAATACAATATGAAAAGAGATGACTAATAGTATTAGAAAAGTAGCTATAGAGGTACTAAGAGAGTCAAAAAGAAAAAGACCTTATGATAAAAAAAAACTTGGTGGTAAAATAAGAAAGTTTAATTAGCAGTTAAGGTTAAAAGAAAGTGATATAGAAAACTACCTAAATGTAAGAATAGAGAAGCATATAAAAATTATAAGATAATTAAAAAAAAGTTAAAAAGATGGTACGGAAGGTTAGAGGGAGACATATATAGAATTGTAAGAGTAAGAGATAGAAAAATTAGATATATGTTTCAGGTTAAATGCATTAAAGATGATGGTCAAAAAGTTTTGATTAAGAAAAAATAGATCAAAGAAAGATGGAGAAGCTATTTTAATAAATTATTAAATAAAAATCATGTAGATAATTTAGGATGCCCTAATAGCTTCATTGAGGATAAAGTTATGGTATATACTCATAAAATTAGGACATCTGAAATAAATAAGGCTATAAAAAAAATAAAAGTAGAAAAATCTGTGGGACCTTATAAAATTCCTATAGAAATATTGATGGTAATATTAACGAATTTTCTATTATAGTAGGCTTGCATCAAGGACTTGCTCTTAGTCCCTATCCTTTTGTTTTAGTTATAAATGAGCTTACTAGATATATTCAGAATAATATTTCATGGTGCATGTTATTTGTAAATGATATAGTTCTAGTAAAAAGCTAGAGTTAATCATAAGTTAAAACTATGATGAAATACATTAGAATCTAAAGGTTTTAGATTAAGTAGTATAGACAGAATATATGGAATGCAATTTTAGTATAATTAAAAATAAAGATAAATGTTGAATACAATTTGAGAACATGAAGTTAGTAAAAATGATCATTTTTGGTATTTAGGATCGATTATTCATAAGGAAGGAGAAATTGAAAATAATATTGTTCGTAAGATTAAAGTAGGTTGAATAAAATGAAGAAATGGAATTGGAATATTATGTGATCGTAGAGTACCTATCAAGTTAAATAGAAAGTTTTATACGATAGCCATAAGACCACAGAATGTTGGGCAGTTAGAAAAATATACATATATAAAATAAATGTGGTGAAAATGAGAATATTAAGATGAATGTATGGTAATATAAGAAAAGATAGAATAAGAAAAGAAGCAATTTGTAAAAAGGTACAGGTAGCTTCAATCGAGAATAAATTAAGGAAAAGATGACTTAGATGGTTTGGACATGTGCAATGCATAACTAAAGATGTACTTGTACAACAGAAGAGCAACTTGATTACATATAAAAGAAAAAAAAGGTAGAGGTAAATTAAAAATCATATTGAAGAAAGTGATAAAGAAAAACTTAGAATTTTTGCATCTTACAAAAAATATGACTTAAAATAGAGTTGAATAAAAAAAAAATGATTCATGTAGCCGACTCCAACTAGCTTGGAATCAAAACTTTATTGTTGTTTTTGTAATGGGAGTATATTCTTCAAACTAACCCGAATCAAAACTTTATTGTTGTTTTTGTAATGGGAGTATATTCTTCAAACTAACCCAAAAAAATTCTTGCCATGTTGTATCGTAGCTATTCATAAATTACTTCTTATTGCATAAACCACATGCATCACTTGCAGCTTTGCTGATATATATATATATATATATAAAGAGAGAGAGAAAGGGAAGGGGTAGACTTAGCTATATTCTAATATAACCAAACTTAAATCCGTTCACTTCCTTCATCCTTAGATTTACACAGTTTACGGTGTCAAAGATGAAAAAAAATGAAAAGATAAGATAGATACGGAATCTATATGGATCGAAGAATGAAGAAGATGATCAAATTCTGAACTAAGCTACATTTGAATCTAACTAAATCTATATATATATATATACATAAAGTTACAACAATTATTCGTATGAGCGAGAATTATGCTGCTAGAAGGGGCCTATTTTTCATGGCTGGGAAGAAAGGTTAATGGGGCGTTCCCACTGGTGAACGATGTCAAAAGTCGATCAAATCATTTCATCCATGCTTTGCCCCTTTCCGTGAATCCACAAATTTCCAAAAAGTTGACGCTTGGGTTCCGCGGCATTTCTCACGGATGGCAGCTAACGCATGAAGGCAAATGTTACACGTACACGCATTCCATTCCACTTCCTTCTCCGGTGAGGAAAAGGATTAGATTAAAGAGATGGGTATGGCTTCACTCGTGATCACATCATCAGCCGACCTCCCCTCCAGACTTTTAGAAGATGACCTCCCAAAGAGACACCGGCGATTTAAATAAGGATAGAGACCAAAACGGACATGAAGCCCATAATCGCCACCACATTTGAGGCCACCAAACAAAACAAAACAAAACAAAACAAAAGAGATGACATGGATAACAAGGTTTTGTCACACCGTTTTTCAAAATGGGAAGCCTTGAAGCAATTAATCCCTTGCTTGGACAAAGAAGATTAGGAGGAATCTCTCATTGAAAAGAAAAAAAAAAAAGAAAAAAATGAAATACTCTGGCACTTAACACACATATCATGGGACGCTGTCCCATGTCTCAGCGAGAAGCATGGGTTTGGGTGTTTTGAGGAGTGGGTGTAGGTGTATAATTATCGCTAGTACCAAGCAGCATATGGGCATCACTCGCATCATTAAGTGTCAGCAGCTCTCCTTCCATCGACTTGGATCCAGTTATCACCCAGCTACTAAAAAAGATAAGAGATGGTACACTGGTACGCGGTTGAGGACAAGGTGTTATAAAACTAAGGGCGAAGATCCCGTGCAGCCTACCGAACCAACACCGAAATCAGAAAATCATCAACCAAATCATGCGCCAGAAATAAGATAAGAAAACATGGAGGCAAAGAACAGAACGATGGACCCCTCAAGGCCAGCAGATCCAGCCAGGCAAAAGGAGTGAGTGCAGCACCGCCACTGCCTTCCAGCAGACAGAAAACAAAGCAAATCCCAACGCGTT
Organism: Metroxylon sagu; assembly: GCA_017589505.3. Taxonomy (NCBI): domain Eukaryota; kingdom Viridiplantae; phylum Streptophyta; class Magnoliopsida; order Arecales; family Arecaceae; genus Metroxylon; species Metroxylon sagu. Next base: position 287,178 of record JACVBY030000468.1, on the reverse strand, counting down.
AGACTTCATTGGATCAGGCTAGCTGGTGATCAGAACTTGATGAGGCAAAAATCCAAGTATCATTGGTCAAACAGCAGCAGCTGCTGGTGGAGACAACGCAGGCCTTCTCATATAGAAAATGCACTAAAATACAGGAGGAAGATCAGATTAGTATCACATCGTACTCCATCAATTCCAATACCAGAAAAACAGCAGCACACCATCCATTAAAATTATAAGGAAAACAAAACAAATGAATAGAAGCATGCATGAAGGGAACGTGGCACAGACCGTACTTTCAGAACCATTGAGGCATTTCAAAGCGTTTAAAAACATCTTAGCAGAAATTCTGCTCCTACCCACCCCAGAGGCAGCAAACAAATGAAAAAATATGAGATGCAATTGAGGATGTCTGAAGTCAATGGCATCACACCTCCCATTCAAAATTTTCATCAATCAGTAGGTGCCCACAGAAATACGCAATCAAAAAATAATAGTCACTGTTGAAATGGTTAAAAACCTTGGTTTAAACATTGAAAAAAAGGGGGAACACAATGAACAAAGTGAGAATGAGGGAAGCTGATAGAAAATATCAGCAGACTGGCTACCAAGGAAGTTTTAATCCAAGAATTAAAGCCACCAACAAAAATATCAGTAGACACTAACGAAGCTTCAATCCAAGAATAAAAGCCAATAACAACAACAACAACAACAACAACAGCAATATTAAAAAAAAGAAAAAATAAAAATAAAAATGAATGTCCTCGTTTCTAAGCTTTTGCTTTGCTCTCTTATTCCTCTCTACTATCACTCCATTTCATTCCAATGGATTTGAATATAAAACCTAAGAAGACAAGGAAAAAATACACCCAATTTCACTGCTAACAACATAATTTTTTTGGAACAAAAACATGACCGACCGAACAATTAGAGCGACACCGTAACGCATCATTCTCCTCTACAAGACTACGCATCTCAGTCAAGAGGAACAAGGAGAACCATTCACCACATAATTGCTGTCGCCACTGCCACCGCCAGCGCCGCCCCCGCCGCCAATGTCATTCCCCTCACCGCCACCGCTGCCGTCGCCGCTGCCCATTTCCCTTCTCCTCGACGACGAACCGGCATGATAGTTTTGCTTGTTGTTATGCATCCAGACCTTGAAGACAACCCTCTCCACGCCGATTTGGCGGCAGAATTCGTCGACGACCGCGTCGTCCTTCTTCTGCAACCTCCACCCCAGCCGCTCCGACATCTCCTGCATCCTCTCCTTCTGCTCCGCGCTGAACTTCGTCCGGAACCTCTTCCTCGGCTTCGGCGCCGCCTGAAAGCCCCCAGAAGCCACCGCTATGGGGGCGGCGATGCTCTGGGCGGACCCCACCACCGGCCCACCGCCGCCGCCGCCGCTGCTGAGGGCGAGGAGCATGTGGGGTGCGGAGGAGGAGTAGGGGGACGGAGAGAGGAAGCTCCGGCGGCGGCTGCGGCTGCGGCTGAGGCGACGCTCGCCGTCGTCATCGTCCTCCGACGACTCCTCGTCCTCGTCGTCGCCGTCGGTCTCCTCGTGGCGGAGGCGGGGGTCGGAGGGCAGGCGGCGGTGGAAGTTGCGGTGGCAGCCGCAAGCGGCGCAGGTGAGGGAGGTGGGGACGGCGGGGTTGGCGGAGGAGGAGGGCATGAACTCGCAGCAGCCGTCGACGGCGTGGCCGCCGAGGCTGGCGGCGTGGTTCCTGAGGCACTCCCGGTACTGGTGGTGCTCCTCGTCGGGCCGGTGCTTCCTTAGAGTGCCGTTCGCGAAGGAGATGGGCTTGGAGGGACCAGGGTCGAAGCTTCTGGCGACCGAATCCATTATCGTTTTCAGAGACTTAAGAGGGCTAGGAAAGCGTTCTTGGATTAGGAACGTCGAGAGGAAGGAGGAGAGACAAGAAACAAAATATGAGAGAGAGAGAGAGAGAGAGAGAGAGAGAGAAGATTGGATTTGCTTTGCTTTGCTTTGCTTTGGTGATAGGCTGATAGCAGAGTGAGTGGTGATGATATAAGGGGACTAGGGAACAAGGGGAAGGCAGACGTGGGTGCGAACAGGACGTACACATGTCACGGGCTCTGAACATGGATTTGAGTTTTGCGTTAACGATATGTTTATTTCTTTGCTTGGACCTCCAAGGAAGGTTTAAAGCGGCCGCGTTGGGTTACCGGGCACCGAGATGGATGTATGGGAATGAAAACCCTTCATTTCATACGTTTAGCTCATAAAATTTTCGTTCCATTCAAAATAATAAATTCATGCTTCTTATTCTTTAAAATCCATTCTCAAAGAAGACATGCAGGACATTATTATTATTATTATTATTTTCTCCCTCTCCCTCTCTCTCTCTCTCTCTCTCTCTCTCTCTCATGAACATCAAACCAACTCCAACATCACTACCGCCATCATTATGGAAGGCACCACCTAGAAAGATGATGAATGTGATATTTGAGAAGGCATCAATGCTATACTATTTCAAGATGAAGGACTCCTGATCGAAATCTTTAGTGAATGATGAAATCTTGCAAATAATCACCATCCTCAAGATTACCTATGTTGCTTCCTTTGATTGTTATAAGGTCCTATGTCTCTTACTCTTCTCTTTTTCCTCTTTCATTCGACATCAATACAAGACCCTTGCCCTCACCTTTTACCTAAACAAATCTTCATCCTCCTTGAACAAATTCTCATTCCCCTCTTCCACCGCTATAATCACCATCAAAGACTTCAAGCGCATCATCAATTCCTTTTGCTTCCTCTTCAATCATGCTTATAAGCATAAGTCTGATTACTTCCTTCGTCTCGCAAGGAAGGAGGCACAGCCACAATCAAGAGACTAGTGAAGATGTTATAGATTACCTGCACCACCTGCCACCTCCTATATTTATGCTAAAAATATATTGATTTCCATTCTCTTTATTCTGTGAACCAAACATGAATAATGAGAATCAGAATATCATTTTCATTAATTTTTATATGAACCAAATATAGGTATAGGAATTAGAACAGCATACCTATTTTCTAAGAATGGAATCTAGTTTTTATTTTACCCCATATCTACATATCAAACCTACCCCAGATATCTTTCTTTTTTAAGCAAAAATTAGTAGTGAGCATAATTATGGTCAAACCAAAAAATTAAATCAAAGCGATGCAAATCGATTATTCAATTTGATTTTTTTTTTTTTGACAATTTGGTTTGATTAAGAATTTCAATTATTCAATTTTGATTCAATTTTTTCAAGATTAAATTTAAAAATAAAAAATAAAAAAACCATTGACAACAATAACAAGGCTTTAATCCCAAAATAGTTGGAGTTGACTAAAATTAAAATTACTTTTAATTTTAAAATTAATTATAAAAAAACTAAAGAAAATAAATTAGATATACTTTTCTTTTTTGGAGGCTTGCTGTTGGTGTAACCCATCATAGTCATTCATCATCATTGTTCTAGCCTTGTGTTATGTTTTATGTATTATACCAATCCTTGAGGCAGATCAACATCTCCATTATATTGGGCTTCAATAGATTAGCATTTCCACTATATCAGGCTTTAATAGACTCCTCTTATTGTCAAGTACCGCTCCTCATATATTAAAAACAGATTCCAATACTACTATGGACATCAAAGAGGTAAGTAGATCATAGGCCATAATGGCAAACACAGAATAATTATTCTTATGTGTTTGCCACCTGATCAAAATATCAAAATTATCTATTTTTTCCTAAATTAGAAAATTTATAAAATCATTATTCAAATAAAAAGTTAATTTATTAGTTCTTAATATTTTTGGGATATTCCATAATTGATCTCTACTACTATCCCTACTATTACTATCTGGAACCAATTTTGAAGTAGATAACCTTTTCTCTTTATTATATTTTTATCATATATCATAAATATTTCATTTAATAAATTACTAATTTTAGCTTTAAATCTAATTCTATTTACTTCATACATCATATTCTTTTAAATTTCTTTTAATATTGTATATAATCTACGTAATTTAATTTTAGGATGCATAATTAAAGTTAAACAATAAAAATATGAAATTTCTTCCTACTATTTATTAAATTTTTATTGATAAAATTATATCTTTAAAACCTTTAGCATCCATGTATTGTGAAAAATAGTTGGTGATATTATAGATTTGTCATAAAACTAGAGAAGAGGTGGGACAATAAGTACCAGATAAAATATTAGTAGCTTTATTAAAAAGTTTCAAAATTGCATAATAATACTAAAATTATTCCAATAAGAATCTAGTATTAGGTTTACCTAGGAGATGAATATTATAAAATATAGTAATAATATCTTTATATTTAAAATTTGATTATAACATTAAATATATAGAATTTCATATATATTTTACGTATAATAAAAATTGTTCATATTTTAATCCATGAGAAAAACATAAAGATTTAAATTCTTATCTTCTGTCACCTAAAGATTGTATATATTTGATAGCATCTCTAATTTTACTGATATATGATTCAATACTAGCTCAACCATCTTATATAATTAAATTTATAACGTAATATATATATCTAATATAAAATAATTTTTCATTTAAGATGGGATGCAATTATGGTTTGAACAACTCAACAGCAACATTATTATTAGAAGTATTATTTAAATTAATTCAAAAAATTTTATCATGTATATGGTATTTACGTACCATTTGCATGATATGCATAAAGATGTTGATAGCATTGTATGGATATTTAATTAATTTAAAATTAAAATTCTTTTTTGCATTACCCAGTCATAGTCAATAAAATAAGTGGTAATACAAATGTAAGATAGCTTAACAGTTATAGTCCAAATATCGAACGTAAGCACTATTCTACTATCAAAATTTATAAATATCAAAATAATATTTTTGTTTATAATCAAAATATTATTAAAATAATTAGATTTAGTAATATTTCAAGAAACTTTTTAAATGCAAGAGTTATGATAGTTTTTATACATTTTTCAAAATATGGATTTTCAGTAAAAGTAAAAGGCATTTCATTAGCTACAATTAATTTTGATAATTTTTTATTTAATTCTTAGGAATAAGAAAATTTTGCTAACTCACCTTTTTATCCAAATTTGATTTGGGCCTCCAAAGAGTCATGAGCTGCACTCCAATACTTCTTCCAGTGTTGGGAAAGGTATGCCATAGCTATACTTCTTCTTGCAGACTTAACATATTGTGTGTGATCTCCTTGATGTTGAAGTATAGCTAGATTCTAAAGGTCCTTGATCCATCTCTAAACCTCATAATAGTTGATGTGGCACCAGTGGTACCATTGGACTTGGGGACGCTGGTTTTGGTTTGTAACTGGCATGCCCCATACTCCTTTGTATCACTATCAAGCTCGAAGATCTCTTGGTTATACGATGGGTGAGAGCTGCCAACATCAGATATTTTTTATTGTAGAGGATAGAGATTATTTATAGATGTTGAAGTAAAAGTTATTTATAGATATCCCAAATAATCTTATTTAAAGTTATTTATAGATGTTGAAGGACATCTAAATATCCCAAATAATCTTGAAAATTAGCTCTTATATGGCCATTAAGAAGGACAAATAACTTTTTTAGTAAAAGATAAGAATATCATTAAAAACTAGCATTTTTGCTATTAAAAAGAGTAAAATAGTCTTTTAATTTGAGATATGGATACAAATGTCTTCGATAGTTTTATAGTTTTTTTATCTTTTTTTTTTGAATTGGGGGGGGGGGTAAAATTGTGAAAATCCAAGTAGGCTTGGTAGGTCGTATCACAGGCTGATCTTAGGTGGATTATGCTGCAAGCCGATTTTACGAGGATTTGGCAACCACTTAGGCATGCCCAAACTCTACCGTACCGCAGGCTATGCCGTATCAATTCGTCATGGACCGTCATATCAGCACGGCCCATAGGTCTCCAGGGCAGTCTATTTCTTTAGGAAAAATAGTAATAGAATAGTTGATAGACAAATCTTAGAAATTATGTAAATTAGCTAAATATTAAAAATAATTTAAAAATAAAATAAAATATCTATTTTTTTACTTACATATTAAATTATTAGATTGATATATTTGTAGGGTAAAAAATAAATTGAAGGAAAAACTAAATATGCGAACCTAAGTAATGAGATAAATTTAAAAATAAAAATAAAAATAAAAAATTTCTAACTAAAAATAATTTAAAACATATTGAATATTTAAAAATATAATATATTAATTAAAATAAAGACAAAAAATATAATAGCAAAAAATAATGAATCTAGAGGAATAAAGTGGGACTAAAATCAAATTAATAAATTTAAAATATATACTAATTAAATAAATAAATAAAGCTAGAATTAAATTATTAGGTCGAGCAATATATATAGGCTTATAGCGGAGGATTAAAGATTGTGATTGATGGGAATGGAGATGTAGGAAGGGTGGAGAAGGTGGTGAGTGAAGGCCAACAAAATGTGTGAGAGAGGATGCGAGAGGGGGACAACAAATAGGGAGAAGGGTGAGTATTTGGAGGGTGGTTGCCTTCTCTAAATATCAAATGATTTTTTTACTTTTTTCTTTCAAGAGAAAAAAGATGAGGAGTATGCTTTAAGATGAGGGAAAGGATAATTTGGATATAAAAATTGCCAACAAAATGGGAAAATAATATTTTCTATTCTTCAAGCTGTCATTTTTATATATAATACTGATGTCCACGTAATTTTCAGACTAGTTGGCCATATTGTCTTCCTCCCCTTGGTTTCTTGTATCATTCCATAAGGATTTTTCAAATTGATGAGGATCCTTTTGCTTATCTTGACATGGGAGATTTTGGTACAGCTTGTACCTCCTTTTGAAGACTGCAGCTATTAGATTAATAAGCTTTAGAATAAACTTTTGATGCCGACAAGAGATAATCTTCTTTGGACATAACCCCTGATTAGATTAGTAAAACTATCTGATTATAAAATTGTGTGGTCAGTCTTATGTGGGAGAGAATGGCCATGATATGGAGAGTTGTGCCATGTGGAGTGCAATTGTTATCAGACTGAGTAGAGATCATGCAGGTCTTGCCTTCCATGATACAAAGTTTGCCAGGACTGCTAGGAAAAAATATGTATGAAAGATCTACAAACAGTGGCATCAACCAAGAAAAGGTAGCAAAGAAAGAGGAAAAGAGAACTAATCTTGTTCTTTAGCATGCGTGGTGTCAGCTTAGTATGGCATCCAAGAGATTTTGTTCACCAGAATCTCTGGAGGGAGACTCCTCCTGGTGCTGAAGGGTAATTTTGTTCTGTGACGCCAACGTTGGATTCAAGCAATCGTTTGGCAGCAGGAGCGATACTGGCTGATCTGGACCCGTGAGCCACGAAAATACTCCATTGCCTGCAAGTCTCTTAAATTGATATTATTTCCTCAGTCCACTTATGGATGGTAGAGAACTAGGAAAATACTCTTCTCTCGGCATGTGACCCTGAACAACTTGGTTTGGGGTGAACGATGCTGTCCAAGTTGCTTTACGATGGAAAATTAAGATTGATTCATGTGTTAAATCTTCCATTTAGAGGTTACACATGGGCCAACTCAGCAAAAAAAAAAAAAAGAAAAAGAAAAAAGAAAGAGAACTTAATCTTAAGCTAGTTAGGATCGACCAAATGCATTCTTTTTCTTTGTTATATTCGATTTAGGGTTGTATGTATGAATATAAAATAAAAAATTATTAAATTTTATTATTATTATTTTTTGATATAATTTTAGATCTATCTTTATATTTCTTCTTACATACGTATTAAATTACTTCTTTGTATCGATGTATTTATGTTGTAAATATTCAGGCCATTTAAGTTCTTTCTCTTTAATTAGTATTATCTCTATTTTTTTTTTTTTTTTAAAGGAAGGAATTGAATCATTTCCCGGTTTGTGTTGAGGGCCATGCTACTGTTCTCTGCAACATTGGTCTCTTACAATAAGGGTCCTGCCTGGTACTTATATGCATGCAAGCGTCAAGATATGAATCCATTGTTTGTTGAAATGCTTTAAGCTATTAAGCTATTTTTATAGATTATTAAATACATTAATCGATCGATCAATGTTGGTGTGGTGATGGAATGATCGTTTTTGTAGGCAAAATAGGTTTTCATAAATCTTGATTTATATGACTTGGCAGTCTAACATCTTGCAGATTAAATTCTAATTGGTGGACTCCTAATTCATGTGAGCCTCCATTGTTGTTTCCAACCATTGTTTGTATCTTTTATCATATAATATTTGCTTCATTTTCTTGCCACCTTTTGCTGAGCTGATTATTATCACAAGTTGCTTACTGTGGAGCGTAGAGCTGCCGGTCTTCACACGTAGGTACTCTCTCTCAAAAATACTTTTGAGCGATATTTTCACTCAAACTTTTGACCCTTAAACTTTCATCTAAAATTCATTTTAATTTCAAAATTTTTTATTTTTACAACTTTATCTTTCATATTTTGAGAATGTTACATTCCTGACAAACATTCTGTCATAAAAGATGAATTAAAATTAATGCGAACATATAGATTGGTTGATAGAATGAAATGATAATTATCCTATCAATTTTAATTGAGCCATATAACCGCATACTAGGAATACAATGTTTCTAAAAATATAAAGGACTAAATTGAAACAATTGAAAGTAAGAGGATCAAAATGAATTCTGAGGATAAAAGTACATTTTCGCCAATTTTCTATCATTCTGAGCAAAGAATCAGTGTGGGTAGACCTCGCTGACCAGTGGGGCCATGGGAAGGCCTTGGCCTGGGATTTAAATTCTGCAGGTCGGATTCTCCGCGTCATGCGGACCCGATAACCACACTTAATTCGCTATCTCAGATCTTGGTGGGAGGGCATGTGCCCATCTTTTTATAAGTTCTGTAGACTTTTGTTCTCCTCATTCCTTCTCCTTCGGCATCAAGCAAACACCAACCACTGGGGCTGTCGTCTTCGACAGTCAAAGGACATCTCACTCACATGATCCCTTGTTCGGACCATCCAGGTCAAATGGAATTGCTCTCCGCTGTTAGAGAGTAAAACTAATCAAGATGGACGGATCTTTCCATTATTTTATTGCATATTTTTTTCCTTTTTTTTTAAGGAGCTTGGGTTGCCTCAGCTGATGGACTGCTTCTAGCAAAGCTGGAACTGTTCAAGAAGCCTCCAAAATACCATCCTTCAAAATGATTCCCTCACCCTCATCTGCACCAAACTGGGACAAAAACCACAGCTGGAATGTTGAATTTCCACAGGCTTCGAAGGCTTTGTTGGCTTTGATGACACCCATGAAATTCTCACAGATTTTGAATATTTCTTTTCCATAATTTTGAACACTTATTGCACTGAAACGTGGAGAGAAATTCATTGCGTGTATCCCAAAAAATAAATAAAAATAATCTGTAGCAAATTTATGTGACTGGCAACATTTTTTTATCACTAAACTTTCTCAAGGCAACTACAAATATCGACAATCACAGAGATCTTTGCAAGCTTAGAGGATTCGGTTTCATAAAAAAGATTAAGCTCAAAAACAATAATAATCAACTAATTCAACGATAGCAGGATTTCAACAACTAAACTATTGATATCTATTGCGTCAGTCAAAAAAAAAAAAAGAGGAGCCTGGGATGAAGAAGAATTATAATGTATCTCATAATATAAATTCAGATACCCTCAACATGTGATGAAGATCCCTGATTCCATCACATAATTTAAAGACTATTGGTGATAGTTGAGCGACATCACATGCATTCAATTACTGCATCTCTGAACACCACCTTAATTCAACTTATCTATGAGTTCATTGATGTGCTCGAATCACCACCATCCTTGTAGGGCCTTTTCTTCAACTGCAGACGTCTCTCTGGGGATTTAAGGTTGAATGGCCACAGCAATTTGGTCACATCCTTTAAATTTGATCCCATCATAGCAATCTCATGAACGATATCTTCAATACAGATGATCCCCTATTTCCCAAGTGCCTGAGTTTAAGCAGCAAAACAATTTATCAAAAAATATTCTTCCTAAATAAAAGGAGCAGGATGCAGATGAAGTGTATATCAATCTTCAATGGAGTGGTCTCTTTAACACACTCATCACCATCAAGTTTATTCAAGGGCATAAAAATTGAGCACACTGGTTTTGCTATTCAAAAATACAGATTGAAATCAATGTTCACATAATTTGTTCTCAGGTCAAGAAAACTTATCAAGTCACATGGAGCTACAATGAGATAGATACAACTTGTCCAAAACTATTTAGTGGTGACTGTTTTCCATACTATATCTTGATTTGTGGCGCATGAGAAGGATCCAAGTATGTTATGGTAGAGAGAAGAAAAAGGACAAGGTATATCATGGCTCAGCATGACTATGTCTGTGTTCTGAATGACAAGCAGTATATGCCACTTGGATAAGCTCATGCCTTGGGAAATCTTCCTACGCTTTTAACTTGAGCAATTACAATGTAGTCAGAAATGTCAATGTGAAGCTTACTCTTACACAAATTTCTTCAACATAACATTTTAAATGTCTGTGCACTCAAAAATTAAGAATGCGATACGATATGAAAAAAAATTATTTTCATGATGGTTTCATTCCTAACCCTTGGTCATTGTAAAGCCATAGACCATATGCTAAGAAGTGAAATGGAAAACATGTACAGGGGAATGATTGTACACCATACAGAAGATTATACCTGCTCAATAGCATTTTTGTTTGTAAGAGGAACCCTCTACTTATCTATCATTCCACATCTTGTCTTGTAAACCAGCTCCCTCATGCTCTTCAAGCTAGAATTGTAGGCAATAATCAACAGATTCTGATTTTTTATAATTTCCTAATGTATACATACAAAATGGGTATAAATACCCATAATCCTTGTACTTGAAAGAAGAGGAAAAGATATAGAGATTTTTTTGCTCATTCATTCTATTGACTATTTCATGTGCTCTTCTCGATCATTTCCTTCCCATAGCTGTGCAACCTCTAACTAATCTGTTGGCAATAATTATTCTATCGGCTATTCCATGTGCTCTTTTAACAAGGATAGCTGTAACCACATAAATTTTTAACTGAACTTATGAGAAAATGAAAACTGTTAGGTAAAAGAATGAAGAAAATATCTTGCTTGTTACCCATAAATGATAAATGGCTCTACACTGAGTAACAATTTTAAAGTTGACTCATTGGCCTTCAGAAATATGCCACCTAATATATTTCTTAACCTCAACAATTTTGAGATTTTTCTGGTCCTAGGATGCATGTCCTTCGAGCTGAATATAGAAAAAGGGGGAGATAATTGATTTAGCTGAGGCAATCCAATTGGCATCAGTTTTGAACCAGAGAGTTTGTGAAAATAAGAACATCAAGGATTCAAATTGTGGGATGGGACTGTCCAGGTTTTTCTTCATTGAGTATCATGCCGCTAATTCACCCATGGATATGAATGACAAAAAGTAGCTCACATTTAAGATTTTCAGAAGGCAATTTCTGCAGCTTCGGTCTTTGTTTCATCCGAATGTGGTCCAATTCCTGGAAATTGAGTGACAAAATCAGTAGAAGAATCCAAATGCAACCACCTGCACACACTTCAGATTCCAAAATACTGACAGAAAATCATAATGTAGAAAAGAAATGAACAAACCATCTAATTTATATGGCCTAGGTTTACTATTAGTTAAGTACCTATGCCATTAAAGCTACAAATGGAAGCAATAAGAATTCAAATATCTTGGTTTTTAATTTTCTTCATGGTAGTTGGACTTACATTACAAATAAAGAACAATACTCATCAAACTTGCAACATGTCTGTAAAAGTATTCAAGAACAAATAACATTCAGCAATCAGAGAAATCCAAACAGGTCAAACTGAGCACTACAAAAATATCAGTAGTATTGCAGCTGTAATCGAAGCAAGGTGCTTACTTTATCGCGGTATTCCTTGGCAAACTCCTGGGGCCTTTCGATGGCAAGTTTCAAGTTTTCTTTTGTCTCTTTTCTTTCGTGCTTCCAGTTGCTCCCTCCTCTTGATAGCCCACTCACTGTCTCATGGACATATGTGAGGGGCTGTGGCTCCTCCTCCGCCATGACAACCTAATAACCTTCAAAGCAGCTCCAACGAAGAAGTCACTTGCAGTTCACACTAAACCTATAACACAAGAAATATACAGAAAAAATAGAGAGGGCGATCAGATCCAGTAACCAAATAGAATAATTCCATTATAAATCAAATCAAGTCATCAGTAGATGTTGGAAGAAACTTAAAAAGCTTGCATACTTTATTATCAGACATAGAAAACATCGAATAACACATCAATTCTCCGCTATATCCAACAAATTATATTAGCTCCTACCATTACTTTTCTTTTCAAAAAAAAAAAAAAAAAGATTTAGCACTCGAAAAGACATAATTCCACCTCTCAAATTTGTAATTTAGAGCAATAAATATAAAAGTCTCGTTGGAGAAGTAATATAATTGGGCCAAGGAAAAGGGTAGGAGCGAGCCGATGAGGACGAGAGTACCGGCGATCGGCAGAGGGTGACTGCGCCTAAAGGCAGAGAGAGCGGACTCCGGGCTTCGCCGGAGGGAAGAGAGACTTCCGGTGGCTCAGCGACCAGCCGTTGGATCTCGGAATTTTTATTTCATGTTTTATTCCGATAAGCAATTGCTGCCCAAGAAGGCCCATGGAGTTGGTGTATAGTTGTCGGCTGAGACCAAGAATTTTGGGCCGGCCCAAGAAGTTTGAGCCGGGCCATTTCCTTGTGGGCAAGTGCTTGTAATTGGCCCATTAGATAATTCTCATTGTGTCATGGTAATTTTTGATTAATTTTTATCTTCATTATATGAGAAAACATGTTTTATTGTGGAAATTAGTTGGACTAGTAAAATTCAAATACATTCCTATCATCAAAATAGGTATTGAAGTCTTATTTTCAATGTAGGTGTTAACATTCTAAATTAGCTTCCAAATACCAATCATTAATGAATATGAAGGATCGTCTCACCGTAGAGCATTGATTGCCATAGAATAGTCAGGAGTAGAAAGAAAGGAGGGAGAGTTTTCATAACTATATCTTGTTTTTATTGTTTGTTCTCATGGTCCTTGACCTCATAGAATTCTTTTAGAACCAAAGATCGGACAATCCAAGATTAACAAGAGTCATGGAGATTTATGACATCCTTAACCTTGCATGAATGAAGTTGATCTTTCGGGATCTTAATTTAGGTGCCATCCATTGATCGAGTATTTATTTTATGCCATATCATAAGATACATATTATCTTATACTAATATCAAGCGCATGTATCTAGCTAAGCGGAATATATTTATATGACCTATAATCTTTTGCCTGTGAAATATCATTGGGCTTCTATTTACCAGCGAAAAATGTTACATTTGCTTTTTTTTTTTAATCTATACTATATGTAAAAGAATTTTGGAGGTCTTTAGATTTTTTGAATCTATCTAAGAATAGAATATCAATTGATTTTTACAAATAAAACTTTGGTAATATAAGAGTTATCAATATAGATAGTTCTGGAAACAAAAACATGCAGGCAACTCTCTCATAGATCTTTCCAACACGCTAGCTTTCTCTCTCTCTATCTTAACCAACTTATCTCTAAGAAATTTATCTCCTTTATCTCTCTATGTAACAATCTTACACACTTAACATTAGATATATGCAATGCGTGCCTGCAAGTTATTCAAACTCTTTATTGGGAAAGAAAGTGTGCTTAGAACTAGGTGCAGGACCGAGGAAGCCAAAATTCACCATGTTAGAGGTTGCAAGCACAATTCGTAGCTTGATCAACTATCAGATTGGCCTTGCAAGAAACATGATTAACCTTAAAATAATGCATGGCTGGAGAGTTGATTCTAATATCTCATGGACCTGTCATCAAAACAGAAAGACCAAGGAGCAAAATGTTCTCATAACTCTCAGTCTTCTTACGTGCTTCCTAATGCCGGACAAGGTGGTAGAAGAAACCGTGGTTGATGCATTATTTTTCCTTAAGAAATTAACTTTAATAGCTAGCACCTGATTGTTCTCCGAAACAAAAGTTCAAATAATCTTCGCTAAGTCATGAAGGATGTTACCTCCGACACCCGCGTAGAAGCCAATTTTGGTGATTAGGGATGGAGTTAAGCATTAGATCAACAAGATAATCATACCAGCTTGGGAGGTTTAACCTTATCCATCATTTCATTATGGTCACATTTCTTAATGCAATCCCTAGAGATCTTGATGCCAGGATAAGTCAAAGACATAACAGTATCAGAAAGGCCAAAATTCCTAATCAGTTTAAAAGGTTTATAAGGGTACCAATTAGGCAAAAGAATATTGAATTTATTTCCAATCATCTGTTGGCTAGTAAGAGATTTCGGTGATTCAAAACACTCGCCATAGTATAGAGATTTTCAGTGATTCAAAACACTCGCTATAGTATCATAGAATCCAGAAGGACGGTCTTAGCCATTAGAAGAACTTCATCAAGGTAGGTTAAATGATAGAATCCGATTAAATGCCTTCTCTAATTTTTTTTTAGTTAGAGGAAATGAAACTAAATCTTCCATTAGCTTTCGCTTTTGTAATTTACACTTATCGTTCTGATCGAAGCTTTTTACCATAAGAGTTTCTTCGATTTTTATTTTTTTCCTTTTAAGGTAGTGATATAGCACTACCTAGCCATTGTCTGGACTTCTTTGAGCTCTTAAATTCTATGCTCTGTGAGAAACTTTAACAAGATATGGTAGCTTAATGTAATAACTCTCATAGCATTAAGGCCAGGAAGCCTAAAGATAACATTGTAAGTTGAGAGATCCTTAGCTACTAGGAAATTCAATATCAATATGGTACTACAAGAGTCTTGCTCAGCATTTATTGGAAGAGTAATGATTTTCTTCAAACATTAGCTCTCCTGAGAATCTAATCAATGAGGTGTTGAAGGGCTTTAAATAATCTCTGCCTAACCCTGCTTTCTTGAAGGTATCATAGTAGAGGATATCAATTGAGTTTCCATTATTGATCATGATTTTCTTTACATGATAATTTGTTACCATGTTGACATCCAGTATATCTTTTTGGAGGGTTTAGACTCTTCATATGTTATCGTCTAAGAATGAGATAACCTTACCTGTCCTCTATTTCTTTAACACTTAACCCTCAGCCTTGGACTGCTGAGCATATATCTTTCTAGCCTGCAAACTCTCACCTCTAGTCATAAGTTGGTTGTCATCTTGGTTCTTCGGTACTTTTCTTTGATATTGACTTTTCGACTTCTGATCGATACTTGCTTCACCTTGATATATTTCCTAAGGTAGCCTCTTTAGATGAGGTTTTCAATCTCTTTGTTTAATTGGCTATGTTTCTTAAAATCATGACTATATTCATAATAGAAGTAGCGGTACTTATTCATGTCCATTTTCTTTTAATTTCCTTTCATCTTCGTAGGCCATTGGAGATAGGATTTGTCCTTAATCTCTATCTAAATCTGTTTCCTCCAGGTGTTTAGCAGGGTATTCTCCTTCTATTGGGATGAGCTTCTCGGCTTCTATAATATTACTTTGTACTTTCCCCATTTCCTATCATCTCCTTTTTATTTTCTTCAATTAGAGTGTTTCTTATATGAGGAAGAGATAGCCGCCTTGTGCTTTCCCTTTGAAGCCTCTTCAACCCTTAGATACATCTCCACTTTGCTTATAGCTCTTTCATGTCGTTCGATTCTTTCTTGCTCAACAAAAAATTGAAGGGCAAGTCAAACAGCCCATGAATGAGAGCAGCAACTATGATGGATTGTTATAGGTTTTTAACTTCAAGACCCCATCATTGAAATGCTTGATATAGTTATATGGCAGTTTACCTTTCTACTATTTCATAGCATCAAACTCATGTTAGTTTTTTCTGTCTGATGCTGCTAATGAAATAGCTGAGAGACTATCTTTTGAGTTTCTTAAATAAAATAATCGACCTCAATATAAGGCTAAAGTACTAAGTTTGAGCCATCTTCTTTAGAATAATTGAAAATATACTGCATATTTGATGACATCCAAGGCTTCTTGGACCATTATTAATATCTTGTATGTTTCCAAATGGTCATTAAGGTCGTTCAAGCTACCATGTTACTCCATTTAGGTATCTTAAACTTGAAAGTCAATGGTTCTTTCATAATCTCCTCTACAAAAAGAGGATCCATCTCTAGCTTAAGGTTGTCTAAGAAGTTTGGCTTCTTCAAAACTTTCTTTATCACTACACAAAGGCTCTAGTTCATATCATCAAGCTATTTTCTCATATTGGGATCTTCCAGTCTAATCCTTCTAGAGACGATTGAGGATACTATAGTGCTAGCTCCGTCCACCATTCTATGCATCTCTTCTCTTCAGGTTCTTTTAGTAGAAGGATCCATCTCGATCCTTCTCTTGGAGGTTTGGTTGTGGTAGTGCTAGCTGCATCAACTATACTTGTTGGGGAATCAGGTTCTGAACTAGTGCAGTAAAGGCCTAACTTGCTATTGCAGTTCCTTGAATTGAACAATTACAACTAACAAAGTTAGTGATTTGACCTTAAATCCAATTTGGATGGTGCAGCTCTTAGCAAGAACTTTTCTATTGATCTTTAGTAGCACAACTTCTGCTTTGCTTCCTACAGATGGCACTAATTTGATGCTGTTCAAATATGATGATGTCTCCAAGTAGCGACAAAAGTTGTTGATGATGATATTCGGAGAAGGAATCTATAAGACCAATAGTGATGCCTATGATAGAAGGAAAGAACAAGTGGAAAAGAAAAGATGCTGGAATTTATTTTGGTAGAGATTTTCTATTGCTCAAGTCAGTAGAGAGTTTTTGGCAACAATTACTCAAAGGAATGCTCTGAGACTCTAGATTTCAAAAAATTATCAAAGAGAGAAGAAATTCTTCTTTGTACATATTGATTCAAGCCAAACTTATTCTTTTTTATATGCTAGTGCAAGGTATCCTGATGAGTAAAAAGGTTGTGTGATGGTTAGAATTCTTTTCTACCTTAGGTTTCTTAGAATCTGTTCCTTCTAAGACTGAGCGTGGAGCTTGGTGTACTGACTTTGTTCGGTTGAGGGAGACTTAATTGCCATATAGAGGTTGACAGAAATCTCTAGCATCAGAAACCCTTTAAGATTGAGTCAGAATCTCAGTTTGCGGCCATTTTTGGTAAAGGATCCTGAGATGTAACTAGTTGCTTGCATCTGTCCAAATTCCAGAGGCAACCAAACATGTGCCTTTGTTCATCTACAGTTCCATTGTAGGACCCAAGGTCAAACATATAGGCACCCAAACAGCTCCTAAATGTAAGTCATCATTAGCATCCTCCTTTAAAATTTTCTATTCAATGTCCTGGGACTCGTAAATCCACTGAGCATTGTTGGATCAAATAGCATTGATGGCATTCTCCCTGCAACGAATTTTGGTGAGAGGAGAAAGTTTTGACCCACGGCGGTCTGGGCTTGGATCTCCACAAATGGTTAATTTACCTCCGTAAAGCATTAGCATGATTACAGTTTTGCTCAGAGTACCTGGGTTCCGTCTCATTGATACCAATAGCAGAGTCTTTGAACGCTAAGGTGTTTGATGTTATTATAAACAACATCCAATCCATTCTCCCACCGGCTCCAGGTGGCACCTCTGGAGTCAATCAAGGAGTGCTAAAAAAATTGGCACACAAGATCACGTTCTCTTCCTCAATTCGCCATTGGAGAGTAGAGATTTTCGTGTTGGAACAAAAAAGGTCGCTTCTTGCTCTGGTTAAAGACACTGTTACCAATTTGGTGATTAAATACCACAATCTTTTTCCAATGGTTCAATGAGACTGCCTGATCTGCTCATCATCCTCCTCTTGAGACTTGCTGTTGATGAAGACTTCCCATAGTAATATTGTTTATCAAAAGAATCCAATTTTCATTGTCTATTAAGAGCCTTTTTTTACTGTTCAAACTAGGAAGTTGCCTTATATTTTGAAACAAATCAACCTTGATGTCGTAGAAAAATGCAAGGAAAAAGAAAAAGAAAAAGAAAAAGCAAAGAGCATGCCGGCCTGATTTCTTTGGACTACAAATGCTCCAATTGATTATATCTACTCACAGTAACACAACATGAAAGAATCTCTATATTTCACAACAATTTGCGAGAGAATGACAGAAATTTGACATAAATTAATCCTGCCTCTCTTTTGTAATGAACAATCTACTTGATTTCGAAATCCAACAACATCCTGCTTCACTTTCTAGTCTTCTACTCTCTCAATAACAAAACAGAGAATACTTCAGCATCTTTTCCATGCCATCCCTGTACAAATCTCTTGAACGAAACCAGACGAGGAAAGAAGGAAAAGTAACCTTAAATCAATAAAACCTCACAGCAGCTTCTCCACAACACATGGACACTCCCAGGTTCATGATGCTTCCCCAACGAAGTTTCTCCATGGCAGCTCCAAAATACAGCAGTAAGATGCTAGAAAATCAGCTCTTGTTGTGGATTGGATCAGACCCTCTTCGAACCCTTCTCTTGCTCATTTGGGCATAGTGGAGTGGCGAAGAAGCTGAAGTTGATCTCTTCTTGGCGTTCCAGTTTACGACGCTAATGTTCTTCAGGATGTGCGGCTTCTTCGCAGCTAGCCCATGCTCTGAACTTAGCCTGTGGACAAGGTCTATGCTACCAAGGCCATGGACCATCCCTGGTTCCATGGCTAAAAGACCAACACAAATTAGGAGAACAAGGAGCCTACCAGTGAGAAAAGCCATTGTTCCTTCACTTTAAGGCAGAGAGAGTAATAGGCTCTTGTTAGAGTTAGAAGCAAGACAAGTGACACTGAGACCCTGGCCCTTCTCCCTTCTTATGTCCTATCTATGTAGATGTATCCTTGTTTGGGTTTTGGGTCTTGTCGTCGAGGGGCCCAAAGCACCCTGGGAACTGAGATTCATTTCAATCATATGCCGGCAATCAAAGCACATCTAAGGCTGTTTTAGAAGGTTCTGACAGGGATGAATAAAGTGATTGGAACACAGTCCTTGAGAATCTGTAACCTTGCTTTATGCCCTCCTGTAATCTTCCTCTACTTTAAGAACTCCCCTTTGAAAGCACTTCTATCCATGCAACTAACCACAGCAGTGCTTGGTTTTTGTGCCAGAATGGGCTTCTTTGTGCTTTTGTTTGCTATTCTTGCAACCAGACTTCCTTTCCCTTGAAATTTTCCAGGCCTCCAGACCTGATTCAAAGTTCTAAAGAGAACCCACAACAAGCTTCTCTCATCTTCACCCATCTTAATCGTTCTCCTCTTTAATTTTCGCGTTTTTCTATGCAGGCCGTCTTCTCTTTTAGCTGCTGCTTTTATATATCAATCCATACATGTAACCACTTAAGAGGTTGGGGGATTCCTAAAGCATAAGCTTTGCCACTTTATCAAAATCTAAGGGATGGAGTTTCATTAGAGATCAAGGTGGTGGACTGGTCATGGTCCAAGCCAAGCAACCTAGCTCAAGATTTTGCCGCAGATAGTTGGGCTAACCTTTGCCTTTGCATTAAAGCAAAAGAAGCAATAGTAGTCGTTGCTTTCTAAAGTGGTTCCTGTGCCACAAGGCACAAAAATACCTCTCTTGAAGGGGTTGGCTTGCACACTACTTGCTGGTTTGTGTTTGAAGTTACCACCGAAGCAGTAAGACTTACCTACTTGGATTTATGCATCCACTCAAATCTGTACAACTGTTTAAGTAATTTTTTGCAGTTCTGACACAGATTGTGCGTGTGATAATTACATAGAGGGATCTGGATTCCTTCTTTTTGGTACTCAGGCTTATATTGTGGTTTTCAAGTGGGCAAGAGGTGCCCACAAGACCCTGATTGTTTGTTGCAAAATAAGGGTAAGTAAAAGAAAGAGGAGAAATAATAAAAGAGTATTGAGGGAATTTTAATTATGTGGCCTTCTTTGGAGGTAAGATTCTTAAAATGGATGGTATTTTTCTTATGTTTCTGCAAAGCAGAGTGCTGGCCTCTTGTTCCTTGGGCAAGAGGCCGCTAGTTTAACATTGTCACAAAAGAATTTGAGGAACAGAAACAATGAATAAAGACTTGGTCAATCCAGCTAAATAAAGGATGCTTGATCCAGCTAAACTAGTCTTGAGTGATTGCAACATTTGAATGGCAATTACGAAGCTCAAAATATGGAAGTTCCCTCAAGGCAATGGAAACAGCAAGTGGCATGTTAAGTATGGTTAGATCACCAAGGTGAGTGAAATAGGATGAAAAAATCTGGCACTAGGCATGGGTTTGCATCATGGTCGATCTTGAAGAACCTCTTGTCTCAGGAACAGATTTGCTGTGTGTAGGAGAAGAATCCATGTGGCAACCTTTTGCTTATGAAATTATCTCATCAATTTGCTTTGCATGTGTGTGGATAGACCATGGAGCCTCAGATTGGACCCACTCTAAATCATCCAACAACAAAAAAAATAGCATAGATTGAAACCCCACAATCATAGAAGACAGATGAAAGTCTCATCCCTCTTAAAGCCCCCTTAGCCAATGAGGATTGACTCTATGGTCCACAGATGGTAGCCAATTGCAAAGGTAGGAGAATACCACTCCATGCCAACCAGCATCCTCACGAGTCAGAGACAATGACTCGGCTGAACTCAAAATTGCTCGGCTCTATCCTACCAAAGTTCACCCAGTGACTCAAGAGGAAGGATGGACAATTGTAATTGAAAGAAGAATGCGACTTCTGCTCAGAATTCAAATATCCTCAAAATGGCAAAATATTATTCAGAGAATTCCCTTAAAAAGGAGAATCATCACAATGGATTAAGAGGGTCAAAATTCAGCCCACTAATGAAAATGGATGTGGAAGAAAGGGGGACAGAAAAAGAAAGGAGACGGAGAGATGGCCGAACCATTCAAGAAGCATCAAAGATCACCTCACAAGAGACCATCGAACCTACTTCAGGTTTGGGAAATAACCCATCCCACTAAGGTGCCCCTTAAACCATTCTCTTTATGAAGACCATCAATCTTATGGAACTGCAGATTGAAACCCTCATTCATTTCTAATTCTCACGGACTTACTTATATTCATAGTTTAGATAGATGCATTTTTCTCAAGATTAGACCATCTGGTGCAACTATTGATAAATTTAAAATCAAATGGGAGAATTCTTGGCGAATCTCTGAAACCGACTCCCAAGGACTATTTGGCAGAATTATTGCTGTATGAAGATATGACTTGGGAGAGATCAACTTTATTCACGCCTCCAACCATGAAATTTGGTGAAATTTGAACTTGTTTGTGGGGGTTAATTTTAGACTTTTTGCTTTATAAATTTTAATTTTTAGTTATACATTATTCATCTTGTGGATATATTTTAATAAAAATATTTACTGACAATTTCAAATACTATGAAGAAAGAAGTCTAAATATATATATGTGTATATATATATATATTGATTATTTTCTTGTAATTTTAAGTGCCACCTTAAAACTTATTTGCTAGTTGCTACTATGCCATTTTTAAATGCAAGCAAAAAGCTTCTGTTGAGAATAAAAATGTTAGCTAAAATATTTTAAATTTAATTCAAATGATTGCTGTAGTACTTTCTCGATGATTATTATAAATATTAACAAAATATTTGAATTTAATTAAGGTTGTTGTTACACTATTAGTCCAAAAGCAACAAGCAACCCTACGTTTTTCGATATTTTATGAAAGTATTCGAACATAAATTTTAACGTAACTTTAAGTAGCATTTTTTTTAATTTTTTTTTGATAATAATGATGGCTTTGAAATAGCTGACATTTTATTTTTTGGCATAACGTCAGGACATGCAAGAACGCCGCAGTCACATCTGGGATCACATGCCATAACAAGTCCTTGGTATGTCTACATGTTTACTTAACAATGCTTTGACCATTTCTTTAGGTTTGTAGGCCTTAAAATTCACATTGCACCTTGGTCTAGCGTCCATGCTACTTGTGCTTTGCCCTGGAACTCCATGCATCTTTGGCAGTTCTTGGGAGATGCCATCTACTTGAAGGAAAAAGACTGAAAAAGAAAATGGCCTGTCTCATGGTCAAGATGTCCGCTGTGATGTCATTTGTGTAAGAAGTTAGCTATGATCATGAATAATATTTGCATCACTAAATTACAGACATATATGTGTTTGATATACTTTGCACGTGTATGGCTTATTCAACACACGTTTAGCATTGAAATCAGAGATCGAAAATACTGTTAGCGTGTGAGGGATGATGCTTAATTGGATAGAATTGACACTGACACGGATTTGACTCTTATGATGGCTAATTAAGCTAATTAAAATATAATGACATTTATTAATCTCCATGGTCGCTATCTACAGCAACCAAAAATGTCCTTGGTCGACGTGATATGGTTTCCAAGGCCAGGCAAGTGCCAACATGCGTCCGGCTGATAGTCCACGGCCTTTGGACACTCTTGGCATCGATTTCCACCATGAACGTGGGAGCGATATGAGGGGGAGATTGTTGGCAAACAACGACCGCGTGGAAATATGAAACGCTTGAGTGAGACGGAGGTGGTTGGTTGCTTAATGCATGAACGCCATCAAGAAAGCTGGCAATGACGAGAAATTCCAACTTGAAGCAGCAACTGGTGCATGTTGTTTGGTGCAAAATAGAAAGAGAGTTCATCTCGATGGGCTCCCACTGGAACCTCACCTGAGTTTGTCCGATGGAATGCATGCGACTCATTACCAATCCATGGCACTGAAATCTGAGCTATGGTTGGTTATAGGTTGGGTGGAAGTTTGGTCAGACCCAGCCTACCCAACCAACTGGCAAACCTGATCATTCCAAAGACCATCATGCCATCATTTAAATTGGTCCAAAATCAAGGGAACAATGAACGTTTCATATACTTAGCTTAGCTCTCTATGCACCACCGAAGACATAAAAGGCCCCATGCTTGTTACATCTAACAGAGCTAATAGCTGCCGATGCTAACAGAATTGTGCTTGCTTTGTCAAGGGAGGCTTGTTACATCTAATGTTTAGTCCTTTGGACTAAACTTTAACGTTCAATCTATCTGGACTATCCGTATTTAGTTATTATGCAGTAAAAAGGATTAAAAATAATAATAATAAAAAAATTAGTATTATGAATCAGGTGTTAAATAGCTGATCAATAAAAAGCTAAATGTTAGAACTTGTTCGAGATTTAACGGTGAGAGCAGCTCACAGACACGTCACGCTGGAGTTGTCTCGTAATTGGTGCAGAAGATGCTGCCAAGCCAAAGTAGTCTGGGAAAAAATTGATCCATGGATGACAATGGAATCATCTGTCTGTTGATGGAGTTTGCTCCCTCGTTTTGTTGTATCTTACATGGTTATTAGTCGAATGGGACAAACAGAAGATTAGCATCAAATTGATTGACTTCTGACTGAAATCGTTGAGCTGCGCTTGTGCTAATAAAACCTTTCGAGAATGATGCGTACGCCAGGTTGATAATGGAATTCATTAGCGTTCTCTTTGGTTTTTCTGATGTCAAAAGAAACGTAAGATTTGCATCCATCTGAATAAAATTACACGGCAAGTTAATGTGGGTGTGATCGATCCATATTTAACTAGAATCTAGCAAGCGGCAAAGGATAAATCAATGTTTAGAAGTATCAATCTATTAAGCAGCCTGGAGTCTTGCTTTAAAGAAAATAGAACAGCCAAACAGTGGTCGAAGCCTTCCCGCGCCATCGGGCCATAGTCCTTGCACTCCGACGCCGCCGAGAAATTTGCGGCGCCCCCCGTGACAGCGCTCCCCTCAACGCTCGCCTCGTTCGGTTCCCACCCTGCTGTCCGCGTCCCATATGCTCTCGATCTCGAACAAATCGGAGCTCGACTCGCTCCTCAGGTCGTCGTCCCTTCCGCCACCTCCGGCGGGGTTGGCTGATGTCAACGTTGTCAAGCTTGTTCCAGGACTTGAGTCCACGCCACCATTTAACACCCCCTTGGGAACGCCTCGCACCCTTTCCTCTTCTTTCAAATCCCGTCGAACGGTCACTTTTCCTCCTCCAGAATTGAAATTTGGTGGGAAAGCAATTGCGTCTTCTCTGAACCCAGCGCTAAACTTTTCCCTTCTCAGCTCCCTTCTGAATTGCTCCTTCCTTCCCCAACTCGCCCGACGCCGGTCGCCACTCTTCTTATGCTGAGCAGTCTTCTTGCCGTTGATCGGACCGGCACCGGACCTGGCACCCCGGGCGACCTCGACGGCATCCTTTCGGGAGCAAGAGCACCCTAAAACACCAAGGAATCTCTTGCTATTGGCTAGTCTTTCCCCATTAGGAAGCGGGTATTTGCGGTCGTCTCGAAGCAGAGTGCTCTGGCTGTTGCCACTCCTCGTCCTTGATCTACTCTCGACACTGGACTGCTCTCCTCTATTAGTTGGCGCCTTTGGTATGTTCTCAGGTCGTAGCTTCGTATCGCCATCCATTCGTCCACTGAAGTATCCTTTCGCGTCGAAGACGTCCAACTCGCCATCACTGGGCTTCTTCCTACTGAGGCTTATTTGGAAGGACGAGCCATTCGGAGCAGAGCTCGTGAGCTCTGGTGGGAAATTATCTCTGATGAGAGCGTAGTATGTAGAGAAGGAGTCATCTCGGGCATTGGTCGAGTTACTTGCAAGGATGAATGGTTTGTTGGAAATGTTGGGATTGAGGCAGGGTGAGGCCATGGTGATGGAGGCCATGGAAGATTGGAAACTGAAAACAGATTCCTGTAGGCCGGAACCAAAGAAGAGGGACTTCGAAGGCTTTGAAGAGGACTCCTTGGATGCTACGAGGAGGGCTGAGGAACCTTTAGAGAGAGCACTCGAGGGAAGGTGAGGGATGCAAAGTGAGCTTCCTTACAGGAGACATTGGGGCTGGCCCCTAACAAATGGGAAATGGGAGGTCCAATCTTTGGGAGCGTGATCGAGATGTGGTTGCGGTTGTGATGGTTTCTGTGATCATGGCAGTTGTCGCAGTAAATTTTATTCGTAGATGGCATGGCATGCACAAGACCAGCGTAGAGGTTCATGGGGTTGTGGACACAAGGAAATGACCACGAGGTTGTGATGGGGGTGGAGACTAATCTTGGTGTCATTTTTCAGCCGCTGACTACACTGCAATGAACTCCGAGGCCATCCAACCTGTTTGATTATCTCAAGGAATAATCACACGGGCGTAGATGGATTATTTTATATTTTCAATTAAATTTTTATTTTTTTTAAAGTTGAATGCATTAATTTAAATTTTATTTAATTTAATATATTTTTTATGATCACTGATGTCAACTCGATGAACTATTTTAGTTAGCATGATGAATAAAATCAAAAACTGGAAATGATATTACATAGTACTAAGATGGTAGCAGTAAAAGATGAAAAATAATGTTAAAGACGGCAAGCATTGGGGGTGAGAGGTAAAAAATAAGAAAGTTTTTTCTCTAACTTTTCTTTTTTTAGTATTCTTTTACATTTACCATGCCAATTAAGATAATTTATAAATGATCATGGATAGTCAATTAAAAACATACTTAATTAAATAAAATTTATAAGTTAATATATTTAATTAAAAAATATCTAAAATTTTTATTTACTATAAATAAATTTACATGCTTCTACGTAATTATCTTTTATCTAAATTGAAATGATCTAATCCAACCTGATTGCTATTTTTAAAGGAGAATAGACGACGAAAGCTTTGAGCTATATAACTGGCTTGTCCTGATCAAGAATCAACACTTCAAAATTTTCAATCCACATGTAGCATATAGATCCTTTAGCAACATCTAGGGCCATACCAACTAACACAACAATTATATAGGCCTACCTAACCTGACTATTTGGGCAGAGTTGATGAGTCCTTATGGTAACATGTTGTGCATAGAGGTCATATTTCATGAGATAGCTAAGCTAAATTAGAAGAGGAGAAAAAAATATTTATATTATAAAACTTTTGTTTCAAAGAGAATATTAGCCAATAAATCTTAGCTCAGTAAATTGGCAATTTTTATCATTTATATATGGTCACATATATATATATATATTAGTAAAAATAAATTAATTAATAAACAAAGCATACATGAATTTTTCAAGTAATAAAATTGGAATCTAATGAAAAATATTTTTTCTCTCTCTTTTTTTTTTGGATGCCATGAATGGAGGGAAGTGGAATCCAAGCAAGTCAAGCTGTCTCGTTAACACTCAAAAAAAAATAAAAAAAGAAAAGAAAGAAAATTAAGGCTGTGCTAGCGACCTTTGAAAAATTTGTCGTGCTGCTCTAATCAATGAAATTCTCAAACAGTCAACATCCCCTCGCAAATTAAGCAGTCTTGTCTGCTGGTGAGTTATCTCAAATAAAATTCTCGGAGTACGATGGGATAATGGACCATTTGATGATGTTGAGAGGGCATTTGGAAAATAATCCGGTGACTGGTGACTGATGGCCAGATGGAGAAGCAAAATCAGTACTAATCGATCCATTCACAAGTAAGAGAAGAAATACTCAGCATTTAGCACTGATCTTATGGATTACACCAACCTCATCAATCGTGCGATAAGGTCTTGTTAATTTTGTTGGGGTGGAAGGTGGAACATTGCTAATGAGAAATATCTTAGCAAGCATACGTGGGTTACATTAGTCCGATCCTCCCTCCTTTTTATTAGATCTCACAGTTTGTCATTTAATGCTAACTAAACTAAATCTTTGCTTAGGTGTTGTCAGAAGCATCTGTCATCTTGTGAGCTGGGTTGAATGGAATGGAGGCAATGCCATCAGTTTTACTTGGGACAGGGTAAATATTGTCTATTGCGGGTATCTTGTCATTCTGTAGTAGTTATTCCTAGAGGGAGTGTAGTGTACCATGCAATGATCAAATTTGAAAGGAGAGAGAGAGAGAGAGAGAGAGAGAGAGAGAGAGAGGAATAACAAGGTTTTAGATTTCTATGTTGGAGGAAAGAGATGGGATAAAGTTATCATTTTTATTTTTTAAGGCAAAACTTAAATGTGATGCATTATCTACAAATTTTTTGATTTTATGTGCATTTTTTTTCCTCCACCACTGCCATTTAATGGTTAAATAGAAACTAAGATGGCATCATTGAAAAAAAAAAAAAAAAAACCAAAGACCATGCAAATAATGTAGCACATCTAATTCTTATATGTAACAATAAATTTATCAAATGGGTTTATGAACTTTATGGCAGCAGCTAGAATAAATAAGAAAGCATGAATGTAGGTAACTAATTCATGCTAAGCCTAAATTATATGATAGAGACCTCTCATGTTGTGATGACATAGCTATTCATCATCATCATCGCTGTTATTATTATTTTATCTTCATTATAGAAATGTAAAGTACGATGTACCTGTCAAATATCTCGATCTACAGTGCATGCCCAGCTACAAATCAAGTTAGAATTTAATGAGCCTGCATCAGTTTATTTGCCATTTCATTCCGAAAGACATGAATCTCAACTCTTCGATTTTCTTGAAATTTTTGTGAATTATCTCGATATATTAGGGGAAAAAAATCACTGGTACCTGAATTTGTTTTAAAAAAAATATAATAAGTTTATGTCAAACAATAATAACAAATCTTTGACGTACAGGGGGACCAAAAATACCACCTAGATAAGTGTCTATATATATTATGATGTAATTATTTGTTTGGTTGTTTATTTCCACCTCACTTTCTTTTAACGTCTGAATAATTTATCTAGGTATAAGTTGTTCACCAAGCACTATTAATTTTCATTTTTTAAAAGTTTAGACGGAGAGTTAAATACATTAGAAAGTCCAATCCACCCAACGCTTCCTCTTCGCCGTTCAAGTTGGTAGGTGCATGATCTCTACGAGCGAGCGAGTGGATGCGGTGACGAACTGAGCATCGCCAGAAAAGTCGCATTCAGCAAGAATGCAGGCAAAGAGAATGGTTTCGATTCATCAGCGATGCAAATGTGACAACGGCAAAGGGCTGCGCAATTGCCGCTGGACGGAATCAGAGAGAGGCCTTACGCCCCACCCCCCATCGTCAATTCATCAAACGGCTTGTGTGGCTATACGTTGGTAACGTTGCTGGAGATTAGTTGATAGCTCTTGACCTCTAGATCAGCTCTTGAACTCTAAACTAGACCATGCTAGTCGTTGATTGAGGTCTCAACAATTACACCAATTAAGCTCTTGATTTCTAAACTAAAGATAAAAACAAAATGAAAAAAAGGGCCTTTCACCGCCCATTTACAAGCCCATATAAAATCCAACGTTTGCGCTGATATTCGAGCCCGTTCGGTCCCCTGCCCCCCGCCCGGCCAAAATATCTTGGCGCCGACTCGAAGCGCCATCCCGCCACCCTCCCGCGCTTCAAAATGCCGTCTCCTCTCGAAAGCCCCATCGCCAAGCGGCTCGGCCTCGCTGTCTCCAAGCTACGCTTCGAGGAGACCATGGAACTCCCCTGCCTCTCCAACGTCCGCCTCAACTCCTCCATAACAAAGCCATCATTTGTCTGGAGGTCGCAGCGTCCGGGTAAATTTCAGATGCCTGTCCACTGTTTGATTCGTAGGCTCCATCGGTTCGATCGATCTGAACGCTGAAATAAGTAGTTGAGTTTTTAGGCTTCAGATGCCTTTTGATCGGCATGGTACGAAATAGATGAGTGGGTTATCGGAGCAGGCTTACATGATGAGGTCCTTCAATGCAGTGTGCAATGGTTTCGGGGTCGTGAGTCCGATTCTTTCTTTGACGCTTGCTTTGTTTGGCTTCTATTAAGTTTTATGAGAAATGAAACGAGTCTGTGGAGGCTCGAACCTTTTGCGCAGTTGGGACTTTTTTGTTTCTTCATTTATTTGTTTCTTTAATAGGTAGAAAACCTACATATCCCAATGGGAATGGTAGACATATCGCTGTATAGAATCCGAGAGGGGATAAGTTGGGAGGTGTGAAATAAAGATGAAAGTAGGATGAAAAGAATTTTAAAATTTTTTCTAAAATATAGTTTTTTTTTTAACCAATAACAGATATAATTATATAAATTTGGGCATTTTATTATACTCTAAATATTAGCTTCAAACTCTTGAATTTAAATCTTTTCGGATGTGTTTGATTTACTGGATGGAATTGTAGTGATATAAAATTATTAATTCTATGGTATTTTATACCAATGGAGTTGGATTGGATTGGATTGGATGAAGGTATTTGAAATGTAAGATTAGATTGGATTGGTAATCCCATGATAATGTTTGGGACATATGTCAAGAGGTTGAATTGGCTTTAAGTTTTTCAAAATATCATTTTCTCACTTTTTCAAATTTAATTAATTATATATATATATTTATTAAATTTATTTATTAAATATTTATTACATGAAAATTTTTATTTAAAATACTAATAATTTCATAAGATAATCCAGGAAAAGACTTGAGTACTATTCTAGGACACCAGCCTTAAAAGTCCAACGTTTTAAGGTGTTTGTCATGACTACAAATTTATTGATGAAGAGTATCAAAAGGATTATGTTGGACATTGGGGGCTATGTACAGATTGATGCATATTTTATTAGAGCAAATCTTAACTCAATGTTCTTATAAAAATTTCATAAATTCATAAACTAGTTTAAATATGTATAATAGCTCAACCAAACTAATTTAAATATGTAAGTTCAGAGGTAGGTGGGAGACAAACCAAGCAACATATTCTCTCTATGTAAAAGAACTTGATATCCTCTATCTCATTCTCCTCCTCACTCGTCGGCTTCATTAAGCTTGCTCCTCTATGCTCGTCAGCATAAGGGAGACAAGGTTTCTTGCAATGAGAGATGGGTTGAAAGGTACGGTAGAATAAGGTTTGTGAAAAGAGTTCGTTGTGATAAGAAAAGGGTTCGTTGTGATAAGAGAAGGGTACCAAGTGATGAAACGAGGGTTTAGGGGAGAAGTAAGGGCAATTTGATAAATTTTATTCCAATCTCATACCCTTGGTATCAAAAATATGGAGGCCTTCAGCTTTTCAATCCCGTCTCCCCTTGGCATGCCAGACCAATGGTTTGGATGGGTCTCATAGAATTCCATATTGTGCTTCGTTATTTAAACATTGGATTGAATTGGCAAACCAATCTAATCCCAAATAATACTATATACCAAACGTGTCTTTAACATATTTTAAATGTTTATTAGTTTATAATAGATTTTAAGTTTTAAATAAATTTTTTTTTTTTTGGTAAGTATAATTGAACCTAAAGTTGATAACTAATTTTAAAAAAGAGGACTAAAGATTTTTGGTGAAAAATAAAGATTACAGGAGAGGAGATGAAGAAAAAATCATTCTTCATTCAGAGATAAAAGTAAGAACAAAAGAATATACTTTTCATTCCAAATGCATTCCGTTGCCATCCTAAACAAAGCATAAACTTAAACAAACCAAACCTAGATCTTTATGCTATGCACTTAACCCAAATCTCCCTCAAAGAGAATTGATGCTTTGGTAGCCACCTAACCACCTACTTCATGGAAGAAGAAAACATATACATTAAGTAGGGGAATGCAGAATGCACTAGAATTATATACAGAAGGAAAAAGAAAATAAAAAGATAGAAACAATCAACAAGATAGACAGCTCCAAAGGTTACTCTTAAAGCTCTTCAAAGGCCATAACAATCAGCTATCCTGTAACAAAAACTATGTAACAAGCAAGTCAAGTATCTTCATCAAAGTTCAGACAATTTTTTAATCCTCTTCCAAATGGTAATATAGTCAGATCAGGTCTGAATGGAGCATTAGCCAACCATTAAATATTTAAAGAGTAGTTGCAGCTAAGAAGTTAACATAAAGAGCAACCAAACAAGAAAGAAAAAAAAATAATAATAATAATAAAAAAATTAGAAGAATAGATGGAACACAATTAACTTTTGTTCTTTACGGTAGCCATATATATAGCTTTTAAGTAACTTTGGACATAGTGTTATATATCTATGAGTATGATTCAAGCTCTAGACTATAATTTAGATATTTAAGATATTATTAAAATTTAATTGTTTAACTTTTTTTTAAAAATATTTTATTTATACACTAAATCTTGATTTGCTTGCCTTATAGCTAGCATTTAGGTTGTGTTTTTTTTTTTTTTTTTTTTTTTTCAAAAAATAGAAATGTTTGGTAAAATTCACAATATTTAAAATTATCATGGATAATATATATCATGTTTATTCGGTTTTCTATTTATATACTATTTTAAATTTTATATTTGTTGCTTTGACTCGAAAATCTTCTTTTTTTTTTTTTTTTTTTGGCTTAGCACTGTGATTACTATCTATTGATATTATATAATTTATTTTTGTCTTCTTTTTGTACAAATTTTTTTCTAAATATCAATAGTTCAATTTACAATTTTATGTTTTTATTATAAGGAAAAGATTTCTTTTGCTCTCATCTAATATATTAAAATATAAATTTTAAAAATAGCGCAGGAATGACTTGAATCCAAGGCTAACACAAAATTAAAATATATTTATAAAATTATATAAATAATAAAACACGAAGAATCACGGCCATTGGTATTCTTTGGTACTGATGAATCAGATACAAATAGGCCGCTTCAATCAAACGGCCGGAAATACTCCCGCAGCCCGGACGACGGTTACCGCCACTGGGCCCCCTAGGGCTAGGATTAAATATCTCGCTGCGTTAATGATTCGAGGCATCCGGTCGCTCTCGGCGGGCCACCCTCGCCGTTCCACCGTCCCTCGCGCTCTTTCGACCGCGCCGCGTGGACGAAAACGACGGACTCCACCGTACTGAGGGTGACCGGACCCTGGGCTCGCCCGGGGGACCCAAGAGATCCCGTAAGCAACACCGAGAAGCTCCGACTTTGGTAAAGCGAGAGAAGGCCGTTTGCCGACTCTCTCACTCCGCTGGCTGGAACCCCCTCCTCTAGTATTCAGCGCTCTCTCTTGCACGCACAATCTTCGCCGAGGGCGGTCAGCGCGGGCGAATTAGGGGTTAGGGTTGGGTTTGGGTTTGATCGGGGATTGGGAGAGATGGTGGCGGGCAAGGGGAAGAAGGCCAAGGTTGCGGAGCGAGAGGAGGACTCCGATCACATCGACGGCGAGCTCGTGCTTTCGATAGTGAAGCTCCAGGAGATTCAGGACGAACTTGAGAGGGTAATGGCATCCGTGTTCTTCGAATTCTTTTCAACTTTTTGTTCTTTTTCTTTGCTTTTATTTTTTTCTTCTTTTGAAGTGAGAATTTGGAAGGAATTGAAGAACTTGTGCTGATTATTTAACCTTTCGATTGAAGATATTTTGTTCATTTATAAGAGAATTGCTACAGAGATTTTATAATTTACTTCTCTCTCCGCTTCACTTCGATGATTGGATAGCCAACAGCTATAAGGAAATCATGTTTTTTTTTTTTTAATTAAATTTTTTTGGTTGGATTTATTTTCTTTATCACAAGGATTTTGCTTAACTTCAGCTCTTGATTGTACAGTATTTAAATGATGGCAATACTTGGTGTTCTGTATATTTTAACAATTTAAATTAGTTATGAAAGATTTCCAGATGGCCATAAAATTGCACAATTTTGAGAAAAAAATCAGTTTATAATTAGTGCCCTGTTGTTGTTGTTGAAGTAAGCTTTATAATTTATAATTTCTTTTGAAAGAGTCAATTTATTTATGGTTCTGAGATATAAAAGTTTCTGACTTTACTGAGAAAGGATAAACATTCACTGGGGGATGTTGTTGTGTATGTGCCGCTGTTCTTGTATGACCACCATTCTTTTTATGTTTATGGTTATATTCTTGCAGACGTTTAAATAGATAGGTTTAATGTCCATGCTGACGGCCAAACACTGGCCAATCCAATGTTAAACTTCTTCATTTAGAGAGAACACAGAGGTCCAAGTACCTTAATATGAGCATCTTCCTGCGTCCCTTTCTGCTTTCCTAACTTTTTTGTGTTTTATAGGTCAATGAAGAAGCAAGTGATAAAGTTTTGGAGATAGAACAAAAATATAATGAAATACGCAGACCAGTTTACAGGAGGCGGAATGAGATAATCAAATATATTCCAGACTTCTGGTTGACTGCAGTATGTTTCCATCTGTAGTTATATTTCATTTGCTATTGGTAATTGAACAAATCTCCATTCGATTTGTTTTTACTCAATTTTGCAGTTTTTGAACCATTGCTTTTGCTTGACTTTGCAGTTTCTGAGCCATCCAGCACTTAGTGATCTTCTGAGTGAAGAAGACCAAAACGTCTGCTGCTATCACCGAAATTCATGCATATTTTAGTTCAAATTTTGATCATTACTATTGATAGATTTTAATTATTGTTTATGCCATTGCCTATGGAATTCATATCATGTCTAAATTTTGATCCATATTTATCTATAACTTCATTCCTGGACATGCAGATTTTCAAGTACCTGGAATCGTTAGATGTGGAAGATTTTAAAGATTTGAAGTCAGGCTACTCCATAACTTTTGTGAGTGTTATTTTTATTTGTCTGCATGTGCTTTAGATGATATTAAGTCCCCTTCTGTTATCTAATATGTTCAGCAACTTGCTTTGTTGGTCTAATAGGTTTTTTTTTATGTTCAGAATTTCTCCCCTAACCCTTATTTTGAAGATACAAGCCTTAAAAAGACATATTCCTTCTTTGATGAAGGGACAACCAACATAACTGGTGCAGTGATCAGGTGGAAGGAGGGGATGGTAAGGGCAATCTCTTCAAGAACACTGGTACATATTCTGACTTATGACCTGATGGTAGTGCCACAACTAATGTTTCTTCACCCTATATTTGAAGAATACTGCAAATGGTGTTGCTCATGAGAAGAATGGAAATAAACGATTCTTTCCTGAGGAAAGGTTTGTGTTTAATATCCCTACATTGTTTTTATGTTAATGGAAATCTATATTACTGAGCTTGCAAAATTTTGTAGTATACAATGATGTTTACCAATGTACCTTGGTTGCTATGAATTTTACTGCATTGATATGGTGGTATAGCTGAAGTTCTGGGTTACTCTGTTTATATTTACACTTTTGACTTTGGGTACCACCAATGGTATTATAAATTTTTCTTAGTCTACAATATATCATGGGATGCAAGATTATTTTCTCATTGGCAAACATCTGCAAAAAATATTTTCTTCCATGGATTATCAGAAATGAGGTTAGTATAGCTCTGTATTGCTTTGCATAGAGCTACATGATGGGCCAATTTAAACTGGAGAATTTGAAAATTATGGGTAATGTATTCTCGATATAGACAAATTCATGTTGTTGTTCTACATTATCTACTTTGGGACATTTATGAACCTAACTCCCAAGCTTGTAGCATGTCTGAATATGGACAATGATGTTGAAATCATGTCTAAATTGACGATGGAATTTGTGGGCAGGAATAAATACATGGTGCCCTTGTTATGAGAGTGTCTCGTAGGCGCAAAGAAAGTTAACATGGACCATTTGGTGACTTTGCCAATAAAATTAGTGCATCATGCAAATCTTGTTAACATAGGGGCGAGGTAGATTTGAGGTAGATTTGTGCTCATTCATTACGTAGATTGCCAAGGAAAGTAGCTATGGATGTAGTCTATGCCCATTCATTGCTTAATATTTGGCTGGCAGCATTTTACATGCCAAAGATGGAAATTATCATTCTAATGCATTATGAGCGATGCCAATCATTTGGAACATGTTGCTGATTAGGGCCATTGGAAATGTTATGCAGTTAGGGTTTCATACCTTTTGTTTCATGTCAGTGTCTTTGTATTCTTAATTCCCTGTTCCATTAATCACCACTTACTGGTTTTTAAGCAAGGGCAGATCCAGGAATGATCCTTTTTTTTCTTTTTCTTTTTTGCTGGGAGTGGGGTTTTTGGGGGCAAAAGAAAAGGTAAATGAAAAGGGACCTCCAATGTAAAAGGCATATATTGAACAAAGGGTGGAGCTTATAAAAGAACCAAAGATCAAAAATCATTTAAATAAAAATGAATGGATTTGTGGGGTTTAAACTTAATACAATTACGTGAAAAGCCAAACTCCACATGTGTGATGCACATGACTCAAACAAACCAAGAGAAGAAAGAGAGAGAAAAAACAAGCACATGGATTGCGGTCTAGGATCCAAGTACATTAGAAGTACCACCCCTTAAAGAAGGGCAAAGAAATTCTTAGAAAGAAAGAAGGTTAAAGAAATAGAGTTGCTTATAATTATAAGAAAAAGGTTAAGAATTAACAGAAGTTGTGTTGAAAGGGGCTAGGCCATAGCATATTGGACTTTGGGATGGAGACACCTACCCATTAGTTTGTTTTATAACGGTAGAGATGTATTATATAACTTGCGATAATTTTGGTCTTTTACCGAGGGAGGTTTATTAAGAAATGGTTACTAAAAGGGCTTTCAGAACTTTTCTCCACTCGATCAAATACTTGAAAGAATGACATCACTTTTTATGAGAAGTTTGCATGCTGGATTTCCTTATTTGATCAGGAGTAGTTTATGGCAGAGATTTGTCAGACAGAATATAAATGTATGCACTGATTTGAAAAGGAAGGGATGAAGCGTGTTGACAAAGGCACAAATGGACAGGTTGGTCGGGGTTGGTCCTAGTCCCAACTTTGGCCTAATTTCAAAAATCAAGGCCCAAGTCTGGACTAGCCCATGCTTGGCCCAAAAATTTCAGGCCGAAGCTCAACTTGACAGTTAGTAATTATTTGGGTTGGCTCTGCCTTAAATTAGGGCCAATTCATGGTTAAAAATGTTTTCAAGCAGGGGCCCAGCCTGGACATATTCAGACTTACAAGTTCGGTTCCAGTTAGGCTTTAGGTAGGGGTGAAAATGGGTCAAATATCATCCATTGAAAACGGTTTCTATATCTGAATCCATCTGGGTATGAGTGCAAATTATACCTTATTGATATCCGGATTTGTATTTGTTTCCATCAAAGAAAAGAGCCACATCCGAATATTCGATTGTCTTCAATCCTATTTAGTTTCATATAATTCTGATAAGGTTGAAAGCAAAATAAACAACAACATAAACTAGCTTTACGATAATCTTCTTTCCATATAGTGACATCTTTGACTTCATACATTGCATCCTTCATAGTCAGTGGCATAATCAGTTTTATAATCAAAAGTATGTAACATAGCATAATTGTTAGGTTTCACTGATGCAATTATGTCTGCTATTTTTTGTTTGGCCATTTGTTTGTTTGAGGAAAGTTAATAAAAGAATGCTAGGAAGATTATATACTTAAAATGAGTTTAAAAATATCAAGTGGAATAAAATCTTATCCATAACATTGAACTATCCAATGTATGTCCACAGTTTTTGTATTTGTAAATATCCAATTTATATATTCATCCATTTACAACAAAATATGAATACAAATTCTAAGATTCAATTAATATCTGTATCTATATCCATATTTGCCAAATAAAAATAGGTAAGGATATGGGTACACCAATTTCTGGGCTGTTTTCAACCCTAGGCTTTAAGGAATGAAAATCAGGCCTGGGTTCAGATTGTTTTGAGTTTGGGTCTTCAGGGAAGTCAGGTTGGCCTGGCCTATTGACAGCTTTGATATAGAACTTGCCCTCATGATCTGGAACAGTAATGGAATATTACAAGACCAACAGTTTAGGTGCTTGGGAAGTGCCAACGGCACATGAACTTTCATAAAGGGCCAGAGATTGCTTAATATTTAGCTTACAGAGGACTCAGATTTTCTCTTTTTTTTATTTGTTGGGGGGGGGGTGACCTTGTTGGCTGCCTTAGATCCACCACTATTTTAAAATTCTATTGATTACAGTGGAGAGGCATATGTTTTCAGAGAATATGTATCTAATCTGATTCAGAACTAAGCTGCATTTGTAGGGAACATGTCAGCTTAGCTCAAATATTGTGATTAAACCTTTGAAATTATTTGTTGCTGGCTAAGTCTATTTATTGCATGATTGCGGTGTTTTATTGTCTTGTAATACTTCCATGTGGTAGATTGTAAACCCTGAACATGTCACAGTTATTGCCATATAAAAAATCAAACCTATCTTGGTCATTTGATAGTTTAATTGTTGCA
The DNA here is from genome assembly GCA_017589505.3 of Metroxylon sagu. NCBI lineage: Eukaryota > Viridiplantae > Streptophyta > Magnoliopsida > Arecales > Arecaceae > Metroxylon > Metroxylon sagu. The sequence goes on along the minus strand of JACVBY030000468.1, from coordinate 250,059 downwards.
TTTATTTTTCCTCTTTCTCTAACTTCTTGGAAGAATTTCAGTTTAGTTATATTGAGAAAGTCTCTTTACATTACATATCTTAAATTGAAATAGCACTAATTTGAAACCCAAGCCGTATCATTCAATTCCATTAATAGAAATGCTTGCTGAAGTGAATCTTTGAATTCTGCAAAGTGCAAACAACACATTGTGGGAACCTAAGGCCTATTAATTCCTGATATGCTAACAGTTTTTTCTATCAAGAGTTGCGAGATATGTAAGTCTTGAATCTTGACAGCTCGGACAGCCATTTTTTTTTTTAAAAAAAAGGGAATTTATGATCAAATAATTCATAAAGGAAGTCTAATGGTAAGATCAACTTGTTCAAGTTATTTAGTTATGACTAACAAGGTACTTTGTGTGTTTGTCAATTCTAGTAATTTGTGCTGTTCCTATCATTATCAGCAGATAGTTAAAAGTGCCTATGAATATGTTTTTGTAGGCTAAATAAATGCAGCATTTTTGGGATTCAATGTTGTGAGTAGATTTATTTTCTTTGTTTAATGCTTGCTATTAAAAGGACCTACATTATTCTGTGAGGTTAGAGAGAAGTCTAGGAAATTGAACCAGTCACTAGGAATGTAAACTCACTGAAAACGAGAATTTCTGAAACATAGTAAAATTGACAATGCTAAATTGAAAGTCCTTTATTTATATACAATACACACATATTCCCTCCTTACGAACAAGAAAATCCAGTGGATGGTTTGGAAGGCCCCTAGAGTAAAGAAAGTTCTTCACCATCGGAGACCAGATTTCATGAAAGCACCTCTGGGTGATGGTTTTTAAATCCTCTCTGTCACTTGAAGGAAGAGAGTCACTATAATTATATAATTCTTTTCATTTTCCCTTTTTTAAGGTGACAACTCCATTTCTATTTGAGGGCCCCAGATGAGCTGCTATGCTTTTACAACTTGGGGACTCCACTTGGAAAAGTGGATGCAAGCCAAAACAGAGATCCTCTTTTTATGTTACTTTTGGAACCTTATGTGCCACATTACTCCCCCCCCCTCCCTTCTCCTCCTTTCTTTTCTTTCATCTATCTTAAAAAAACTTAGATGCAACTTATATTCCAGTATAATTTCAGTTCTGATCTGAAATTAAATCAGCCTTAAATATGTTAAAAACTTGGCTCTGATCTAGAAAGGGGCTGTGTAATAGTATCTGAAATCTTATTTAGTAGTACTGTTTTAATCAAGGTCATTGGCACTGTGCATTTGATCCAGTAGTTGGTGCTGTCTCACCCTAAATCATAAGCTTCTTAAACTTCTTTTTCCAAAGCAGCTCCACAGTTTTGATCCAGGACTTCTAGGAAAGGGCCCTCTTTTGAGGGCCCTTCCATGTTGGGGCATGATATTGACGTCCTAGATTCTGATACCGGTTAAGAGCCATGAAATTGTAATGATGGTTTGAATCAGCCATCCAGTAGTTGAATTATCAGTGATGAGCATGAGAGTATTGAATTTTTGTGTGCCATACTTGTGTATGATATTAGTAGCATTTGTTTTATGAGTAGCATTTTTTGTGAAAGATGCTCTTGATGGTGTGGAGTGTTGATTTTGAAAAGAAAGAAAATGGTTGACATAATATTTGAACTACTTGCAATATCTTGCTGCGCACCAGAACTTATACATGCACAATTGGTTCGTATGGGATTTCGCTATTCATACAACAATTAATCTTTTAAGTCATTAATTTAACATATTAATTGCTTATGCTCCTTGTATCTTATTTCTTTTATTTTATGTTATGTGATGCAGTTTCTTTAACTGGTTTGGTGAAACTCAGCAGAAAAGCATCTCGGAAGGGTTTTCTGATGAGGCAAGTTTTGTAAAGCTGTAACTGAACAGATCATTCCTTTCTTGTTTCTGCTTCATTTAAAGCAATTTTTTACAGTTCATCATTCATATATGCCTTAATGATAACAACATTGGGGACTACAATGGTATGGTGTGCTGTCCTTCATCTTGCTGATCTTTGCTGTTAATGTAGATTAAGTCTAACCAGCTTTACTTGTTTTCTCTTTAACTATTTGCTTTTAGCATGTTTCATCCTTTTTTTTCGGAAAAAGAAATTTCCTTGTGAAAGTTATCCCATAACTTATAAATATGCAGGTGGCTGAGATAATAAAGGAAGATCTATGGCCCAATCCTTTGAAGTACTTCAACAATGTGAGCTGTTGCTTATGGTTTCTTCTTTTGGTACCTGGGATATATATATATTTTTTTTACCAGTAAATTCATTGTGTATATTAGGTGGACTAGGATCTGGTCAACCAAATTTGAATTAGGATCTGGTTGGGGCTGAGCGAACAATGAGTGGCTAACATCAATGATCCAAACTGTTGGATGTAATCTGCCTTTGAACTATTTCCAAGACCAAAGTTCATGTGATTTGAAAATTGCTGCCCATCCATCTAAACTATCCTATAAAGTATGATATGCCAAACCGGTGCATAGCTCTTTGTACTAGGCATATCATACTGGATTGGTACTAAACCAAGACTTGGTACTATCATGCAGTGAGTGTTGGTACACTAAACCGACCTACATACCTAGCATAGTGACATTGTGCCAATGTAGTACCAATATGGGATTCAATATTAAGACAGTGAATCTCACTATAAAGACTTGTACTTCTCCATTACAGACTTTAGCATTATATGGCTTACTCAAAATACCAATAAAATAGCACCCAATTACTCGAGTTTCAGTCCAATTCCAATTCTTCCCCTCAAACCCAAGTTGGGTTGATCTGAAGTTCCCAAAGTGTGTGGGCTTTCAGCTTCTACCCTGGTGGACTCCAACTTCTAGGCCAGTGGATTTTGGCCGCAACGAACAGAGGTCAAATTAGAAGAAAACTAATAGGTGTCTTTTTTAACTGGGCCTTCATCCTCCTTAGCTTGGCCTTCCATCTTTAACTCTTCATCATTCCACAAGAATATATAGGCAAGCTACTGCTTTTGCTTCTTTTCTTTGGTTTATTAGCAGTTCATCATAATTTATGCCTTTTATGATTTATAAAATGCCTTGAATCTGACTGTTGTTATGAAGCTGAGATGACAATGGTAAGAAATTTGTTCCAGACCTGTTTTTTGATTTGATAAACTGTAGAGAAATATTATAATAAGTTTAAGAACAAGGAATTGGAACAGCAAGAAGAAAAGAAGATATAGAGAAAGAAAAGAAAATAGTGTGCATGCGCGCACTTGCATGTAAGAGAATAAGAGGAAGAAAGGATTCTGAGACCTTTCCTTTCTTTCACTAATAATCTGTGTACATGCCCGGACCTCAGAATTGCAGGCCATGAGCCCTGTTTATTAGAGTTAAGACCTAATAGCCAACAGAAATCCTCTACAATGAGATTACTCTAATTTCAGTGACTCAAAGTCTCAAATAATGGCCCCTAACTAGGCAATAAATAACCAACCAACAGCCACTGATATGAGGGCTGGTCGTCGATTTAGCAAAATCTGAGGAAAAGACTGAACCAAATTGCATGACTTGGGCTCAAAATAAGGTCCAATAAAGCTCCTTTTGGTTGACCTTTGCTGCACAACATATGTAAAATTTATATGTTGAAAATAATCTTGCAAATGAAATCCAAGCCTTTGATAGCTTTGATAATGCCATAAGTAGTGATTTTGGGCATTATTTACCACTAGAGTTCTGTGCTCATGATGCATATGCATGGGTGAGGGCTTTTTTTTTATATATGAGTGAGAAGAACACAATGAAAATGGAGAGCAAACAGCAAACATTTTAAATATTTGTAAGAAAATATTTATATTTTAACAATAATATGTATTTTTTACGATATTATCTTTAATCCATGAACCTCTTTAGTTATAGAACATTAGTGTTAATTAAAGATGGTTCTGAATTGGTGAATGATCTAATTAAACAAAGAAAATTTTAAAAGTTTATTTTCACAGAACTCTAGAAAGAAACTTTTTTTGTGATGGAGTGGGATGCGTGTGAGGAAGAGAAGAGAGTGCATTATTATTATTATTATTTTCAGGGGGCGGGATGTAATTGGTGGGGAGGTACACACCTTGTGAGACTTGGCTTCAAGTTCTGAGTCCAGCCAGCTTTAAGGTCTTTCATACTATATTGCAGTAGATTGGAGAAGCGAATTCAAATGATCATATTCTATTGTTAGGTAAGAAACTAAGGATCCTCTAATTAATCTTGAAAAGCCAAACTTGAACTGAACTAGCGAACAAATATAAATCCTCCAATTTAGAAAAAATTGTTGTAGCAAATACTAAATTTTCGTATTTAGTCTTTATGTCAAATCCATCTCTATGGATATCTACATTGTATATAAAAGTGGCAATAATTTCTGTCCAGAAGCTATCTAGATCTTCAAATCTAATAAATCAAATTCCAGTGATTAAAAAAGATTAAAATTCAAATAATTTTTGTGGCCTCACTGTCGAGATAGGATTTATCAGCTATCCCTTCCTCTCTTGTTAACTGACATAACCGATGCAGTTGGGTCTCTCATATCGCTCCATTATATCTTGCTTCTCTAGATCTACTTCCACTGTGTTTGACACAAAATCCATGAAATCCAAGACCTTTCAATTGGATGCATTATCTCCATCACCTCTTGAGTTTGCATTGAACCTGGGTGGGATTCTTTTATTGGGACTCATATTCTCAGGAAAATAATGCTAAATTAAAAAAAAAAAAATCCGACCAGAGTCAAGAAGAAGGAAAATTTAACAAACCAACCTCACACATGTACCCCCGCTCACCTGCGCATGTATGCATGCTCACCTGCGCATGTATGCATGCATGCTTTATTTTTTTTTTTTTACATGCTTATGTATTGTGTGTGTGTGTGTGTGTGTGTGTGAGAGAGAGAGAGAGAGAGAGAGAGAGCCCAAATTTAATATGTTGTTTTACCTTGCTGGTGCAGGAGGCTGATGAGGAGGATTTTGATGGAGACGAAGATGATGAAGAGGTAATTATATTTGTTGTAACTGCTCCTTGTTGTTTGATTTTCTTATTTCTCTTAGTCAATGGTACCATCTTTGCTAGATTCCAGCTCCTCCTGGTTTTGTGACACTTTGTCAACTGGTGGATAAATGTTGGACACCTTAAATCTTTTTTAATGAGTTTGGACATGTCCAGACAAGTCGAGACATTTGGACTGTTAATCACCATATGAAGCTATCTTAAGAAAGAACAGTTTGTTCACCTTAAAATAAAACTTAAAAAGTCTAGATAAATGACAAGATGAAGCAAAATCTGTAAAATAGTGTATCATTGTTTGCTGCTCTCTTGACATGAGCCATTAATTACGCCTGGATATTTTCAAGCAAAAGTAGTACCTTAAAAAGAACCGATAATAGTTCTCTTTGAAAAAGAACGCTCACCTAGAAACTTTAGACATATCATAATCTTTCCTATTCTAGAAGACAAAAGTATAGATTCAGTTTGATGAAGCTAAGTGCCAAATCTTATTATGGGGAAATACACATTTTTCTACTTTGTATGCCATTTTGACCCGCTTAACCTCAAATGACTATAGAAAGTAAAGATTTATTATGGATTTTTCACCATTTTTTATTTTAAATGTTACACCTAATCTAAAGTAGCTACGGAAGATGATGTTAGATAATTCCCTACCTTATCCCTCCCTGATATCTTCTTTCCATTCCTCAGTAAAAAATATCATCTCACAGCAATGTTTGCGGCTGCATCTCTACCATGAACATGTTCCCAACCTCAACAAATCAAAGAGTCTAGTTGTCTCCAACATCTGGTCAAATATAGGAATGCACTGTCATCTACACTTTCTCATCCCAACTTCAACGGCTAACATATAGAATGTTATGTTCCACTTTGTCAGACCACCACAGTACTGTATATGACTCGGTTCTCGTTCTATATGTCTGTAGGGCACCGACTTTGAAGATGAGGAGGATGATCAAACTGATGAAGATGACGATGAATAAGACTAGCTAAATTTATAAATCATTGTTATCTTCTATGTTTGGCTTCTTAGCATGTTTTTTTGGCTCAAGTGAAGCAAGCAGCATTTCAGAAGGGCCAGAATGTCTCGTTAAAGATGGTAGCTATTGCTTTTTGCAGACCATAATTAAGGGGTTCTTTGCTTATTTATGCTGGGAGTTGATACAATGGAACTAGTAGGGTGTACCTATGATGTATGCTCTGTTAGCTTTTTGGTTGTTTCCTGGTTTCATCAATTTACCCCGAGTCATGATGACCAACTCCTTTGTAAGATAAACACCCCGGTCATTTTCGGCATTTCCATCCAAATTGGTGTTTATGCAATTTTATTGTATCGTATGAAATCGTTCCCAACTCTTGGTGAGTTTTACACCGTGGGGTGAGCTTGTGTTCCTGGAGTGAGTTCCCTGGCTGCATGCGAAGAACCTGTGTTTTATTCAGAAATCAACAGAGCGATCTCGAGGTCCATGACCTCTTGCTGAATCAGTCCCTTTAAGCACGGTAGAGAGGCATGCTCCACCATGGAAGCGATCCCTATTGTGATCAGGTCATTAACAGAATTACAGAAGAGAGATGTACTCGGAGGACGCCCTGCTGGATCTCTCGAGAACGAGAGCATGTGTGGTTTTTCATTAATTTATTTTCGCCAGTGCTGCCTGGTTTGTTTGAGAAACAGAAAAAAAAAAAATTCCACTGTGAGTAATAGTGTAATTATCTGCGCGACCTGGAATTCATTTGGCTTTCCATGCCTTTGCTACCAAAACAACAGAACGAAGCGTTGGAGTTTAAATTATTAGTTATACTGATGCCGGAAGACAACATAATCGGGCTTGCCTTTGTAACAGTATTTTGTATGGTAGTCCCAACACCGGTGTACCAGCAGAAAAGAACACTACCCTCCTCATTCTTGTATTTACCCCATTTGTCAATATGACCGATTTTCAGAGGCACGGTTGACGACCCTAGCTAACCTCATAACCATTGCAGACGTCTCACCCATCTTTCATCAAGATGATGTTGGAAGCTACCAAGTTGATTGGGCTTGCATGCAACATATTTGGTCCATCACGAGAGCACTTGAGACAGTCTACCATCCACTGAAAACAGTGACACGCATCGTCAAAGTGTCCCCTTTATTATTAATTTTTTTTTTTACAAAGAAGGACGCTTAATATGGTAGGAGGTGTCTTCCTCGACCACTTCTTTTCTTCGATGAAACTGCTAAACTCCAACCAATTTCAGTAATTTTTGAGAAATAGGATATACATAGTCCCTCGTCCGAAGAGCACAGGAGACTATCAACTCAATTGGCACCCTCTACTTATTTTGAATAATTACTTTATGTTTATCAACAATATCCCGCAGCAAAATTAAGAGAGAGAGAGAGAGAGAGAGAGAGAGAGAGAGAGAGAGAAAAAACACATTTGAATCAAGGTGTTCAAAAGTGCTCTCTGAGTGAAACAGTAGAACATAAGCTTTAACTCTAAAATCAGTTAGCAACTGAACCTTCCACAGAAATGCTATACCTGAGTCTGACGTCTCCTAGCGCGAACAGAAGAACTAATGGCGGCAAAACCAAAACACCATGCAATATAAACCTTTAAGAGGGAAAAAAAACAAGAGAGAATTTTACAAGAAATTACTGGTCATCAGCCAGCCGTATACACAAATATATATACCATGTTTGGGAACCTCAACTCAAATCATGCAGTTTTCCAAAATAAATTTGCAGGGAATGGTCGGGAAATTGAAGGATAATATCAATAAACGCGGTTACCCGATAAAAAAAAAAAAAAAAAAACACAAAGTCAGTTTTGCATCATTAATGATGGACAAGAAGCATTCTTTGGCATCATGGGATAAACCATTTTGCCATTCTCAAACAGCTCCACCTATCCAGGAATTGACAAGAATCCTTTTATCATCTAGTGTTCTGCAGCTCATCTCGGCATCTCAGGTCAAGGTTGTTCAACTTCACCGTTACTAACCAGCTGTTAGCATAATTAAAAACCATGTTAATATGTAAGAAATTGATGTTTTATACAGAAATAACAATATAATATTTAAGTAACACACTACCAGAAGTTCTGGGCAATAGCACTACTGCTTCCATCTGGAAGTATGATAAAAAGCTTTGTTCAAAGTAAGGCTTCTTTTGAGTGAAGCAGTGGAAAGTGGATCACAAACAATACCACAAAAATCCAATTATTTTATTTTCCCTAAGGCACATGAATCAGGGATTCTTCCTTGAACAACAAAATAACAGGACAAAGTACCATGAAAAAAATGATTGTAACAACGAAGTATCCAGTTCACCTTCCTTGTTAGCTTTCAAGACAATTTTGTGAATTAATTCTGTAAGACATTAGCATAGGATGGTTGTTAATTTACACAGGTAGAAAATATTACAGTAAGTGACCACAATAAAGAAAGATAATATCTTAAAATTGTATTCACTCAAATAAGCATATTGTAGAAACTCAAAGACATGGTATTCAACCAGACCTAGCAACATGATATACAAAGAATGAAGAGAAAGCTGTAAAAGGATCAACAAATTCCAGTATTAAATGAAGTCAGAGTTCTTATTTTCATGTGCTAAAATGAGAGCAATGGTAATACTTAAGAGATGCGTAAGTGTCATCTCACTTTGCCAATTAACCTGAAGAATCCCAACACTTAGAGAGGGTCAAGCATAAATAATCCGTCGTAAGATGATCTATGTGGTTTATGATCTTCTTAAGTCTTGATAAAGGCTCAGCAAAAAGTAAAATACTATGAAGCAAGCCCCACAAATTCTGGATGACTCACTCATTTACAAGGATAAAAACAGATTATGAACAGAATTTGTGAAACAATCCTAAAATTGGGAGAAGCCAATCAAAGCATAGCTGTCTGTCATATAGATTTTATAGATCTATCAATTCTTTAAACATATGCAAGGAGACTGCATAGCCTTCAATGACTTTCACACATTACTGAAAGGAGTATCTTCTGGACAGCTTTGGATCAACTAAAGCAAATAAAAACTCCTACAAAAGCTTGTAATTTATCCCAGCATTCAAGTTGTGTATAACAAATTCTTGTAATACAATGGAACTTACACGACCATCTCCTACTCTTTTTTTTTTCAGATTTGTTTTTTTCTAGAAAAAGAAGATGCCAATTGAAAGAACAAAAATGAGCTTCGATGTAGGATTCACAGCAATTAAAAGTTTGAGGTGTAATACCAGAGAGCCAATCAACTCATATGCTTCCATTACTTTTGGATCTTCCTCGTCTTCATATCCAACTTGCAGTATCCGTGGGCCATTAACAGACCATAGAGCTCTTCGTCCAGCTTCCTGGAAGAAATTATGAACAAACGAGATCTCTTTTAACTGAGTCATCCAATATGGGGCACAAATTCAGTAAACAATTTTGAAAAATGAAGCATAGCTCCATTAATCTTTATCTCAAGTCCCATCCTACTGGACTTCTTCACTTCAGCAAATGTCTCCAACCTAGCAATCATGTTAAATTTCAACTATAATCTATTAGTTTGTGTATATATCAGTGCTTTCTAAACAACATACCCCTTAGTGTGCATTCCGTGCAAAATGGCAAATGTGACCATGTTCAAGTAGGACTGCCCCATTAAAAGTTGATAAAAAGCAGAAAAAAAAGCTAAGCAACCATTCTAACAAAGTAGAAAGCAAGAAGGTCCAGCTCAGAAGTTTACGGCATAATTTCAAGACAATTGGCTGACAAAAAGCAGACTACTCAAGAATCAGATCTTCTAAACCATGCATGGAGGTGACCCATAAAAATGTAGCATAATATGAAAATATTTTTCCGGAGCATATATTATATATCATCACAATTAGTGACCTGACCTGCAAGGAAATCAAATAAATAGCTTCTAATGCTTGTTTACGGATTTCTGGATCATCAACTGATTCCCGCTCATGAGAAAGTGCATTACCAAGCTCCAAAGGCATTTTTGACCTATCTTGTTCACCATAAACCTGTTATTAATTCATCAGATCACTACATAAGTTGTACAGCAATCAATATCAGAAGATCTAAAATTTTCAAAAAAAAAAAAAAAAAAACAAGAGAACAGAGAAATTAACCATAAGCATAGCTATTTATATGGAAAATTGAATTTATTTTTTTGAAAAAAAAAAGTACAAGCTCAGAAACCAACAACATCAATTAAAGGAACAGATGCAAGTGAACAAAAACAAAAAAAAAAAAATCCACATAGAAGCAAACCTAAGATCAGAAAGAGTGTTTGCTCTGTTGAAACATCCAGGATCAAGAATGCATAGGTCACAATAATTACCAAGGACTTTGCGAACTTCCAATACAACTGGAACAACCACTATGGAGTTTGTAAAGGCAAACAGGAAACCTGGAGAGCTAAACATCTTCAGAAGGACTTGATAATTTATACACATACAAGAAAGTTCCAGACAGAGTTCCTTTTGAGTTTCAACACAAGTGCATACATAGGAGTAAACAATGGTTGATAATACCAATGATGAACAGTAGTTGTATCGCTTATTAAAAGCATGAATGAGATTCAAAGGAACTTTGAAACTTCACCAGAATCCTCCTAACCCAAGATTCCAAGTCAACTAGAATGTGAAACTCATAAATGATTTACGCTAACTTATGTCTATTTTTACACAGCAACAGGCACGTACATCACAGTGACAACTTACACAGCAAGTTTTGTTTCAAGAAGCAATGACTGGTTATTCATAGCTTTTTAGTGCACACTGCACAATGATGTCTGAAGACAAGAAAAATTTTTAACCAATATAGCTGAAGCTTTGGAGTATTTCACCTAGTTACCTTTTCTCACTATTGATTTAACATATTTTCCAACTCCAGAAATCCTTTTCAAGACAAGTATGGACAACTAGAACAAGTGAACAAACTTCATGTTGGTCTCTCATAAAACAAGGGGTCTCTCATAAGAAATTCATCTAGTCAAGAATCTAAGTTGACCAATATTTACCTTATTTCCTGCTACAGGCAGAAGTAGAGCAGGCCATAGAAACTCTGATATCAAAAGCAGATTCTGTAATTGACTATCAGCTTCAAAACAACAATTTCTAATGGTTCCAGACACCTGCAAGATATTATCAATAGTATGAGAATCAAGTCAACAAAAAGGAAAGAAAACAATTATTTAATAAATATTTTAAGACGATGTTAAATTAACTAGAGAAAAGAATGCATCAGTCCAAAATCAATAGCCTCGAACTGATGCCACATCATGAGAAGCACTTACAGGAATGGAGACATTCTCAGAGAATAAATTATTAGTAGAATAATCATCATCTTGTTCAACTCATCACTTTTGGAACAGATATACAAATTGTCATTGGGCTACAAACTGTATACAATTTTCAACAAGTTCCCATGTTTAAGTACTATTTCAGGGTTTCATGAATCAATTTTGATGGTGTGGTCAAGAACTAAGGTACTAGCCTCTACTGCTAAGCACATAACCACAATGGCCCAGAATTGGAATACTAGGGGCAGTTCTACAAGCAAACCAACCTTGTAGGGTTTCATAATGCATACCCCCCTCACCCCCCCCCCCCCCCCCCAACAAACAAAACCCAAAAAAAATAAAAATAAAAATAAAAAAAAATAAATAAATAAACTTTTGCTCATTTCAGGTGCCAGCTCGTGCCAACCCAGTACCATGGAACACAATCAGAGATTGATGCAAGTCCATACCTCAATGTTTAAACTTGAAATCCTTGGGTGTGGCCTTACTGAACATAAACAAGGGAACTTGGATATGACTCAAGGATTTTATGAAATGTGGGTTCATCAATGAAAATATTATATGCAACAGTGGGACATGGAAATGATTCTGCCAACTTTCCAAGATCATTGATAGCATACAACTAATTTAGTCAAAAAAAAAAAAAAAATCCAGAGAAAAAAGTTTGAAATCAGATAAAAACTAGCAACACTATTTATGATAGAAAACTGAAAATTTCACGACTACATAAATGCAATAGATTTCTCATTATGTTGAACAGGTCCAATATTCCTTGCTCATACCCCTTTCTTTCTTAGCAGATTTGTTGAATCAAACTGACGAATGACCTGCTTCAAAAGACCACGCTTAGGATCTAATAGAACCTTCCTTCCAGCTTGCACTTTTGAGATGTTCACAAGTATTGAAGCAACGTGCTCAAAGGTATCTTCAGCTACAGATACAGTTTAAAGCAACAAAGTCACAGTTTGATTAGCAGTAACAAAGATGTTAAGATAAAATGAAGCCAACTGATGCAGATGATTGCTCGCCGCACTAGCTCACTCATAGTGAAGTATATAAATGTGACATGGTAGAGCTTGAAATCAGGACCTAAGAGTTTAGTGATTCAGCACTTAGGCCCCTGTTTGCTTCCTAAATAATTGTAACCTCAATATCTGAATAACTTTATTCAAAAATGTGCTTATATCTCATATTTCAGATAAAATTGTTTGGCCTCTACCATCCAAATAGTTTTAACCAGTTAAAGCCAAATAAATACCAAAAAAGGTGCTTCATGATTTTTCTGATATCTCCACAGTAGCCCTCATTGTTGGAGCTTTATTCAAGAGATTGAAATATGTTTAGCAGAATAAACCTGAAAAAAGCTTAAAAAGTGGACTTTATTCAGGTTTATTTGGGAACCAAAGAGATCCTTACTTCTATGTATGCACAAGAAATGATAACTTGTTATATCTCTAGATAAGATTCAAAATAGTGAGCTAGTCTTTGATTCCCATCTTGAGATTTTTTTTTTTTTTTTTTTTTTGTTCTCTCAAGATTAAGTCCTCAAAGAACATCTAGATTGTTACAGATAACACAAACCATTGCTGTCAAAATCCATCAGTAGCAACAAAGCATCCACAAGGAACATGACACCTGTAGTATTTGGTATATGCAAGAGATGATAATATTTCATCATTCATCAAAATAAAACTCATTGCTTCCTAAGAAAATGATGCAGCAGCCAACGTAAAAGTCACTGAGAATCTCAGTAATAACATGATAACAAAGACAACATACCTGTGGACTCAACAGAAGATGACCTACAGAATGATCTAACAAGCTTTGAGATGTACAACCCTTCCATCTTATCATCTCCAACCTAAACAGGAATACACTGTGCTTCAGTATATTCTACAAAGAATTACCACATATGGTATACTATATGTGTATGTTTCGATCCAGGTCAACAAAACTTCAGGAGAATTATGAAAAAGAAACACAAATAAATAATAGCATTAAAAATAAACAAAAATAGGAAATATATAGTAGAAAATAGGAAATATGCAGTAGAAACAATAGAATCCATAAAACCTAGGCCTGATATGCAATATTCACTTAATGAAAAAAATATCAGCAAAGATAACCTCAAATGGGAAAAAAAAGTACAATGCCATGAAAAGTTTGTCAGTTTACTGAAAATGATGAAGGACTCATGAGTAATCCCAAGACCATGTTTTCATTAACCGATGATTAACAGCTTATAATGCTAATGCATATGCATTTAGCCCTCACTGCTTAGCACCTATTCCATTACTAAAACTCCATGGACCTGCTTGGCAGCCTGAGCACCCTGGCTAGGTGATTAAGAGGGTCTCAAGAAAGAACTCCTCATAAGAAGGACGAATTTGAAACAGGTGATGAGAATTGTATGCCATTTTTTCTTAAAAAAAGAAGAAAGAAAGAAAAATAAGTCTCAATAGAACAATATCCGACATTCAAAGATGTTAGCTTTCACCTCCTAAATTTCCTTGTAGATTAAGGTATCCTTACAAGCAGAATGCCCAACAATCCTCAATTTCAAAAATTTCATCAGCTATTCAATTGATTTGATATATATCCCTCATCAACCCTTCATAGACTTGTAGAAATGAATGCACAGGTATTTTTCTCACATTCTTTGGCCTAAAAAATTGATTCAAGTTCTGAGACTTTATCCATATATGTTCATAACACCTTAACAGTTTTGATGTATTTATTACCTTCTGTCCAATTTAAATTCTTGGAACTTGAACTTTTTTCATGCATCTCCACTTAGCACAAAAAATGGGAAGGAAAGGAAAGAATCTTAAAATCTTTGCCGTAGAGCACCTTCTGATTCCAAATATGAGTATTTAACTAAACAGAGCTACAAACCAAGATAATGCTAAAAACAAAATTTTTGACTTAAAAGCTAAGATTGTTCATAATAAAGCATCTTTCTACGCATGCTATGGCTATTTGGTAATCTAAAGAACACTAGATAGAGGTGCAAAATTGCAGGCATAAAATAAAAAAATAAATTTGCAAGTGAACTTCTTGGAATATTTTAACGTTAAATGAAAATCTGAGTGAAACTCTATGTTAGGAGCAAGATCCAACAAATCTTTTCCATTTCATATTACTGAAACGAAACAAATTATGCTCATTCTGAGTTATATAATTAAATCCTCCAAAATCAAACCATAGAAAATAAAATTCCGAATAAAACGCTGCTCTTCACATTTTTCATAGTTAATCATTCAATTTAACATCCTCCGATACACATCATTGGCCAAAAGTCATTCCTACACATTCCAAACTCGCCAATTATACAAATTTTCATCTTTAGATAGAACCCACCGACTACTAAACGAGCAAAACTAATCAGTCACATGGGGGCAAAGGATACAATCAATAAAGACCAAACATACTGCTAACGATTGGATTTTTATTCGTGGAACTCGAGTGCAGTACCTGAAGGAGGGCGGCGCTGCCAGAGTCCAGCTGGGTGAGATTGGCGAGGAGCATGACGAGAAGCCGAGCGACGTTTTGATCGGTGTGCTTGTAAAGCATGTCCATGGCGGTGGGGACGGCGCCTAGGGAGACGAGCTTGTCGGCAAGGGTAGGGTTCTGGGAGAGGTTGATGAGGGCTTCGGCGGCGGGGACGGACAGCTCCGGGGGATCGCGAAGGAGGCGACAGAGGGGGGGCAGGGAGAGGTCAGCGCGGGCGGCTAGGGGGAGAAGGCCCTCGTCGGAGCCCGTCAGGCCCTGGACGATGTCCACCGCCGCCTTCTTCACCTAGATCCATTATACTCATTAGAAAGCTTACACACACATCCACAGAGAGAGAGAGAGAGAGAGAGAGAGAGAGAGAGAGAGAGTACTTGGGGCGAAGGGGACGAGAGGAAGCCGAGGAGTTCCTCGAGTTCGTTCGCCATGGAGGTATCCGGAGTAGAGAGGGAGAGCGGCGGCTCGAAGTCTCGAGCTCCCGGGCCTCAAATAAACTCTCTGATCGGGAATCGATTTGTTGTTGTTGTTGTTGTTGTTTAACACTAGACCAAACTCCAATTACTGAGGTCAAACGAATCTGACGGCCCGAGGCATGATCCAGCGCTAGACACGGCCCCAGTATTCCATGGCTCCAAATTAAGAAAGCTTAAGTTACCCCACAGAGAAATAAAAAAAAAAAACTCTACGACAATCATTCATGATGAGCTACGATAAATGCCTAAGTCAATTGTTAGTCTATTTAACTCATTAGTGGATTGATATATGATTAAAAATTTTTTTTAAAAAAATTAATAAATAATAAATAAATTTAAATTATAAATATATATATATTTTTTAATTTAATATAAATTAAATTTGAGACATCATAGCTTTTTAATTCTTTATGTACTTGCATCACTCCTACTCTTGCTCCTATGATGCCAGCTTCTAATTAATCATGTTCACGGGATTTGACATATTGGAACGAAACAAATGACCATGGAGATTCACTGGGATGAAAATGACAACTATAGATGTATGGGGCATGATTAGTTATGAATGCCACTGTTTTTTTTTTTAAAAAAAAGTGTAAAGAGGTTCGATGCTTAAAGCTTTCTTTTTTTTTTTTTTTTTTTTTGTACAGAGGACGACAATTAGTGCTATCATTTACAAACATAACCAAATATATATATATATAAAGAGAGAAATTTGACTATATGTAATTAAATTCAAATCTGATCATCCTTTTCACCATTAAATTGATATCAAACTTAAACCGAAATCGCAACTCGTTAATCATTATTATTTTTTTTTTTTAGAAAAAAAGTATAGCATTGATAGCTCATATTCTATTATTTTTATAAAGCATAAGTATAAAAAAAATATAAATATAACTTATATTTCTATTTTTCAACGAAGAAGATATGAGTAATAAAATGATAATATGGTTTATATTCATATCCTTCAGTTAAAAAAATAAAAATATGATTCGTATTCTTTTTTATTAATATAAAAATATATAGATAATAAAATAAAAATATGATTTATATTTTTATATTAAAAATATAAAAATATAATTTATATTTTTATTCTTCAGTGTAATAAAAATTATTTTTATATACAGCATACGGTAAAAAATGATGCGTCTTTATGAACGCAGGACACATGCGATGAATAATATATATATATATATATATATATTTTTTTTTTTTTACTTGCAACGCCATTTTCTCCAGCTTGTAGGTTGCTACATTTGTTGGCGTCAAGGGGAGCCACGTGGCAGCACACGCCGAAAAGCCCTCGACTGAGAAGGAGGATGCTCGCCACACGCGTGCGGGCATCATCCGATCCCTTTCAAACGCTGGACGCTTCCCCCGCCCGAAGCCAAAATACAAGACCAACGCTATGCCTACCCGAACAACGTCCCCGAACAGTCTGAGTCCATTTAATTTATCACCAGCCCCTCGAACTAGAGTCTCTTTGAAGAACAAAATACCAAACTTACCCTCCAGAGTTCTTGACAAAGCCGGTCTATTCTTTGTCGCAACACAGTCCGGAGTGCACGGTGTTTTCGAAGCAAAATATTAAACTTATTCCTCCCCGCAGAGTTCGAGTCCAACGGCGAACGACGCCGAAGAAACCCCGGAGTATCCTTCAGTTTCGAACTGTGATCTCCTCTCCCCCGACTCCAAGGCGACCTCCGAATTCCTCGAGGTATTCGCTGATCTCCTCCTTCGGGAGCTCTAGTGGGGGAGATCTTGTTCTCCTTTTGGCTCAGGGTTTACAGAAACTTATGATGCGATTTGGGTCAGGGAAGGGTTAGATTTGTCTTGTTTTGATGGTTTCTCATGAAGATCTAATGCATACTTCTTATGATTTTTTCCCTCTGCTTTTCCTCGAAAAGTTTGATGGTTTTGGACTGGCAGATTGAGAAGCCGGGTTTTTTTTTAATAATTTCTGATGATGGAATCATATTATCTGTTGATTTAACAAGACTATCTTGCTTACTCATTTGAATTTTTCTGTAAATATGAATTTTCTCTTCTTCTGGTATTGATCTTGGAATATGTCTCTGCTGGGCGTGTTGTTGTTGCGATCAAGGATATTTTTAGTGTTGAAGCTAATGACAATAATTTGGTTTTATTGAGCTTTGCAAAAGAAATCGATTGAATTGGTCTCATTAGATGTCTTGGAACATATGGTCTAATTATTTGGAGGGTTCGATGATGCAGGATTAGAAACTTGAGCATGGTCTCGGAGTGCCCCTCTTCAATGGCTAACGAGGCGGATATTGCGGCTGAGAAGCCAGTTGATGGGTTTGTTATAATTGTTGATCCTTTGTAATGTTTGTTGTATCATGCTAGAATCTGCATGCTGCTGTATGTAGACCCATGATATATTTTCTTTTCTTGATTTGTATTTGTGACTTATAAACCTTGTATCAGGACTATTGGATAAACTTTCTTCTTGATTTTCCATACACTTGTTCATCAAGGCTATATGAATTAGAAAACCATTGGTCAAGCTGACTTAACCTGGATTTAAGTCAATACATTGCTTGGACCTGATATGGACAAAAATTTGAGGCTTATTAGATTTAGACAGTAAGGCTTTGAGTTAAGTGTTAATTCTGGACTGGCAGGTGATTTTGTATGGGACACCAAGTTGGTGCTTGCATGAGTAGCATCTAGTGCAAAATCTTTGTGGAAAAAATGTTAGCTTTCTAACTCGTCGGTAGATTCAAGCATCATGATACATTTTCGAGGTGGAACAGTCTCAAAATTAGAGGAGATTACAATCAGACAGGGGAAAGAGAAAAAGAGAAACTAGGAGAAACTAAGAAGCTGAGACATTGTGCAGGAACTGAAATATATAATTGAAGATGAGATTTCTTTTTTTTTTCCTTTTATAAAAGGTTGGTAACCACTACTCATTTTTTGAATTTGAGAAATGACCTAACGAAATAAGACTACTATAATCTAAAAAGTTTGTGCCGCTACAAATATATTTGGATATGCACATTTGTTTATCGTCATAAAGCAGCAATTGTAAGGCAGATGCTATGTATATCATCTTATTTTGTCATTGATGCTACTATGCCTTTTCGCTGAGCACAACTAGCGGTATTTGCTTTCATGCTCTTAAATTTTAGGCTTGCTGCTCCCTATATTTGAACCTTGATTGCTCATAAATAGATTTAAAGTTTAAAAAAAATTAGAAGAACTGGCACAACTACTTCCATTTATAAATAAATTAAGCATACAGTGAGTTTTTTATCTGGTTGTTGACAGATCTTGCCAGTCTTACCTGTTGTTTCTATTTTCTTGGCTATGTTTACTTCTCGCGTATTATATTGACCAGATTTATGCTGAGCTGTTGCAATGTTGCTGTTCTCAAATCATTGGTTATGGTATCTCATAATCTGAAAGTCCTTTTGGTTCAGGTCTCTTTCTAACAAAAAGAATCAGGGAAGAGTTCCTAAGAAAATACACAAAGCCGAGAGAGAGAAACTTAAACGTGACCAGCTGAATGAGCTGTTTCTTGAGCTGGGTCATGTTCTTGGTATGTGTCACCCATTTCAATTGCTATTGTTGGGATGTAGTGTTTCTTATGTAAGTCTGGCCTGGTCTTATAAAAAATTGTGATCTTCGATAAAGTGATATATGCATATTATTTGGAGAGATAAAAAATATGCATTGTAAATATTTAATGGTGATCAAGTTTGTGTAGCTTAAAATAATTGACATATATTCCTTCATCTGTTCTATGTCATTTGTGATGCAATTTGGGATATGGCAATGCAATTTAGGTACTTTAAGATGAAAACTTGATGGTAAATTATCCTAATTATTCACATTTTCCATTTACTTCATAAGCTATCTTATCATGATTATGATATCAATATTAAGTATTTGTCTTGGTTTTGGTGACTTTAGATTATTCTGAGCCTGGTCCAACTATGTAATCCTTCTGAAGATAGAAAATGCATGGTGCATGCTACTTAGTAAAACTACTGTTGTTTCCTTCTTGGGAGTTTCTTTTGAATAAGATAGAAATGCATATTAGAAGAATATCTCAGGACAAATTCAGTATAATATCTAATTTAATGCTGTGTTGTTGGCATTTAGTATTCACTAAAAAGTCAGCATTTTAGCCATGTTATTGTGCCCATTGGAAAAATGCTAAAACTTCTTCTGTGGGAGTTCGCAACTTCTGCTGGCATGTTAATGTAACCACAACTTGAAAGGTGAATTGCTTGGTCTTGTAACAAGATACTTCACCAAAAAAGATGGTTTCTGCAAAGGGAACCTCTTTTGTTGTTTGACAATATTGATGTATTTACTATTGTTCTTGAACTAAGATGCAGCTTTATGCCAACTTTTTAATGAGCATAATATCTCTATTTACAGAACCAGCTCAACAGAATAATGGTAAGGCAACCATATTGGGTGATGCTTCTCGGATACTGCAAGATCTTCTTGCCCAAATAGAATCTCTTAGAAAGGAAAATGCTGCTTTGGTAACTGAATCAAGCTATGTAAGCTTCTCAAACCTGGCTGTTGTATAGCTTATGTCTAACAGTGATGCCCTTTAATGGTTCCTGTGGCTTTTATTTGGAGAAAAACAGTAATCATAAAATATTTAGCACTATATTAGCATTTTTTTTTAAAAAAAATGGAATTTTAACTTTACTGTCTCTAGAAGAGAGAAGGTGGCAAATCAATGAAAGAAAAATTTATACGTGGATCAATGCATACAAGTTTTTCTAATATGTTACCAGTGGGAGTTTCTGCCTCCTTGATAATGTCCTCCAAACCTAAGATAGACTCTTGCTTACATCATGTCAAAATATCTGTTGTTTACAAAATCTTCTATTGGTTATTGTTTCAGATGTTTCTAATTAGCTCCATCAGTAAAGAGAGTTTGGGAGGCAGGTTGTATATTTTTTTTTATTCTGTTTTTATTGATATGCATATATAGACGCTCATGTAGTTTTTAAATCAAGCTTGAGTTTTATCACTAAAGAAAATCAAACTTGAGTTTTATTGTTCAACACCACTTTTCCTATTTCCATAATGGCACTTTGAGCCTATATCAAATTTGTGACTGTGACATTATCAGTAATAACAAAGCACATTGCCACATCATAGCCATACCCATAATAACCAAGCCTTGTCTTGACCGTAGGATTTTGCACTGATTGACTTTATCGATCAATACTTGCCAAAGATTCTGACAAAAAGCTATTGTTACAAAATTTTTTCCCAAATTCTTTTCCTCAACTGCTACAGGGGACTGGAGTCTCCCTTTTCTAGACCCTTAATCACATCTTTGTGCACCTCTCTCTGTTGGAACCTACTTATCTCCTCATTATGCATGCTCACTCCATTTCGATCAATTTTTCCTCAATTTGTGGATCTTATATGTCTCCTCTAAATTTATCTTTCCTTGCTCCATTTCATCTCTGCCTTGTTCATCTTGATTCCTAAATTTTTCTTAATTTTCGTGCATGCATGAAGAAAAACTTAGTGGAGCACAGGACAAACTTATAGTTCTCAAATAATTGTGATTGGATTTGGAATTTAAAAAATTGGTAGATTTATCTGAAAATAAAAGAAAAAAAGGATGAAAGTGAACACACTTATGAGTGAGATTGTGATTGAACTCTTTTAATGTACATTAGAAGTTGAGAGGTTTGGTGAAAACATCTTATTGGAAAGTCAAAACAAATTTCAGCATGTAACGCCCGGCAGAAGAAGGCATCAAAGGATATGGTAAAAGTCAGCTATTAGCTGTTGATGTTATCCAACAAAATGTTTTTTAGCAATCTTTAAACAGTGGCTAATGGGAGTGTCTTACGGGCTGATGAATTCTTGGATAAGGTAAAAGTAGGCATGGTCAGAAGGAAATGGAAAATCAATAGTTGCAAATGGAATAGAAGTTACCAAGACAGGGCTATTGTAAAATCAGTATATCACAGTAGGCAACTTGAGACTGCTGATTGAGACAATGGTTAGCAATGGAAAGGGCAAAGTTGGTGTCACGCTCCAGATCCAGTGGTGGTGGCTCAGGGATGACAACCCGCCACATGCCAGGCATGCAAGGCATCCAGTACAGTATCATTAAAAACAAGAAGGGGCAATAACTATATGTCATACACAATTAAATCCTCCATAATACAAGTTATGTAATGTTGGGCAACAAACCAAAATTCCAAAATAAATCCAATTGGGGTTACATATAACAAAATGTGATCTATTTACATCATGTAGCTTCCAATTACCCCTGTTGTTGCCCTTGATAATTTTGTGGCTCTGAAAAAACATTGTAAGATTTAAATGAGCTCACACTCAATAAGTAAGCCTACTGTAACATAATATAGTCATTTCAGGATTTTAACGAATCAAATACATGTTATGCTTCCAAATTTAAAAACATTTCATCATATTATAGAATTATGCAAATCTCATGATTAAATAAATTGAAAGTAGATATTATGTAATAATATTTCAATTCCAAATCACTGTAAATCTCATTTTATACTAATGTCCTACGTCCACGTAATAAAACATCTCAAAGATGTAACCTCCTGTACGCTCCCAGTGGAGGAAGGGTGCCGGAGTCATTTAGCATATAATGCCATATCCTGTCACAGCATATCCCGGAGTCATGTAACATATCATGTGAACCGTAATGACATATAATAGCACATTCACAAATATCATTTATATGCATTACTGCAAACATATGTCAATATATTTTTCATATTTTACCAAATTTGATAATTTCAAATAATCATATCTATAATCCATTACAAGTATAAATGTCAATTTAATTTACAAAAATTAGCAATAATCAAGTCAAATAATCATTTGCATGAATGTGGTACCACAAATATCATTTTTCAAATAATACTATAAATAAATTTCATTATTTCAATAATGGCATAATTTAATAATGATTTATAAAAATCATTATAACTGGCTTACTTACTTCCTACCGCTAATCCCAAGGTGTAATTCAGCTATTTGGACTCCTGGGTACCTACAACATAATTTTTTAGATTTTTAAATTTCGAATCAGGGTGTCAAAAATGACTCCAATACTCATTCTAATTTAATCTTAGGCCCAACTTTAAACTAATTCTTGCTTAGCTCATTACCCATTGCTAATCACCCAGCCCATTTATTATTTAAATGAGACCCAGCCCAAGACTCCTCAGGCCAGCCATACTTGGCCCAATAGACCAGCCCACAACTAATCCCAGCCCATTAAGAAGGCAGACTTCTTCCCCTCACGTGCTCACACCCCCTCTCTTGCCTCGACGCGAGTGCCATCCCTCCCTTTTTCTTCTTTCTTCTTCTTCTTCTTCCCCTGTTCCTTATTGGCGGCACGGCCGATCGGACCCTACCGGATGTCGCCCCGGCGCCGATGGGGGCTACTGCCCGGAGCTCGGGCCCGGCGAGCCGACGGGCACGCCACCGGACCCGAACCAAGCACCAGGGGAGGGCCATCCGGCGGCCCTCCCCCTCTTTCCCCTTGCCAGCAGCACAGCCGGCCTCCTCCGGCCGGTCAGACCCCACCGGACACCTCCTCGGCGCCGGTGGGGGCTGCCACCTGGAGCTCAGGCCCGGCGAGCCGGCGGGCACGCCATCGGGCCTGAACCAAGCGCGGGAGCCGGTTCGGCTCCCGCGTCAGGGGAGGGCCATCCAGCGGCCCTCTCCCTCTCTTTCCCACTCTCTCTCTCTCCACTCTTCTCGCCGGTGAGGGGCTTACCTGGACGGCGGCGAGGCGGTGGAGACGAGCGGAGGGGTGACAACGGCGACGGGCAGCGAGGGCAAAGGAGACGGAGGGGACTGGCACTGTCCCCCCCCCCCTTTTTCTTCAGCGAGGGGAGGGCTCGGCCCTCCCTTGCGCCCACGTGTGCGCGCATGGGTGCGCGCATTGGCGGGCATGCAATGCGCTGTGTGCCGCGCACCCACGCCGAAAAATATTATTTTAATAATTTTTTACGTTTGGGGGATTACAGTTGGGCTTTGTCAAAATGTTGCCACAATGAAGCTGTCCTAATGGTTGAATTTTGGCTATTACAGAGGTTTTGCATCCTGCTGTTGCGGTATAGAATATCCAATATATGGATGGACGGTTGTAATGGTTTGTATATTTAAGCTATTTTATCAGGACAGCAAAAGTTGGGAGATTGCTAAACCAGCTTATGGAAACACAAATTTTTCTAGTCAAAGGGAAGCAGACATTGTGGTGGATTGCCTAGCAGTTAGGGCAGGGAGACAAAATAAGCTTGGAGAGGCGAGTATCATTAGGAATTGATTGAGTCCATGTATAATGATGTTCGAAAGGGAATGTGTTTTAAGTGGAGTCATTTCCTCAAACCTTTATTTTCTTTTCTTTTCTTTTTTTGTTTGGGGGGGGGGGAGGTGTCCTTTTGGTTTGGAACCATCAAACCCTATATAAGGGGGATTTGATTAAGTAGACAACTAGCGAGCATTCAAAAATTCGATATAATTATTTATTGATTTGTCGAGATCATCCTTCTTCAAGTATTATAAAATAAATCTTAAAGCAAGCAGAAGATGGCTCTGATGGGTGAAAAGAGTGGGACTAGGCACCATAAGGTTTTAAATGGTTAAGGACTCTCAAAGACAGAAGGGGGATTCTTGGTGATTAATTGAAGGATGCCCACTCACGAAATAGAAGATGAGTTCAAGCGATTAGGATAGAGAATGAGCATGGGCCTTCATATTTCCACTTGTCACTTGTGATACCATGGTCAGAAAAGTTCAGTCTCATGCTAGTTGTCGAAGTCCAAGAGCGAGAAGGAAGGTTGAAAGTTTTAAGTTTTCATGAAAACTTTGCATTAAACTTCAAAATATGGGAGGGTGTTACAAGTACTCAAAATGGATTGTTAGCATTTCATAGCCAAATTCCATCATAGCATGAAGAAAAGGGTTAAGATACCTGAGTCTTGAAAAGGAGGAGAAACATAGAGCTTCTGGACTGATTTTTTGTACTTTTCTATTGGGAGAGAGTGTTGCGGTTGGGACTTAAAGAATTGTCAGATCACTGGTCTAGACAGACAACGCCAGTAAATTTTGAAATATCTTTCTGACTTGAGTAAGAAATATACAAATTCTTAAAATGATACTTATGTCTGCATCTTATTTATTGTTGACAATTTTTTTTGGCTTGTTTGGTTAGGATATAGGTCTTTTCCAGGAGATGGTGTTTTAAGAAAAGCTTCTTTTGTGGGCAATATTATTAGTTTGAGTCACTTATTTCAGAAGTTGGATCCTTTGTTTGGTCATTCTTTTGTACCAGTGACAACATTCTGCCAGTTCAAGAACATTTCTCTCCTCATGTATGAATTAAGCTCTACAATTTTATACAATGCTGATTGTACATGATAATGTTGATGAAATAGCCCCCTAGTAAATTATCCACTTTGCAGATTCATTTATGCTTTAAATGTTTTCCTGATAGATTTTATGAACTTTCCTGTCCCTATTCTCTGATCAACTTGATCAATAGACAGAAAACTAATTTCTGCCCATGACTTGGAAATCAATGAATGATCAAACTCTAAAGTTTTTGTGCTACCTCATTCACTGAAGTTAACTAAGTTTTATGGTCATTCCCCCTTTTATTTGTAATTTTGTTTATTTATTAGAAATGCTTGCATTGCAAAGACATGAATAATCCATGGTCTTATTCTTTAGTAATGCCTTCTGCATATCAAATTGTTGATTCTGCTGAACATTAAACAGGTTACCGCTGAGAAAAATGAAATTAGAGAGGAGAACACTGCTCTCAGAATGAGCTGCAAGTGAGAATGCAGTCCGATTCCGTGTGGACCAACAGCACAGAAGTAAGCCGTCCTACTCTGCCAGAGCCTGCAAGCACCGTGCTGCCAATGCTGCAGCAGCCACCTGTCATCAGACCAGCGTACACGGCCCCTATCCAAGAGCTCCAACTCTTTCCAGAGTCCGGTACGACACCAACATTGCCCACACCTTCCTCCAACGTGAGGAGACCGCATGCCAGATATCCAAGTCCATCTGACTCCTGGCCAGGACAGCTCCTGTCTGGTTGTCCAACAACAGCACAGGAAGAGCATCCTAGCAATGCCACCAGCATCAGCACAACTAGCAGCAGGGAAGAAGACTCAGATAAAGCGTGAGACATGCCAAGAAATGTACCAGTAAATTGATATTATTCTTCTGAATTATGGCCAAACGAGGCTACTCAAATGAGGCATCACCACAAGAATGATGATGCCATTAGCAGTCCATGAGCTATCAGGAGAAGAGAAACAATGTTTTAAGCGCCATTCTGCTGCGTATTATTGAATTCAGGCTGCTCTTAATTTGAGTTCATGATTTCATTCTATAAAGTATGCTATAGGTTTTGCCAGTATGCAAAGCCAGCCTGTTGTGATCCCAGCCGCAGCCCACTGACCCTCTATCTGATCTTGTGGTTGGCTTCCGATTTACCATATATGATATTCGATCAACATTTTCTTCTGCCTAGTTCCTGTTAAATTTTAGCGAGCTTCACATGTAATCTCTAGAAGAAAAAAAAAAAAAAAAAAAAAAAAAGGATTTGGACGGAGATATTGCCAGATCTAGTTTTCTAATTTTTGGAGCAATGCATTACAAAACAATTCAGTGTGTGACAGCATGGTAGAGGATGAAAATAGGCAGGAAATTAGGAATTCTTGGACGGTGGTTGCTCTGATGATCATTTTTTTTTTATTTTTTTATTTTTAACTTAGCGATAAGATAGTCTGTATTCAAGTCTTGAGTATTGTTATAAAGATAGCGTCTAATACATTCGCTTGCGTAAGATATAGGATCGGGTTCTTTCAAGCGCCTCAAAATTTCAGCACCGGAGCATGAATCTTTTGTGTTACACGCTTTGTCCGGATGGCTGTCACACGTGCATGGATTGCTATGTTTATATGTTATCCGCATGTATGGTGGTTATTCAGGTATGTATAGTATTTTATAATACAAAGCTTGTGTTAGAATTTTTTATTTAGGCGTGGATTATAGATGAATGGCAAGCAATCGTGTCTAAGTTGAGATGTATGGCGGTTATTCAGGCATGTATAGTATTCTATAGTACATAGCTTGTGTTAGGATTTTTTTGGTTCAGACGTTACGATGAGAGAGTAGATAGTTTGTCTAAGTTGGGATGTATGGCAGTTATTCAGGCATGCATAGTATTCTATGGTACATAGCTTGTGTTAGAATTTTTTTGGTTCAGACATTATGACGAGGAGTAGATGGCTTATCTAAGTTGGGATGTACGCGGTTATTCAGGCATGCATAGTATTTTATAGTCTTGAAAAAATATTTGCTTTTATTTTTGAAAAGTTGTTTAGAAATTGTTAGAAATTTTAATTTAAAAAATTTAAATACAAAAAATTAAAAATCAAAAGAAGATAAGAATCGTGCCTAAATCGAGGCGTATTAGACACTGCCTTAAGACTAGTTTTCGCTCCTTTATGTAAGTTATAGGGGATTTGTCTTAAAGGTACAATGATCCGACTCGATACGAACCTCCTACTACAAGCATGATACGAGTACGATTGCGTAGAGGTGCAACCCAATAATTCTTTTAGATATTAAAAAAAATCAGCAGAATCAGAAAAAGCTTTGGTAACAAAAAAAAAAAAATTTGGATTAAAATGCTCTCAATCTTGAATCTTTGAGTTTATTTATAGATTCAGATAATTCTTAACGGCTGAGCTCATAATGATTTTAAGGGCTTGATAATCATTATTTTTAAATTATAAGTTTAAAAATTAAATTATTTGAATTATTTATGATCGTTCATGAATATTAACGTGCGAACGCTCGTCGAACGTTCGCAAACGCACGCGAGCGTTGGCGGAATGCTCGCTGCGACGCGCAATCGTTCCGCTAGCGTCGCAACGCTTGCGAGGCGTTCCATTTTTTTAAAAAGAATAGTGCATAGCTTGTGTGTTGGAATTTTCTTGGTTCAGGCGTTTATGACGAGAGGGTAAATAGCTTGCCTAAGTTGGGATGTACGATGGTTATTCAGGCATGCACAGTAATTTATGGTACGTAGCTTGTGTTAGGATTTTCTCGGTTTAGGCGTCATGATGAGAGGGTACATATCTTGTCTGAGATGGAATGCCTGGCGGTTATTCAGCATGCATAGTATTTTGTAGTACATAGCGTGCGTTAGTATTTTCTCGGTTCAGGCGTTGTGACGAGAGGGCAAGTATTTGATGGGGTCGATAAGCGTAATAATGTTGGTGGATGTAAAAGCCTGGGCTCCATTGACCGGACAAGGGTGAAATTTAAGCATCAAAATGGGTGTCAAATCGATCGTCGATGTAAAGTGACGCCATACCCGGCAAAACCAACACGAAGCCAGACATCACGAACCAATGACAGCTATCGGATGCCGAGCTCAAAGGGAAGGGCAGTTTAGTAATACCACTACCGCTCCTACGATGGTGCCTGCCCGTCGTGGGTCGAAGGATGATAAATATACACTTTATTTTTCCTCTCTTTTGAAAGTGATGGGTGAATTTCTTTTCCCCTAAACGAGGAAAGTCGAGCATTTCGAAGTGTTTTCGCATAAAAAGGGTGTGCATTTATAGATTCCTTTATTCCTTCCTTTTTTTTTTTTTTATTTATTGGAGATTCCGCTTCTCTCTTTCCGGGACTGGGACTGGGACTGAGGCCTAGCGAAGGCTTCTACTTCCCTGAAGAAAGATCTCTAATAGAAGACAGGAAGAGAAAGGGAGGTAGAGAGAAGCTAATGGGCTCTGGATCTTTCCTCAAGGTCGTGGCTAAGAACTTTGATGTTCTCGCTGGGTACGCATTACCCTGACAAAAGAAAATGATCCATTTGTTTTCTCATGTGCTGGATTTTTATTGTTTAAATCCTGTTTCAGTCGCTTCCACTGCCTTTTTCTCCCATTTTTAACGGAAAAGCTTCAAATAATCTGGGTTTTGTCTTTTTTTTTTTTTTCTTCCCTGCGTTTGTGAAGCATCTTAGATGCTTTTTTCCCCCTAATATCAATGCGATCAGGAAAATAGTTATTTAGATCCTCCTTTTGCCCTTGTTTTTCCTAGAAACAAGTGGTTGTCTCTGATGATGTAGTAGAAGACCACTGGTTAGTTCTTCCTTCTCGATGGAGAAGTCCGAGATTTTTTCTGAAAAAGAAAAATGTCAAGGTTTCACTTTGTTCGTTTCATTGCTGCAAAAAATTGAATTTTTGGTCTTCTGTTGAAATGCCCTGGCCGGATTCTCGTCTTTGGTGTACATGAGACTATGGATCATAAAAATGTCTCAAAATAATGCTTTTTTTTTATACCTCAGGCTTCTTCCACACTTCTTCTACTTTATTTCTTTAGCATTTACCATATTGCTTGAAAGTAATGGACTTTGATTTTCTGATTATTCTTTTTGTTTATTTATCTTCCATGCGTAAATCTGTCTTTCCGCTACTGTATTTTGAACTGATAAATGATGCAAAGCCTTTAATGTTATTATGACTTTTTTGTTTTAGAAAAAAAACAAATCTAGGAAAGATGACCTAGTAAAGTGACTTCTCATGGAAGCAATTGATAATGGCTTGCTATGACCTAGTAAGTTTTAAGATCAACGTGTAGTGTTAAGCTTATGATGGTGATAGAGAGTTTAGGAAGTTACACTAAAATTTTGATCAGATGAAGTTCTATCGTGATGGGTACTTTGCCTGCCTTCAACATAGCCGTGGAAGCCTTTTTCCTTCAAAATAGGTTGATTAATGAGCCCCAACTGAAAGACCAGAAGTTGTATGGAACGATTGAGTAGATTCTTGTGGCCGGATGTCAGCTTGACATTTTCCCTATGTGTATTGGTGCCGGATTCATTGCGAAGGAAAATTATGGAAAAAAGGAGTTTGCAATGGAACATAGATCTCTAGTTGTTGATTTGGATGGCCTACTTTTTCAGCTATACTTTAAGATCATACAGTCAAGGAGCAGTCTTTCAAAATTTCCATAGAGTTGGAAGGAATCCAAACAAGGAAAGATGACAATATCTTATTATTACCACTAAAAAATACGGTCCTTTGTCTTAACTAAATTAAGTGGTCTAAATAGTCATCAAGTGGCCTAAAAATGATTGAAGCTGGTGACAGAGCCTTAGGGTAGTGCTTGGCACTACAAGTCTTAGTAGAAATTTGTACCTTAGACTAGTGTGTATTGCAGGACAATAATGCTAGTTTCAACAAAAAAAAAATAAAAAAATAAAAAAAAAATTGAAACTCTAATGGTTTGCTTGCCAGATGCCACCATCGTCTTCTTTTATGAAAATGTGGACAAAGAATGTATCAAGATGCTGAATAGTTATTGATTATGTAGGTTGGTTCTTCTTGTATTGCCCATAACTAGTCTGTAATATCCTAATGAACTAGCCAAATACCTTTTTTCATGGGAAAATGTTGGCCATAAAGATTGATGGCTGTTTGATTGGGTTAATGATGGCGTGGAGTGCTTTGAGCTAATTTGGGTTTCTAGAATACCTTAGGTTTCATTTAAGTGTCCTACTTGGGCTGTCTAGCTTATTGTTTAATTGTTAAATGGCACTACCTGTAACATGTGAATTTCTGTTCTTTTTTGAAAATCCAGAGAAGAAGAGAAGGAAAGAATAAAAGAGAAAATTGGTAAGAAAAGCAAAATAAATAAATGATACTTTGTATATCTGTGTGTGTATATGCTTTTTCCTTAAAATTAATAGTATTATAATAGTGTTGGGTACATGTGATGCATGTGAGGGGAAGCATGCATGGTTTGATCCCCATTCTGATTAATGCATACTTTTATTAAAAAAGGGGTATGTACAATGCAGTTGCAGGTAGACAGATTGCAACACTTCAGCATGAAGAAAGGCTTAGGGACCATGAGCAATGTTTTAAAGTAGTTTGCTTATAATCAGTCAGCGTTGCTCCTTTCTTTTTTCTTTTTCCCTTTTTTTTTTTTTTTTTGTTGGGGGGGGTTGTATTTCTCAGGTATGCTCTACACTAGGAAAGAGGGTTCAATACTTGAACTAGAGGCGAAACATATTTTCTCCTTAAAACCTGAACTAGTGTCTCGTGTCCTTCAAACAAGGTTATAAATGCATCCTACTTTTTTTTCCCCTTTTTGTTTTTATTTGACAAATATACTAGCATGTATTAATATAGTACCAAGTATTCATTATGACTTGTATGGTCACCGAAACTGATATTTAATTCTTTGGGACGAACACATTGTTGAAGGTGTATCATGGACATTAAATGTTCAAAGCAACATTTTCACAACGGCATGTTTTCTCCTGCTTCTTATTTACCAATAGTGTTGCCTCCTAGCCCATCTTTTATGATGAATGTAATGTTTTTCGAACTCTAATGATGAGGAGATGTGGGTTGGCTGGAAGCTAGCTATGTGGATTTGATGTAGGAATGGTAGAATGATTCTTTGATTTTGATTGACACGTGAGGATTTTTCCATGCTGAACAATCTCATAAAGTAGCAGTCAAAACGGTAATCTCGAGAGGCTTCTTTCCCATGTCAGGAATGTTATGTTCTACTTATAATTTTAAAATCATTATCTGAAAGTAGCTTTTCTGATTTGTAACCTTTCACCCTTTTATCTGTTATTCATTTATTTTTGTTTTCTATTATTTTGACTTCTTTTGTACTTGTTTCACATGCAGGCCTTTGGTTACACTTGTTTATCCTTTGTAAGTTGCATTCCTATTGGAAGATGTTGTAGCATTTTTTTTGTTGTATTGGTTGATGTATTTGGCATGACTATTCAGTTAATCTTGTGGGATTTGGACAGGTATGCTTCAGTGAAGGCAATTGAAACTAAATCCCCTGTTGATGTTCAGCAATGGCTTACCTACTGGGTGTTGTATTCTTTAATTACACTGTTTGAGCTCACTTTTGCAAAAGTCATTGAATGGTATTTGCTCTTCTGATGTTGCCATAATATTCTGCTATACCTGTATAATTTAATTCTCTTTGTTCCTTTTATTCCATTTTGTTGTGCTGACACTTGATTTTGCTTGACGTATTGAAGTGATTCTGCAGTCTGGTGTTTATAAACTTTTTGATATGATGAACAATTCTGCACCCCAAATTAGTCACATATTTGCATGATTGCTCAGTGTTTGATGATGTTTTATATATAATTTACATTTGCAAACTTGCAGAAAGGAGAGGCTTATTTAGCAGAAATGGTAGACAGAACCATGGACTAGGACCTCTTCATTATTTGGACCCTTACGTGTAGGTTAGGGAAGGAGATCGATTAAAAATTCATTTTGAAGAATTGCTGTGATTTGTAATTGGCACGAGTGGTATTTGTGCTTGAGCTTGAGTCTAATTGAAAGTCGCACAAAAGCACACATGTTGATGTGGCCAGTCATGTAACAACTAGCATAATCAAACATTTTTTTTAAAAAAAAAATAAAATTTGCTAACAGATAGTGTGACATTTGCAACTTGCCAAGTTTTTTCTTCCTCTCTTCCTCTTTTTGCTGCAGTTTTTTTAATTGATTGAATGGTAATGTTGATCTTCTTGAATGATAGGTGGAATGATAGAATAGCCTTGTACATGCCTTCTATGGCACTGTAATGTAATTCCTAATAATATTTGGTTTTGTAGATCTTTGATTTTATCTTTGTTTTCCTTTTATTTAGAAGTATGCCCCTTCAGATATATATGCTTCTAAGGATGTTGCATTGGAAAAAATGACTCACTTTGAATGAAAAATGAGGGCGCAACAGTCTCTGCTGGTAAAGTCACTGGGTGTTGGTACCCATGATCTGGGCCCAAAACCCATCTTAACCTGGTTTGAGCTAGGTTTACTGCCATCCTAGTTCTTAGAAGGATAAATAAGTAAATAATAATAATTTTTGGTTCTAATTAGTTGCATCTCTTTTTATGTTTTGATCATGCAACAATTTACCCAGTTGATGTTGTTCTGCATGTTTCTTTTTTACAGGCTTCCTTTTTGGCCTTATGCAAAGCTGATCTTTAACTGCTGGTTGGTCTTACCTTGCTTCAGTGGTGCTGCATATGTTTATCAGCATTACGTGAGACCATTGTTTGTGAACCAGCAGACAGTCAACATCTGGTATGTCCCTCGAAAAAAGGACATATTCAGGAGGCCTGATGATGTTTTATTAGCTGCTGAGAAATTTATTGAAGAAAATGGACCAGAAGCATTTCAGAAGCTCATAAACAAGGTATGCTGGTATACACCTCCTCCCTTTTTTCAGTGCTGAAACCAGAGGCCCTAACCTCAGGACTGCAACTGGACTGAATTTACTTTGTTTTGATCCAAAACTAACTTGACATGATCTGGTCTGGTCAGAGCAAGAATCATTTGGATGTAGCTAGGTTCTGGAGGATTCGATCTTGTCAAAATATGGATTGGCTATGAATCACATGCGACCTGATCCAAATCCACCTGGCTTTGGAAACTGATAGTTTCATATCATTTTCCTACTCATTGGGACCTTCTTCAAACAGTTAGGAAAAGGCTTTGTGTAATTCATCATCTCACATAGCCCCATGTGGTTGTTAGTTCATGACTATTAATTTTTTTGCACAAAATGTTTACGTTGTAATTAGGAGGGCAGGTCTTAGCACAATAGTAAGGTTGCTCTATTGTGACCAGTTGTCAACTGGTTCGAAATATAAAAAGTCTTTTTGCTCACAAGCAAGGTTAACCATTTTAGTACAGGACTAATACTAATACCACACTAGTATAGAGTTAGTATGCTCGGTATGTGGGTTGGTCTAGTGTACTGAGACTCAATACGCATTGGTACCATATCTCGGTTCAGTACTAGCATAGTATGGTATGCCCAGTATAGAATGGTATGCGTCGATACGATATACCATGCTCACAAGGGTGCTACATCTAAACCTCTTTGGATCCCACAATGGTGGGAACCTCATGCTCTAGGACACTCTTTTATATGTTTATTATATAATTAACTAACTAGTATATATTATAAAATGTGTTTGACACATCAGTGATCCAGTTTGCCTGAAAAAATACCCAATTAATCTGATTGAATCTTAAAGCAACCTGATCTCGCATTAATAGAAGTGATGAGGTTCGGTTTCATTTTTTTATTTCAAAGTCTGATTCAAGTGTGGATTAGGTTTGTACCATGCCAACCCAATTTCGTAGGTACAGAAATACCTTCTTTGTTCCTTCTGTAAAACATTGAATTATCTGGCGATCTACCAATTTTATTTGTTGTTTTTAACTAAAAATTAATCTACTCTAACATCATTTTAGTCTTTTAGCTTAGGCTCTTGATTAAATCACTAATCTTATTCCCAATGAACTTTCTTTTAGCTCAGGCCTCTTGATTAAATCACTAATCTTATTCCCAATGAACTTTCTTTCGCTATCATCTGTCACTTCTGTATATTCAAAATGATCAGCAGAATGTCTTTGAACCTCATCAGGTCACTAATATATTTGCTTGCAGACTGAAAAAGAACCAAAGCCCAAGAAGGGCAACAAACATGTGACATTTGATGACAGGGTGGTTGGGAAGGAATCCAACTCTTGTGGGAGCACTATGCATGCGGCAATTAATGAAGTGGAGCCTGAAAGGGAATCAGTGACCTGGGAAAACAGCAGTTTTACGATCTTTGATGATGATAATAGATATTGGGCATATAACTCTCATTCTGCTCACTTGATAAGCTGATATAAATCAGTGTCTCCATGTGGCCGTCAGTTATCTTGAAGGTTTTGTTCTTGCTTGGTGCTGTTTGATGAAGATATTTGAGCACTAAACTGGGAATGTGCTTTAACCTTTCATACTTTGTGGGAGAAACAGCTGCATTCTGAGTGCTTCAAATTTCATCAAGTTTGTCTAGGATTTCCATGCTCTTTTAAGATAGGAAGGGTTCCACCCTTCTTGATGTATGCCAATCAATGATAAATGTTGCCTTCTCATACATATTATAACTATATAGTTTCTGTCATCTTTAGGTTTATTTCTTTGAAGCGTTTGGATGTATGCAAGTTAACTGCATTGCCGCATGAGCTATAAAAATCCTATATTTTATTTCAATCTATTGCTTCTTGATGATATATTTGAAGGAAAAATATATGACGATGACATTGTTATGATGGGAGTGATGTTTCTGTTCATTGTGCAGAGAGATGCTTTCAATTGTTTCGTCTGCTTTGTTCTGTGCTCGTGACAGTCATTTCATTTGTTCGTTTTCATCTCATCTGCTTTTGTTTTCTTGGGTAATGCTGAGGGCACCCTGACAAGAGATTCAACCTCTTCTTTTAATTCAAGTATCTGTAAGCAATAATATTGAATTTATGTGATCCTTACTCTGCATCAGATACCTTGCTGACATGCTGAACGTATGAGACAAGACTTTGTATGCTGAAAGCAATGCTTGGAGTGCTCTCATGTGCCCTGCATGGTTGCCTTGCTATCATTTCTTTTTCTGTGCTCACCTAACTTTCTTTCTTAGTGACCCTTATAAAATCAACCACTGGCAAATTGCAATTTATGCAGAAGATAGCCGAAAATATATTTAGCATGGGTCTTACAGGCCAAATGTAAGGGAGTGATGACCTGGTTGAAGGGCTAGCCAAATCGGTCTGAAATCGACCTTTTGGTAGGGGTAGGGGGCGAATCATCCGTACCACCCCAGTATTGGTATGTTGAATCTTATCAAACTGCTCCATACCAAATCATCTAGTCCAGTCAGTACAAACGACTGTGAGTGAGGGCCTCTCAGTTCATCATTGATTTGGTATGGTACATATAGTATTAAACTGAATAGGCCTAGTATCAGTATTCAGCACCGAACCTTGGTTGGTATCGGACTTGATTAGAATAACTAGACACTTTTGCTGATTTTGTAAATGATTGCTGACAAGCATGTGGATTGGGATGAGAATTAGAGCATGGTCCAAAGGGGCAGTGGCCGAGCTGTCCTTGTTTGGACAAGGTGCATATTTGAAAGATGATATGTTACCCTCATTTGCCAGTATCAGGGACCTACAGGCTATTCCATGGAACATTAGGTACAGGCAACTTCTAATCCAGCTCAGTTGACGTGTGACCCAGTTCCCACCATGCCTCATCACCAGCGTCTGAAGATTTATGCATCAACACCGAAAGCTGAACATTGTTCAGAGGAGACAACCAAAGTCACCTCAGTCCAGATTGCAAGACTCCAGTTTTTCAAGCCTTCAAGGTGAAATCGTATCGCCTGGTATCTCAGAACTAGTATGCTTATATCAGCTGAGATAACTTTTGAGATTTTATTTGCATCACAATGGTGGATACCTGGTAACTATACAAATCTCAAAGATTTGTGTGGATACCGTGTGCGATATCAAAGATTTGAAGTTCCCTAATCTAGAAGAAGATTCACTGGATCAGGAGGCTGTCTAGAACTTTTTTGAAATGAATTGCACCAAAGTGAACCAAGAAATTTCAGTCCACCCTTCCCACTTCTAGTTGGAAAATGACTAACCATCTCCCATATATTGCCCTTTGCAACCATCAAACTTTATGCTGCCATTGGATGAGGATCCAATGGGGAATGAGATGGGTGGCATGAAAGTTGTGATCCATTTGCTAGTATATTATCATTGCTCCTTCTTGGATTTCCTTTGGAACTCTTTCATAAAGAATATAAGAAATAAGGATTTTTTAAGAATTTGGATGAAGGTTTGGGGAAGAAGTCATAAGATTTCATCATGAATGACTTGTCAAACTTTCCACAATGTCAAAGTGCTTAATGAGCTTTCTAGAAAAGCTTATATTGACGTGGGTCTTTGACCATCAGCCAGGTTTTTTTATTGATGAATAACATTGTTATGATTATTTTTTAGTTTCAAAAAGTATTATAATGGAAAACATCACTATGATTATTTGTTTCACTATACAGGCAAAACAGAGCTGCTAATTTATCAGCGATCTTACTAGAATTTTATCATATATATATATATATATATATATATTGGGTTGGAGATGCTTACATAGATCTTACTGTAGGTTATTACTTTGTTGGTTCATCCAAATGGTCGTGCAGAAAACAGTGGACACACGAAAAATTGCCATGTTCATAAAATTCATATCATAAAAGTCCTCACAATCTTCTTGGCATCAAATATGATAGCCATTAATTTATCATAGAGACAGAGAAGAAAAGTTACATGTATGATAGCCATTAATTAGAAATCAAAAATTCCACTCATTTGCTTTAGCTGACTTCTTCTTCTAAGAGACCATTGGTGACTTCCTTTTGACTTTCCTGCTTCCACTGATATCTGAACTTTTTTAAAAAAGAATGGCTAGTCTTTATTGAGCTTAAGAGGAAGTCAAGGAGAGAGTAATGAAGTACATTTAATGCTTGTTTGGATGCCCGGTTGTCTGTGGGATGAACACCAAGCACAGGAAAAGATCTGGGGAGGAGCAGCATCTTATGAGAATTTCATTCAACCAGGGAAGCATCTGCCTCACATATTTCAAAGATATTAGGATATTGAGTTGCATGTGATTTTTGTTATCTCAATTGTTTTCAGATTCTATGAACCCAAGTTTTCAATGTCCACCCTGCTGCCATATTCCCTTAACAATACTAGTGAAGCCGAGTATTGGAGTGTTATACCATATATCATAGAGGATAGGATGGTGAGTAATGCTCTCCCTATATATCATGCATGGCAGAAATAAGCCGGGAAATGACAGTTACTGAGTCGTCCACCATGCAAATTCTTGAAGCTTAAAACTGAGTAAGCGACCACATTCGCCTTTCCATGCCTTGTAATTCTGCAGTAGAAGCTAAATGGTTGGTGATCCAAAAGATGCGTTCCTTTCTGTCTCATGGTTAATTTCTCCTGAAACCTATCATACCATGGGGAGACTCTACCAAAGGCTGAAAACGGATGGAATTGGGTTCAGATATCTAACATGCCCACACATATTCATTTATAATTGATGAATATGAATGCGAGAATGCATAGAAGTCGGATGAAAAAATCACAGATACATATTAAGATAGAAATATAAATACAAGTTACTGTGACTGTAACATCAAATATATCACTGAATGAAAAATAAATTAAAATACTAGCTTATTAATATGATCATTTTTTTCTTTTAAAAGTTTGAGTGCAAGATAAGATTAAACAAGATTAAAAATGAAAACAAATATTTGAATATGGATCAAATATTTGCTTATTTATATTTGTATTCATTTTTTTTCAATGGATATAGGTATGAATATTAGCCATATGTTCAAATTTGTATCATATTTAAATAGATTCAGATATCAAAAAAAATTAAAATGAATATTATCTGATCCACTTTGCTTTTCAATATTTGTGCATCCAAATATATCCTTAATAAAAAAATAAAAATTAAGCACAAAGAAAATTTGCATCATAAATCAAAGTCAAAATTGAATTTTTTCTGATCATATCTATATGTAGTGCATGCTAGATTTAACATACATGATTGTTATCTTGTACTTTGATAGTGCATAAAAAATATTCATGAGAAAAGGGAGCCTGATCATATATATATATATATATATATATTGTTACTTTGATACATAAGGTAACTGTCTCTAAATCATAATATTTTTATATTAAATATTTTAAATATAGTAGATCATATCTAATAACATAGTTTATTGGTATGAAATTTTTAAGTTTAAACTAGATCTGATTGTTTTTAAGTGGACATTTACTTGAATGTAACTAAAATAAGTATTCTTTCTTTCTTTATATGTAAAGAAAGAAAGAGATAAATAGATTAAAAAAATATATCATGTTCATTGTATGTCTCATTAAGTCTTTTTTAAAAAAAATGAAATCACAATTTATATTGCACATGGTGGATTTTTGTATGATATGTAATCTATATGCATGGTATTAACATGGTCGGTTTTAATATTTTATATATTTTGTTTATTATCATTATCATTATATATTGTTATTGATGAGCATGTTACAGTGCCATTTGAAAAATGTAGTCCCACACCTTTGCATCATAACTTATAAATATTTTTAATTACAATCATCATATGTGCTGTTCCTTTTCTTGTGTTTAGGAATTTGTACATAATATTATCCATTTTATTTGTATGCTATGTTAGAATTTCTGACATTTGCTAAGAAAAAAAAAAAAAAAAAATGTCTTTTTTTGTCAGTGGGCCGACCTGGACTCTATGGTAGATTGGCCCGGTCCGACGAGCCCATCAACATTAGGGTTTCGATCCCTTATAAAAGCCTCTCCTCGATGCGCTGCCTCCATCTTCGGAGGCGAAGGCGGGAGACAGCGAGGGAGAGGAAGAACCAGCCATGGTTCACGTCAGCTTCTATCGGAACTGTAAGCCTTCTTCTCTCCTCCCTCTCTGTTCCTCTCGTTTTAGCTCCAGTCTCTATTTGTCGATTCCCCCTTCGTATAATCTTTGAAAGATAGGTTCGAACTCTTAGATTAATTTCCTCCCTCCCTATTGATCCCTTTTTACCATTACTTGATTTGATCCGAAGTCATCAGGGTTTCTAAGAAAAATTGTAGTTTCTGGAGCTTGGAATCAAGTTTACCATAAAAAGGTCTCTTTTTTTGGGTTCATGATATGGTTTTCCTCCCCATGATTCAACTATTATTCTAGTATGATCGGTTGAGACTCTAGTTAGGGTTTTGATTTGGATGTGGATCTGGGGACTCTAACGAATGAGAGGTGTTCGCAGATGGAAAGACCTTCAAGAAGCCCCGCCGCCCCTATGAGAAGGAGCGGCTCGACGCCGAGCTGAAGCTCGTGGGTGAGTATGGGCTCCGGTGCAAGAGGGAGCTGTGGAGGGTCCAGTACGCTCTGAGCCGGATCCGGAATGCGGCTAGGGAGCTTCTGACACTGGATGAGAAGAACCCTCGCCGGATCTTTGAGGGAGAGGCCCTTCTTCGCCGGATGAACCGGTATGGGCTCCTCGATGAGACGCAGAACAAGCTTGATTATGTTCTGGCTCTCACTGTGGAGAACTTCCTCGAGCGCCGGCTCCAGACGCTCGTGTTCAAGTCTGGGATGGCGAAGTCCATTCATCATGCCAGGGTACTTATCAGGCAGCGCCACATCAGGTTTGCTCTTTGACTTCTAGTTATTATCATTGTTATTTTGTTTAATGTGTGGGAAGTCTAATTATTTGAAAATTATAAATTTGTTAGATTCCATATACGCTTAGCATTTTTATTTTGTTATTAGTTACTTGTGATCCCGTATGTTGTTTGTCAGTTAATGTAGCAAGAAGTGTCATCTGATGAAACAGTAATTGCTTACAGCCTGATCTAGATTATTGACTTGTACTTGGTGGATTATCTAATGTCTTGGTATGGCGTGGTTGCTTTCCGTGGAACATTTTATTACTTTCTGTTAATATTAATTTGCTAGTTAATTTGGGGCCTTCTTCTTTCATTGATTTGATTGTAGAGTTGGGGCTTCTATGAAGCTCATTATCTCATTAACTCTTGCATATCCATGATGCTTGAGATGACATTTTATTGCACAGGCTGCATATGTTAAAGCCGAAAACAAGGAAGAAATTGTCAGTCCCCCACTTATTATCTCCGGTTTGAAGTTGATTCTTTTTTGTTCTCATTTCCTGTGACATGCCTTACATCAATTTTTTTCATATTATCAATCCCGAGAAGTGAAAGTCTTTATGTTGGTTTCAAAATCTTATTTTTGGTTTTGATTTTTTAAGCTGGCCAAAATAAATATTGGTTTTGGGAATTTCAGTGATTTCACTTCAAGTTTGAAGTTTTGGCCAAAAATTAATAAACATATAAAAAATTATAATTAAATTAAATAGTAAGTACGGACATCAAGAAGATGTTTTATATCATCACTTTGTAGTGTGCTCAATCATGTGGAACCTTTGGGTGTATTTTGTGTGGTTTCGTGGTTAGATGAAGCACACAAAATTGTAAAAGATCATGTGACAACTCAATATACTTTTTTTTTTTGGTAAAATTAGAAATTAAATATAAAGCTGGGGAGATTAGATCAGACACCATTTTTCAGATCATATTGTTTCAGTAAATGTTTCTTGATTGAACCATATTTTACATTTATGTCAAAATAACTAAAAATAGATGACAGATGCTAGTTGCATTGTTAAGATAGATCAATGCAAGTTTCTGCTCATCAAAGGCCTACCTTTTCAGATCTACTTAGTTACATTTAAGCCACATTGTTTAGCATGGGGTATGATGACCATAGCACATTTCTGGATCTCTTGGTGAGTTGGACGAAGCTAGTCAACCTTCCCATTCTTGCACTATTGGACCCTTTAGTCATATAGTACATTAGTCCCCCATCATTCTATTGTTTTTGTATGACTAATGTGTAAGGCAGCATCGGACCCTTAGTCATATGGCTTATAGCCTGTTAGAATTTTGGATTCTGTTAGACATCCTTTTTATGAAAATTATTTTCATGAATCTCTTCTTTTAAAAATAACAAATTATTTACTATAATAATTTGTAAAACAATTATTTTTAAAAATTGTCAAGTTGCTGTCTCACTAGGTCTAATAGTATGGCTACATCTTTGTTCTAACATGGATATCATGCCATAGTTTTCTTATTGGACAGTCTGATCCTTACTTGTTCCTAGAACTAGTAAACTACTGTGATTCTTATTGAGGATAAAATTCAAGGTGTCATTGTGAATTCGAATTTGGCTGCAAATTTAGAGAACTCTGTAGTATAGCAAGGTGTTTTGCCTTTTATGTCAGCGAATCACTTGCAATCTCATACACCTGGTTCACACCTCTACCACTTCTAGTGCTTTATAGCGTAGATTGCTAGTGTTGACAACTGAGTATGATGGCTCACTTGGTGATAGTACAGGATCTAAATTTAGTGAAGGAAGAACTCCATGCTATCATTGTCTGCCACAACAACCTTATAGGTTCAATGCCTGACTTCACCTAGCTGTGAACAAGTTTTGAGTATATAGGTATGTTCAATGCTCTTGTGAATCCCATTCATCTAGTAGAGCCTCGGAATATTTGGGGACTCTTTTAGCTCTACGACTAATGTGTAACACATACCTTAAATGAGTGTAGATAGGAGTGGCTATAATTTTCTTAGCTATTTGGATGTTAAATATGTAAATGGCTTTTAGAACATACCTCACTTTCAACTGAATGTGTCTCCATTTATGTAGTTGAATTTTTGATATTTTCATGATGATGATTATTTTTCTGAGCAGTTTGATAAACGCACTGAACGTACAATACACTTGTTCCGAAATATCTGTTATCTTTAGACTTAAAAGGTTCTCAAAAGTCAAGTCTCTTTGTTGGTGTATTCTATCACTGGGCGGAATGAGGAAGTTGTTTAATGATTTTGTGAGGTCAAAGTCCAATGAGTATACATACAAGTCCTTTTCATTCTGAATACCCAGCTATATATATGTCTGTGCATGAGTTTTCCTGCACGTGTCAATTATTGTTCTTCCCCTCAGAATCATATAAGCCCATGATCAATAATCTCTTTCCCACCAACTTGTGGTAAGTCAAATTTGTAAATACTGTCAGGGGTGTTAAGGCATGATTTTATATGAGCATCCTTTTAAAGGAATCTTTATAATTGGCTAATTATTTTAACCAAATGTTTATTAACGTTTTTAGCTAGTATACAGGTTGGTGTCTGCCCAAATACACCTCATGTTTGACAGCGCTTGATTCTGGAGTTAATTCATTTGCAATAGGTCTCATCAATATGCATCTGTTTAAACAATGCAAGGTGTTTGCCTATTAGTTTCTGCATGCCGTGAGTTTTTAAGATCTTTTTCTCAGAGCCAAACATGGTCTTTTCTTTCCTGAATCTGTTGCTGCTTGAATTTTGAGTGGAAGCAACAAACATGTGACTCTTAACCATTGATATGGTGTATGTGGTTTCCTTGTAAAAATTTTGGGAATTAATATCTCTGTTTATGGGTAGGGGGTTCATGCCATGTTCTAGTATGACTTTGCCTTGTAGGGGTTGGGCTTCAATACTAACACGCTTGGTGTGAGGAAATACAATCTAGCCATTATAGTGGGAGTGTTTTGTGGATCTGGGGTTTCTGGTGGGTGCTTGTATGATCCTGGAATTTAAACTATTATCATTTACATCACTTTGCTGTAATTCTTTTACACAGTGTTTCCTTGTACTTGTCAGCAACTTGACTTTCATTGCTCATTTGTATTAGCTATTATTTTGTTGAATATCAAAATATGTGCATATCTGACTATCTATTTTCCGATATCTGCTTTCAGAGTTGGTAGGCAAGTTGTCAACATTCCATCATTCTTGGTGAGGGTGGATTCAGCAAAGCACATCGACTTCTCTCTCACAAGTCCACTTGGTGGAGGACGCCCTGGAAGGGTGAAGAGGAAGAACCAGAAGGCTGCAGCAAAGAAGGCAGCTGGAGGCGATGGTGATGAGGATGATGAGGAATGAGTGCTTTTAATCTCAGTTGTGTTACAGTTCTGGTAGTTCGCTTTGCTTTGTTAAAGTTTGCCATGTTTTAAGCAAAGATCTTTCTGTAACTTGTAGAAGGATAAATGTTGATTGTTTTTGCTTGAAATGACCATCCGCTGATGGATTTTGAGAGTAATTTTTGGTCATCTTTGGCCACTTTGAGTTGATATACATGGATCATCTTTGTCGGTGGGTGGATTAAATTGTGGTAGAAGATTCTGGGGTGGAAAGCCTAAACAGATGATTTTGTCCTTGATGACTGTCTGATGTATACTTATTCTCATGGTGATTTATTTGTTTCAACAGGATTTAATCTTATGTTAAACATTTTTGTCTTGTCATTTTCACTCATTTATCCTCATCACTATGTACTGATGTAATTATTGGCTTTTTAGTGTGTCTTAATTGAGTCAGGTTTTTTAAGAATTCCTCACCCATTTTCTTTTCCTGACGAGTATATTTATTCATCCTTTTGGGTTTGCTCGATGGATTTTCCATATTGCTGCACAGGCATACCAGCTTTTGTTGATGGTTTTGCTTCATATGTGCTTTGCTCTTGAATGAGCAAATTAAACCATCCATATTTGTGAGATGGAATCTACTTAACATTCTTAGTTTCAGTCCCCCATGGAAGTTTTCCCGGGAGTCCAAAGCATTTGATTTCACTAGCATTGGGTGTTTCAGTTGGCTCTCTCTGTCCGTCTTTTGTCGAAATTAATTTTGGTTGCTTGTACAGTGACTTTGGGATGGCCATGCTTGACTCTCTGGGCTATGGAACTTGAGGTTGTAGCTCCAGTCTCTGCAGACACTGGGAGTTTCTTTGACACAGCTTCCGAGCATTTTGTGGCCTGTAATACTTCCTTTTCGCCATTACGTTTGGTCAGGTTGCTACTTGAGGAGCGGTCTGGCGCTTTTGGTCAGGTTGCTACTTGAGGAGCGGTCTGGCGCTTTTGGTCAGGTTGCTACTTGAGTTCAGTGATGAGGAGCGGTGGGGTGTTGATGATTTAGTTGGCAAAAGAAACCGTGACTTGAGTTCAGTGATGAGGAGCGGTGGGGTGTTTGATGATTTAGTTGGCAAAAGAAACCATGACTTCACGAGATTTTTTTTCAGCCATCACCGAGGTGTTTATAATATGGCCAGACCAAGGATCTCACTGGACCTTGCAGCCACAATACTAAGCTTTTCTTGATCTGAGAGTCAGAAGGGAATAATGTAATCGTTGATCAATGGTCTCATCAGGCTACTAAGGTGCCATAAAAGCTCAAGCAGTCCTGTTGGATTGGACGGTATGAAAAACATGGAACATGAGGAAAGTGCCATGGAAGCTTTAAGGTCAAGTGCTGAGTGATCTAGGTTTTTGTTCTTATCTGACACGTCCTTTAAATGTTCTGAATTTGAAGGCGTTGGGACCGGACCATTATACAATGCTTTGGAAGATAGATCTGATTGCTTATGGGTTAGTCATACACTTTGCTCTTGGTTAGATTGGTTATGTGCTAATCATATACACTTTGCTCTTGGTTCTATGATCGTTATGCTCATTATAAGGCTAGCCATAGTCTTTTAAATACAAGGAGTATGTCCGTAACACGGAATGCTTCAATTCTTTATTTGATTTTTTTTTTTTTTTCAAAAATCTAACGAAGAAAGACGCGGCTATTGAAGATGGTCTGATGTCCATGTCAAGAAGATATTTATGTCGAGGAGAAGGAAGTTGGCTATAATTACCCTCGTCATATGGCAAAGGTAGTATCTGCTAATAAATTGCAGTTCCATCTTCTAATAAATTGCAGTTCCATCAATCATAGGAGTACCTTGCTTATTGGTTTACCTTTTTTTTTTTTTTTTTTTAATTTTGATTTATAATTCACCAGAGGATATTTTTCTACGTGTTGTGTATAGTATTAAAATGGAGGCAAGCCCCCCATTGCTTTGCTTTGGTTAAAACATCTTCCGGAATAATAATAATGAGAATGAATTCTTGAGCGGATCTGGCCGTCACGTTGGGTGGATCCTAGCGGGTGCAGGTCTCGGGACTTCCGGGATCATCACACCACAAGCCCCATCACACGTGTCCGCCAGTCG
Source organism: Metroxylon sagu (assembly GCA_017589505.3). NCBI lineage: Eukaryota > Viridiplantae > Streptophyta > Magnoliopsida > Arecales > Arecaceae > Metroxylon > Metroxylon sagu. Next base: position 205,098 of record JACVBY030000468.1, on the reverse strand, counting down.
ATATCCACGTGGCTCCCACGTGCCTCCCTGTGCTTTTAATAGTCCCTTCCCTCGCCCTCCTCTTCCCATCTCTTGCCGGCCGACGCCTCCGCTCTGTCGATCCAACCGGAAGCCATCTCGTCTCTTCTCCGGGCAGCACGGAGTGGACCGGCGGCCGAGGGCCCTCTCAGTAGCTCATCGGACGGCCGGGTTGAGCTTTCCCCTCTCTCTCTCTCTCCCCCTCGTATCCTTTGCCGATTGGTTGTTTAATTCTTCCGATATATCTCAGTTTGTTATTCGAATCTCCGGCCAACTGCACTGTTCGTGTTGTTTGTTGAGCTTGATACATGAGTTGAATGCATGAAACCTAAACTAATTTTGGGCAGATCTGGGTCAAACCTGGGTCAAGTCGGGCTTAAAATCCGGTCAACAATCTATTCATAAATTTATGTGGATCAAAGGATTAGGGCCCGATCCTTTCGAGATCTTCCACTGGATCAGCTTCGTGTCAGTATTCTTGTTCATATTTCATATCACACATAATGGCGCTCTTAATTTTTTTTTCCCGACATATATAATATATGTGTTTTGTGGAAGCTAAGGTTTTCCGCAAAATAGTGGCAGCCAAACAGCACCCACATGCATACATTACCAGAATGTCGTGTCGAACATATATGTCTTCTACTGCTGGGTGCCGGCCACATGCAATACATATGGTTTGGTTAAGAATACGTTGGATGGATGTGGTCCATCTCATCACATGATCATTTAACATACATGCGCCCCCTTCTTTGTGTTAAATCTCGTGCTACTGTTGCTTCTTCTTTGATTATTTGTTACAAAGTGCACATGAGCAGGTGGTACTTTTTATGTGTGTGTTTCCTCCCTTCTTTTGACGCATGTATTAATGTTCATGCTGCGAATTAATTTTATTAAAATTCATATTTAAAATATCATTAGCAACATAATATGTACACTCATACAAAAGGATATTTAAGGATTACTAGGACTAGATCTTCAGCCTTTTGATCCAACGATGAATGTTGATTTTTTCCCTCTTTATTTTTATGTCCTGGTCTAAACTAATAATAAAGCAAAAAAAAAAAAAAATTGATGATAGAAAGTTTTGTACAATTAAGAGAATATTTGATGGGAAACCATCTTTCTTTTTTTTTTTTTTTTTTTCTCCCAAAAAATAAATTTTTTTGGGTTAATTTGCATACGAATCTATCTTTGGCCTGTTGTTAATATTGGTGCTAACTCTTAAATTTTGAAAAAAGAGAGAAAGGGAAAAAAAGGGGACAATTCTCAAGTTGGAAATGGATCTAGGACTTCACTAGTGACCATTGCAACCCAAAGATTGACACAAGATTTGGAGGATGCTTCAGCTCATGAGATTGGCACCTCTGTGTATTGCACCGTTGCTCATGTAAAACAGAGATTTAAACTGGTTTTTTTGCCTTCCTTTTTTTTTTTTTTTTTTTACTGATCTGAGGGTAATTTACTAGCTAAGATCCCTCATAGGGCCTTAAAACAAGAAGAAAAGGCCGAGGTACGTCACAGAGGCCAGACACACCGTCAACATCGTCAAGAGGTCCACCCATCGGGCGGTCAGGACCACCTTATCACAGCGGGCCCGGAACGGCCTACAGAGAGCCGGATACGCTTTAATACTCGTGTTCCCCGGGATACCGACGTACCGGCCCGCTTGACGTCGTCAACACCTCCCTGCCGTTGGATCAAACCGGGCCCCACCGCCTCGACCCGTCCGCTCCCCTCCCCCGACACGGTGCGTAAATTGCTCCTTTGTCTCTGCTCTGAGCCGGAGCCAACCCCTTGCGGCCGACTCCCGTGGCCTATGCGGCCTTTTTGGCGAGAAGTCAGGCATCATCCTTCACGAAAGAGGCATCCTACTGTTCTCTTTCACCTCTATTTTGATGAACCTTTTATTTTGCTAACTGGCATTAATTCCATTCTGAGCTCTCTCCGCTCTATGAAGTAGTTTTCAAACTTCGATGGATCACGCTTCTTTTATTTATCCTCGGGAGATCGGTTGGATCCTACTTCGAGCCATAAAGTCTGACCCCCATGTGTTGGGATGAAAGATTTCTCTGCGAAGCGAGTGCCTCAGTACGTTCCTTGAATATTTTATATGGATGATTTTTCTCATCTCAAGCTTTTCGAGGCTACTCCCTGTCTTTACCTCCATTAAAGCTTGCCATGGGATCCTATGTTTGTAGATCTCGATCATTTATTTTTCTTTCACAAACCCATACTAGCTGATTAGTTTAATGATGTACGACTTTCTTCTTAATTGGTGCAACTTCTAAGCCTTCCACAGTACTCGGTTCGAACTATCTAGCTCACCTAAACAACTTTCTCATGTTCATTTCCTAGCCAGCATACATATATGTTTTCCATAACATATCCAAAAGAGAAGGTATATTGTGGTAGAGCTGAGTTTTGGAGGAAGCATGCAAGGAAACTAGAAATAAAATATTAATTGCGACACCTATGAAGCCTAATTACATGATATTTTCTCCATAGTTGTCGGTTGGTTGTCATGGAAGAAACAACTCAAGCCAGACTACAGAAATGTACAGTGAAGTGGAGGGGTAGGAAGAACGCTACGAGGGCATCAAGCAAGCAAGCTGTCTCCTACTAGCTAATACATCAGTTTATACTACGCTGGTACACCATATATGACCCCTTCCCCTAACGAGGGAAGAGGGAAAACGGCAGCAGTCTGAACTCTTCCTAAGACCTGAGGAGGAGGCTCCTGAGGAAAACGGCAGCAGACTGAACTCTTCCCTAACCTAAGACCTGAGGAGGCTCCTTATGATCTCAGCCTGCGGGCTGTTGGAGTCCATCGTCGCCATGAGGTCGGAGAGCCGGTCGCTGAGGCCGTCCACCTCCCGGTGCAAGCTCTTGATGTAGCTGCACGTCTCCTTCAGCAGCTTGGACGCCGATGCCTGCATTCACATACGAGAAATTAACACACCAAGGCAGTACTGTCAGTGCCTGAAGGTAACAAGACTTTTGCTCCACAGAGAGGTCGGTCTGGGCGGTGTTGTTTCCTTACCCTGCCCAAGTTCTGGCGGCGGGACTCGGGGAGAAGAGACTGGAGCTTGGAGACGAGCTCATTGATCTCCTCATCAGTGATCCTGTTCCTCCGGCTCGACATCTCGATCTATAGCTTTCTCTCTCTCTCTCTCTCTCTCTCTCTCGGCTGCTGCTGGGGACCAAGTAAAGAGTGAGAAGAGATGGCAGGAAAAGGTGAGAAACACTGAAAGGGAGTGAATTTAAAATAATGGAGAGAGGTTAGGATGGGGGTGGTGTGTGTGGGGGGTTGGGGGGGGGGGGGTGTGGTGGAGGGAAAGGGAGGGAAGTCCTGGGGATGACCTCTGTAAGGCAAGTCAGCCAGAACGTATATTAAGAGAGTCCAGAGACCCCACTTGTCCCCTGATGGTCCTCATGGTGGGCCCTCCCTGTTAGCAGGCCCATGGGTTGCCAGGGGCAGGTGAGCCCATGTAAACTAACATATTAGGTAAAACAGAGGGGAGTTTGACCTTAACTCGGTTACTCAAACGTTTTACCATGTACCCAAAGATGCCTTCTCTCTTCTATTTTAGTACGTGGCACCCTCCCTCGTCCTTAGCATGGTCTTGTCCTTGTAGCCACTGTATCAGGAGAGATATTAGAGATCTTCTTAGAGCACCTAAAGAGGAATTAGAGAGAGAGAGGAGATTAGGACATAAACTCTTGATCTAGAATCGTTCAAGCTCCGAGCTTGCTCCCCTGGCGTGACATGTGGTGGCCCTGTGGCTTGGCTCGGGATCCATGACAAGACGGTGGCCGGTCTCCGTTCTCTGGGACGAGGTCGCCGCGTGTCGGCCACCACGACCAGGCCATGTGGAGGCCCTGAATTTATCCACGCGAGAGGGGTGGCCTACGGCCCCGCGCCCCACCCCCCCCCGCCCTGCTCTGTGGGCCGGGATGGGAGGCCCACGGGCCATTATGAGGCCAGGCGCGGGTTGATGAGGGTGCGTGAGGGGGCTCGGTGGTTGTGCTGGGGGGTGGGAGGAGTGACGCTTTTGCCTACAGAGAGGACCAAACTACATGTCAGAGAGAAGGCCAATTAAGGTGCGCTTGGGAACATGGCAGGCCCCCTTCATTAGAGCAAAAGTTGGCTTATATAAAGAGGCTGTTACAAATGACCAACCAGAAGGGTTTTACCACCCCCTCATTGTTTACTTGATACTGGAAAACAGTTCCTCTCTGGGCCATGCCTCAGAGGTTCATGTTAGGGAAGGAGACATGACACTGGCCTTTGATGGCAAGGTGGGAGACCTCCTCTTCCATTAACTAGGTATGTTACATGGGCTGCCTAACCCCTTTATCCCCCACACTCACATGAGCTTTTACTTCACATGCTTCTTTGAGACAGCTAACCAAAATAATATTGGGGGCCAAAGTAGAAACTCGAGTAATGATGCTCTGGGGATGAGAACCATATGAGAAAACTAAGGTGGCAATTGGGTTAAGTTGGGTTGCATAAGGATAAGGTTGGGTGAGAGCCGATCAAAACTTTGTCAACGTTAGCAAATGGATCAAAAATTGAAACTTGAATCTAACCTCTTTTTTATTAGATAGATAAGCAGTCTCCGCCCATGTAATTTGTTTATTAAATAAGATAAATCATATTAAATAGATTAAGTAGGTTTTTAACAAGTTAAAAATAGAATTAAAGTCGGTTTGACTTCTAATAAATGAATTAAACAAATATTAAACAAAATTAAAAATAGGCTAGGCCATGATCCAACCTAATTATTAAACAAATCAAAATGGATTAAAAAAAATAACTAAAAGCTGTACCTAAATCATTTGATAAATAGATTGACTTGTTCTAAAATTGTGAATAGGTTATGAATTGTATTGATGGGTTGAGACATTAATTGTCACCTTATAAAAAAATATTTATTAAAAAAATGCTATCACCCAGAAAATAGTTGTATGAATGCTTTTTTTTTTTTTTTTTTTCTTTTTCTCCTTTCAGCCATTAAAGATAACATTATTCTTTTGATCTCTAATAAATCACCTACCCATGGTATATGGTGCTAAAATTCCTGGTGTGCACTCATTCCTAATTGATTATTAGAAAAACGAAGCGTGTCCATACTTCTTTGTGAAGATTCAAGCATTGTGAGACCAAATAACAAGTAACAAAGGGAGATATACCCAGTAAAAAAAAAAAAAAAAAAAAGGTTAAATACTAAAATGTGAAATAATTGATAGAAAATTTTCTGTTGTTTTCCACACAGCCGTGGCCACGGTAGGAAAGCCTGGGCATCTAGGTCCTCACATATCACGCCATTGTCGTACACTGGATGTGACTTCCATACTAGCATGATAGCAACGTGACAGCACTTTTATGACCCAATGGGAGGCCAAATAATTGTAGCCAATGACGCTGATATCTCACTGAATTAATATTTTTTGAAAACCCTGCAAATAATTCGTAAATATTTAATCCATCCGCCGTAATACATTGCATGCCGCGGACAACGTGCATGGGCTGCCCCCTCTCCAATGGCCTCTCACACGTGGTCATGTCCTGGGTTTACCCCAGGCTTCGGCTCTCTCCTCTTCCTTTTAACAAGCCGTGGTGGAGTGGGGCTCTGGTCGGACCTTCGGATCTCTGGCGCGGTGGTGGCCTGGGGTCCAGGCCGAACAGCGATAGCCATGCCAACTGCCTCTGCGGTGAGTTCTCTCGTTGCCGTGATATCCGCTGTCGTTTAACTCGCCGAAGCTGCCATCTGATGACAACGACTGTTATCTGTGGCATTACGGCAGCTAGTCGGAGATCAGTGTCAGTCCCGGCTGGTTGGAGTCCATCGTTATCTCCATGATGCATGCATGCAATTACTGCGTGCTTGCTTTTTTGGGTTCTCCAACAGTGTTTCCTCTGATTCCTTGGCACGCAGAGCACACGCGTGTTATTAGGACCATTTGCTTGCTTGCTAGCCGGAAGAAAACGAGGTTGTTCGCTTCTTGTTTTTATTGAGCTTGGATTGCGGGAAAACAAAAAAAAAAAAAGCTTGTGATGCCTAATCTGTCGCTAATCTCACCAATCAATTCATGCCATGTCGGATTGGAGACTGGCCTGAGTGCATTGCATCGCATGGCAATACTCTTGAATGCGACCAAGTTTGTCGTGTACTTCATGCAGGTGTTTAGTTCGGATACAATTCACCAGCAGAGCATGCATCTCTTCTGGGGATGTTGGAGAGGTATCGTACCAGGGGCGTAGGAAACAAATTTGGTGCACATGGTGGATGAGGCAGGCAAGATGGGTTTGAGAAGCAAAAATAAAGCTGCGTTTGATTTTTCAGCAATATTTTTTATTTTTATTTTTTATTTTTTGATCTCTAAAAAAATATATTTGGTAAGTAATAATAGACATTTTTTTAAAAAAATATTTTTATTTTCATTTAAAATGATATCTTTTAAAAAGATAGTAAAAATAATTAAAGAAAATACTATGAACTTTCATTTTTTTCAAGTTTTTTGATCTCTATTTTTTACTTTCTTTTGTTTATAATATATCTTTAAACTGCTTTTAGTTTTATGTTATTTTCAAGTTATATTTTTTAAAAAATTATTTTTGTTTTCATTCACCAAATGTATTTAAAATGAAGCTGTTATCAAAAGCTAAACGCAACCTAAAGTTTCTATCTTGGAGTAGTTTTGAATCACATCATATGTAGAAATCAACTATGATCAAAGTCCATCCATAATTGCAATTATAAAAATTTTGGATATCAAAATAATTGGAAGGTAGTCACATGGTGAGCTCTCCATTATCATTTGATTTATTGAGTATCGATCGATACTTGCTGGCATGATATAGTTTACAATGTTTTTAATTCTGAGCAAAATTTTATTTTAACAACTTGGTTGTAAGTACCATCATTTGTGACTTCTTTTTTGTCCAATTGAATAAATTTACAAAGTAATATGCATATCTATCCATGGATATCTAGCCATGCAAATTAGATAAGAATTTTATGTTAGCTTAGTTTGTTAATTTTTTTTTTTTTTTATTAGTGATTCTTGTGTGAGCTGGATGTGTTCATTTTTAAAGACAAAATTTAGCTGTAGTTTTTCATGTAGCAAATGGGGTATATACAATCATTTTATTTAAAAAGTAACTTGTGTTTGCATCATTTTTCTTATAGAATCTAAAATATATATATATATTATTTTTTAAGTGGGATGATAATATATGTCACTTAATTATTAATAGAAAACATGGCAAATATATATGAGAAACTACACTTAAGTTTTGTCCTTGTTACCGATGGAAGAAGGCTAGAATGGACTTGCAATGTACAAGCATATGCAATTATCTTTTATGGATGATGAAATAATTATGAGGGGGAAGGACCTATTCTAACATGTGGCAAATATATGTATGACATGCGCATGCATGCTGAAGAGGGATTTGTGTGTCTCGCTTTGGCATGAGAAGATGGAAACGAGATGGTGTTGATGATGATGGCGAGAGCACAAGTTGTGCACCATGCTAGCTGGCCATGATTGGCCTCTTCATGGCAATGAGGGGCGCTCGCTTGAGGTGCCAGGATCCTAGGGTTTTCAAAGAGAGGCCACCTCATGTTATTGGAGAGAATCAACTTGCTTTTGTTAATCATAAGGAAATTAAAGAATGAAAAGCCAAGGGTTCTATTTGCCTCTCTTGGATCTTTTGATTGATGGATGTCATGGCAGGAAAAATCCGAGGCTAGGTCTCGTTTGGTGAACATGTTGGCAGGGGAGCTTTAACGGCTGAGCTTTTATAAAAAGTTATTTAATGATTATATTTTTAAAATATTTTAAGATTTAATATATATTTGATAATAAAAATAAAAAATACTTTTATAATTAAAAATAATAATAAAAAGATATAATAATTTTAATTATTTAACTATTTTTATAATTAAAAATCATTATAATAATTTTTTTATTTATAAACTATTATAAAAATTTCTTAATACAATAATTTCATATTTTAATAATATTAAAAATATATCATATTAAATATCTTAATATAGTATAAAAATAATATTCTAATACAATAATAATTACAATGTAATATTATTATAATAGTACTATAATATAATATATATTTTTAATTATTTAATAATTATATTATAATAAAAGATTATAATAATCATTACCTATTAATATAATATCATAATATTATGATATATTATTATAATAATATTACAAAATTATAATATAATATATTATTAGAATACTATATTGTAATATCATTATATCATCTTATTTTATGCTACAAAATTATATTATAATTATAATTATTTTTTGTACAATAAATATTATATTATGTTATAATATAATATTTAGTATATCATATTATATTATTATAGTTATATTATATTATTATTATATTATAATATTAAATGTGGTTGTTTTGATGACTCGAATCTATAACTTTTAAGTTTAATAAAAAATTTTTTTTTAAAGTAGAGCCTATTCGAAAGGACATAATTTAATGTGTAAAATTTTAGGGGTAGGCTAAACATTTTATCTATCTTTCCTACTTTTTTTACAATCATTTCAGTCTTCACCCTAGCTTTATATGTGATGGTGGTTGTGCAAAAGAAGAAATGAAAAGAGAATCATTCCATCCGCAGATGATGATGATGACCATGAAAAAGTTAAGAAAAGACAAAGAAACAACCATTCTATCTACACCTAAAATACTGTACATAAATTTCATCCTTAAACAAAAAAATCTAAATTTAAGCTTCTGCAAGTAAATTGTTTAACCACTTTTACGTTATCTTAAAAAATACTTTTAAAATTTTTATCAAATATCTTAATATTTTTAATGAACACTTTTATCCCTCTATACTTTGGACCCTCAACCAACTTGTGCCAAATCCGGCCGTACGTAGTTCATGATGGGAACACACTTAACGAATGGTTTAGAGGCCATTCCGGCTCCTGAGCGTATTGTTGTGCGAAAAGGCAAAGCACACCCTTACTTTGAACCTATAATTATTACCCTCTCCAGAAAATATCAATTTCGGTTCTGTTATAAATCGACCATTGCAATGAAAAGCCTTTAAGCACCTTCAAAATTTTATCTCTTGTTGCAAACTCACATTTTATTTGTGAGTCTCTTCTTCTCTTGTTGCAAACTCACCCCACTCCCCATCAAGCGTTCCCATGATAAATAGTCTTTAATTTTTTTTTAGCAATCATATCCTGGCAATGAAGGGATCAAACTATGTTAATTAGGGGGACTATGTTTACTCAATAATCCCTTAAGAGAAAGCAGGAGAAAATATATTTATTAGAATCCCTCTACATATTTTTGGATTTACAACTTTTCACCATGAAATTGAATACGTCTAAAATAAAAATAAATATTTTCTGGAATTCTCTTAAACAAATGTGGGATATTGGAGGAACTTAAAAAATATATTTTTTTTCTTTTGTTGAACCTAAATTTATTGTTAGTACTTTTCATTGAATGATTTTGATGATAAAAACAAACTCTTTTTATATTTTTAATTTTTTATTGTTTATTTCATTAATTCTTTGTTTGGTATTTTAGCAATTTGACCGCCTTTTGCAACATCCATTATTTTGATACAAAAAGGACTCAACAATCTTACTCTTGTCTGTCTATATATTGGTTGATTTTTTTAAAAAAAACTAAGTTATTATTATTTCTTTCAAAAAGGACATTGCGATCTTAATTTCTAGTATTGTTGTTATCTTTTTATTTTACATTTATATTGCTCTTTACTTTATGTGCTATCATAATACATTATCCATTGATTTTGAGTGTATATGTATTGATATCCCTCATTCTACAAGAAATATTTAAAATTATATTGTTACAATTATATGTACAATATTATTTTTTTCAAAAATATTATAGTCTATAAAAAAGAAATCTTTATATACAACTAATGGTACTAACTAAATATATATTGTTTAATGATCTAATTTTAAAATTAAAAAAAATAAAAAATAAAAAATTATTTTGATTTTGCATTGATCTTAAAACAAACTTTGCTTGCATCTATTTTTTCAATGCGTCGATAGGCAATTTGGTTCTAATAATGCTTGAAAATATTCTAATCTTCAAAAATATAATAATTTTTTTAATTATTAATTTTAGCTATTTTGAAAAATAATGGAACAAACCTCAATTTATTTTAGATAAAAAAAGAGAAAATTACAGTTTACAAATCATAAGGACTTATATTTCCAGCCTATTGCAACGCAGATTAACTTACTTCCATCCACGACACTTCCAGTTCATCTCTATTATCTAAAAAATACAAATAAAAAAAAAAAAACGTTTGTTTACCATGAAAACCACTCGTCCGAGTCGACTACCTCGGCAGGGAAGACCACTAGAAATACTTTTAATTTTTTTTATCTGAGTCTTCTGCATGAAGAACTGCGGCTGTATAAACCGTCCACGCATTCCATCTCCCAAAACCCGGACCCGCCACCTCCTCGTACTCCTCCACCACCCTTTCCTCCTCCGACTCCGACTCCGCTGCCCAATTCGGGATGCCCAACTCGTCCCTGCGAACTTCTATTAAGCCATCGACTCGGACTTGACTCGGTCTCCTGTCCTCCGGCTCGGTGGGAGGAGGGACCGAGTCAGAATCGGAGAGCTCGCGTTGGAGGGTGGCGATAAGGGAGGAGAGGTCGTCCGCCGGGGAGGTGGTCCCGGCGGCCAAATCGTCGGCGGGCTCTTCTAAGAGAAAGGTGGCGAGTATGTGGAGGTATCGTGACCACTGGTGACGCTTAGCGTCCTCCGACTGGTCTCCCTCCGCCCTCTCTAAGTTTTTCTCCTCCGATTGCTCGCGAGGACGCTTCGACGGCGTCTCGGCCATTGGAGGAGAAGTGACGAGAGAGAGAGAGAGAAAGAGAGAGAGAGGGCGGGCTGGAGAGAGAAAGGAGAGGGTGGGAGGCGTTAAATAGGGAGCTCGGGAGGGGCAAAGATGGAATCAGGAGTTGGAATAAAAGTTGGCGAGGGATGGGTTGTAGAAGCGAGAATCTGGGAGGGGCGAGAGTGGAAACGGAGGCTTGGAAAAGTGGGGATGGAAGGGAATAAAGGAAAAGAAAAAATAAAAAGAAAAGGAGAGTATATATGTTCTCCCACGTCTATGAATGGCGATATGATGTGAAATGCATGAGAGCTTGGTGGTCACAGGGCTTGGATTCTTTGTATTCTCGGATTGAAAGGAAGAGGTTTAGCTGCTGATCACTAGTCATCCGAAAAACGCAGAATGGTTTGTGAATGCTGATTGGCAGCAAGATATATATTTCACACTGCTCTTGCCATGCCATGCATGAATGAACGCTGACAAACCTCCTTTCGATGCTTTGTAACGGAGTCAAACTGGTGCATTCTAAATTTTTGAATATTCCTTATAATTTATCTATTGCAATAGTAAAAGCTTCTCTTTTCTTTCTTCCAAACATAAATGAGGAAATGAATCTGATAATTGATTATTTAATTTCTCACCCACATATTATACCTACCAGACACAAATAAGCTAATTTGGTAAGAAGAAACCTCAATTGGTGATAACTTACCAAAGTAAAGAAAATGAGGATGAAAGAATAGGCTTGAATTTTTTTTTTTTTTTTACTGTAAACAAGAGAGTCAAGCTCCCCCATTTTATTAATTAAAATAAGCACAAATAGAGTGGAGAATGTATAGAGGGCCTATTTAGTTTGAGTTAGAGTTTAGCATAGATTTCAGTAATTCATGAGTATCTCTGCTAATAGAAACATAGTTTCAAGAATTGAAAAAGAAAAGAATTTTTTATGTTATAGTTAACAAAGATGAGGATCTAGAGAAGAAAATTTTGGAATTTCTTTTCTTTCAAAGATGCTACCAAAAAATAGCTGGTCCCATGCAAGCTTCCATAAGATGGGAATGCTATCATTTTCTTTTGGAAGTCCAAAGATAATGAAGGTTTTGAGGTCTCATGAAGATGTGCAACTAGTAGCATAGTCTCTAAGGAGGCATTGCAAAAAAAGCAATCCTGACAAATCAATCTTTTTTTTATAAGAATCTCTCCTATATAAAGACGGTTATGAAGCACCAAGCAAGTGAAGATTTTGATTTTTTTTTTTTTTTTAAAGAGTAGTAACATTCCAAATTAATTTATAGTAAAGTTAAAAGAACCTTCCTAATTTAGGAATTCATCAAAAGAGTCCACTGAATATGTACCTTTGTTGAAAATCTTTTAAAATAGAGTATCAACACATCTAGATGGCCTAATGGAAGTAAGGCCTTCAATCTCCAAGAGTTAATTATGTTGTGCTGAACTCAAAAGTTTTATATAGTTTGATGTGCCATATCTCAATCCTCTAATTCTAAAGACCAGGAATATTTGGTTTGGGGATACCACCGTACATAATAGGAAATAGGGAGCAAATAGGTATGTTATATAGCCAATATTTTTTTAGAATCTAATACCTTTTTCATTACCAAGCGTGAATAAGATACAATGCTGAAATCCACTCATATCTTAATTGATATCCTTCCACGTTGAAGAAAAGGTGATAGAAACCTTTCAAACTCTAATGCTAAATTTTCTTTTAGAGTAGTCAGCTTAGTTTATTAGTTTTTTTCAAAGAGTAGATGAGTTAGAAGAGATAAATTTTCACACCCATTTAGCAAGAAACACTTCATTGAATGCATAAATATCCTAGATTCCCAATCCTTTTCCTTTCTTAGACATATAAATTTTTATTTCATAAAATAATTGAAGCCACAGATGTTATTCTTACCTTTCCAAAGAAAGACTCCTTAATTGATCAATTCTTGAGCAAACCCATCTAGACAATTTGAATACTAACATGTAATTAGATGGCAAAGCAAAAAGAATAAAATGGATGTTGGTTAATCTTTTATCTGTAAAAAGAAACTTTTCTTTTCAAATAGCTAATCTTGATTGCATTCTTTTCAAAAGAAAGAGCTAAGCCTATTTGGGCAACTTTCAATCACAAACTAAAAAGCATACCAACATAAAGAAATATTAAAGTATCTTTCCTATAATTCAAGATGGAGGTAAACTTCTCTTCTTTCTTGAAGCTATAATTGAAGTCAATAACAAAGCTCTTATAAAAGTTCACCTTGAGCCCTATCGCTCCTTTAAAGCCAAGCAGAATAGTCTTAAGAGCTACCAAGAAAGTTTCTTTAATAGTATAGAAGATAAGAGTATCATCAGTAAAGTGGAGACTTGATATACAGAAAGTTTAGTAGTTGCTTAGTCCCTTCTATAAACCATGAACATTAGTTCTTTTCAACAATCTTGTAAGGACATTAATAACCAAAATGAAGAGGGATGGAGAGAGAGGTTCAATGTGTTTGAGGCTTTTCTTATATTTGATCCATATGCCGAGCTTGCCAATAATCAAAGGAGTAATAGAAGATAAAGATAAAAAGATCCAAACCAAACTAATTCATTTGTTGGGAAAACCTTTTACCCATAAAAGAGGAAATAAAAAGTCCTAAATTCTCATGTCAAAAGCCTTCTCAAAGTTAATTCTGCAGATTACTTCTTTTTTTGGACTTTCCTATAATTAGCAAGGATTTTATGAGATGATAAAAAGTTTTCTACAATCAATCTATCTTTATGAAAGTTGATTGAGAGCCCTCAATAAAAGTAGAAAGAAAAACAACAAATCTAGAAGTAAACATTTTTGATGGAATTTTGGAGATGCTGTTAAGTAGGCTTAGAATCCTGAAGTCTCTAATAAAGAGCATTCTATCTTTTTAAAGCAAGAATAATATCAGCATAATCTAATCTTATGAGATCTAAAGGTCCTATGAAGAAGCTATCAAAAAGTACCATGAGATCAATAGTGTAGCATCCGTTCTTATCAATTTAATATTCTTAAATTTTAAAAATGAATTAATTGAATGAAACTTTAATTTGGATGATATTATAAGGGTAAGGGTTTGAGTCTTGTTTTGGCTTCCATTGTTTCATTCCCTTCCTTATTCTTAAAAAAAAAAAAAAGTCAAACTTGGCTCGATAAAGTTCAAAAATATAATATAATTAAAGTAATGTAATGTAATATATACTAAAGTTTAAATTAATGATTTGGTTAAATTATGGCATGATAATATATTTTATAATATATACTTAATGTTATTTATAGGTTTATGCTACATAACTAAATGTGATTGTTTTAAAAATTTAATTGTTTGAATTAGTTAAATGTTAATTCAAGCTTCAATACAAACTTGAAGCAATTTCAGCTTTATAATTATCAAGCTAATCAACTTAGGCTCATGTTCAAACTTCATTCAAAATTAATTTTGAAACTCAATCAAATAATAATATACATATACATATACATATACATACATATGCATGCATACATGTATACATATATATACATATACATACATACACATATATACATATATATATATATGTGTGTGTGTTATGTTTGTATCTACATATGTGTGCATACGTACGAACGTACGCATGCATGCAAACTTAAGTTCGAAAAAATAACTTCGAAACAAACAAGCCAAGCTTGATAGAACTAGGGTAGTTCAAGTTCTAGTTAGTTAGATGGGTTGGACACTAATGACCTAAGTTTGACCCACTTATTCAGTATAACTCCACTCAACTTTTGTAATATGCTGGGGTGAATGGTAATAGTATTGGAAATATTTCATATTTACTATAGGCGTGTATAATCCAATAGTTATCTTATGTAACTATTGAAAAACAACCACTGAATAGCCTCCCAACAGCCAACTTAAATAGGGCCTAAGTGGGATATCATAGAACAAACAACGCTGAGCTTACTGTTTGGACTGATGATAAGCCTCCACTTAAAACGATTTTCTGAAAAATATTCTATGCTATGTATAAATAGCGATATCTTTTAGACTACAGTATCCTCAAATGCATGCGAGTGCTTAGAAGCATGCTATAATAGTTAAAGCATTCGTATCACAGTCAAAGTGCCTGTCAATGTGGATGTGAAAAAAATTCAGCTACCAATTATTTTACTTCAAGAACGATTAGCAAGTGGGTAGTTTAAACCAGAATGTTATTTTTAACATCATGCATTAATCAATTGCAGTCTCATTATCATCAACAAACTATGGAAAGGATGCTTAGTGTTTATGATCTTCTTTTGTTCACATGCCCCTCTTTTTCTTAAAAAAAAATACAATTCTTCCAATGGCAGCAGGGAATTAGAACTAAATTATAGCTCATGAACTAATTCATGAATTTTAGGATTTACATCCACGTCTCTGACCTGAGAAAAACATAAATAATCATAAGTTTTCTTGATGTTATGTTGCAATTATCACCAAGGATAAGATTGGACGCATCTTTTTGTATTTTTCTCTTCTTCGATTCTTTTTCCCCCATAGAATCTAAAAATTGTCCTCGTTCAAATCATCCTCCATCCGTGGAATCTCCCACAGTTCTCCTCCCTGCATGGTGCCTCCAATAATATCAATGTGTCACGAGACCGAGGAAGACAAAGGTGAGATGAGGTGAAACCCTTTCGTAACAGCGTCAAATAGGCCGTAGCGCTTGGGAAAGCCATGCGGATTAGGTGGAAGATTGGCCCCACAAATCTATCTCCCATCTTTCGGTCGGGGAAGAAGGTACCAAAAAAAACAAAAAAGAAAGAAAGAAAAAAAAAAAAAAAAAAGAAAAGCAAGGAGTTTAGAATCACGTGATCACAGTCTCTTCTTTCTATGAGGTCGGTTGGAACGGTGGAAAGTAAAAGCTAGTTCCAATAGTTTCAAAGGCATAGATCCACCACTAAAGACACTGATTTTTTCTCTCTCATTTTGATCATTTAAATGCATTGCTTGTAAATTATTCATTTGCACGAGGTTAAGCATTGATGAGTAATGTGCATCATTTGGCATCCAGATCACGTGTTTGATGCTAAACATGATGAGACAACTGCAGGTGGAATTAGTGAAAGGGAAGAGAGGAGAGTGCAAGTGGCAAAAGCATTTGTTCCAAGGGGAGACCATATCCATGCTTGCCTTCAAGATAAGGTAGCAAAGCAAACTTGAGAGCAAACTGTTATGTGTGTTTTAAATTCTTAGATTCGACCCGATGCATGATTTGATCTAATAATTTTTTTGAAAAAAAATGAGTGAAAAATTTTATGAGGTTTATAATGGTACTGTAGAGCTTAGGTTGATAAACCCAAGCTTAAATGTGTATAAAACTATATATTAGAGAGTTATTGTGAGATTGAGAGTATCCAAAGGTAAGGTATCTTGAGAAATTCTATTGCATCTGGTACTGAATCTTTGATAGTAAAATTTTTCTCCACCTTCCTTTGTAAGTGGACATAAGCCATTGGCCAAACCATATTAATTCTATGTATCTTATATTCTTTTTTTTTTTTTTTTCTTTTTCCAATTCTCTACATTCATTTGTATTCTATGCATTGTACTATCTTATATAGATCAGTGCTATCTTGTATTGATCAGTGCAAGTTTTGGGTTCGAGTGTGTATGTTTGAGACCTGAACTCAACTTAACAAAGCATTTTATTGCGTCTAGTTTTCTGATCCAAATTCCAAGATTTTTGTTGATAAATACATCTACTCACTAATTATTCACCCCAACATAGTTCACACATCCGATTTAGAAACCCTTGATACAAAAGCCTCATCGCTAGCCATGAAGTTTTGGTCAAGAGCATTTGAAGGCCCAACCCAAATTGCAGGATGAAACATCCCCCAGCCTTGGGCAGTGGCTGTTGAAACCCAAACATAGAGTGGGCTAGGGACCAACCTTAGAATCTAGATGTGGATCAGCCTTACCACACTAAGAGAGGCCTAAGTAGAGCCCAAGACTTGGTTATTTAATTAGCAGTCCCATAAGAGTATACTTCATTCCTGGGTACGGTAGTTCATTTATGCAACACACTATTTAATGAACAACAATGCAATTAATATAAATTATCTATCTAAATGATAATGCTAAAGAATTACTTCATGTAATGTACTGTATCAAAGCCTCATATGGCTCATCAAGTGATAGAATGGCCGCAGCCTATGGACTGTTACCTCTAGCCAGGCTCGGTGGTGTCTTCTGATCCAATCCATTTGCTAGCGAGTTACAATACTTGCTTTAACTCACAAGCAAGATTACTAACTTGCTTCTCTCTTCGCTCGTGACATTTGTTAACAGCAAGTGAAATGGAATTCTAGATCAATGGATTGGATACCATAGCATTGCCTTTAAGCTCCTGTTATTTATAATGTATAACAAATAAAAATATTGGACCAGCAAGGCTAGTTAAAGCTTGGTGTTTCAGCCCCTTCCTTTCTGAAGAAGGTTTTGGTTTCTACCTTTAAGATGCTTTTCCAAGTGTTTGATATGTATAATTCTTAGAATGAATAAATATATGATGGTGGTTCTTTAACAATGAGAAAATAGTGTAGGGTTAAAAATGGTCTCCTCCTGAATTCAACCTAGATCAGATCAGATTTAGGCAAAAAATCTGAATGTAATTGAATTCTGATATAGAGTTGGATATAGATTGGGAAAAAATTTCATATTTGTCTACTGAAACATTAAGGTTCATTTCTGGATTCAAATTTCTAGATACTGAAATATCTTCTCTTTTTTTTTAAAAAAAAATTTGAATATTGGAATACTTGATATATTACTTGAAAACCATAAATATTCTTTTATTGAAAGGAGGCAGATGGGTTTACTTGATATTGACATGGATAAGCATATGATTTTGATGACCAAAGAGAAAGCTATTATTTATGCAAATCTTTCATATGCTTGTTATTTTCCTACTTCTTTAAAAATATCTATATGTTTAAATTTTATTATATAATATTATTCTGAAAAATTTGATTCGTATCCAAAGTAATATTTAATTTATATTTAATTTTTAGAACAAATAAATATATGATTAATAGCCTATTCATATCTATATTCATTTCCAACATGCATCAAAACAAATTTTCATATCTTTTAAGTATCAACATTCATATAATAATATTTGATTTGTAGTAGCATTTTAGAACAAATGCAAATATGATTAATATTCTATTCATATCCTTATTTGTTAAAAAATGCATCAAAACATATTTTTATATCCATATTTGTTACATAAAAATAGATATGATATGAGTATGGGCATACAATATCCAATTATATCTCATTTTTTTCTTTTTTTTTAATCATAATATGGCGGCATTTTTGCCTCATGCTCCTCAGCCTTTTGGAGCCAAACATTTGAACTCTATTTTTACTATGGAGACAAATAAAAGGAATTTCAAATTAAACATGCTAAACATAAACTGTTTTACGCAATGGGTTTAAATTGATTTGATACAATGTTATAAATTTGCATATTCATAACTTAATGAGGAAAAAAGTGAGAAAGCTAAAATACAATAATATAGAAAAGTTCATGCACTCATACACACCAGTGTTTTATAATTCTTTATAGCAATCATCATCTTATAGCATATAAAATTTTAGATCTTTTTTTATCGCATTTAATAGCAAGAAGAATATAAATGAATAATGAGATATACTATTCAAAAAGATGAACAGCAAGTTTCTTATAATATAGAAAGTTTTGCATGTACTATCATAAATTTTAAAAGCTTTTCAAGAAGAAAGTATTTATAAGGATACTAAAAGAAATGAAACCTTTTTAGAAAAAAAAAAAGTATTTATAGGGAAAGTAAAAGTGATGAATTTGAAATTATAACATGAGTTATCAATAAAGAGATTAATTGCTATAAACTTTATTTTTTTAAAAAAAAAATATGATTGATTGCTATAATGATACTTGATGTGGCATAATGTAAGTACCCAATCAACAAGAAATATCGAATAAAGGACATATACTCACATAAGGATAATTCTATCTACGTAAAAGAACAAGAATAAGCTATGAACACTGATGACTCCTGTCAAAGCAAGACTCTATGGCCTTTGAATACTTGAGGGACTCATTCAAGGTTTCCTAAACCCTAAAGGGTCCAAACTCCTCTTGTTTCTTCAATTGATCTCTTCCATTAGTCTTTATTTTCCTTTCGTATAATTTCTATTCAATCATTCTTTATTTTCCTATTGTTTCTTCAAATTTAGTACTAATTTGAGCATTGGAGGGTTAGCTAGAGTGAATAAGTCTAATCTTTTAAAAATCTTCTCGTTCTCATTAGATGTGTTCCCGTCTTCATCAATGATTAGGTTCTAATAGCAAATTTTAGATAAGAATGATATCAAACATATTCAACGCTTCAAATAACAATAACAATAATAATAAATATAGAAAAAAATTTTTTAAAAATAGAAGATTAAGTCTATGAACCAAACTATTGAACAAAATTCGTTAATATCTTAACAGTTATAGATGCCATCAAATTTCATAATATAAACCAAGCAGAGCGAGTACAAAGCTCAAGAACAGCCCTAGTTGAATTCAGGCTCATATAAAATTGACACGGTATCCCTCACCATCATCTGGGTCCACTAAGCAATTCCAGTCCAAAGGAACCATCATTAGACCCAACAATTTAACGGTCTAGATTTCCACCCACTGGAAACCTAAAAAGGTGCACGGAAAAGCCGCCGTGGTTTCAGTGTACCGCAGTATCGAGGGACGTCGTCATGGAAGGAGCCCACTGATTGGACGGCTCAGATGGCTCGGTTTTTGCCCAGACATGAGAATAACCCGCGCCTGGCCGAACCGCTGGAGGTCGTCCGGTGGTGTGGTACAACTGCGCTGCACTGTACTTTAAGATGGAGCTGCTCTTTCCAACCAATCAGGAACCGATGCTGTGGAGACTGCGGGCGGCTCGATGCTTGGCTTCTGTGTTCAGGACTTCTGTGTTCGGGATGCGGGAGTATGGGACACCGAAACCATAGATGATGCCATCGTACCGGGTGGTGGTTCTTCCAAGGGCGCATCCGCATAAAAAATAATTTATACATGAGGTCAGCTGGCTTCAACTGAGCTCCAAAAAGATTGGATCTTATGGGACTTCGTTTGAAATTAATTTGAAACTTCAACCATCAGCTCATGCTTGCTTTATTAATTATTATTTTGAGCTTAATTCAAGATTAATTTCATATCAAGCAGGACATGACATCGACTTGGTAATCCGAAATCAAGTTGAAATCAATGCTTGCTTGCATCAAAGTTGGTTCAAAACTTATTTAGACATGAATTAAGATTTATTCGATTCTAATAAAATAAAAAAAAACCTCAATCCAACAATCTATTTTCTATGTATAATATGATATAATATTTTATAATATAATGTAATATAATATAACATGTTCAAGTTTAAGCCAAGTCATTTTTGAGACTTTTTCGTTAATGAAAGTTTGGTTTGCTTACCTTGAAAGTGAGCTTGATTCAAGCTTCATTTTTTTTTCCCTCTTTTTTGAGCCCAACTAGAACTGTTCAATTTTTTAACTGCTAGACTACTAGTGTGTAATGAAATAATGGCTAATTGATAGCTAGTGGATACTATTATATAACTCGACAACCATAACCCATGTTTACGTATAGGGCATATATGATTTAAGTCCTATGAGAAGCCATCTTTTAGGATTTTAACTAGGCAACTCCCAAATGCAAGTACTTATATGTGTGGCACTCCCTCTTAACCTTATAAAAAAAATAAAAAAAAAAAAAGAACTTTATATACCCTAAAGCATTTTGCAACACAATTTCGATAAAACATAGCCTTATCTATTCGCATGTATAGTGCACAAAACCCTATTTGATGCTCAACACAAGCATATGCTAGAATACACTTAGCAGTGCCGATCATAACTTATAACCAATAGATAGGGTGTCAAGAAATAACTTTACAACTATTATGATTTTGATATTAGAGGTTGAAAATACAAAATTAAACTATTAATTGTGTTGGCATCTAAAAGAGGCTCCCAAATGCCAACGGATGAGATGGATCTTGACTTGGATGGTAAAACACTTTCTAGCTAATTGATGTGCATGCTCTTACAAGAGAGAGAAGGGAAGAGAGCAAATGAGGTCCCAATATTATCTTCAAGAGGAACCCTTCAATGCTTAAGTCATCCCAAAGGATGTGAAAAGAGGAAGCCTAGAGTTTCGTAAGATGACGCACTAGAAGTTTGGAGCTTAGAGATTAAATTCTATTACTTACGAGGTCTAAACCTGCTTTTATTGGCATTTTAGAAGAGTTTCTCTTGATTTGACCACTTATTAGTGGATGGTTTTAATGAGCTGAATCTTCATATAGGATGATTCCTTGGTGGAGTTCTTTCCTAATAGGATTCAAAAAATCCCTTCTGAATTAAGGTGGTAGACTTCTACTTAAATTGATCGATGCTTTGGATGAGATTTCTTTGGATTAAGTGATACTTTAGTGGAAGTCTCTTTTGATTGAAACTTTTTTCTTTGAAAAGACATGTAACAATTAATCAACCATATTATATCACCTTCTAGTCCTCCACATCGCCATCAAGTAGGTTTGCCAAATCATACTATATCACTTTCCCCTTCAATCATACTATATTTATTGCCCTTTCACTTTACGGGATTGAGCTTAAGTCCGTACTTAAAAGAGTAGCTCAATTGAACTGTGGTCAGCTTGTTTTGAACTTCTTTTGCTCTATTGCAGTGATCTATTTACATTAATATAAGTTGACTCAAATCAAGCTCAATGAGTCTTATGGATGCTAATAAATCTTGCCATTTTAGCTAATCTTAAGATATTAGTATAGTGGGTTTTGGCACCTCTATATTTCTCGAAGTCTTTTAGGTCGAGGGCTAGAACTCCAGAAAGATTTGTTGATCAGGTCAACCTTAAGGGCAATTAGAGATCATCTTTGAAAGTAAGTCTCTCGTGTTAGAACTCGGGACTTGAAGTCTTCACCCATTTAGGTAGTTCCGGGAGCAATTGAAGTAAGTTAGCGTCTAGATTTGGAGAGAACTTTTGTCAATCTTAAATTAGCTCGAAGCTTGGCTGAAGATGATTCCTTCTGAGATCAAGTCTCCCAGGTTATCACTTGAAACTAAAAGTTTTGCTAATCAAGGTCCGACCCTGGGAGCCATTGAAGATAAATCATAGAAGCTTTGCCAATTAAGGTCGGCCCTAGAAATGATTGAAGATCACTCTTGGAAGCTTTTCCAATCAAGATTAGTCCTAAGAGCAATTGAAGATCACTCTTAAAAACTTTGCTGATAGGTTGGCTCTGAGAGTGATTGAAGGTTAATCATAGAAAATGTTGCCGAGCAAGGTCGGCTCTTGGAGTGATTGTATATCACTCCTAGAGAACTTTACTAATCAAGATCGGTGCTCAGACTTGAGGATGGTTTGTCGATCAAGGTCGGTGCCCGAACTTAGGAAAACTTTACCAATCAAGGTTGGCACCTAGACTTGGGAAAATATTGCTAACCAAGGTCAACCTATGAATGTTCGAGAACCACTCTTAAATCAAGTATTTTAGATCAGAGCTAGGGACTTAGGGAACTTTGCCAATTAAGGTTTGCACTAGGAGTGTTTGAGAACCACTCATGAACCGAAGTCTCTCAAGTTAGAATTAAGGACTTGGGAACTCTATTGGTTGAGGTTGTGCTTAGAGTGTTTGAGAACTACTCTTAAGACTAAATCTCTCATGTTGAAGCCTGAGAATTAGGAACTCTGTTGATTGAAGATGGTGCTAGGAGCGTTTGAGAGCTGGTCCTAAAACCAAGTTTCTCAAGTTGGAGCTAGAGACTTGGGGACTTTGCCAATTGAGGTTGGTATTGAGAGTGTTTGAGACCACTCCTGAAACTAAGTCTTTTAGGCTAGAGTCAGGGACTTAGGAACTTTACTGAACAAGGTCAACGTTCCCCTCAAACCAAATCTCTCATGTGAAAGCTAAGGACTTAGGAAACTTTACCAATCGAGATGCAAGAAGTGATTTCTTAATCACTTCTGAAAATAAGTCTCGTAGGTTGAAATTAGGGACCTATACACCTTATGGGGCACCTTTTAATTGGGTTCTGATTGGTTTTTAACTAGCCTAATCTTTGAAATGCTTTCCATAGCCTTTGACTAGCTTATCCTTTGGGTGATCAAGTTAAGAAAGTCAATTACATTTGAAGCTGATTCGAGCTGTTTTGATAAAGTTATCAATGGTTGCTTAGTCGAGTAATCAAATTGGGCATCACCACTCCATCAAGCCTAAATCGTGCTAAAACTTTAAGGGGTCAACTTTGAGCAATAGCTTCTTATCGATCATTTTTTTTTCTTTTTCTATAATGATTTAAAACTGATTTTGCTCGTACCGATCTTAGTAGGTTGATTTTAGGTCACAAGCCTTAGCTCTTCAAGTCAGTTGATTTCAAATCATTAGCCTTATCTCTTTACGTCAATCGATTTAGATAATCAATCTTTACTGTTCAGCTCATTAGATAGGCCTACCTTCTACCTTAAATGTGCTCTATGACTATCTTGATTCTCTAATTCATCTCCTCTAATTGTTAATCTGTCTGATGTCAGCAAGTTGTGGGGTCTTTGGGCTGGTATGCTCGTTTGATCGTGATAGCTAAGCTTGAGGCACCTCCTCAAGTTGGTCATCTTGGCATCCACTTTCAATTAATCAATTTTGAGGCTTTTGAAAGTCCTCACCAAGTTATGGTTGAGGTTGGTCACTATTGTCGGCTCTCTTCCCAACGGCATGATTTCTTATGAAAATTAGGTAAAGATCTATTAGTCTTTATGTTAAGCACCATAAAGCCCCAACGATCCTTATCTAATTGTCATAAGTTACATGCACTAAAATATTGTACCTATTAAAACTTTTGACTTGCTCATTTCATTCATACTGTTTATAGCATAACATCACAATTTATTTCACCCTACTCAGATAAAAATAGATTTCCACACTTTTCATCACATGATTCTAAGCAGTATAGCCTCATCACAATATTGCTATAAAGATCATATTCACAATTTCATTCTACAATGAAAGTCATTCTCACAGCCAATCCAAGTCCAACATACATTATAGGGTTACCGTTATATACATCCATCCATATCCGTTTTAAATACATATACAATCCAATAACTAGCAATCCAAATCACTTTCATGCTTTCCAGAGTCAATCTGCTACCTCTGATATGAAATCCAAAAATTTCAACAGTAGAGGGGTGAGACCTCAGTTCCAGTTATTGGATAACCATCTAACAAAGGAAAAAAGTTGAGAACCACATTATAAAACTCATAATTATACCCACATAACATATTGCGATCGATACATGAATCTTTATAAATGAAATAAGTTAACGTATAAGTTAGCTTATGCTTCCAATAATATAACTTATGAAGAAATATCACAATTACAAAATTTCATGATGGTGGACTGGATGTGCTACCACTAAGGTACATCCCTACAGTCTCGTCCTCCTGCAGGTGTACTCTCAGTGGGTGAGTGTACTGAGCACCGAGGATCCCCGCACCACATGGCACCCCTCACATGTGCGGTTCACCCCAGGTGTGAGCTTGCCTCTTTTTCCTGGGCCTCCTGCTTGCCTCCTCCATGGGCCTATATCTTTGAGCCCCCTCGGGCTATATAGTAACCTAGCTCATTACCGAGCTGTGATTCTTGCCCCACTAGGCTGCTTGCAATCTGCCCCACTAGGCTGATCTATCTTGTACTCCCTCTGCCCTCAGGATCATAGTACGATCGAGTCGCAAGGAGGTGTCGGCTATAATAGTGTGTGCAATGCTATGTTATAGCACAGTCTATAGGATGATCAGCCCCATAAATGGCCCAATGCTCTTTATGCTGTATGCAGTAAAAATACTCCAATATAAGTTTATAATTCAATCTACAATCAGCTATACTTTCCTTGAAACATTGATTTTCATGCATGCCCATGCATCCCTTTGAAACACAAATCTGAAAAGTAAATTCCATCTTTACTGAAACATATGTTTTGTCCAGGTAATACTTTTCATAAAACTTTATATTTTGCTCTGAAACATGCTATAGCCTATGTTTCCTTTTCTTTTCTAAAACTCATGCTTTACTGAAACTTATGCTTTTTGTTCTAAAACTCATGCTTTGCTGAAACTCATACTTTTTCTGAAACTCATGCTTTGCTTTAAAACATGTTGTAAATCTATACTTATTCTTTAGACTCATGCTTTGCTTTAGAACATGCTGTAAAAATATAATAACATTATAACCGGATTCTCATTTCCCATATTTGACTACTGAAGATACTATACTTAGCATATTACACTCTATTTTGTAGCAAAATATCACTATACTATTATAAAATGTTTCACAAAGCTAGATGAGAAATTCACTCACCTTAGCTGTTAGCACACCGTTAGGGCTTCTATTTCTCCTGTTCTGGCTTCCTGGGATCAATCTCTTGGCCTAAGTCATCATACATGCATTATTAGAGTCACATGCACTGAGGGTTCATGAAACTATGCATGCATGCTCTATGCCTTAGCATCTTAGCATAATACTCTTCAATCTTGAACATATTCAAAGATTTACAACATATTCATGCTATCACTTCATATACCTCTAAATCATGAGATTTTAACATCATTCTCTATCTTAGAAAGGTTTGGACTTATCTTAACAAAGACGGTTAAACCATCAAACCTTCCTCCTTTCCTTTTCTTCTTCTTTTCTTTTCTTCTTCTCTTCTTCTTTTCTTTTTCTTCTTCTCTTCTTTGCTACGACTGGCTGAACCTCTCCTTTTTCTTTCTCTTTTCTTCCTTTTTTTTTCTCTCTTTTCTTACCGTGGCTTAAAGGCTAAGGAAAGAAGAGTGGGTTTTTAATACCCTTAAAAACTTTCATTTTGCCCCTCTCCACTCTTAAGTCATGCTTTTTAAAGTCCACATGGCTTCCTCTCTGCCAAGTATTTTCACCCTTTAAATTTTTTTTTCCATTTTGCTCTTAATCAAACTCTCAAATGACTTTTTATCAAATTTCACTTATGCCCCTGGTCAATTTTCGTTATCAGATGAACGATAGGGTTACCCACCTATTAGACAGCATGGATGCTAGCTAATGAGAGTGAAATTATCCTCAAACCATTTCCACTTCCATAGAAGATTTTTATCCACCTGAAACCTTAATTAAGCGTGCTTGGATGAGAGCGATGGGTGACCCACTAGAAAGTCCTTGATTAAAAGTAAAATTGATCTTAAACCAACTCCACAGACAAAATTCTCATAGTAGTCGACTAAATAGTCGGCTAATGTGGCTAAAATTTCATCCAAACCACCTTTACAGATTGTTTTTCTTTTCCAAAATTCACTTTCCAGACAATTTACAGCACATTTTTTTTTATAGTAGTTGATTGAATAGTAGTCAGTCGACTACTGTGGCAACAAAAACTTTCCCATACCTTAAACAGTGAGCTTCAGGGAGTTAGCCGACTCTAGAATCAGCTAACTTCCCCTGTTAGCTCACCAAAATTTTTCAAACAGCAAACTTTCATTCATTAGCTGACTTTAGAGTCAGCTAACATCAACAGTTCATACATTAGCTGACTTTAGAGTCAACTAACATCCAATTTTCACACGTTAGCTCGCTCTAGAGTCAGCTAACATCCAATTTTCCTTTTTCAAAAACTTATTTTCCTCTCATAAAATCCTTTCCAAAAGTCCTTTCAATACATTCCAACCTTCAAAATTTTCATTTCAACCTCTCCCAAGGATCAAAAGCAACTAGTAGACATTGAAATCATTACAAAAACTTCAATTATAAGCCCAAATAACTGACTTTATTAGCTTTTTGGAAGGATCATGGGAGAAACTCGAATTAACTTCAAAATTTCAGCTTTCTCATCTTTTTAACATTTTACTCAAATCTTTCACATTAGAAGACTAAACTAACAATAAAAACATGTTTAAAATGAAATTTTAAGACTTCCAAGTTCAGGATATTACAACTATCGGCAACTCAGTGGGCTCTCTGATCAACTCTTGGTTGGTGATCATTTAAAAATCAGATTCTAAACTAAGTTAGTTGGAACTCAATGTATTGGAAGAGAGCACTGAATTACTCCTAGGTGATTTCTACTGTTGGTGGAGGAAGATCTGTGTTGGATTGGATTTCTCACAAAATTTTGGGAGCCAAAGTGTGATTAGTATTTGCTTAGACGTTGCTTATTCTTTGATCTCTTCTTCTAGATAGTACGGCTAAATGTTCTTACTTCCCACAAACAATACCAATCTATTGGCGTCTGAAAGTGATTTTGGAATGCTAATGGATAAGATGGATCTTAATTCGGATGGTAGAATATTTTTCAGCCAATTAATGCATGTGATCCTGTAAGAGAGATAAAAAGAGAGCAAAAGAGATCTAAAGATTATCTTCGAGAGGAACTCTCTAATTATCAAGTCAGTCCAAGGATATGGAAGCAGGAAGCATAGAGCACTATGAGATAGTGCTCTAGGAGTTTGAAGCTTAGAGATTGAATCCTAAGTTTTGGATCTTATTATCTGAAAGATTTAGGATTACTTTTATTAGCATTCTAAAAGAGACTCTCTTGGATTTGGCCATTCATTGATGCACATCTTTAAATAAGCAAAATCTTCGAATAGGATGGCATCTTTGATGAAATTCTTTCTGAATAAAGCTCATAGGATCCCTTTCGAATTAGTGCAGTAAACTCCTACTTAAATTGATTAACATCTTTGATTGAATTTTCTAGAATTAAATGATGACTTTAGTTGAAGTTTCTTTTGATTGAAACTTTTCTCTTTAAAAAACCACGTATTATGATTTAGTCAATCACATTATGTCACCTTAACCTCCCATGTGTTGCCATCAACTAGGCTTGCTAGCTCATACTATACTAGGTTGTATTGTGTAAAACCCTATACAATTTTTCACATGTAGAAATTTCTTACTTGTACATCAAAATATTCTATATATATATATATTGTTGTAGTGATATAATATATCATGCATTTGTTTTAGAACTTTCAATATTGAGACAAGATATTTCCAACATTATATTTTCTTGTTTCACAACTTGACATTTTAGATGTATTAAATAATTTAAAACATAATTCAAAAGTATAACAGAATAACTTGTAAAATACTTGATTTTCATTGTAAACCTAACTTGATACCTGGCCTTCTTGCCTCCTATAAGTTTTAATTAGATTTGCATTTAGCTATGGATAAAATAAACATATTTTTAAGTTTGGTTACAGAGAAGACCAAATCTAACTCAAATCTGACCAACTAAACTAACGGATAATCAATGACTAAAGTAGCCAGTTGTCATATCATAGCCAGTTGGGAATTATTTATTAGGATGAGAATTAATAAATTTTCAGGTGCAGAGATCAACCACACAGGTTCAGTTTTCTAGCGTCCAGTCCAAGCTCACGTTGAAAGTTGGATGGCAATGGACTGACAATTTAATTTCCACCCCATAAAAGCTTCAAGTACACCCTAAAGTACACAGACAGCGTATGCGTTCAATCAGAAGTTTTTTTCCCCTCCACCTCGGTCTACCAATTCGACCTTTTCACGCCCCCATTTTTACTTTCGCTGTTACCACAGTGTTGAGTAAAGTTGAACAGTGGTGTCATAGAACTGGCACCAGAAATTTGTTCAGCTAGCAGTGTACATGTAGCCAATCAGCGTCACTGCAATTATATTATGAGCCAGCTTTATGAATACCTCACCATCCGTTCCCACCAATGGATCCATGGCTCATTTTCTCACAACTTCCATCCATTTTTAAGTAACATCCGGACGATTGCCTTTACCAATGCCTCAAGCCTTCATTCAACATGTCCTTGTTGCTCTGCTTCGCTATCCACTACTGCCCCTTTTCTGTGTTGCTTAGATAACTAATTGGATCGATAGGAAACAGGGGAGATGTCACAAAATAAGGAGAGGTTGCAGGGATGGGGAAGTGACTCCATGACTCCCTGTGGCTTCAAATAGACCCCATCAAAATTGAGGAATTGTTTTTTTTTTATATAAAAAAAAAAACCAACAACAACATGCAAAACATAAGCAAGTCTGATGTGGCCCTTCCATAAGGCTCCAAGTCAATAAGAGACCACCACAAAGATGGACAACAGCCAGTGCTTCATCCTGAATAATTTGATATTCATATGTAAGAATAGTCTCATTGCAGAGCACCTAACTAATTATGCCAACTTATGAAATTCATATATTGCAACAGGGATTACAGAAAGATGTCAAATATAATTTCACCACCTCCATGTACTCCCAACAATATCCTCCCCTACGTCCTTATTCAGTCACTGCTGTTAGGGTCCCATGAGATCATATATCATAGGTTACAAAAACATCTGAGCTGCGAATTATGAATTTATGTTATTGGATGTATTCTTCTGAATATTATGAATTTATAATAAATAAAGATTATTGCATTTCACAGGAAATCTAACACTGAAACAAACACTAATAATAAATCAAAGAGACCACATTGCTAACAATATATACAACATAGAAAAGTTGCCACAAAACTAAATGAGCTAGCATTGTTTCTTAATTGATTTTCCGTGGACAATACCATCATCAAAATTACTCAGAATTCAATATCTGATCATACACTTGGTCTAAGCAAGGAAAGTTTATTAGTAGATCCCAGACAACCACAAGTAATATATAATTATAAAATAGATAAATGTAGAATCTTTTGACAGTTAATAAAAACAAAAAAAAAAACTGCTATTGTAACCTATTGCTGAAAAGAATGATGATCATTAAGACAAATTTACACAACCATCACCTAAGGCATCAATTTTTAGGTCTGGCTTCTAAATTCTTCTCCATCATACAGTTCAATATGGTCAGATCCTCAATCACCACAAGCGTTTTCATATTCTTTTCAAACAATTTTTGTCTAACCTATTTATGCCTTCCAGTCTTTCTCTCATTGCCACTCTTATAACTTTCAAACCCTAGTCCTGTCTAAAGCTCACTCTCAATGCACATGACTCTAAAGAGAGAGCATTTTTATCTTTGTACAAACACCACTGCACTGCACTAGTAATACCACAACAGAAATATTAAATAATAGAGAAGGAGACAGCCCATGATAATTGACAACTGACAAAGAAATATTTAAAGAATTTTGATGCTTTCTGAGTGTACAAATGAATATCAACAACTTCTTTCAGCCAGTTTTGCTACAATAGACAACAGCCTAGGACAATTCTTCATTAATTTTACATATGGATATCCATGATTTGTCCTCTCTTATAGCTGGTCTCACGAAATATGGACAAAACAAGAAACCAATTTAATGTGAGACAATGACAATATTAACTTCAAAGCTTATCATTTGTCAAGCCATACCTAAACCATATCCACATGACATAATACTCATCATCAAATCAACCTTTTAAGCTTTTTTGAATTAAATACTTCTATAGTACCTCGACAATTCCTTGCTAATTGTAAGACATGATGCGCATAAACTAGCTGCAAACAACTGCTAAATATGGATTTAAGGGCAATCCATTTTGAAGGAGTTGACTTCACATCAAAACCAATGACAACAGGACATAAAAAGTAGAAACCTTGTGATACATTTGCAAAATTTGATCTGACAGAATGTCTAAAAAAATATCTTCTTTTTTTTTTTTTTTTCTTGAGATCTTCAAGTTTTGAGAACTAGATTTCTCTAGGGCCTACTTGGATGACCAAGTAGCTTGTCTGTGGAAATCTCTGATTCAACCGAAAACATGTGAAGAGAAGAGGTGGAACGAAGTTGGCAGGATCATGGGAGTTCAATGATTAAACAAAACCAAGATTTTTGAGATGGAAGAAATCTCGAATTAAGATGGACTCAAGAATTCTAAAAATGTCAAGACAGACAGTAATGGCTCCATTGATTCCTCCAACATTTTTCCTCCTTCCTCTAGTTAGCAATGGCTGCTCATATGGGGCTATCTCATGGACAGGGAGATTGCGCATCCAAACAAATCTTTAAGATGATCATTAACATCAGTGATTTGAGATCACCCCTATGATACAGTTGACATGAATGTGAATGTCAGATGGTAACATGGATACAGGTGTCAGGCACTGCAAATTCATAAAATCTAGATAAAGCAATACAAAAGGTTGTATACGTGATCACTTGAAAATTTACAAATGATCGAAGTCAGATATATATAGAATCATGTTAGTGTCCTCGTGACTAAGACATGGAAATGTGTTACACATGCCAGATACTTTAACTCAAAGACATTCATCAAAACATATGATCACATAATTAATCCTATCATGAGTTCCACTCAAGACAATAGAATGTGAATTGGACTGTTGAATACAAGAGATAAAATGTTCAGACCAATCCAGAAGGATTGTTTTCAGACCTATCTGGAAAAAAATGCCTCCCAAGTAAAATACCAGAAGCCGGCTTTAGCATAAATTGTTAAGAAGATAAACATGTTTCAATTGTGCCAGGAACTCATCGAAGAGAAAGGAGGGGAAGAAAGGGTTCAGTACAACTGGAGCACCAAGTTTTTCTAATGCATTGAAGAAATAAAATGCAAGAAAGAGGGGAAGGAAGACAGAGAGAATAAGGAAATAAGCTGTAACTTATTATTTGAGGAACATAGGTCCCAATACAAGTGCTTGGACAAAAGATATCATTTTTACACTTCTTTACAACAATAAGTTAGAGAGAGAAAGGAAGCATGAAGTTTCTCAATATTCGAGGTGTTCTTGATATATCAATATAGATCACTCTTTATATCAATAGGTCAACAAAATTAAATTGCTCTGTGAGGCAGCAGAACTTCATGTCATGGGGCCTACTGGGGTCAATTCGATTATCAAAGGTATGAATTTTTCCTTTATATATACTTTACTGGATGCTTTTAAAAAGGTTCACCATCCTTCATTTAGTCTCTAAAACGAGTCAAAAAAATGTTTAGAATAATTTAATAACCAGTTCAAGATGATGATAAAAATCACTCTTAGTTATAAGAGCTGGGACAGGCTAGTTTTTAACTCCACGGATAAAATACTTAAATTTCAAAACTCAAAGTCACTCAAATAAGTAGACTGCAATGGTCTACTTAATTGCTCCTACTCTTAAAATCTAAATTTCATTACAACAACACATGCAGCTAAGAATAGTTTATCAAACATAACACAATCAATCAGCAATTTTAGAAAAGAAAGTGAAGGATAAGAAAAGAGCAGGTCATGCACACACTAACATGCAGCTAGCGAAAAGATAAGATTCAGCCATGTAAATCACCTTAAAATAGATCAAATGTTTTAAATATCCAATCAACATCATTGACACAAGATGGATATGCATAGGTTACATTTGGCTAACAAGAAGACAAGATCCCACCACATAAATCACCTTAGAATATATCAAAAGATTCAATTCTTCAGTCAACATTGATATAGTAAATGGAGATATATGGTGAAACACCATTAAACACAACAGATAACACCTCCATTGATCAAAAACTAACAAAACCACACATCATACTCATATAATCAAAATGATGGCACCTTTTTTTATATCACAAGGGATAGGGAAAAAAAAAAAAGGATCATATATCTACTCTGTGAAGCTAAACGCCATCAGGGATTGAGGAAGGAAAATCTAAAAAATTCTGTCCTCGTCAAATTATTAACCTAACATTCTCATGCATGTCCCATAACTTTGAAATACAAGTGGGTTTTCAAATGCAAAATAAATGAGAGGGTAGAAACAAAAAAGGCATAAAATTCAAGAGTTACATAGACAGAAGAGCTCGAATGAATCTTCAGTTCAGTCGGAATTCCAAAAATGATAGAAATTACCCATTAGGCAGAATCAGTGATTACGCCCTTGAATAAAACCATCCTTTTGAATCCTTCAAGTTGAGAAGTACAGTATAGTTGTCATAGATCAGACAAATCAGCAGCCCATCACAGCACAGTTAAAGACGAAACTTCCTGACTGCTTGCTGGCAATAATGTTCCACTCTGGCGGCCCCTCACTTGGGATCCATGAATTGAGCTCAATCATCCCTCCCCTGCATCCCCTTGGCCCGCCAATCACAATTAGCCGCTCGCCACATGCTCTGAAGGCAAGCCCCCAACCATTCACTGAGACAAACCTCTCAGGCAATCTACCCAGAGTGATCCATGCATTGTTTTCCTTGTCATACTTCCTTACCTCCTCCTCAGCATAACAAGCGGCATAAAGCTCATTGTTCACCACAGCTACAAGTGGAGGTGCACCACTCGCACCATTTAGCCCATCAGACATATTTGGAATCACCCTCCAAGAACGTCTCTCCAGATCATACTCCTCCCCGCATGTCAGCACCTCTTTACTGCTAGCCATTCCACCAATTACATAAAACTTCCCATCCATGAAGACCCCCGAACATAACTTTCTCGCCCGATTCATACCAGGCAGAGTCTCCCAAGTCTGCGTCTCAGAATTGTAGAGCTCTGCTGAGCTAAGTATGGTACCCCCAGCATCGGTGCCGCCAGCTATGATAGCCTTCTCTCCAAGGCTAGCAGATCCAAACAGGCACCTAGGCGAATTCATTACTATTCCAGGGGACCAAGAGTTGGTCAGCATGCTATATCTCAGTACAATGTGGGAAGTCACCTCCTTTCCAAAAACGAGGAGCTCGGTGCCCACTGCAAGGGACTCCTTATCAGAGCACATGAAACATTCATTGGGGGGCATCTTTGGAATGGTGATCCAGCGGCCACGGTAGGGATCATACGCCTCCCACTCGAGGACATTGCAGGAGAAATAGACCCAGTGCTCGGTGATCCCCATCTGCCGCCGTAGCCGATAGAGCTCGCCGCTCCGTATCAGGGAGTGGAAGCTCCGGTTCAGATGTGCGAGGGCACCGTAGTCGGAGCGAGAGCATCGAAGAAGGCAGTTAATTGTGAGGTCCCTGCCGAGCGGGTTGATGAAGGCGTTCGGATCATCGTAGTCTCCACCGCAGCCGCCCCGGCGATCAGACACGTCGAGGGCCCGTTCCGTGTCTTTGATGTCAGGGGTATCAGGAGACTCCGGCGACTTCTTCCTCTTGCCCCTGTCGCCTCGCTCTTCTTCTTCGAATTCCTCGCTAGGCGGACGCTTGCTGCTCGACGACTCGAGAAGGCGGCGAGTCATGTAAATCCACTTCGACTCTTGCTCACAGCAGCTCGGCAATGCTCTCGAGATCAAGCAGGAATGGCCCTCCAACATGTCGCCAGCGCCCAAACCAATTGGGGGCTTAAAATCGCTGGTCGGCAGCCCCTGAAACCTCCTCCACTCCCTCCCAAAGTATCAGTCGACAGTCCGGGAAGGCAACTCGGAAAGAGCCTTCGACTACACTGATGGGTCCAAGCATCAAACGGGACTACAAAGGGAAAAAGAAAACAGTCCAACCAGGCTAAAAAGAATGATTCCTTTCAAACTTATTGGCGAGAGGAGATCTAGAGCTCTCGTATACTGATCAAATTCATGGATCAGAGAAGCAAACAAAACCCATCAAAATTGAATCTTTCCGAGTATTTTGATGCTTCCACCATCCAGAATCGACGAATCACCGATCCGGAAGGCCAAAAATGCAACCTTTCAATCGAATCAGATCGATCTCACGAAGGCTTCATACCAAAAAAAAAAAAAAAAAAAAGAACCAAAGAGGAAAAAAAAAAAGAAACAAGAGATCAAAACAAAGAAACTAGCTCAGAAATTAGCCAAAGGACACGAAACAAAGGCCCTAAAGGAACAAAGATTATTACCACAAGGAGATCTTTCGATTTCCGCCGAAAACACGCAGAAAATTAGTCAGCAAAACTCTCCATTTCCCCAGATGGGATTCCGTAACGGCCCCCCCCCCCCAAAAAAAAAAAAAAACCCAAATTTTAGCACCCCAGATAGAGATTAAGCCCAAAACTACCTAAAAACAAAGGAAAAAACCAAAAAAAATCTCGCTTTTAAGCCAACGAGAAAGAGAGGAGAGCAGAGAGATCTCGGGCAGGAAGGAAAGACGGAGACTTACGGCTTGGTTTTGGGTACGGAGGAGAAGAAAAGGAGTAGGGGAGGCGGAGGCGGAGGCCCTGTTTGGGAATTAAAATCCCCTCTCTCTTCTCCTTCTTCTTCTCCTTCTTCTTCCTAAAACACCCCTCTCCGTCTTCTTCTTCTTCTCGCCTTCCAAGCTTCGCCCCTTCGATACTCTTCTCTCTCTAACCCACGCTCGAAATCTAGAGCTCTGGGTCGGGCTTCGGGCCTCTCCCCGCCCCTTTATCCCCCCCGCCCGAACTTCTTTTTTTTTTTTCCTCCTCGTTTTTTGTTTTTTCAACCGCTGTTTCCGTATATTTTTATTTTTTATTCGCCCGGAGGAGTTGTCGGTTTGTTGTCGTAGCAAGCGGAAATCTTTTTTGTACTTCACCTGCTCATGGAGACACGTGGTCTTTGAAAGTAGCGTTGAGAATCGCTCGACTTTTGAAGCTGAACGTGGGAGTTGGTAGATTCGGGCGGATCGAGAAACTTCCGCTGTGCCGCGGAGGAGAATAACCCCTCCGGAGCGGATTCTCGCGAGTCTGCGCTTCCCTTTTGCTGATGGCTGGTCGGCGGTGCGGTCCGAAACCGCTCGCCTGACTCGCGTCCAAATTTTTTTTTTTTTTTGTTTTTATGCTTTATTTTTATATATATATTTAATTTTAGATTTTCGGCTAGAGGACTGGATCAGTGGCAGTTTCCCCCACGGCTTCCTTTCTCTTGAACTCAGAAAAAGTCTTTTTGTTTGAAAAAAGTTTTTTTTTTTTTTTTTTTTTTTTTTTTTTTGACATTTTGAGGAGCGGAATAGGATATGGAAGGCCGGTCTGCTTCAGGTGCAGGACTGCAAGGAAAAAAAAGCTTCCCCACACGTGTGCTGCAGGGCACCCGGGAATTAGGAGGCGGCTGCACCGCTGCTAATAATAATAATTAAAAACTAATAATAACTTGGGCCTGGAGCTCACTGTTTTGGTTAGTGGGTCTTGGTGTTCTTCTAAGCCATTGTACCATCCTCCGCTTTACCATGCGTGTGGCAATTAAATTTGGATTAAAAATCTATCGCTAAAATATACTTTCGGTAGTTAAAGTTTCACTCAGTATTCATTGTAATCCTTTAATTTTTAATTATTATAATTTAATTTTTAATATTTTTAAAATAAAATATTTTAATATTTTATTATATAATAATATCAAATAAAATTGATGAAATAATTATCAATTATTCTAATATGAATATATAGATCGATTGATCGATAAAATAATATATTAACTATTCTTTTAATTTTAACTAATCGTATGTAATAAAATGTTAGAAATATAATACTTTTTAAATATGAGAAGTTAGATTATGATAATTTAAAGTTTAAGAAACAAAATAAATTTTGAGTAAAATTTTGAAGATCGAAGCAAACTTTCACTAAAATATATTAACATTATATATTACTTTGAGTCCAAACCCTGCTGGATGTGTGCTTCATTTGTCAGTCACAAAGTAATAAGCACTTCTCCGCATGCGTAGTATGTAAAAGAATCTGAAGAATTTTCTGCAAGAAATTTCTTTTGCTTCCAATATCTTCTCTAAAGGACTGCATTATTTCAACTGCTAAGGTTTGCTGAAAGTATATGAACCTGGGTTCAACTGTTGAGGGTGAGAGCATAAGGAATGTTGTTTAAAAAAAAAAAAAATGAAGGCATGATACTCGTGCGTATAGTGGTCCCAAATTCTAATTCATGATAGAGAGCCGTAGTCCTCATGAATACCGAAAGTGGTAAATGCTTATCAGCTTAAGATTCTTTTTTCCCCCTCTATAGAATTAGATGAGTTTGGAAATTTATTTAAAGATACTCTGATTGGGTTATGATAGAAATAACACGTGGACCAAAGCATTACAAGGTTTAGAAGCAGCAAAAAGGGGAGATAATTAATGAAAGCTACAACAGATTAGGTAAAAGCACCTCACAATTAAGCATCTAATCCATCTAATCCATCTGCCAACCTTGGATGTAGCTTTCTGCAATCACACCACTAAAGACATGAAACAAACAAATCAAGAACAAAACACCAAAACACAAACCCACCAAATTAGGTATGTGTCCTATAATTTCTAAAGCATTCTAATTTTTTAAATATTTTTAATTATTGATATATCAAGACCATCTAACAATTTAATTTCTTCTTCACCGCTCGTTTCACATCCCTTGGTATAAGTTCTATCAAATACAGTCCTTATCATTGATCACCGAAACTTAAGGCAGAACATAGATGCAATTAATTAAGCATTTACCATTAGGTTCTCAATTTAACAAATGATGCATGTATAATTTTACTAAGAATAAAAAGATAGCACTTACTAATGCTAGAGTACAATGGCATTAATAATGAGTTGTAAAATAGTATATGTATCACTTGTTAAGAGAAGAATTTGATGATAAACATCTTTGTTAGCATGACTTCATAAACAAACACATTGCCATCATCTTTATTTGAGAGATTGCAGGTCATCTATTCAACCATTTTAAATTTTAAATTTTAAATATGCTCATATATGCAGAGAAATAAATTAGATAGCTAAGTAGATAGTAAACTGAAATGTTTAATATAAGAAGCAGCATGGTTGAGATTTGGCCTTTTTATGAAAGCTCACTCAACTTGCTATGGCTGGTTTCAGGGAGATGTATCTCTGGGGCTCTGGTATGTTTGCTATTGTTGGAAAAAAAAAAAAAAAAAAAAAAAATCTAATTAACAAGATCTAAGCTGTCTTGTAACTTGTTCCATCATTACAA
This sequence comes from Metroxylon sagu, assembly GCA_017589505.3. Classification (NCBI taxonomy): domain Eukaryota; kingdom Viridiplantae; phylum Streptophyta; class Magnoliopsida; order Arecales; family Arecaceae; genus Metroxylon; species Metroxylon sagu. The sequence goes on along the minus strand of JACVBY030000468.1, from coordinate 167,241 downwards.
AATCCAAGAGGACACTCCCCCTAGATCTAATAGTGGCAAGGGACAGACAATGGGAGAAGGAGAAGGAGAAGGAGAAGGATAAAAAGGTAATGTCACTTTCAACACTCCAAGCCCCAAGCGAACATGGTACCGGGCCGCAGCATTAAATTAAGGCCAGAACGGTTAAAACAAACTGGGTGTCAAAATGGCGCCAGTCCAAGTGGTATTATTTAACCACCACCTCCCCCACCTTGGCACCGTACAAAACAAGCACTGTATATATCCAAAAATTCGAAGTGTCACAGATCGCCACCTTTTTCTTTTGGTATTTTGGATGGGTCCAACTCCAGCTGCGGTGGTCCGGGCCAATGACAGCGCATCGATCCGGGATGGGCCCGATCGGACGGCCGCCGCTGGGGACCGGCCGTTTCCCGCGGACCCCCACCGCCGCTGGTGGACTTTGCAACGCCTCGGTTCGGATCAACGCGCTCAATGATAGGATTGGTTGGTGGGATGTCAAAAGAAAAAAAAAAAAAAAAAATTCCAGTTGGGAATTGGTTGTATGTCAACAACTGCGTGTGATGAGCTAGCTGCGTTTTTTTGAATGGACGGCTGGGAAAGACTATCGACGTTGCAATGGTGGCGGAGGGTCCATTCAAAGGACGGCTATGAGCTCACCGTTGGCGGCCGTAGATTTGTCGGTTAACGTTCCGTTCACACCGGCCGGCAACTAAAACCATGACCTCATAATTTTAACATAAGGGTGAAGCCTTTACAGAAGAAGCACTACTCATATAGAGTAGAAGAAAGATGGATTAGAATATGCTTAGCTGATGATGTGCACTTCTACCAAAGTGTTTTCAGTAGAGAAGCACTTCCTGGCTTGTTTGGTGAGTTATAATTGGCAAAGATGGATTGGGTTGGGTTTGGTTCCAAGAACGGATTCAGTTGCATGGCTTTAGGATTCACATTTGGAGCTTAATATGACCTACTAGATTGTCTAATGTGAACCTGATTTTATACTAGATATTCAAGTCATATATGGTCTTATAATTTGAATTCAATGTGTTGAACTGGTTTAGATGAGGGTAAGTCAAAGACATGCCTTTGCCAAAGAAGCAAGGGTTTCCAGATCATGCAGGAGGTTGATAGGTTAATTAAGATAGGGGCTGAACAAGATAGGGTATTTTATTGGGCAGTCCTCTTCTGCCACAGTTGTGTGGTTGTCTGGTCATAAACATTTTATATGGTTGCGTGGATTTTTGTAATACTTGACCCAGAAAAAGAATTCTATGTTTATGTACCGTAGCCAACTTATAAATCCATTTGAATATACTTGACCCAGATTTTTGTAATATAGACTCAATTTGTATCCTAGAAAGTCAGACTATACGGTGGGTATGCAAATTTTTTTTTTTGTTTTGACTAAACTATATTTTTGATTCTTAGAGAATGTATCACTTTAATTTTTAAACTTTAAAAAATTATAAAATTGATCATGAACTTTATTTTTTTATTTTTCTTTGATTCCTACCATTAAAATAAGATAACCCAGTAAAGAATTCAACGTATTCTTCACCTCATTGTCACACCAACAGCAAACAAAATGAGAGAGAAAGAGAGAGAAAGAAGAAGAAAGTCGAAGGATGCGAAAAGGGTCGCCGCCGCGAAAGGGGGCACGGAAGGAGGGATGGCATAGAAGGGGGCTGTGGAGGGTCCCCCCTTCCCCTTCTATGGTAGCCCTTCTCGCACCCCCCTCCCTCGACTTCCCTCTTCCTCTCTCTCTCTTTCTCTCTCTTATTTTTCTTACCATTGAGGTGGCAATGAAGTGGAGGACACGTCGAATGCCACGTAGGCAAGTTTCTCACAGCGTTACACTGTTTTAACGGTAAAGAATAAAGAGAAACAAAAAGCAAAGTTTAGGATCAATTTTGTAGCTTTTTGAAGTTTAGAAAATAAAGTAACACACCCTCTAAGTTCGAGAGTTAAAAATATAATTTAATATTTTTTAATATATAATAATTTTTTTAAATTAAGTATATATATATTTTTTTCCTAAAGACACTTGCAATGTTGGTGTGAAATATCCTATTGAGGCAACACCAATGGAGTTTTTATATGCCGCCTTTTTGAAAAATTTATGATTATCAAATTTTCTTTCTCATGTTTGTTCCGTTGACAGATGATAGAAAATCTTCATCTCTATTTTAAACAATCTTATCTGAGACTCCTTCATTTTTCCTTTCAATTCAATTATCCTAAAAGATTTTGATTATACTTAGATTAAAATTTCATATTTCTTATGACAATGAAAGTACCATGCTTTTGAGATAAGGATTCTTATGAAATACTCGCAGGTAGCATTCAAATATCCATGCATCCTTCAAGTATGGTCAAGAATCCATTTTCCAAACCTTGCTGCAATTTAATCTTGTTATACCACAAATAATGCGATTTTATCAATTTAAAAAATATAAATAATATTATTTTTAAATTAATAAATTAATTACCACATTGAATTATCTAGAACAGAGTGGGCAGTTTTCCTAGTCAGATCAATCACTAACAATAAGCTTATATAACCTGCCAAACTTAATTTAGAAGCTAGTTAGATTAGTCTCTGAACTATGTTACCTTTATGAAAAATATCATAGAGCAATGGATTATAATAACCTGGAGAAATTTGGAAGAGGTGGTGAGTGATGCATGCTTTTTGTCTGAGGTGGTAGACCATTTAGGTCATTTAAAACACATGACCATTCTTACTCTTGGTTACTTATGCGATCCAAATGCCTGAGATTCTTTTTATTATTATTTTCTATTCTTTTTCACAGGCGTGTTGGACGACGAACGCTGCTTGTCCTAATCCTATAACACTGTAAACTGGCATATTCTACGTGCACAAAGGAGTCAAAACTCCTCTTTTAGACGTTGAAGAGAGCTAGCTCTTGCACAGTTGGCCGACCATCCTCACCATTGCCTTTCGGTAATCTTCTTGAGTTCAACTACTGTGCCCAGAAGGGCGTGCGTTGGTGTCTAACTCAAGCAACGTGCTTTTTGGAACAAGCGCAGCATGGTTGGACAAAGCCGAATAACCCGGGAGAGAGCTTCCACGAACGCCACCGGGGCCCTGCATGAGCTTGGAGACCCGTGGATCACTGACATATGGCACCCTTGAAGAAGCTTGGAGACCCCTGGATCGTCGACACATGACAGCATCGAAGCGAGAAAACTTGAGCCACCACCAGGAATAATTCCAAAAGCCTTGGCTTTTGGCTTTTAGGTGTGACTCGAGGAGTTTGGTCCGACGGAGTACGAAGAAAGCATTAAAAAAAAAAAGAAGAAGAAGAAGAAGAAGAAGAAGAAGATGGGAGTTATCTTGACGAAGTTTACGCATGCTTATCTACACCAAAACGTGACTCAAAGCGAGAACAATTCAAATCTAACTGGATTTGATGGCAACTCTTCCTTGTTTTATTGTTGAACAAGGACAGCCAAAGGGCTCAAAGAGCTAGTCAAGCGGGCAACCTAGAGAGCTACCTATGGAAGGTACAGAACCATATATTGCTTTGGTCACCTTTAGGTTTTTTCAACCTTTGCTCTTTGAGACTTTTCAACAAGTTTAAGAGTCCCACAAAGAAGGCATCTGGAAACAATAAGTAGCGAAGGTGACAGGGTATTAGATACACTGTTCCCGGACAAGTTTGAAACCCACAAGGCTTATTCCCTTAAAGTATGTGAAAGTTAATAAGAGAACTGATATCGTTTTGATTGGTTGGATTGGCAAGGGGAATGTGATCCAGTGGTCCCTCTCGAACACGTTGAGCTCTCCATCGGGAGGATCTTGTTCTCGAATCAAATGATGAATCTCATGCCGTTTTCAAGTTCAAGCCATCGCAAAAAGATTATTCTCAGTTCTTTCTAAAGAAAGAAAGAAATTCCACCTATAGATGGTTGCAAAGGTCAATTTTATCCATTAAGAGGTATTCAAGAATCTTAAAAATTTTGCATGCACAAGACCTGCCATGATTCGCTGGTTCTCTATGTTCCTATTCTGCAATTTGTGCTCTATTAACTCTTTTGCTTGTCTTTAGTCTTTAGCAGAACTCTATGCATTTAGACTAAGGGAAATTTGGAAATGAGAATTATGTTGAGTGAGAGAGAGAGAGAGAGAGAGAGAGAGAGAGAGAGAGAGAGAGAGAGAGAGAAGAAACATAAAGCAACAATGTAATGATGTGTTCACCAATGTTGTAATAATGAAAAGGGGAAAAATGAAACTATTAATTAGTACAATTTATCTTATCTTTCAATTCCCCCTTTAGTAAGCTATCAAACTTATGATGAATAAGGAGGATATCATGGGAAACCTAGGATATTGTTTAGCTTTTCTTATCTCAAAGTAGGATTTGATGTTGTGGGCTATAGCCACTAGTTTAAGGGAGTTAACACGCTAGCAACAAGGGCACAATTTTTTATGTTATCCTTGAGAGTTTGGATAAGTTTCCACTTGTTTTAGTCAGTTCAATCATCGAAGAACAGACGGCAGAAGTCCAAAGTGAAAGCGATTCTACAATTAATAAGGCAGCCTTGTTAAGGTAGCAAGATTAAATATACTTTATGCAACAAGGTTTTCTCCTTGGAGGTTGTACTTTAATGTATGACTAATTTATTTCTCCAAGTTTTGGATGAATCGATTCTTTATTATATCTGGTTTTTATTCCAAAGAGTTATACGGCAGCGAAGTAGGAACTCGTTCATGATTAGTATAAGTTTTGAGACTTTAGTATCTTGTCTACGAAAGAAAAAACAATTTCAAAAAGCCTACCATGTTTTTCAGGAAAAAAAGCTTGCAATATTGATTTTATGAACAATCTAACTGGATGTTAATAATTGTAAAATTATGCTTAATTAATTTATAATCTTTTGTGAAAATTCTTTTAAGCATGGAATGCTCTACTTTTATATTTTGAATCAAGAAATTTACATATATGAGGTGATATTGGGAATAGCTTTCCATGATAATGGCCTCATATTAAATGCGTATCTTAGGAAGGTGTTTTTTTTTAACATTCTTCTGCATCTCTCTAAGTTATAACAACCTTAGCTTGATACTTCTCATTGAGGCAAATTGAAAAGCTAATTAGCATGTAGGTTTGATTAGGGAGCCACCTAATACCTTTTGGTCAATACATTGTTAATGTTCGGATTGGATCGAACTTGGATTATGAAATGGAAGATCTAAAGTAGGGGTTTAAGTAAAGACCCAATACAACTCTAACCCATGATTTTATGAGGGTTGGGACATATTGAATGAGGGTTAGATAGGAGCTTCCATGTTAAAGGATATTGCCATTTGCAACCCTAAGAATAATTGAATGACATTAAAAAAACAAGGGACTTTTTTTTTTTGTATGAAAGGAAGGGAAGCATTAATGGCTCCAAGTACTTGCTTGTTTCAAAAAGATAAGATAATGGAATGCTTCTAAATAGAAAGTGATGACATAAATATTTATAAACCTATAACAGGATGACATTACGTCAGTGCCCATATAACCTTAGATGAAGTAGACTTTAAGAAATTTAAGGTGAAAAAGAGCCTTACCGCTACAGAATTTCTCATCAACTAGGAAACCTCTTGCCACCTATAAAAGGAATAGGTTTAATTTAATTTGGTATGATCTTTTATCTACTCTGTTTTTCTTTGAGAAACCTTTAAGCCTTAAAACATCTAATTATGCTTCCATTATCAAAATTTGCTTATTGACTTGAGCATCAAAGAATAGGTGCTGACTTGAGCATCACAAGATAAGTGCTGACAGTTCTTACTTATCTCTCCGTCTGACGTGGTACCCACCATTTTTCATTGATAGTTTAGAGATGTCATCGATTATAGGCCGTATCAGTAAGCAAAAAATATTCCAACAAATCTTGCTTATTTCAAAGTGCTGTAACTTTCTTGGAGCTTAGTGAACAATACTTCCCCATTCATTGCATCTCCCTTGCCATTGCAATCTAGTACTAAACTAGCCCTTTAGGTTAGCTTAGGAAACAATTTCATCAATTCAAACAATTTTGTCTCCTTCACAATGCTATGACGTGAACATTTCTCCATTTGAAATATTATCTCTACATTTTGTTTTATTGTCAAAGCTTTCCAATAGAAAACATTCCTACTCTATGACTTCAACTCAAATTATAAGCGACTCCAGCTTACATTCATACAAAAATATCATCTAGTATGAATGGCGACATATTTCTATGTCAAAAGAAAAGAATCATGCCCCATCACACATCACATGACAAGCCAAGCATTTTCTCATCTCCAACTTCCCACTTGACTTCCGTATGCAAGTTCCTGCTGCCTAACCTATAATTCTATCTCCAGATGAATAAAGGCTAATGAATTAGAGCAAGACCGTCAAGCATCGCCGTGTCAGCCAAGTTAAAAAGCCTTTCAGCGTTTGAATGACAACCATGGTAAGGAATTTGCTGGTTGGCATCCTCTTCTCAACTAGCGGATGATTTGAGCTCTTGTTTCGGATTTGAATCTGAAACATGATAATTCCATGACACTTCAAATGGGAATAAAAAGATTGAAGGGGTATGTTATGATATCAAGAGAAAATATGAAGAAGAACAACGAATCATAAACCATGATATTCCAAAGTCTTTTATTAATCTCAAGTGTTTCCCCTTAAGTTCTTTATGTTCTCTATATGATGCCTCGCCTATGTTCATTTAGATCATTTATCCCCAATGTGTTTCATGGGTTCCCTTGATAACAATGCCATGAGTTGGGCCAACCAAGATAACAATGCCATGCTCAACTCCAGAAATGACAATTCAACCGCTTGATATGGGCACCCTTTCTTTTTTTTTTTCTTTTTTTTGGTAATGGAAACAGACTAATAATGATGGGGAACAATTTACTCCCCATGTATCAGCCTCCAAAATATGAAATAATTCTATAGAATGGTTTGCCTTCCAAGTAGTAGAATTATTCGATCTCAATTCTCTACTTATCAGGAAGTCTATTGCTTGGTTTTCTTCTCTAAATATATGATTCATAAAAAATTTTAATTATAAATTTACCATTGATACTTGATTTTTTAGGGTAAAGGATATTGACAAATAAATTTGTTTTATCGCTAAGAAATAACTGTTGCTGAGCCTTCTTCAATAACTAAAGCACTTACATTAGATATCAACATAGCTTTATTTAATCTATACCTGAGTGCAATAAGTTCTTCTTGAGAAAAGAATGATCCAGACAATTAATAGTCTTCCTTAATGATCTTGAATTAGATATCCAACACAAGTTGAAGAAGTAGTAATAGATTCATCAAAATTTAGTTTAATAATTTGTAATGGTGAGAAATGCCAAGAGACATAGATTAGAGAAGAAATCTTGATGAAATAGAAATATGGCTTCCCTAGATAAAAATCATGAGTAAGGCTTTCTGCTTGGATCAAAATACTTTTAATACTTTTCCTCTTAAGTTGGAAAACTTCCGCAATTCTCTTCTTCCAAATACATTAAAGAATATAAATCTTAAGAGACTGAAAGAAGCATATACTAGTTGCCTAAGAAGGATTATATATGAAGAGCCTTTGGTATGGATCCTACTTGATATAAAAAAAATATTATCAAGAAGTTCCCAAACAAATTTTGATTTTGGACAGGAGAAGAATAATGTCCCATTGTTTCCATCTTTAAGTCACAGTGGCTACATATGAATAGAACGTGAGAAATGTTACATATGAATAGAACGTGAGAAATGTTACTTAAAATTAAGCTAGCTGCAGGTAAACCTCCTCCTAACAATCTCCAAAGAAAATTATATTGGATGAAAATGAATAATTGGGCAACATTTGAATAGATGGAACTATGTTGGACTAGCAATCTCTAATCTAATGGGACCTGAAGTTGAACATGATGGAATTAGATTAGAATATCAATCATGGATGCAACCACTTGTTGCAGGTACCAATTGGAATTTTGAATGGAATAGAGTTAGATTAAATTAAGTTGAAATATTCCTCACTAGAAAACTTATACCTAGAAAATTATATATATATATGTGTGTGGGTGAGAGAGAGAGAGAGAGAGAGAGAGAGAGAGAAAGTAATTAATCATATAAACTGCAAGTTAGGTTTTTCTAAAATTTCCATTATATATCTTAGCAAGGATATAAACTTAACCCAAGCCCAATTAGGCTTTGTTAAATCATGCTAATTATGCATACGAACCTAGCTTGTCTTGGAAGAACTTGATTGGAAAAATCAATCTATAGAAGAGTTAATATATGTAAATATAAAATAGTAATCAATTATCTACCTCACAAGATAGTGTATGATCTTACTAACATTGAAGTGAGGTAAAGCACACTTTATACATGCTTCCAAGCATGCATATTAAATCCAAACCAAACTAGAATTTTAACCCCCACTTGAGCTAGCCATTTCATTCATGAACAGCTTGACTACGACCACCTAGTTTGGATCAATTAGTTGTGCCAAAGTTGCACCCATATTTTTGATAGAGTTAAGGTTTTGATAATAATGCCATACCATCATAATGGACCCCAATGAAATTGCTATCAATCATTGCAACCATGACAATAACCGCTGATATAACCCAAAAAATAATGAATAACTTTAAAAAATTATTTTTCAATCTCTACGATGCTTTCAAAGGAAAAATAACACAAAAAATAATTTTTTAAAAAATAATAACTATTATTTATATTATTATGGATAATTAAAATACTAATTATAATATGGTATCATGGTGATCAAGCTTTTCATTGCTGTGTGAATAATAATAATAATATAATAATAATAATAATAAAAATCTAAGATCGTCATGGCAATTGCTATGATATTACATATAACGGCGTTTCAGCATCAGCCGTTGCAGGCTACGGATAGATTTCGCTGTCACGGGGCACAGCTGGCAAGCATTCCATCAGCTCTTATTTTCTTCCTCTAAAATTATTTATTTTTGTTTGTCTAATAATTGTTGGAAAAAAAAGCGGACAACTGTCGGGGGCTGGCATCCAAATATATTAAATGGTGGCAGTTCCATCCATTCGTGACGATTCGCCGTCACCTTCTGACGATTTCTTTTGACCGTTCAACAAAAAAACGCGGCGAAATCTGTCATCGCTGAGGTCGACGGCATGCCAAACTGCGGCCCTTCGGCCACTTGGGAGGAAGGCATGGCTCTTGCCCAGTCCACGCCATCCAAAAAATAAAAAAGCGTGTGAGAAAGGAATTCTTCGCCCACCCGGAGCTTCTTCGCACGTGTTGCTGCGCGTTGAATCGAAAGCGTGTGATTGCGATGGGATTTTTATGTCGGCTGGACGACCGTCGATGTGATGCGTATCCAACGTTGAGCTTTATCATCACCTTGGTCGATATAAATTGATATATTTTATAAATATATTTAACATTTTATTTTATTTTATTTTTTTATCAAAACCACGTAGATATATCAGGTTAGGTGGTGCGGTGAGTTTTTGATAACTAGATGCTATGCAACTTAATTACATTCATTTTTGTGAGGTCTAACCACCATCCCAAACCAAGCCCCCTGCCCCCTCCATATGATATGAATCTTTGTATGATTATTAACTCTTGAAATTTAGCTACAATAACACTGTTGAGTAGTCATGGCAAAAGACATTTAAGAAATGGCAATAGGAGGGTCGCCAGATTTCTTATGTAGCATTTACATCAAGAAAGGATATTATTTATAATGTTGTATTTGAACGGCCAAGTTTGAGCTCTTACAGACCAATGATTATCTAATTTAATAAAATGATTATCAAATCTTTTTATAAAAAATATTTTTGATTCAAGAAAGAAAATGTTACATTCTTCTTCGACAAACTATGAGCAATGGAATCTGATGGCTCTTCAATCTAAATTGAAGAAAAAAAAATTTTAGCAAGCATTGTACAGTGTTCACTGTCTAATTTTTAGCATAATAGAATATTCTGTTTGGCAGTAACAAACCCGAAACCAAGAAATTCTTAGTGTTAGATGTATATTAAATTATGATATTAATTGGTTTCCTTTCAATGAAATAAAATGCTAGATCTTTTAGGTATCAAATTAATGCCTTGTTTTTGTACAATTCTTTTCATAAAGAGATGAAGATAGCATTGATTGGTGATAAATTGAAAGAATGACAATAATTCTTGCATAATTCTTTTGGTAAAGAGATGAGAATAATATCAATTGATAACAAATTAAATCGATGATAACTTATGTAGTTTTAATATTTACAACATATATCTAAGGATGTATATGAAATAGTGATTCAATATATGTAGATGTACAAGAAGATAGAGATTGGATTAAAATTATACAACAGAAAATAATAAAGAAAGATATGATATGTTTATCTTACAGAAAGTTTAGACAGTATAATAAAAAAAGATTCATGTAATTGATTTTAATTAATTTAAAATTAAAATTTTATTATTATTAGTATTATTATTATTTTATAATTCTTATTTTTTTTCTATTTTAATTGCTATTCTAATCGATATGATACTCATTCAGTTTCAACTGATATTTAATAAAACTCAGGCATCATATTCGAATAACTTAATTTGAGAAATATAAATGTTATAGAAAATTTGAGGAGGTTGGGAATGAATTTGTGGTCTGTAGATCTTTATTCTCTAAAAATGAAACATTGTCACATTATTTTAAGTTGGAAAAGGGCAATATTTTGAGCTCTTGGATTATATGATGAGGATGACCAGCATCTTTGCCCGTCCCCATGCATTTCCTGACCTCAGAGGCAGATCAGAAAAATTAGATAAAATCATAAAATATTTACTCACTCAACACAAGTTTGACTCTTTTTTCACCGCAGAGTGACAACGTCTTAGGTGGCTGTCAATTAAATAAGCTAAGATGAGTAAACTGGCGCTTCTCACGGACTCCAAAGTCCTCTTTTTAGTTTGCCCTTCTTCCAGTACAACAGTTTTTTTTAGTGCAGATCGATGACGGCTGGTGTGGTGCCACTTCATATTCGTCAGAGGTGAGACTGTGAAATATGACTCTGACTTTCTTTGTCTTTGTTTTTTTTTTTAAAAAAAAAATCATTATAAAAATCAGAAAAATTTCTGAAGGTTAAAATATAATGGAAAAAAAATGTTATCAATTATATTGCTCATATTTTTAATTAAAAATACATGATTATTATCAACAAATGTAGCACTGAGTACCATATTTTTCCATTTGTGAGATGTAGGTTAATAGGTACAAATTAAATTGTTAAAATAAATATAAATAATTAATTATAACAAATAATAAGAAGAATAAATTGAGCAAGAAAACCTAATGACACAGGCATGTAGAACATTTCATCCTTTGGATGTGCTTCCAACTATACAAATTTATTGTATAGCTTCTAATTATTCAAATAATTAAGCTGAATAAGACTATGCTCAACCTTCAGAAATGAGATTTTCTATTCTAAGATATTCAATTTGGCACAATATAACATAAAATGAGAGTTAAGAATATTTTTATTATCTAACGTGGGAATAAAAATCAAGAAAAAAAAACTATTTTGAAACACACAAAATATAAATAACCAATATTTTTGATAATTTATTGACCTTTTTTTTTTTTAAGTTTCATGTTTAATATGCTCCAAAGTGATGATACAGTAGTAACTTGCTTTCTTACCCTCCCAACAAGGCATGTACATATGAGACGCCATATGAATAGGCTAATTTCTTGTGCAATCACACCAGTGGGTCCATCCACCCTCCAAAATTATGCAATTCCCTTCCCGAGTTGTTAGATGAGCAGCAATCAAGCAGGTAAAATAAAAGTGGTTGATTCAAAACATTTTATCTATGGTAGGAGCAATATTACAATATTAGACCTGCAAGCAATGATCCTCTACAACTTTTTCTACAAGAAAATTCTTCAAGTACATGCAAGGTATTGGTAATTCTCACCTGGCATCTAATTTTACTGCAATAGGAATCAGGAATCAAACTAGTTTGATGGCTGGACTAGCATGCTCCATTCAAGAGAAGAGAGCATGGACCTCGGATTTTTAGAAGCTTGGGAATATTTTCTTTATTGTCTTTACGATATAGAATACAATTGAGGTTTTCCTTCTTGCTAGCTGCACCAAAAACAAAAGGCTTTTGTTCAATGATTTCAGACAGTCACAACCATAACCTGCAGCCGAGTAATTCTGCTGGGCTTACTGGAGTTACCAATAGCCAGAGTTTGAGGCTAACATGAGAAAAATGATCTTCCATTATGAGAGTGCAATAGGACCATGTGACATGTTCCTACGAGCCAAAACATAACTTAAGAGAGCTAGTGGAAAATTTTGCAATGGAGGAAGCACAAGCCAATGGGGATCCATTCATCCTACTTTTCCCCGTGTCATGCTACTGCTTGCCTGTGAATGAGTGGGCAACAGGGATGGCATGCAGAGAAAGTAGCGGCCCATGGCTACAGTGTCTGCTACAGTGTAATCATGATCACCATCGAGGAAATAACATGGTAGAAAGCTAGCCGCTCCAAAACAAAACCATCACCATCACCCCTAACATGCTTCCAAGTTGACCACTACTCAGTGGCTCCTATTCAACGCATCCTCCTTGAGGCTTAGATAGACGATCATGTTGAATCACTCTATTATCTTTTTTTTTTTTTTTCCTTCATGTAATCGATCCAACAAATCCTCTTAGATTTCATAGGACTATTCAAACAGGCTATTAAGGGATCAAATTTTTCTGTAACCTAAGAATCTCAACATGTTTGATTCTCCACATGTCGACAAATGTGGTGACCATTGAATTGAGGGGCAAGAATCTTCAACCAGAGGGATGATAAGCCATAATTGCTACACATATTGTATGCATTGCAAATGGAGGAAGCAGAGAAAAGCTAGTTGCCGACTTGCAGGGGGCACATGGCACCAAAGCAAGCATACACACCCACTTTCTCCATTGGGCAAGTTGATGTCTGATTCAGTGGACTAGATTTTAATGATTAGCTCTTATGGTTATATAACATTTGATTCATCTAACAACAGTTATTTTTTTACTGAACATAGTTATTATGCAGTAAAAAAAAATCAAAAATTAAATAAACTTGATATTGTGGACCGGATGTTAAGTGACTACTCAATGGTAGGCATGCAAATCATGCCAATGGATCAAAATTATGTTGGGTTAACTTAAAAGCATAATAAGAAATGGATCAATCCGAATTCAACCCGTTTATTAATTAGGTCAGAAATTTTAATCCAAACCTGACCCGTGTATTGTGTGGGTTACATGACATGATCCGTGTAACACATTTAACTTCGACAACCTACGTAATCCATGCAATCTATATAACCTGTGTAACTCATATAACCTATATAACGTGTTTAATACCAACTCATTTATAAAGTAATATATTAAAAATCATAACTAAAGTACAAGCAAAAAATTTTTCTATTAAAGAAAAAAAAAGGAGAGATAAGCATAAAATCCTTATATAAACATATAATCATTATCATAAAATAATAATTAATTAAAGAATAACATTAACTTAGATAAATAGATTTGAGGGGTCATATTCGGGTTGACGGATTGCGTTACACGAATTGATACGTTTAATAATTGGATCAATTGCGGGTCAATTTCAGGTTAGCGGGTCAATACATGATTCGACTTATTTATTAATCGTGTCTAACGGATCAACCCATTAATGATCCGAACCTACTTATGCTCAATCTGAATTCATTAGTTTCGTGTCAACTTTGAGTCGTATCTAGGAATCGTGTCCAAAATTCTTATCCCTAGTCAATGGAGGCTAAATGTTAAAGTTAAAGTCCAGTCTAACAAAGGGCCTGGCACCAAAATTTCTTTTTAAGTTCAACGCATCTTAATTATGGATTACCATCGGTGATGTTGCAGAGCAATGAGGATTTAATGGTGTCTTGCAAGCCTAGAAAAACAAGGTCAGATGTTTGCGGCTTGACCTCCCTAATTCTAATCATCCTGGCCAACGCGTTTACGTCTCCTTTGCCCACAAATTTTCCGCTAGAAGACTTTGATCCCTCGATCAATCAAGTCATGTGAAAAAGATTGGCATGGTTCCCCTTTCATTGAGAAACCAACTCGCCTTAATTATTAAGCTCTAACATCATGCCGACTGCCACTAATCGCGATAACGACCGAGGTGGAAGAGAGGATAAAGTCGAAAAGAATCCTTCCAGCCAAGTGCTGCCTTTAATTTTCCATGAAGCTTTAGAATTTGGAGAGCAGCTCCAAAAGAGAGAGGCCTAGTCTTACTTGTCCTTCAGCTTTGGGCAAAGACTTTGATTGGGGGATGCGTGCATTTCCCAAGCTTTGGTAGGCCCACGTTGAGAGAATATGGATTACTTATTAATTTCTTGAGGCATTTAGACCACCCTTTACCCCATGCATGTCTGCATCAATGAGGAAGCTGGTTTGGTGCAAGAGTGATGGATTGCTTGGTTGGTTACTCCTACTTCCACGCAGTGAGTGCAATGGATTCCTAAGCCACACCTGGGGAATGGATTGTTAGAAACCTTTAAACTATTTAGTAATTTTAATATTATTTCATTGAATTTTTATTTCGAAAATTTTGAGTTTTGGGTATCTAATTAGGAATAACACGATACAATAAGGTTAGACAAATGTTGCCATGAGTATGATGTAGAATGGCGGATGGAGTCATATATTCTTACCATATTATACACATCCATATCTTTTATCAAAATTTTTACCTTTTATATTTTGTCACATTTTTGTGAAATCATTTAGCTTGTTTTTCTCACATATTTAAGATAAGGTTTGACCATTTATACACCTAAGAGACTACCACAATTATGTTTTGAGTGGCCTACAATAGCTATAAAAACTTAGTCGCTTTTAGGGTTGCATGAATTTCTAGAGTCGCCTTTCTTCTCTATATCTACATTATTGAATTCTTGATCATTCCTACAATATTATTTATATTTGAAGACTACTTACTGAATGCATAGTGTGTAGAAGGATCTTTGTATCTTTGAAGAAAGTTAGCAACCCACATATTTAGTAGGGTAAATCTTTCTTTAGACATCATCTTAAGGTGTACCCTAGTCGATAAACCTTCTCTCTTATTTTATTATATTCTTACAAGCCTTTTAGGTATTTCATCTCTTATTCATCAGAATTTTAGAGAAAGATTTATTGTGCTACTTTGAATCCATGGTTGTTTTATTTTCAATATCCTGATATGGCTTCCAACTCTTATTTGATGATATAATAAAGCTTGAAAGATTTTTGGGCAAAGCTTCAAGTGATGAAAAGGCCACATAAGATTTTGGCTTACTCCCTTGATTTATTTTCTATTTGTTGAATCTAGATCCAATCTGAATGAGGCCTCACTGGATGAAGAATATGATTAAAAAAATATTAAAAAAGAAAAACTTAGATTGTCATGGGAGGATTCTTTGCATGCTTTGTGTTTAACATTTCCATATCTATTTATATTATGCTTCTGGGCATTAAGTTTGGAAGGCTTTGGAGAAAAAGTATAGCATTGTTGATGCCAGCAGCAGGAACAAATATTTGGTTGAAAAATACTATAATTTCATGATGGTTGATGGGAAAAATCTATTATTGGGAAAACTCATGACCTTTTAAGTCATTGTTATAGGGAACTTAAACAAAGTGGAATACCACTGGTTGAAAAATATTAAGTTAAGAAGATGATTAATGTCTCTTTTATGGAGATATTTTACCTTCTCTGTGAGGCATCAAAGAGAGAAGATGTCTATGAATGATCTCATTTCCTTCTTAAATGTTAAAGAGAAGGCACCAATCAAACACAAGACCAAACGAACCATCTATCACACCCATTTCAACCAAGTGCATAAATCTAAGAAAAAATTTAAACCCATACAAACCCCACATATTAGAAAGAACAAAATAAAAGGTCCTATTATATGTGTATAGAAAGTCTAGCCATAATGCAAATAATATCCACACATGAAGTATAAATCTAATGATGAAGATAATTAGCTAGTGGCTCCCTAAACCACAAACAAATATGGTGATCAATGAAGCAAATACACCATGTTTTATATAGCCTAGAAGTGAATGTGGCATGCTAATCCACAGAGCAATAGATAGACACCGGAACCAAGATGCATATATGTTCTAATAGATCATATCATTCTACTTGTTAGAATGAGGAAAGAAACCATGTATTGATGGGAAAATCCTTGGTGGTGAAGGTATAGGGATCTAGATGTGTAGACCTGAAGCCTATTTTGGAAAAAAATCATACCTTTTCATGGTATCTAAGATATGTCCAAAAATTTGCAAAAATATAGTTAGCAGATCATGTCTTATTAAACTTAGTTATTGATTTATTTTTGAACTAATAAGCTTGTTATTATCAAGTATGAGGGTACAATTGGGAAAGGCTATGTTTGTGAGAAACTCTTTAAATTGAATATTTTAGATAATATTTTTGTTAAGAAAAATGTTTCTAATTGTATTTTAAATATCAAAATGTTTCATTGTAGTGGGAACATTTTGATCATGTAAATGTTCATATTTTTAAGTAGGGGTAAACAATAGCTTAGGATAATCCAAGAACCGATACCAATTTAATTTGATATGGTTAAGTTAGTATAATTCTGAATACTAATAGTATCAATTTTAGGTCTATGAAGAGAATATAAGTATTAAATTAGTCAATAAATATTTTTCATATCTTTTTTATTAAACATAATTAAGAGAAAAAATTTTAGCAATGAATATTACACATATGTCGAAGAAAAAAAGGAAAAAAAAAGGATTCTATCTAGGAACTGACTTGGAATTGAATCGATTTGATTCCAATTTGATCAGATTGATTTTGGGTTAGTTTCATGATAGGATCGATTTAATTCTGAATGCAAAATCTTGAAACCGATACCGACTGGGTCAGTACTCGGCTTTGGTCTAAAATCAACACAAACCAATCCATGCTTGCTCCTACTTTTAAGAGAATAATATATATATAATTAATGTTGAATACTATTTTGATATATCTAGAAAATAAGAGATTTGTGCAAAATCAAACTAGAAAATCTTTCAAATATTTAATTGGAGATTCTTTCTTACTAGAATTAGATTACTCCAACATGTATGAAATAAGTGGTGTAGTGATCATCTTATAACTAATAGATATCATAATTTTTATCTAAATAGGACCAAAAATGAAGCCTTTGATAAATTTGAAGCTCGTAAAATTGACATAGAAAACTAATTAGATTATATGTTTAACATCATCAGACTAGACTACGATGAAAGATAGAAAATACCTTTCAAATGGATTCCAATAGTGTAACGACTATAAGATCATCTATGAGGTCATAACTCCTTGTTCACCTCAATCAAATAGGATGATAGATAGGAAAAATAGGACCATAATTGATATGATTAATGTTAAATTGGATAACTTGGGTTTGCTGAATAACTTGTGAGGGATGCACTCCTCATTCCATGTCATATCCTTAATTAGGTATCTTAGAAAGGAAGTAAGATAACATACCCTATGATGGTAGAAGTAGTGAAAATTTAACCTAACATACCATAGAGTGCCATAATGTTTACCTAAAGTTAATGTTCTCTAAATGAAAAGAAAATGTAAGGGAGTAAGAAAGATGATGCGGTCTCTTTAGGGTATTTTCAAAATAGCATGGCCTATAAATTTTGTTACGATTAAATTTGAGGTTAGTTTTCTAATACTATTATAGAATCTCTTATTGCTATTTTCTTAGAAAGTACCTTCTTGTTAGGGCTTAGAATATAACCTATAGAAAAATTTTCATTAAGTTAACCTTACCGTAGTCTATTTAAATTCAAGTTCTATCAAATAGATGCTAAAACTTTCCTTGATGGAGAGTTATAAGAGAAAATATAAATAGTTTAATTAGAGGGATTTGTGGCTCTTGGCCAAGTTGAAAAGGTTGTAAATATATTAGGTCCTTGTATGAACTAAAACAAGCTCCTATAAAATGAACCATGGGAAAGATCCTATGCTTAAATATAAATTTGTCATAATCAATGGACAAGCCTGGAATTGACACATGAAATTAAAAATCTTCTATCAAATAATTTTTACATGTGTTTTGGTGTAGCTTATTATACTTGATATTAAATTGATTAAAATTGAGAATGTCATAATTCTAAATAAATCATATGTAGTGGAGAAATTGTTAAAAATATTTTATTATTTTAATCATAAATCTATATCTACCTTTCGATCCTTGTGTGAAGTTAATAAAGAATAAAGAAAAGAAACTAACTTAAAATATTCTTAAATAATCAAATATTTCTTGCCCTTTTAGTAAACTTGCTAGGTACATTAGTAGGCCTACCAAAAGACATTAAAGTTTGCTTAAGAGATTGATGAGGTGCCTCAAAAGAACATTAAATATGTTCTCTATCATATTGCTCTTCTTGTTACCTTTGATGGTTTTAATGACACCACTTACATCTCAAACTTACATGAGACCAAAACTATAAGTGGATATATGTTTACTCTTTACATGAGACTAAAACTATAAGTGGATATATATTTACTCTAGAAGGAGTTCTTATTTCCTGAAATTCTTTAAGACATTTGTGACTCATTCTCCTATGAAATCTAAGGTGATAGATGATAGCTTTCATGAATACTAGTAAAGAGGTGACTAGATAAGAGATTTTTTTATTGATCAAGTTTCTTAACAAAATTTCTATAATGATGATACACTATAACAACTAAGCTACCATGGCTAAGGTCAATGATAATTAAGAAGGAGAAATTATAAACTAGTAGATTCATTATACTTAAATATAAGCATATCAAGGATATTAAGAAAGCTAATGTAGTCGGTATAAGTTATATTAGTTTGTCAAAAACTTAGTTAATCCATCTGCTAAAGGTTTTAAAAGGAAATATGCCTATGATTTATTGGGTGAGATAGTGTCGAGGTCCATTATTCAATCATCTATGGTGGCAACCTAATCTAGCTATGCGGCAATCATATGAAATAGGTTTAATAGATAATAAGTTAAGAGGGTGATTAATAGTAGCATCAAAACTTGAGAATCCTCTCCCTATAACCATCTCTATATCTTCAATATTTAATTATAAGGATTAAAAGAAAACCTTATATTTGAATGAAGTCAAGGCTCAAAGGATAAGGTGTATGTTAGAAAACACTCCTGGGCTCACTTTTAAAACTGGTACATTAGGTTTCAAATTCAAGATTTAGATCGCTTATGATTTGTATAAGTTAAACTTTACTAATACTATGTGAAGGTTCAAGTTTGAAAGACATCTTTCATCAAAAATAAAATATATAATATCACCTACTGATCTTTCTTTCAAATTTTTGCATGCATATAGTGAATTATTAGTAGCCTTAAAATTGTTTTGTAAATTTAATTTATTTTATTAAAGAATCCTTTATATATTTTAGAAATTTTGAGACTATGATATAATATGATGTATGTAAATGTGTGTTTTTACCATATCTTGCGCACTCATATTCTTTATTTGAATTCTTTGCAGTTTTATTTAAATTTTTATGAAGTCATATAACTTGATTTTTTTTCATATTTAATATGTGATTTTACCATTTTGGATATTATAGATGTGTTAGCTTGTTTAATTAGCTATTTATTCAGTAATGAGCTACGCATTCCTTTTTAAGTTTTATAGAATAATCATATGTAAAAGGAAGTTGGTTGTCTTAGATTGTATGGATATTTTTAAAGTCTCCCTTTTCTCCATCTTTCAGCCATTGATTCTAAATAAATATTGCATTACTATTTAAGTTTGAGGACCACTTACTGCATGCATATAGTTTATAGAAGAATTATTGTACCATAGAAGAAAGCCACCAAGCAGCCCATGTGTCTTGTGAAAGTAAATTCTTTCTCTTAAAAAAAAAAAAAAGCACTCATAACATGTCTGGATTCATAAAATCTTTTCTTTGCATCTTATTTTGTTACATTCTTTGAAATCTTTATCCTAATTTACCTCTTATTTTTTTTATATACATACACACACATATCCATATGTATGTATGTATGTATGTATGTATGGCTTGTTGATTGGTCAGGATGAGGCATAGGCTTGAGGTGCTTGACATGGAATGCTTGACTCATAACTCATCCAATTATGTGCTAAGATTAGTTTTGTACGCAGTGTTATTTGTAGCTTGTGTTGAACTGGTCATTGATCTGCACGGCAATGCATGGCTTGAGTTTCTCAACCACTGGACCCTAATCTTCACACATGTACTTTTCGGAAAGAATCAGGACTGAGACCCTTTTGGAAGGATTCTTGCCTCCATGGGTTTGCATCAGTGGGCTAGGGCCCATAGATTGAACCAGCTAACTCATGACTTTTGATCAACTTAGGTATAGCACAAAGGATTCGCAATAAAAAATTAGGTTGGCATTTTTTTTTTTTTATAGTTGTATTAAAATTATACCATGGCTTTAGGACATGAAGTTCATCCAGGCTCACTCATGGTTAAATTGATTTAGATCCCACATTCTAGTAGTAGGTTTGGGTCCTTTAAACATTGGACTGACTCAAAGTGGATTAGAGCAGGCTCAAAGCTATCTCCACGCATGTAACTTCTTTAGCTGGATTCATATTTATTTATCCTATTCGGGTGGGAAAGGTTGAGCAGAAGACGTAGAAGGGATGAAGGGGTCGAAGAGACAACAAGAGTGCAGTAGGAAATAATTACAATATTATAATTTCTAGAATACAACAAAAGAGATAGGATTCTTGCCCTTCTTTACATTGTTTTTGGCCTAAATTTTAAATGGCTCAAAAGTATTTTTGAAAGGATAAAATTATTTTTTAGTGCTTTTGGAATATTTGATAAAAATTTTAAATTCACTTTTAAGGCTTTGGACGGCTTCAATTCGAAATCTTTTCGAAAAATTTTCATTGAACTTGGAGATCCAAATTCAAATCATGAAAAGCCACATTAATATAATATAGATTATATAATTTAATAATTATATTAAGACATAATATAAAAAAAAAGTCTTAATATAACTATGATATAATTATATAGTATAAAATAAGATGCTATAACATTTGAATATTACATAATATTGTAATATAGTATAATATTATAATAATATTTTCTCCTGTCTATTAATCAATGAAATGTGAGGCTGGCCTTCCAATTGTTTTACTGAAAAAAATAATGGTAAAGTTAAATAACATGATTAGCTTATTAGATGGAGGCTAAAAAAAAAAAAAAAAGAGAAGAAAAGAAATACAAAATATATTTCATTATGACTAATAGAAAATTAATTTAATTTTCTATTGAGAAAGTAGCAAATGTTAAAGCCTTATAAGTTTGAATTAGTTCCTGCGCTTGGCCAACAAGGATTAGTTTTAAGCTTTCTTGGGACGACAACAACATATGAGATAACTCTTTCTGAGTAGATGGCACAACAGCTGCTTCTAACAAGGCCTCAGACGTGTACAATTTTTTAATTCAATCTCTTAAAATATAAATTATTTATAAGGCCCTCTGTTCTCTATTTAAGTTTGTAATAGAATCGGAAGTGGGCTCCATTGGCCCAACGCTCAACGTCCTGATCCACATCCGATCTAATTTGAGTTCAATATAAATTTAAATTTAAAACTCAAAAAAATTTTCAGATCAAAACCAGATTATTACTTGGCTTGGCCTAAATTCAGCCTAAAACCTGTACACCAATTTTTGAGAAGATTCGAAGCATGGCCTTTAATTAAGCTTATGTTAAGTCTGAATTTAATTCTAAAATCTTAAAATATAATAGATTTTTAAATTTTATTTTAAATTTTACGTAAACTATATATGAATAACCTCTCATATACCGTGATTAAATATAATTATTTTAAATATTATTTTTATATAAATATTTAAAAATTATAAAAAGATTGTTAACTTAATTTTTGACCTAAATTAATTATTGTGAGTTAACCTAAACGGTTGATTTATTGTTTATTGTCGAAACACCTCTTCCCCCAACACTCCCAAAAAAAAAAAAAAAAAAAAAAAAAAAAAAAAAAGCAAGAAAATAAACACCAAAAGAAGAGTAGTTAAATAATTATATATTTTTTAAGATTATTAAACTCTTTATAAATAGATAAGCTTCCAAGGTAGTCTTGTAGTGGACAAATAAATTTTTTTATTTTTTTATTATTAATTATGCTATTTGATCTGAATTATTTGGATTTGAATCAGACCTAACATTGGGAGGCAAATTTAAACGACAAATAATTCGCAATCATCACCAGGATGGAGCAGCTCGCCTTGTTCCATCTCCCTTGATGAACGAATCTGTGTTTATAATATTGATAGGGGTTTCTGTGCAAAATACCAAATTTGAAGTTTGGTTCTATGAGAAAAAGAGGGGGGGGGGGGGGGAGGCGCGGGGGAAGCGGACGAGACGGCGAGCGTCAGAATGGCGATGGCGAGGAGGAGCGCCGTTCCTTCCTTTTTTGCCTCGCCATCGTCCCACTACTCCTCCTCCTCTCGTCCTCCCACTCGATCGGGTCTTTGCCTCCCTCGATCCGAGCTCGGACACGCTCTTGTTGCCTTCCAGGTGTTCACCTCCTCCCGCTACCTCCATATCAATCGATGCAGTTGATGTCTCCTCGTATTATTTTCTTGAATCTGTCTCCCGGAACTTTTCCTGGCGTTGATCGTTTGTTTTAATCCATGGAAAGATTGATCCAAAATTTGTTAGGGTTTTTTTTTTTTGGAGTCCTCGCTGGAATATATGTTGTTATATGCTGACTGTGGTGCATAAATTAATGCCTTTTCCTTTCTAAAATGTACGGGAGAATTTTTGGAGAGTTCCGAACTGATTTTTGGCTTTTTTTGTGGTTATAAAAAAATTGCAATATATCAAGCGCGGAATTAGGATTCGTGTTGTATCTGAACTAAAATTTCTAGCTTGTTAGTGATGAAATTATATTCATGCCAATAAATCCTGCGTATCATCAATCAATAAGAAGTCTAAAATCTTTTACTTGAGAATATATGCTCCATATGTTATATATTCACTATTGAACGGTCTGTAATCTGGGTAAATTCTGACAATTGCTTGTGGAAGTAGGATGCTCTGATGATGCTGTATGGTTGTCTTTGAAATCATTGTTATGGTGGGGTGGTCATGTTGTTGATATAGAAGAGTGATGAGAGTATAATGGCATGGGAAAGAAATCTTTGTTGATATGTTTCTTTATGAACGGAAAGGAATATAAAAATATAAGGAACCCAAAAGGGGAGGGTGATAATTGATAATTATATGGGGTGAATGATTCTTATGGTAGGTTCTTAGAGAAACAACAAAGGACATAAAAAGATAAGCTTAGAAGAGGAAAGCTTAGGAAAATATAAATTTTGCATATAGAGTTAAAGGAATTCAAATATTACGGTCTTTTTTGTGTGAGGTCTTAGGTTGCTATAAATGATATTATAGTAGACCTGGCTCATGATCTGTATGGATTAGGAGACACTTTAGTTGGCTTGTAGTGTTGGCGATTAAATTTGGATTAAAACTCTTGCTTTGACAAGGTTGCCATAGCTTAGACTGGGAGGGAAGGGGACTAAGTAAGACAATTGCTAGAGTATCCTTCTTTGATCAGGTCATTTTTCTTGATCACTAATGAATTTGAAGGATTAGGGAAGGGAAGTCAACGAGATGCCAGAGATGGTATGATAATGCCGGACACCCCCGTGTTTAACCCCTTACCTATTATACTCTCTCTTCTCTCTAGTTTTCGGCCATGGTACCATGGTCGAGAAGGAACAGAGAGACAAAAATCCCTATGACTCGAATAGGCAAAGGCAGTCGACTAGATAAAACGAGAGAGACAGAGAGAGAGTAAGGGAAGAGGCTCCTAGCTTCTTAATGGCTGATCGGGCCCTTGCTCACCATCAACAGCCAGCTAAAGGAATGAAAGAAAGACAGAGGAGACAGAGAAATGAAAGAAAAGAAAAACAAAGAGAAGACATAGGAAGATGGGATTTATGGGTGGCTTTGAATGCTGCCGAAGTTCGGTGATAGCATAATGGGAGCATGGCAGCTGATGAAGGCTCACGATCAAGAGAGGGTCATTGGGGAAAAAGGTTGTGGTTGGTGGTTCGAACATGAGGATAAGAGGGAAGATGGTTGTTGTCTTTTGTCATTTTTACTTATCTTTTTATAGCCACAAGATGCCTAAAATTCGTTTGGGGAGTAAGATTTGAGTGAGGAAGAAAGTAGTAGCTTGTTTCTAATACTAGTTAGATAAACGATCTTGTAAATGAATGTTTTTTTATATTGTTTTTGATTGAGATATTTGGTTTTAAATTGACATTGATACATTGTTTTGTTAGGAATTTTTTAAATTATAGGTCTTGCAATCCTTTGAGGTCATACCTTAGGAAATATATAGCCATGTCACCTATTCAGCCCAAACAATGAGTTGGGGTATGACAAGTTATAGGAAAATATGTGAGAACCTGGTATATACAAGGCCAAGAAACTCAAATAATACCTTCTGGCTAACATTTTTTTGGATGAGGTCTCAGGTTGTTAAATAAGAATTGTAATATTTTTTGAGAATCTTATTTGATTTTTATCTTTTTCAAGTTTGTTGCTGTATACCAAAGAGGTTGAAAGCAAAAGTATGGATTTAGTTGAGATAGATGTGCAATAAACATTAGAAAGAAGAATAGAGTGAGGAAAGAGTCAATTAGAAGACTAGTTATCTCTCATGTGCTGTACCTTAAGTAAGACATCCGGACATGTTAATAGAACATGTTGAACATCTAATGTGCAGACAACCTATAGCAACATTAAGCTTGAGTTCTTTCCTCATATTACCCTAAGAAATGTTGAGCATATTTTTAAACTCGTTAGGCTTGGGTGCTGCAATACAAACTACTTTTAAGTATTCATTATGACCAAGCTTTGTTGAACTATCCTGAACCAGTCAATTCGAGGCATACTGAACCGTATCGGTTAAGAATTGGGATGGTTCAACGGCTCGAGTTGGTATGCATTCATGAGTGTGCCACGGGTTCAGGTTCTGAATCCAGTTCAACTCATTTAATAAATATAAAAAAAACCTCTCTTTTGTCTTTAGTTCGTCCGTCACCTTTTTGTTCGATGTCTCTTCCATGTGAACAAAACTGTAACCCTCTTTGCCCGGTGTCTCGCCCGCCACCCTCTTCGCTGCAGCCCTTGGGATGGTCGCCCTTAATATGGTCCATTGTCCACAGAATTTATCACCTATCATTTAAGCCCAAACCTTAATCCTTTTCGAAATGCCATCTCTTCGAAACCACAAATTGGAGAAGGAGAGAAGCACAATTGCTAGAGGTATATCTGTTCTCACTTTCCCTCTCCTCTCTCTGCTTCTTTCTTTCTCTCCTCTCTCTGACCTGCTTGCCATAGTTGCACTTCCTCCATTCATCATGGTTCAATACGATATATATCAATATCATACTGAATTGGTCACTGGTTGACACGGTTGTTGGTATGATTCGACAGACCTCGATTATGACCATCTTTGTCTGTCACAAGTTCTTTATTCCTTTTTAATCTATGATTGGTTTTTCATTCAGACCCTGGAGGAGACAACAATAACTTGTGCTTGTGTGACTTTCTTTTTAATCTAGCTCTTCCACATTGATGCAAATTAAGACTGTCCAAAATCCAAGCAACTGACTAATATCTCATAGCTCTATGAACAGCCATCCACTTCTTTAATATCTTCCCATTCCTATAATCAAGGTTACAAGTGAATCATGCCAGGTCACTAGCAGCACGCCGCCCAGGGTTGACGTAGCACCAATTAATTCTTTATTTAATATTGTTAAAATAAAATTAGTATCAAGTCCTTTTCTTTAACTTGTTTTCTCATTTGATGTGACATACGTGCTGGCATGTACTCTGCCAGTTGGTGATTGGCGTGCCCACTGGCACTGGCATTTCAAATCCTTGACTAAGGTATAGAATAAAATTATTACTTTCCAATTTGTTATCAGCAAATTTTTGTCAGCAAGATCACTTGGTAGCCCCGATAAACTGTTCTTTGTCAGCCAAAAAGAACAGGTCTTCATGCCAGGTCCATACCTCATTTCCATTTCATGGCCTTGATGTTCATGGATCCCATTTCTTTTTCCTACTTGTCTGCCTCACCTTATATCTAGAATTTACTTACAGCCCTTGCAACTGTCAGTGGTCTGCATTTGGTTTCTCTGGTTAGTAGATTAGAAAAATCACTTGTACTTGCCTAATTGGAGAGTTCTGCAAGTGGACTGGGTCTAGCATGACCTGGATCTGAACCTGATTTTCTTTCAATTTATGATATTTATATCAGTCAGGTTATTCTGGCCAGGCTGGGTCAAGCATCATGCAAGCCCAACCCAATGGATTTGAGTGTGGACCTGGTTGGGTCTACATTCAGGTTCAATGCAAGATAAAAGAAAATCAGTACTTATATGAATAATTATTTGAGAGAACTAAAGTCGGTATTTAAGGTATTTTCAAAGTGTTTGGCATTAGGTTGGATAAGGTTGAGCATGGCCAAGTCCTGTTAGGTCATGTAATGATCAATTTTAAATCCTACTAGGGCATGGATTAGTAGAAAAAAAATATGATGCAAATACAACCCGGTTTTTCAAATGGTTCATATTTTAGGTCCAGAACGAAATGCCCAGGTTAAGGTATCAGGCTGTCTGGGCATAACAGGGTCCGGCCATGGGTTTGACAAGGACCTCCTTTTAGCCCTGCATGGACATTCTACTTTTCATCATATACATTGAGGTCTCATATCTGCTTAGCTTTTTCTTTAATATTTTGTTTTGACATCTTAACCAAGTTGTTTTCCTCAATTCTTCTGTCGTCCAGATACCAGAGTGAGCACTGCAAAAGATAAAAGTCTATTCTGAAGAGAAGGCTTTCTGAAGCTGCAATTGAAATCGAAAGGCAGGTGAGCTGAAATGCTTCACTAAATGTAGTAATGAAATACTTTGACTTGTTGGTACCTTTGTTCCCCTCTATTTTGCAGCGAATGGAATGCCTTCTTTAATTCCACAACAGCGATATCTGTAGATAAATTTGTTGTGTCCAGCCAACCATATTTCAGGAATTTTTCTCTAAACAGGTAGCAAATCATAACATCATGCCAACACTATACTTTTTTGTAAACCCCCTCTAACACCGCCACATCACTCCCCCACCACAAATTAAAAAAAGAAAAAAAAGAAAAAAAAAAAAACCAGATTTCATCAACTGGATACTGCAGATATTATTAGTTACATTTTGCTTCCTCTTGTACTTAGCCACTTTATGCTCCTCTCCTCTGTTGCTTCCACCACAATCTCTTAACAAGCTCTTCATAATCGTTTGTAAGCATGGCTAGATCTTTTTGAGTCTCTTTGTATTATTTTCTTTCACTTGCTAAGTTATCACTTGCAATGACATCCATCATGGCCATAAAGCCATCGTATGCTTGATCCTTAAAACGGTATGGTGATGCTAAATTGTTGGAAACCATGGTTTTGCTTGCTGGATCCTGGTGAGGTTGATGCCAGGAAAAGTCTTCTAGTCAGGCTCAGTCAGGTTAGTATGTATAGCTTGGGCCATTTTGATTGGATCTATGGTCGTCTTCATTAATGTTTGGACAAGGTTGGCTCAATGGGTCTGGATAGGCCCACTTCCTGGATACTGGCTTAAAAGTCTTCTAGACTGAACTTGCAATGGAGAAAAGGGGAGGTTTCCAAACTCGGATTTGCCCCAAAGACTATGGTCCAGGCAGTCTGAAATGAAAAGTGTGATGCGTAAGAAATTTTCCTTGAGGTTTTAATAATAATACACCATGAGAGAATCACTTTGCAAGGCCATTGAAACAAAATATATAACTGCTTGTGTTGGCTCATTTTGGGTTTTTGGAGTTTTGGATTGTTCTGCTATGTTTGGGGCCACTGGGCTTGTATGTTTAGATGTCATGCAAGACATTTTGTGAGGCAAGGCAGTGGGTGCAGGGTTTATGTGTTCTGGCAGATAGGTAAATTTGGTTCAGGGAGGAGGGTTTTCTTTTCTAGGCTTTTATTCTGATATTAAAACTCTTTCTCAACCCTCTGGTAGCCATAATCCCATCCAAAATATCCTTCTACAATTCAAATTTCATTCAATAATTGTGCTCAAACTCCAGTATAAACTTCATGACTTCCAATAACAGATCTAATTTTAAAGTGCAATATGTAATTTGTAGGGCTTGAAATCAGTATTAAGGTGAGCATCAGCGGTCATAAATAGACATTTTGCTTCAGTGCTTTCAGTTCGCTATCAATTTGGGCATTTGTTACGGTAGTCGACCTGAAATCAATATTGAAGGAGCATTAGTTGTCATAAATATTTAATGTCTTCCATCACTCTTGATTTTGGTTTGATACACTTATCTGGGTTTCAATGCCTTCAATGAAGTCTGTAGTGAATATGAGGGGAGGGAGAAAAGTAGTCACTGCATGTGTTAAAAGTATAGCTAAAGTCTTTCTTAATAGACTGTTAACCTGTGCCAACTCACAGCAATCAATGAGGAGGAGAAAAACAATTGGAAAAACCAGCCAGATCCATTTCCACCTGTCTGTTCTGGATCTATTTTTTAAACTCATTTCCTAATTAATTTTGACCGCATTGCATCAGGGATGCCCATGCACCTGAGTCGCAGAATTTTTTATCAAGTCGATCTCATAGGATTATTTTATCAAGTTAATCACATGGACTCATCATTTTCTTTGGGTTGAACCACTCGGTGGACCAGGAATAAGCATGGCACACGAGGAAGCAGATCTTATTGCACCAACCAAGCACCTAAAATGATCTGCCACAGATTTGTGTTGCACTGCTTTTTCCTCAGAGTTCAGTTTTAGCACGAAGCTTAAAAAGGAAAGACACGCTGGCCTTCCGGAGTGCTTAATAGATCCAAGACGTATTGAATCGATCATATCTTGGATGATCTTGAACAAGAATAATTTTTCTTTTTTTTTTTGTTCTTCTCTTGTTTTTAACTCTGCTAATACATGCAAGTGTTCACAGAGAGAGAGAGAGAGAGAGAGAGAGCTTATGTGGTATGTCCTTTTCTGCCAGCATGACATCAAAAGGATCTATTAAAAAAAAAATGTATAATATATTTAGAGTAATATGTTATCTGTTTCAGTCCTAGGAGTTAGTTCTCCATGATTTATGCACAAAGTTCATTTTCAGTAGCAAATTTTTACCTCCTTGATATATTCTTCTTATATTCATCAAAAAATATAGATATATTCTGCATGTTGCTTGTAGCAGCCCAAAAGTAGGACTAAGCAGGGCTAAATTTGCTTGAAAGATAGATTAAAACAAATCTTATCCACATATATCTTTTTCAGGTAGAAAACATGAAAATTCCATGTTATTGTTCTGATAGTCTTGTCATTTATATTTATATTGTTTCATATCTTGAATGATTAATAAATTATGTATTTCAACTTATTTAATGGCGTGAGGCATGAAGAAGATTTGGAAGAAGAACAATAATAATAATAACAAAGCCTTTATTCCAAACTAATTAGGATCAACTACATTAATTTTTTTTCTTTATTATACTCAATTTTGAATCATATTTTTAATAAATATAAATATTTTAAATCTTTCTTTTATCATTTTCTTTCATATAATTCTGATATATCTCTTTTTCTTCTTATACGAATCAAATCACTTTTTCACGTCGATGCATTCTTAGTTTTACATTGCAAATGCTCAAATCATTTAAATTATTCTTCTCTTAATTTATCTTCAATTGAAATTCTAATATATATAGAGATCTATACTAAAAATAACTTACCAGTAGCTGAAAGAACTTAATTTCTTTATAATCATACATTTCTAGAATGTATTATCATAATTATTTTGATTACTTCGTTAAAACCTTGAGATACACCTAGAGATGTTTTGCGCAACCATTAAGACATACAGCTTGACAAATAAGAAATATTAGGAAATCACTGATAACTAATTTCATACTGTTCCATTTTTATAAGAAAAAAAAAAAAAAGAAATGCATCTCATGCATCGCTATTAGAAGGGACAGGCCTCTTATGATTTTGCATGCGTTTGCCTATTTCCCCTATGGGAAATTGCTTCCCCATTTCTCATTTTTGGTTATTTCTCATTCATAAGACTGTCATCTCCTCAATATCCCAAGCTAAAGTTAACAATCATAAGCTACTATGAGACTGGGTCCTGCACACCCAAGTGATATCTAGGACCAAGAAACAGTCACCAAGAAGCTGTCTTGAAGGCTTGAACATGAAAAGGCTTGAACATGAAAAACTTTCATCCTTTATCACAAGTTCCTTTGGTAATTCTAGGGACCTGGTCAACCAAATCAAGCTAAACATTGGGCAAGTATCCAATAGGTCTCAATGAAGTCTTGGGGACCACCTGTGAGCATTCTTTTATTTTTTTATTTTTCCCTCTCTCTCTCTCTCTCTCTCTCTCTCTCTCTTTTCAAGGACAATCTCGATGGGCTCAATGCATAGAAAGAGAAGAGGGGTCGGTGCATTGATGCTCACACGTGCACCTTGTGCTTCACCCTTTTACTATCTCCTTCTCAGAAGGCTTTTAACATATTCAACGCGGTACAAATTAATCCATGATTCTATCGCACCCTTCCCTAGAGACCCAGATACTCTTTTTTATCCCGTAATCATAAAGAAAGATAAATAAACAAAGCATGCAAACTTGGGAGTTATCATCACATCAATGAGATCTCATCCAAAACAAAGGGGTCTTCTCGTGGATGGGACCCTTGACCGACTGCTTGGAAAGCTCTCACATGATGGTCCTCCCTGAATTATTGCCTAATGAAGAGACCGTGGGAGGCACGTGAGGTAAATGATGGGTTCATAAGCTTTGGAGTCTTAAGAGGCTCTCTCACTTCAATGTATTAAATGTATTAAATGGTGTACCTATGGTCCCCTAAGGTGGTTAATTATGTGATTCTTGTTCCTTTCTTCCTTCCATTGTTTATGGTGGATCAGTATATAATGCTGTTTTCCAGGTGGGAGACTTATATATTTGGCAATGGTTGGGTGGAATTAAAAACAAATTTGTTCGCAAGAAGCATCCACTTGAGGGTATATCATCCATTTTATGTTGTAAAAGATAATTAAATTTTGCTTCACGATTCCAGAAATTAATTAGCTATGTACTTGGAGCATTTTAATCACACACCAACTTGGTAGCCATGTTTTTTTTAAAAATGAGGAGCTCAAGAAATTGAAGAATTCGAGTCAACTAAAAGAAAGCCTTGGTATACAAGTCAATTTAACTTAGAAGCTTAAGCCGCAAGATTTGATCTCAATTATTTACATCAATCCTCCTCTCACTCAATAGTTATTTCATGTGGATCTAAATTTCATACGTTATTCTCAACATTACCCTCCACGCACCAACTACTCTTGGAAGTGCACTACTACGTCATGTGTCAACCATTTTAGCCCAAAAGCCTGCTCTCATGAACCACCCTTTACTACACAACCAGAAGAACAATTGTGATTCTTTCAAAGCAACAATAGCTAGCGTTGGTGTGTACTAGCGACAGTAATGCTGGAGAGCTTCTTAAGTCGTTGAAGGGATAAAAACTGATGATGGTACTTGTATTTTAGATTTTAATAGTTCTTACCATGCTTGCTCCTGGTGGGATTGGTTCAATATTTTTATGTTAAAGAAAGGGACTGTTCAGTTGGTTGATTGTTTAGTTTGTGAGATTGGTGGTGTAGAGACAGTAAAATCTCTATATTTGATGGAGCAATTATATTCTGAATGGGATACGGTATGACCCAAAGATGTCCAGAAATCTGATTCAACCTAGTGCACTAGAATTCAGAGACCATTTGTGGTCAATGTATGTGAGGTGGAGTTCTGAAGGTGAGACATGGCATCATTTTTTTGATGAAGGGCATAAGGTGCGACAACCTATAATTTGGTTGTCCGGGCCCATGGTTGTAGGTGGAATTTTGATCATCCAAGATCACTGTGCTTCATTGACAGATGCAATTTTCATGAGAATTTCCTGGAAGAGATGCTGTCGGTGAATGACAAGCAACTCGTCTAGTTTTGGAGTTCACGGGAAGCTAGCTGTTGTCTCGGAGAGGGGGATGGTGTTGTTTGAGAGATGGTTGATAGGGGGCTTTTGTAAGATTTCCACAATTGACTTGGCAATTGAAGCCTATGTGAAAAATGTTGGGTTTCTGGCTTATCTACTAGACAAAGAAAAGGATATAGCATGGGACTGTATTCGTTGGGCGCCATGATAAAAAGAGAGGAGATGCTCTCTTGGACTGAACAAGAGAGTTTTCTTGAGTCATAAAAAGGCTTAATTGTACATGCATGCAGTTATTATCTCATGTATGCAATAAGAAGAATTAAAAATTAAAAAAAAATTGATATGATGAACCAAATGCTATGTAGCTAGTGCATAAGAGTTTAACGTTAAATTTTGATCTACTGAATAGCTGGGCATCAATTTGTCATTATAAAAAGACAAGTCTTAACATTAATTTATAAAAACAGGCAAAAGTGGATAACTTTTGGCGTGTGAAACAAGGTTCCACAAAGACAGGGAAAAAGAGAAGAGAAAGTGGAGGAAAAAATAAAAAGAGAGAGGAAGTAAAAGAAATATTTCTCCCTACTACTTTTTTTGGGTTTCAAATCTTAGGCAATCTCTTGATGTAATTATTTTTGACAAATTTTCCTATTATTTTTTTCCTCTTGTATTTAGCTCTCTTAAGTATTTTTCATTGATTTCTTTTTCTTGGCAAAGACTTAGAAAAACCCCTATTTATTATAGTGAATATCTTAATCCTCCAGTAGATGTAGCTTAAATTTCAAGTGAATCATGTTAAATCTTGGTATATTGTGTTAGTTTTGTTCTCTATTATTTTTTCCATTATTTTATTTAAATATTCTTATTATTATGATAAGTAATATTAAAGTTAATGGCTAACAATTCCGAGCATGCCTCTAAGTTATAAAAAATGTCAAATTTGATAGCTTTTATGAAGTATGGTAACATTTAGGCCCTATTTGGATTGGTTGCTAGGATGCCTGTAAGTGATTATTTTTCAGCAGTTATATAAGATAGTTGTTAGCTAATAGTTATCCTAAATAAGCCTTTAAACTTGTAGAACGAAATCAAGGTTCTTTGCAAATCATCAAGTAGGATAAGCCTATGGCTCTTGAGTTAAAATGTTAGTGCATGATGCACTTAAAATTTTCTTTAAAGAGTAATCAAGTATAGAGAGCTCATTAATGTTGAAGATCACGCGTGATATTTAGTTTTATGTAAAAAGAATAGTAGAAGGGAGAGTAATTAATGTAGATAATTAAGTTCAAATCTTAATTGCTTAAGATTTTTTAAGTTTTTAAGTCCAATCATCTAATATCAATCCTTCTCTCTTTTACTAATTGTCTTAAACTTCACACATGTTTCTCAACATTCTACCTCTTTCATTATGTCAAAATAAAATCACCTTGTTTGTTATGTCTACCTTACATATCCAATGATCTGAAAAAGTCTTATTATTGTGCTCCATGAATGGTGAAATAGATGATTTATATTTCTTGAGATATTTTATGGATACCTTTAACATAAACCACCCATTTCAATAGAAACTATAGCTTGCCAATGTTATAATTCATCCGAGTCTCTGATTTTCTCTTTTACTATTGTGTTGAGTTACTATGCTTGAGGGGCAACCATTAGAGAGTATTAGACGTGTTTACAAGAATTTTGCTTCTTGCCTCCAAAAATAAGACTCATGTTCATCGCCTTAACAATACATATCTCTCTCTCTCTATTTTTTTTTTTTAAAAGTAAGGGGCGTTAACTTTTATGCTTTATTGAAAAAGAAAAAAAAAATAGATATAAATATATCGATGAATAGATAGTTATCCAATCCATATCAGTGATCTACTTCTATTTTCAATCCTATTTAATTTTATATAACTCCCGTGAACTTTCAAGGAAAAATAAATAATAACAATAATGTATCTTTAACTTAGTCTACTTTTCATGCGGTGATATTTCTTATTTGGTGATTAATAAAAAAGAAGAAGAAGGAGAAGACTGCATAAAGTTTCTTTTAGCCTAAAGGATGACATTGCACAGCTTTCAAATCACGCCACACGCATGCATCTTTTTCAAGTCAGTAGTCATGGGTGACCAGATACACTGAACGATGCCGCAGAGCATCAGAAAGGCCACACCAGCCTATCATTGCTAATTTGGACTCTGAATCTCTAAAAAATTCTTCCGGTACTTCTACCTCATGGATTCTATCATTGCTTGCGCCCCAATTTGTGGTCCAAACTCCAAACTTGGTTCCTAAAGCTAATTGTTCTTCGTTTACAAAGCCACAACAATGCGAGTCTTCTAGCACATGCTCTCCACCTTTTCTACTGCGAGTCGCGTGGCTGCCGAAGATAAAATACAAAGTCCCGTGGGGGGAGAGGGGAAGAGAGATGTGACATGATAAGAGATACAATAGTAAAGAGTGCATGTGATTCGCTAATTCTCAATAATAATGGATGATATCCGTTCGAGCTGTTAACGGAGTATAAGGTGATGCCTCTGATTCCTTGTTTCCCTTGCGTGGACTGCGAGCATATGCCCGCAAGGGGAGGAAAGAGGATGTAAACGAAGAGGATATTCGAGCCTGTGCTCAAAGGAATCGGAGATTTAACAAACACTGCAGCCCTGTGACTCCAGTACGGTCCTTGCTGCCTACTGGACTGAGCTCATGTTCTCCGTGAATCACGCTGAGGCGTGGGCACTTCACCTGGTCACCCCGATCATCGCCTGTTACCGTTGGTTACATCGAGGGATGGTAACTGACAGATTCCGAGCGGAAGATATATTCTCCGTCTCTCCTTCGCTCTGCTGCCCCCATCCCTCCCTTCTATGAACGGAGAGTGTTTTTTCCCCCATCCCCATTCCGCGGCACGTACCCTCTCTTTTTTATCAATTCTATTTTACAAAAAAAATTTATTTAAAGCACAAATCTATTATAAACAAATGATATTTAAAACATATAAAATGCACAAATTTAAGAACCTAAATCTTATATTTAGAATATAATAGAAGACTTAAATTTGTATAGTTACATTTATTATCATGTATATAATTAAAGATAATATAATCTAAAATAAATATATAGATCCAGTACATTATTTATTTTATTACGAACATATTTAGTAACATTATATAAAAAAAATAACATTTAGAAAGAGAAAACCTAAGTTTGTCTCATTATAAATATGTTTCATAAACATAATAATATTTTATGGTGAAGATAATCGGGCTTCGAGAATATAATGATGATGAAAACCTGAGTCGCTAACCTCATTTCTATACTTGAATGATTTTTAAAAGTTCTTTTCATCTCCATTGCTATCTCTAATTATATTAAGAGTAAAACTGGTTCTAGGTATTATGAATTCAAAAAATAAAACAAACTCATAGTAAATAAATTTTTCATGATCAAGCAACAACTAGAAATTGATGCACTAGAATTTCACGTTTTCTTTTTCCAGTGAAATTGTATTCAATATCACCAAAATGTTGGCCTAAGGTCCTTGCATTTGATCGTGAAGTATTTTATATACTATTTTATACACAAATTAATATAATATTAATAGACAATCAAGTTTAGTACTAATAAATTTACAGAATATTACATTGTAAGCTCTAAATTTAATAGGAGTGTCAGTTCCATCATTAGATCTTGATGAGCATCTATTAGGTTTGTTATCAATAATCTGGGCCCTATGCATTTAATATTGAGGCAATATAGGAAATTTGCAATCTAGATGCATCCAAATGTGGGACCACTGCTCTTTCGATTTCCATGCTGTGATTGGCTGGCTAAGCAAAGTGTTCCATGTTCCAAGCATCTCCATTATTGTTAATGATGTGCCTAAGCTTTAAATATGACAATAATTGTAAGGCCATAGGCAATGTCACCAGATCATCATACTTAGCCATCCTTGCACCGGAGCACCATAAATATCGTATCAATTATCATCATATATACTCCATCAAAAATTTCACTAAGATTAGCTCAATTCTCTTTTATCGCCAAGGCTGTGATTGATTGATCACATAGTATGGTTAAAATTTCTAAATATTAACACTATGCTGTTATGAATTTCCAAGTCTCTCTACCTAAAATAAATTTCAAAGATAACATGGATACAGACCATGTATGATGCCACATATTCTCTATGGCGTAGCTAATTAATCATCAAATATCAAAATGAAGTACTTCGCATTACCTTGTTACCACTTTGTGTTGGATGCATGCAATTTTTTCTTCTCTCTTTTCAAATATTGTGAACATGCATGCTATTGTCTTCGTTCAAACCTTGAATATCTTAGGATGGAGTGCCAACTGGTTAAGCTACGGTAGCTGACCAAATGTTGCCATCCTCATCCACATTAGAGTAAAGGTGAATTTGCTAACATATATAATTCCAAGAGTAACTTATATAGCTCAAACTTATTTTTATATATGGAGGTGTCTATAAAGACTCAAGCTGTGTTTGTTTGAGGATCATAGTTGTTGCCCCTCTCTCCTCTCCTCTCCCTTTCCTGTTGGAGGTCAGCTATTTATGCTAGCCGTTGGCCCTCAATGGTTATCAACCAGTCTTCAACGGTTGCACTAAATAAGCCTTCAATCCCAGAGAACAAAAACAGTATCGAGAAGCTTGACTTACCTTTCACTTAAAGGCAGGCAAAATATATCGTGAAATAATAAATAATATGGGGCCACGCCCAATGGTGATACGTTGGGGGAAGAGAGGGTCGTCGCGTTTGACCGGTCCACGCAGGATTCTATGCACCCATCGAGTGGTGGTGTGAAGAATTTGACTTCTTTTTCATGTTTATGTGAATTGGAAAAGGATGGGCATCCAAAAACCTTTTGAAAGAGTTGGCTTGGCTTGGGTACCGGCTGATTACAAAGGCAGTCCATTGATTTCAAACATCAATAATGCATGACTTAGTTTGCTTGGTGAAGAGACTTGTTGCTTGTAGGGTGGGCTTTCTTTACATTTTTGGAGTGAAATATTTGCAATGTAGGCTATTTTTCTCAAAAAATTTGTCACGTCTAATATGAAAAAAAGGATTAGTTTTGAGGTCTTAATCTTTGTGTTTTAAATATTTTTTCGAAAGATATGATAAAAATATTATCATTTATGTTTAAATTTGAGACCCTCTCCCAATGCTACGAGCTGGCTTTAAGTCCAATTAACTTCTCATGCTTTCAAACCAACTTATTCGCCTAACATTTAAGACTCGTTTGGTTCTTGACTACGACATTTTGAAATTAAAATTTGCTTTTGATTTTGCTTAAAATTTGAGTCATATATTGTATGAAATTTGAAATTCGAACACTTATCCAAAATGGTAAATCTATTTCAATTATTCTAGGAAATAGAGAATTGGTTATCAAATTATCTAATAGCTGTAACCCAATCCCGCTTTCTCTTCTCATCCAACACCTCTTTTTCTCTTCTAACTCAATGCCTCTCCTCCAATGCTCTTCGGTTACACTAATGACAGAGGTGAGCTAATCCTTATACTGATATTTTTATCCACTTCTTATCAAATTTTGATGAATTTTAATTAGATATGTATGCTACTTTTGTAGAAATTATTAGTTTTCTTTTTTTTCATGGTTAGTCTAATTTTGTAAGTATCCTCATAATCGCTAGTGTATTACTAGCATACCTATATAAAATTTAGCCTACCTAAGTTTTTGATTCTAATTTTGACTCTTGAGTGAATCAAATGAATGGAGAGGGTTGAATGATTTTGATTTCTATTTTAGTAGTATTCGATTCTGATTTTGATTTCAATTTTATCATCAAACCAAATGGAGCTTATAAATTTTTGCCATATTTATTGGATCGATCTATGAATGGCACGTATCAAGTTTAAATCTATCATGTTGATTGCACACTAGTCTCTTTGTAACCATATCTAAAGGAAAAAATAGGAAAAATGTGTAAGATTTGTTCTTCAGTAGATAAATCTCGAAAGAAAGTAGGTAATTTTTTCATTGATCAACTTATCCATATTTTTTAATCCTAGTTAAGCGAATCGGATAGGTAAGTTAAATTCTTATGATCATTATTTACTTATAAAATAAGAGAAAAGATTTATCCATTCGGAAGATGGATGAATTGGCTTTCCATCAATGACATATCTCTTTTTTTATTCCTAAAATATTCTTACTCATCTTGCAATTTTCACTTTCTCTCTTTATATCCTAATTCATATGGCACTACTATAATTTCTATCTAAATTTTGGCTAAAAGGTCAATGAACATTGATAAGTTTAATAGATTTTTTCACTTCATATTTTTTATATATTTTTAATTTTACAATCATTAATTTTTTTCTTTTCTTCTCTCAACCTTGTAATTTTTTTCTACTTACGGTCTTTAGTTATGAAAGATCAAGAATGGAGCTAAAAGGTCAGTCTTTGCCTCCCATTACATGGTCTCGAACATCACCCACACTCAATCTTTGTCCTCATTAATTTTTTATATAATTATTTTTTCTGTTTTCTTCTTTCGAACCTTACATTTTTTTTTTTTCCTTTCATTGCTACCTTTTGTCACATTCGATGAAGCATGAAGCCGAAAAGGTACTCTTCGCCCCTCGTCTACTCCTTGAGTGCCAACCATCCTTCCACGCTATCTTCAAGAAGCACTCGAAGAGATGTTGTACAATTTTAGGCTTTGCCTCCACTGGTCTCTGGCTAGGTTAGGGATGCAATCAATAATTTATAAATAAACATAATACTGTTATTTAATTAGTGAATAGCAAATACTAAAATTTATTTTTATTTTAAAAATTAAAATTTATATATGATTTGTTTATATACTAAAAGTATAATTTGGTACGAGAAAATTAGATACCAACCATAAAGGAGTAGCATATGATCAGTATGCAAAGTAGGTCTAAAAGCGTAAAGAAAAGAGTATAATAAGAAAAATAGAATCATTTTATTAACATAATTAGAAAAGTCATAATGTAAAAGAATATAAATATTATGCTACTTTTCAATGTATAATATAATATAAATAAATTATTTTTTTATCTAAACGCTGCTTCAACAGCATTTAGCGAGAAAAATGTATATTTTGGATAACTTTGATGTTGACGCCTCCAGAAGAACGAGATGTAAAAGAATAGCTTACAGAGAGGTGGCCGTGAATGCTTTTAACCTCTCAAATGTCAGATGAGTAGTACCAAACATGCCATGAATGCCACATGGATGGCGGACTGCAAGAGACGTGGACCATGCGTACAAAAGTTAGAACACAGAGTGACAGATACCAAGATCTTGCTGGTTTTCATTATTGATTTATGGCGTTATATTCTGAAAGGTCCACAACATACAATTGAATTACCATTCTTATTGATGATTGAGAAACTAAGACGAATCAGAATCGGCAAATCTAAGAATATAAAATATAAGTTTTCATGGACCAAATAACTAATTGAATCATGGATTGGCTTCCTAGTGATACTAGCTAAGCAGTAAGAGTTGCTGGTTTGGTAGCATGCTATTTGCCAGGTTGCTCTCGCCTATTACTCTTATCAAGAGCCTGGAGGGACAGCTACAAATCTGCTACTTTTCAGATTAACACCGGAACAAAATAAATATGACCAATTTAATTAGATAAGGTTTTTTCAGAGTCCGTCATTAACTTGAGATTCCAAAAACTTAAACCGTTAGGAAATGAATTATTAACATAATTCAATCTTAACAGATCAAAATAAATGAAATTAGATTATTTAGCTGTCATGCTTTCTAGAAAGTAGAGATTATTTTATGCACGGCATTTATATTAATGTTACTCGGTGAATTACCACCTCCATTTTTTTTTTTTTTTGGGCACCTTGTAAAATTCATTTCAGAAGCGTAATGAGAAGAATCCATTTAAGAGATATCACCGTTGTCCATTAAAATTCACTGAGAAATTGTATGACATATTAAACAATATTTTCCTCCGTAGACTAAGATATCTGCTGCAAAAAATTTGTGTTTGAAAGATCTCTTATTTTCCTTTCTTACCATTACGTTTACCATGTCCGAGTTTTTCTTCAGGTTTCCATCGAGGAGTGAGTAGGATCCCACACGCTTGTGTGAGCCTTCGTCTAATTTTATATCATGTGGGACGAATATTAAAGTAACAACGCAACATGGCCTGCGTGGTTTCCTCTGACGCAGGCCCTGCCTCCTTGGCTCCCCATCGAAGCCTTTTGTCGTCCCGGCAAACCCACTGGCTGACACGCACAGTGGACCCTAAGGCCAATCCCCAGATGTGACTCTCTCTCTCTCTCTCTCTCTCTCTCTTCTCCAAACCCCCCCCCCCCCAACCCAACCGCCAATACACTATTTAAACACAACACATCCATTTCTTTCTCCCAAGCACCTGCCTTCCATCAAGACCTCAAGTGTTTTTCCCTTGCCTCTCTCTCTCTCTCTCTCTCTCTCTCTCTCTCTCCACTTCTTTCCAGGACTCATCTTCCATCCCTCATCTCACCATCCTTTGTCGTTAAAACCAGGCTAACTTGCACTCTCTTCCTCATATAAAACTGCCACTAGCTTGGTCTCTTAAGTACCTTAGGCCATCACCTCCCTAAATTGTCTCTGATTCAACATACACTAGAGACACATCCCATCCCATTACTGACAAAGATGTCCAGCAGGAGGTCTCGATCAAGGCAGTCAAGCTCATCGAGAATCACTGATGAACAGATCAACGATCTTGTGTCCAAGTTGCAAGCACTGCTCCCCGAAGTCGGCATCAGGAGCAACGATAGGGTAGGCTTCATTCCAACTACCCATCTTAATGCGTCAAAAGCTCCTTTGCTCTTGTTTCCACTAAAGCTTTGGATTTAAATGTTAACTAGACTCTGGTCTTTGGGCGCAGGCGTCGGCCGCTAGGGTGTTGCAAGACACCTGTAACTACATCAGGAGCCTGCACCGAGAAGTGGACGATTTGAGCGAGAGGCTGTCAGAGCTGCTGGCCACGACCGACGCTACCAGTGCTCAAGCGGCGATCATCAGGAGCTTGCTCATGTGATAGAACCCTTCCAGATTTTGGTCACTG
Source organism: Metroxylon sagu (assembly GCA_017589505.3). Classification (NCBI taxonomy): domain Eukaryota; kingdom Viridiplantae; phylum Streptophyta; class Magnoliopsida; order Arecales; family Arecaceae; genus Metroxylon; species Metroxylon sagu. The sequence goes on along the minus strand of JACVBY030000468.1, from coordinate 125,974 downwards.
AGCTTTGGTGACTGTTGCCATTAAATAAATTAAAACTTTAGCTTAATGAGGCTTGCCATGGTCTTCGATGTACTAAACTTATGCTCGATCTTTTTTGCACCTAAAGAGCTAAACTTTGCTTTGTCGCCAGCTGATTTATTGGCCCTGGAATTTCTCATCTTTGATTTTGGACAGCTCCATATAAAATGGTTGTTTGACTCAGCGTTCTTGGAATGCCCCATGGATGTGGATGGCTTGATGTTTTTTTTGCCTTAACCTTGGAATTGCAATATGGAGTGGGGATGCAACGAAGGATGTGCTGCGTTCTTTTGATGTTAGTGGGGGATAGTTTCAAGACTCTCTAACCTTGGTTTATACCAAGATGGTAGTATGGTCGCTTTTTCCCTTTTCAAGACGAGTCAAATTTAGAATCTCTAGGAATTCTAATCTTTAGAACGATAGTAATTATTGCTTATGAACTCATCTTTTCCGTTGTCTTGTGAGGAAGTCATCACTGCTCACTGCTCTTGGCTCTGCCAATACTCTATGAAGGCTTCTCTCAATTTTATTTTAGCCAACGTCTTTATTGAGTTTTGTCGATCATTGAGATCAGTGAAGTCGATCAGGACAGCGTCAGCCAGTTCATGTGGATCGGAAGGAGGGATTCTTAAATAAAGACTGTGAGTCCAGTGTCAGCATAAACACGAATCGTAAACATGAAAGATCCCTTGGATGACAGTTTAGGTTGGTTCTAGTCATTGCCAGCTCAAATTTAAGAGGTTCTATGTGCATTCCGAAGTACAAGTGCGCACTTATAATAGAATCATATGTGGCTACTAACTTACAAGTTGGCCAACTAGCTGGAATCGGTCTATTTGAGTTGTTTTGATTAAATTAATCAGCAGCTTTAGTACGGTTACAATGATGATGAGGTGAGATGATATAAAAAGAAAACTCTATGCATAGCCGGTTTCAAATCCAGATTAAAAAAAAAATGGTTACAGTGGATTGATGGACAACCCAAAACTGTAGTCATACCTTATGAATATGAATCTAATAAAGAATTAAAGATAGAGCATTCTCCAAAAGTGACGTGCTGCATTGGATCTTGAATGTAATGAAAATGGCGATGATAACTGAGCGATCCCCGAAAGTAACGCATCATATCGGCACCCCGATGTTACTAAAAATAAGAAAGGGTTCCCGCACCTTCATGGATGAATGTGGGTAAAGAAGTTAGTATAAAAAAATAAAAATAAAAATAAAACAAAGTATGTTTAGCTATTTGTAATATAGGATTATTAATATGAAAGTTAATGAAGCTAATAAATACAATGGCTAGAAGGAGAATTAACATAGCTTGCTTGTAGAAGATCAAGTGTATAGATAAAAAAGTAAAAGAGGTTGACTATTTTACACTTTGGTATATAAATAAAGATAGGACTAAAAATGTGTTGACCTCACATTGATTTTGATGATCACAAAACAATTAAGTAAGTTACTAATGAGTTTTGTTAAGAATCATGTTGAAATGCAGGCATACATGAATCATCAAGATGATTAAAAATGATTTCAAGCACCTAAATGGGTTTATGATTCAAAAGAAGAATTTTTGTGGAAGACCAAGATCAACTAAAAATGATTCAAGACTAAATTCAACGATATTCAGATGGTTAGGAGTTTGTCAAATGGAGAAAGTTCAAAACTATGAGGGCTAAGAATGATTCAAGGCTCAATTCAGTGAATTTCATATGTTTGGGAGGTTTTCAAATGGAGAAAGTTCAAAACTATGAGAACTAGAATGATTCAAGCCTCAATTCAGTGAATTTCAGATGTTTGGAAGGTTTTCAAATGAAGAAAGTTCAAAATTATGAGAGCTAGAATGATTCAAACCTCAATCAAGTGAAATTCAGAAGTTTGGAAGATTTTCAAATAAAGAAAGTTCAAATTATGAGAGCTGGAACAATTATCTTCTTCATTTGAATGAGTTTTATTGTTTATGGAATGAGTTTTCAAGTTTTGGAGGATTTAGTCAACTCCTACAGTAGCTACCAGCACTTAGAATGGAAGATTGAAGTATTTGGCCAACTACTTTGGAAACTATCAAGTCAAAATTATGCCACAAGAGAGTTAACAGCAAATTTTACCAAGTTAGCCAACTATCTAGCCAGCTACTGTGGCAAAACAGTGAACTCACAAAAGTTAGCCGACTTTGGAGTCGGCTACTATGGCCAAAACAGCAAGCTTCCTAAAGTTAGCCGACTCTGGAGTTGGCTACTATGATCAGAACAGAATCTTAACAAAAGTAGTCGACTCTAGAGTCGATTAACTTGCCCAGAAATGCTGTAACGGCTAGTTCTGCGTCTCCAACGGTCACAAACGACTATTTAACATTCCAATCCCATAGTAAACTATAAATACTCGTAAATGGGATTGATTAGCAAAAGATTGGGAGCATTTTTGAGGGATTATAAGTGAGAAATAAAGAGAAAAACAAAGAAAAAAATTAAGAAAGTTTCAGCCTTCCAGTTTTGAAAAGAAAGAGAGCTACAGTGTTTAAATCTTCTTCAAGGCTCATTCAAGGCTCCTTCCAACTACCCAAGAGGCTTCTTCAAGTGCTCATTACTCCAACATTTAAAGAGGAGAAGCTTATTCAGAGGGAGAGGTCTTCAAAAAGTGTAAAGTGCTTTTATTTTCGAATTTGCTCATTAAGGAGCTGTAATTTCTGAAATTCTTTTCATTGTGAGTTTGTTTGAGTTTCAACTTGGTTGAAACTTATGAAGGGTGTGCCAAACCCGTAATTGGTGAATTGTAAGGCTTCCTTATGCTCGAAAACAAGAAGTTAGCTGAGAAAGCTAAGGCTCCCTTGTGCCTGTGAAACAAGAAGCTAGCTGGGTTAGCTAGGATTGTAATCGTTTGAAGAATGATTAGTGAAGAAAATTCTCAAAAAAATCTTGGGGAGTGGATGTATGTACAAGGAGTAGCACCGAACCACTATAAATTGCTGTGTTTGTGTGCTTGTCTCTTATTGTTGCTACTTATTCTTGCTTTCAACACTTCACACTTACACAGAATTTTCTATTTTGCATAATCGCACATACTTGTTAAAAATTTTCAAAGAACCCAATTCACCCCCCCTCTTGGGTTGCTTAGCTGGGCAACAAGTGATATCAGAGCTAGTGCTCTTATTCTTATTTGTCTTAACCGACAAAGAGCTAAAGATCCATGGCAGCCCAAGTAAGTACATTGTTGACTGAAGGTCAGTCTACAAACAGACCCCCTTTATTCAATGGCACAAATTACACGTATTGGAAGGCTAGAATAAAAATTTTTATTCAAGCACTTGACTATGATCTTTGGAGTATCATAGTAAATGGCCCTCACACACCCATTCTTAGAACAAATGATATTGATGTTCCCAAACTGGAAGCAGATTAAGATGAGCATGATAAGAAAATGGCACAGCTCAATGCTAAGGCCATGAATGTCTTATATTGTTCTCTTGATGCAAATGAGTTTAATAGAATATCTACTTGTATTTTTGCTAAAGAGATTTGGGATAGACTTGAAGTCACCTATGAAGGCACTGATCAAGTGAAGGAATCTAAAATCAATATGCTTGTGCATAAATATGAATTGTTTAAAATGGAACTAAATGAATCCATTACTGATATGTTTACTAGATTTACTGATATTGTAAATGGTCTTAAAAGTCTTGGCAAATTTTATACTAACAGTGATCTAGTGAGAAAAATTTTGAGATCTTTGCCTAGGTCATGGGAAGCCAAAATGACTGCAATTCAGGAGGCAAAAGACCTCAACAATCTTCCTCTAGAAGAGCTCATGGGATCGCTGATGACCCATAAAATTCAAGTTAAACAACATTAAGATGAGGAAGAGACCAAAAAGAGGAGGACCATGGCTCTAAAATGTTCAGACCAAAAGGAGGAATATGCTGAATCTTTTGAAGAAAGTAATGGAGATGATGAGTTAGCTCTCATCACAAGAAAATTTAGAAGATTCATAAGGAAGAAGAAATATGGAGTAAAGAGGAGGCCTTTTGTAAAAGGAGAATTCAGCAAGAAAAAAGAAAAAGAGCAGCCTCCTATTTGCTATGAATGTAAGAAATCGGGATACTTTAAGGCTGACTGTCCACAACTTAAGAAAGGTCCCAAGAAGTTTAAAAAGAAGGCTATGATGGCAACTTGGAGTGATAGTGATGATACAAGTTCAGATGATGAGAAATAAGAAATAACAAACTTGTTTGAAAAATCAAGTTTCTGACTCTTAAACTGAATTTACACTTGATGAATTGTAAGATGCATTTTATGATTTACTTACTGAATTCAAAAAGTTAGGTGCCAAAAATAAAGATTTGAAAAATCAAAACTAAAATTTAGTTTTTGAAAAAGAAAAGCTTTCAAATGAAATTTCTATTTTAACCCAGGAAAATCTGAATTTGAAAAATGAAGTGAACAAACTTAAGCCTTTTGTTGATACATTTACTTTAAGCTCTACAAAACTACAAATGATTCTTGAAAATCAAAGGGCTGTTTTTAATAAAGCTGGATTAGGCTATAATCCCTTAATAAAACAAAAGTTTTTGAAAAATATATTTGTTCCCTCCAATGATCTACCGAAAATTACTTGTTTCAAATGTAGCAAACCTGGACATAAGGCCTTTGTATGTAACTCACACATCAACAAGAACATTAAGAAGATTTGGGTTCCTAAAGGAACCATTCATGCTAACCCCAAAGGACCCAAGAAAGCTTGGGTACCTAAAAACATGACTTAAAATTGTGGGTGCAGGTGTGTCTTGTGACCCAAAATGCAAAAAGAAAATGGTACTTGGATAGTAGGTGCTCAAGACACATGACGGGTGATGAATCTCAATTCATCACTTTAGAAGCTAAGAATGAAGGAGTGGTCACTTTTGGAGACAATGCTCAAGGAAAGATCATTTACATTGGTAAAATTGATATCACTTTCCATACCTTTATAGATAATGTTCTTCTTTTTGATGGTTTAAAACATAATTTGTTAAGCATTAATCAATTATGTGATAAAGGTTTTAAAGTCATTTTTGAATCATTTATTTGCATGGTTACAAATCCTGCTGATGATAGCATGAAATGTTTATATTGTAGATTTAAATGAGCTAAATGACCAAAATATGGAATGTCTAGTTGCCATGAATTCTAAATTTAATGAATCTAGCTGGTTATGGCATCGTAGACTTGCGCATGTTAGCTTGGATTTGCTTTCCAAACTAATCAAAAGAGATTTAGTAAATGATTTGCCAAAATTAAGTTTTGAAAAAGATAAAATCTGTGATGCTTGCCAATTTGAAAAATAAACTAGAGTTTCATTCAAATCCAAAAATGTGGTTTCAACTTCTAGGCCTTTGGAGCTTTTGCACATGGACTTGTTTGGACCTACTAGAACCACAAGTCTAGGTGAAAAACGTTATGGTTTTGTAATTATTGATGATTTCTCTTGTTTTACATGGATTTTATTTTTAGCAAGTAAAGATGAAGCTTTTTCTGAATTTTTAAAGTTTTTCAGAAAAATCACTAATGAAAAAGGTCTTCAAATTTTATCTATTCATAGTGATCATGGAAAAGAATTTGAAAATCAAAATTTTGAAAGTTTTTGCAATGAAATGGGAATCAATTATAATTTTTTTGCACCAAGAACCCCTCAACAAAATGGAGTAGATGAGAGAAAGAACCAGACTCTTGAAGAAATAGCAAGAATCATGTTGTGTGAAAGCAATTTCCCAAAATACTTTTGGGCTGAAGCAATTGATACAGCATGTTATGTTTTAAACAGAGCCTTGATAAGACCCATTTTAAAAAAGACCCCATATGAGCTTTGGAAAGGTAGAAAATCAAATATTGGGTATTTTCATGTTTTTGGGTGTCGATGTTTTATTCTTAACAATGGCAAAACTAATCTTGATGATGCCAAATCTGATAAAGGAATCTTTCTTGGCTACTCCACTAATAGTAAAGCATATAGAGTTTTTAATAAGAAAATCTTGGTTGTAGAAAAATCTATACATATAGTATTTGATGAAACTAATAACCTTCCATCAAGGAAGAAAGAAGCTATTGATGATGCAGGATTACTTAAAGAAGGAGTGCAAGAGATAACATTCAAGGACAAAGAAGATACAAATGAGCAAATCAGTCAAGAAGACACAATTGAAGCACTTCAACAAGCTGAAACTCAAGGTACACAAGGCTTAGAAAAGGAGTGGAGGTATGTTCATAATCACCCCAAAGATCTAATCATTGGTAGTCCATCTCAAGGGGTAAGAACTAGATCTTCTTATAGAGATGCATGCAGTCATTTAGCATTTGTTTCACAAATTGAACCAAAATATTTTAATGATGCTAAAGATGATACTGATTGGATAAATGCTATGCATGAAGAATTAAATCAATTTAAAAGAAACAATATTTGGACTTTAGTTAGTAGACCAATAGATTACTCCATAATTGGCACTAAATGGATTTTTAGAAATAAATTAAATGAATATGGAAACATCATTAGAAATAAGGCAATATTGGTAGCTAAAGGTTATAATCAAGAAGAAGGCATTGATTTTGATGAAACCTTTGCTCCAATTGCTAGATTGGAAGTTATTAGATTATTACTTGCCTTTGCATGCTTCATGAACTTTAAATTATTTCAAATGGATGTCAAGAGTGCATTTTTGAATGGTTATATTGCTGAAGAAGTATATGTTGAACAACCATCCGGTTTTGAAAATCATAAACATTTAAACCATGTTTTTAAATTGAACAAAGCATTATATGGTTTGAAACAAGCACTCCGGGCATGGTATGATAGATTGAGCAAATTTTTGATAGGTAATAATTTTGTTAGAGAAAATGTAGACACTACATTATTTATAAAAAGAGAAAATGATGACATGCTCATTGTGCAAATTTATGTAGATGACATCATTTTTGGTGCTACTAATGAACTCTTGTGCCAAGACTTTGCTAAGCTCATGCAGGGTGAGTTCGAGAAGATGAGCATGATGGAAGAACTCAACTATTTTCTTAGACTCCAAATTAAACAAGCTGAAGATGGGATCTTCATTAGCCAAAGCAAGTATACAAAAGAAATTTTAAAGAAGTTTGGCATGGAGAATTCCAAGTGTGCCGGTACCCCTATGAGCTCCTCATGCAAACTTGACTTAAATAATAGTAGCAAAAATGTTGATTTAAAGCTTTATAGAGGCATGATAGGTTCTCTTTTATATTTAACTGCATGTAGGCCTGATATTCTATTTAGTGTATGCATGTGTGCTAGATTTCAAGCAAATCCTAAAGAAGCACATTTAAATGTTGTTAAAAGAATTTTAAGATACTTAAATGGCACTAAAAATCTTGGACTTTGGTATGATAAACACTCTTCTATTGATTTGATTGGATATTCTGATTCTGATTTTGCTGGTTGTAAAATTGATAGAAAATCAACTAGTGGAACTTGCCAATTTCTAGGAGTTAACTTAATCTCCTGGTTTAGCAAGAAACAAACTTCAGTAGCCTTGTCTACAGCTGAGGCTGAATACATTGCTATTGGGAGTTATTGTGCTCAAATCTTGTGGATTAAGCAGCAAGTAGAAGATTATGGCATCAAACTTAAAGACATTTCCATAAAATGTGATAACACTAGTGCCATAAACTTAACCAAAAATCTAATTCAGTATTCTAGTACTAAACATATTGAAATTAGATATCATTTCATTAGAGATCATGTTCAAAGTAAAGATATAATTCTTGATTTTGTTAGTACTAATAAGCAATTAGCTGACATTTTCATAAAACCCCTTGATCAAAATAGATTTTATGAAATTAGAAGAGAACTTGGCATGATTGACCCCTTGATTAAATGAATCAGCTAGATAGATTGATTTTTAGATTTTTTCTGGGCATATTTTTAATAATTAAAAATCATGATAATTAGCCTAACTGATCCCCCTAGATGATTCCATAACTTGCATAACCATTAAAAATCTTTTTGCATGAAAATCCCTGATCAATTTAAAGGCTAGGCATCTATTTCCCTATTTTTGAGCCATTTGGGCTGACGGCTAATTGGAATTAGCCGGCTCGTGAGCCAACTAAATCGCTCGATCGCTCGGGTTATAAGGGCAACCGAGCGACCGTCCGACTCCCTCTCTCCCAAAACTCCTTCCACTCTCTTTCATATTTTTTCCAAGCTCAAATCCCTCCAAATCCCTCTCATTTTCCTTAGATTTTCCTCTTCCATTCGTCCACCCTTGCTTGATGGCTCCACGGGCAAGAATCCCTCGCGCACGGCAAGGAGAGAGCTCGAAGGAACCGGGAGAGAGAGCCGCGCTTCTCCCGACCTTGCCCTCCTCCTCCCGTGTCTCCGGGGTTCGTTCCTTGTCCACGAGACCCATCTCCAACGGGAGGGTAGTCGACTTCGGCTTCCTTGCTCATGAAGGGTTCGGCATTGGAAGAATGCTTCAGCAGAGAGGATGGTCATATATGTGTAGGACTGAGGTCCCTATCTATCCCTCCTTGGTAAGAGAATTCTATCAAAATTTGTCTATTGATTTCATCTCTGCTTCATCAGTAGTGAGGGGAGTCAGGATCAATTTGGACCATGATATTATTGGAAATATTCTAAGAGTGACAGTCGATGGATTTTGGGATGATCTCCCTAAGGGAAGGGCATGGTGGATTGAAGTCGTCCTTGGTATTGATGATGAGGAGGGGATTGACAGAGTGCTAGCAAACTCCCTGAATGTTGAGATGAGACTCCTTCACCACATTATATCTAGGATATTCATACCTCGTGCTGGAAGCTTCCATTTGGTCACTGAGAGAGACCTTTGCTTGATATATCATCTGGTCAGTGACACCCCATTTGACTTCCCAGAGCTGATGTTGACTGTATTGAGAAAGACAGTCAACAGACTTAGGACTACCCTGCCTTATGGTATACTCCTCACCCATATCTTTAAACACTTTGAAGTAAGACTGAGGGGTGAAGAGACAACCAAGTTACACCATTCGGATGTTTATAATGAGCATTCTCTGCGCCGAATGGGTTTTGTGAAGGTTGGTGGCAGATGGTCCAGAGGGAGATGTAGAGAGGATGAGATTGAGATATCTGCTGAGGGACCATCTTCTTCTTCTCATGAAACAGCTAGACCCAGTGCTGAGCAGCATCCTGAGGAGCCCCCTGCACCACAGAGGACATCAGTTGAGCTTAATCAGGAGCAGCTGCAGTATATTGTGAGGGAGGTGACCTCAGCTATCTTCAATAGAAGTTTAGGGGACAGTGGTTCATCTACTGGTAAGTTTATGATGGTACTACACATTTCTACAGTGAATGAGACATTGTCCCATATGTTGATGAGATTGGAGAGGTTGGAGCACTCCATGAGTATTCTGAATGGAAGGCTGCTGCTTCAGAAGATGAGAGACCATGGAGCAGGATCGAGCCGTGACTCAGCGGAGACTGCACGCATGTTTGAGGAGTTGAGACAGTTGCGAGCTCAAATCATGGCCTTTGGTGGGAAATCAGAGAGAGTTGAGATGTCCATAGGTCTTCTTCATCATCTAGTCTCTACCATTAGTGATCAACTGGCCCTTGTAGCATTTAGACCTCCATCCTAGCCATTTCAGCCTCCTCCACAGCCTACTCACCCTCGTGCTAGGCTACCCCATGCATCCTATCACCCTTCTTTGAGAGGACGTGGTGCTAGTTCATCCACTCAGCCCTCTGTTGTATTTTCCTCTGATGAGGAATAGATTGGATTGTTTAGGTTGCTTTATTTATTTTTAATTAATAGGTTGCTTTGCTTTGATAAGAATGTACTAAGTTTTTCTGTCTTTGAATGTTTATATTAGCACTATGTAATCTTATGTTATGAATGTGATATAAATTTTGTGGTATCAGATTTGTGAAATGAATGTTGCTTTGTATTTGTGAAATCTTGTGTTATAAATGTGGTATTAGATTTCCTCTTTGTTATGAAATCTTGCATATCAAATTATCTACTTAATGCAATGTTCTTTTTCATGAAATTTTGTGGTATCAACTATTACTTATGTGAATTCTTTTTGCTTCAATTTATGTATCATGAATATCCTAAAATTGAACTATCAAGGGCGAGATATTCAAAATTAAGTGCATAACTTCTCACATCCTTTTTGATTGATGACAAAAAGGGGGAGAAAAGAAGCATACATTTAAAAGGAGAAGAATTCTTATTCATCATGTTTCAGTGAAATTCTTAAGGAGAAAAGAAGCATACATTTAAAAGGAGAAGAATGAATTCTTATTCATTATGTTTCAGAAGAGAAAAGAAGCATACATTCATCATGTTTCAGGAAGTTTTTCAAAAATTCAGAAAGTTTTCATCATGTTTCAAAAATGTTTCAGTGAAATTCTTAAAAAGTTTCAGTGGTTTCAAAATGTTTCAGCATGTTTCAGTAAAGTTTTCAAAAATTCAGTATTTCTAAATGAGAATAATGTAAGCATATGTTTAGGAAAAGAAAAATTACAATTCATGCAAACATTTAAGCAAATTTTAATTTTTCAAAGGAAAGAAGAAAGTTTTTGAGAGTAAGATTGATTTTGCAACAAAAGAAGAAGAAGAAGCTTGTTGTTCTTCACTTAAACTTCACTTGCATTTTAAACAAACAAGCTCTACTTGAAAGCTAATTTTAAATTGAAACTTTTGGTATCAAAAATTCAAGTTTCAGCACACCATGCAGAATTTTAGCACGCTTTTGGCACGGACTGAAACTCTACATTTTCAAAGCCAAAACTGTTATTTCAGCACAAAGACTCAGTTCATTGGTACAAAACTTTGTTTCTAGAACAAAACTTTTGTCTTTGGCACCAAATTCAGCTTTTTGACACAAAATTCAACTTGTTGTCATAAAATTTAGAATTTCAGCATAAAATTCAGATTTTTGGCATGAAACTCTCCTTAAATCTCTTCAAAAATCTTATTTCTCTGAATTTGAATATAAAAAATGTTTGTCACATTGTTTTCAAAGATTCTAATTCAAAATTCAAACTTTTGGCACATGTTTCAAAGTTTTTGGTATAAAATTCTTACATGAAACTGATTTCTGAATCTTCTCCTAACATGAGCTAAATTATCTCAACCCTATGATCAAGTTTAATATTGCACTACTTTATCTTGTTGAATTCATTATTTTAAATTGTATACTTAATGGTTTTGTCATCATCAAAAAGGGGGAGATTGTTGACCTCACATTGATTTTGATGATCACAAAATAGTTAAGTAAGTTACTAATGAGTTTTGTGAAGAATTATGTTGAAATGCAGGCATACATAAATCATCAAAATGATTAAAAATGATTTCAAGCACCTAAATGGGTTTATGATTCAAAAGAAGAATTTTTGTGGAAGATCAACTAAGAATGATTCAAGGCTAAATTCAGTGATATTCAGATGGTTGGGAGTTTGTCAAATGGAGAAAGTTCAAAACTATGAGAGCTAAGAATGATTCAAGCCTCATTTCAGTAAATTTCATATGTTTGGGAGGTTTTTATGGAGAAAGTTCAAAACTATGAGAACTAGAATGATTCAAGCCTTAATTCAGTGAATTTTAAATGTTTGGAAGGTTTTCAAATGAAGAAAGTTTAAAATTATGAAAGCTAGAATGATTCAAACCTCAATCAAGTGAAATTCAGAAGTTTGGGAAGTTTTCAAATGAAGAAAGTTCAAATTATGAGAGCTGGAACAATTATCTTCTTCATTTGAATGAGTTTTATTGTTTATGAAATGAGTTTTCAAGTTTTGAAAGATTTAGTCAACTCCTACAGCAGCTACCAGCACTTAGAATGGAAGATTGAAGCATTTGGCCAACTATTTTGGAAGCTATCAAGTCAAAATTATGCCACAAGAGAGTTAACAGCAAGTTTTACCAAGTTAGCCAACTATCTAGCTAGCTACTGTGGCAAAACAGTGAACTCTCAGAAGTTAGCCGATTCTGGAGTCAACTACTGTGGCCAAGACAGCAAGCTTCCTGAAGTTAGCCAACTCTGGAGTCGGCTACTGTGGTCAGAACAAAAGTCTTAACAAAAGTAGTCGACTCTAGAGTCGACTAACTTGCCCAGAAATGCTGTAACGGCTAGTTCTGTGTCTCCAACGGTCACAAACGGCTAGTTTAACGTTCCAATCTCACAGTAAACTATAAATACTCATAAATGGGATTGATTAGCAAGAGATTGGGAGCATTTTTGAGGGATTACAAGTGAGAAATAAAGAGGAAAACAAAAGGAAAAATTAAGAAAGTTTCAGCCTTCCAGTTTTGAAAAGAAAAAGAGCTGCAGTATTTGAATCTCCTTCAAGGCTCATTCAAGGTTCCTTCCAACTATCCAAGAGACTTTTTCAAGTGCTCATTACTCCAACATTTAAAAAAGGAGAAGCTCATTCAAAGGGGAAGGTCTTCAAAAAGTGTAAAGTGCTTTTATTTCTGAATTTGCTCATTAAGGAGCTGTAATTTCTGAAACTCTTTTCATTATGAGTTTGTTTGAGTTTCAACTTGGTTGAAACTTGTGGAGGGTGTGCCAAACCCGTAATTGGTGAATTGTAAGGCTTTCTTATGCTCGAAAACAAGAAGTTAGCTGAGAAAGATAAGGAAAGGCTCCCTTGTGCCTGTGAAACAATAAGCTAGCTGGGTTAGCTAGGATTGTAATCGTTTGAAGAACGATTAGTGAAGAAAATTTCCAAGAAAATCTTGGGGAGTAGATGTAGGTGCAAGGAGTAGCACCGAACCACTATAAATTGTTGTGTTTGTGTGCTTGTCTCTTATTGTTGCTACTTATTCTTGCTTTCAACACTTCACACTCACACAGAATTTTCTATTTTGCATAATCGCACATACTTGTTAAAAATTTTCAAAGAACCCAATTCACCCCCCCTCTTGGGTTGCTTAGCTGGGCAATAAAATGGAGTAGGAATTATTGTAGATAAAAGCCTAAAAATAATGGAGGAAGAATATTATGGTATCATTTTATAATAATGAAAGAGATATTCAAAACAGCTCTAATTATTATGGTATCAAACTCATGAGTCATATTATGAAATTTTGAGAAAGAGTAATTGAACATAGGTTGAGATGTACTCCAATAATATCAAAAAATTAATTTGATTTTATGCCAGAAAGATTGATTATAAAAGTTTTTTTTCACCTTAAAAGGTTAATAGAGATGCATAGAGTGAAGAAACAAGATCTTCATATGGTTTTTATTGATTTACAAAAAGCATATGATAGGATTTCTAAAAAAATTTTATGATAGCTGTTAGAAAAGAAAGGAGTACTTGTTAGGTATATTAACATAATAAAAGATATGTATGATGGAATAATTATTAGTATAAGAATTATTGTTGGTAACACTAACAAAATTTTTATTATAGTAGGCGTACATTAGAAATCTGTTCTTAGCCCTTATCTCTTTGCTTTAGTTATAGATGAACTTATTAGACATATTCATGATGATATTTCATAGTGCATGTTATTTATAAATGATATAGTACTAGTAAATGAAACTAAGGCTGGAGTTAATTACAAGTTAGAACTATTGCGAAATGCATTAGTATCTAAAGGTTTTAGTTTAAGTAAGATAAAGGTTAAGTAAGATAAAGACAAAATACATGAAATATAATTTTAGTACATTTAGAAATAAAGATAAATGTAAAGTACAAATTATGGAACATGAAGTTACTAAAAATGATTATTTTTGGTATTTAGGATTGATTATTAATAAGCAAAGAGAAATTGAAAATAATGTTGTCCATACGATTAAAATAGGTTGGATAAACTTGAAAAGTGCAATTGAAATATTATGTAATTGTATAGTACCTGTTAAGTTGAAAGAAAAGTTTTATAGAACCATAAGACCATTCATGTTTTATGGCATGAAATGTTGGGCAATTAGAAAAATACACGTACATAAGATTAATGTAGCGAAAATAAGAATGTTAAGATGGATGTGTGATAATATAAGAAAAGATAGAATAAAAAATCAAACTATTCGTAGAAAGGTAGAGGCAGCTCTAACGAGGATAAATTAAGGGAAGGATGATTTAGATGGTTTGGACATGTGCAACATAGATCTAAAGATGCATATATGCAGAAGAGTAACTTGACACATAAAGAGAAAAAAAGAGATAAAGGTAAATCGTAAATCATATAGAAGGAAGTGATAAAGAAAGATTTAGAATTTTTGCATCTTATAAAAATATGACTCAGAATAGAGCTAAATAGAAAAAAGGGATTCATGCAACCAATCCCAATTAGTTTGGAATTAAGGTTTTGTTGTTGTTGTATATGATATAAAAAGAAGAAATAAAATGTAAAAAAAAAATTGAGTTAAATTCCTAGTATGAATGAGATGATGTAGGATATTGCACCAACTCAAATAAAGAAATGAGAGTTATGGGAGTCATCAATCTTTTTCCTCTCCTGTAATGACATTTAGGCTTTTTATTAGAAAAGGGTCTACAGGCATTGATCCAGGTGGTTGTTGCATAACTAGTACTTGCTGTAAGGAAAAAGTGTAAAATTATTAGTTAATAAAGTTAACAAAAACAAAAATGACAGATGTTTAATGAGAGGAAATGTACAATCTGCTCAAAGTAACCATATTTGTGAATATTACAATGCAATATGTGCAAGGATACAAATGATTTGTAAAGCAAGTAATAATCTTGCACCACGTAAAAATCTTTGCTCCATCAATAATATAAGTCCATGGTAAAATTCTCAAATCAAACGTTAGATAATTTTATATACATAACATATCACTCATATCCATTAGGTAATATTATTGTATATACTTTATGACTAAAATGCACTCCACTTAATCAGTTTGGAATTAAAGCTTAGCTGAGTTGAGCAACTTTATATTATCTACAATGATCACAAGTATTAAAATTTGAATAGTGACCTACATTTCTTGTGTAACCAATTCCACATTTTGTCTCACTTATTCCTAAATGGATCTAGAAGTCATTATTGGTAAATCATACTTGAACATTCTATAAGTCTTGCGCCAAGTAAAAATCTTTGCTCCACCAATAATATAAGTCTAATATAAAACTCTCAAACCACACGTTAGATAATTTTGCATGCATAAAATATCACTCATATCCATTAGGTAATATCATTGTATATACTTTACGACTAAAATGCACTCCATTTAACCAGTTTGGAATTAAGGTTTAGCTGAGTTAAGCAACTTTATATCATCTATAATAATCACAAGTATCAAAGTTCAAATAGCGACCTCCATTTCTTATGTAACCAATTCCATATTTTATCTCACCTATTTTTAAATGGATCTAGAACTCATTACTGATAAATCATACTTGAACATTCTATAAATCTAGCTTCTCCCTATGTTGCCTCACCTTTTTGAAGATAGAATTGATAAATCATACTTGAGCATTCTATGAATCTAGCTTCTCCGTATTTTTCATGCATTACTCATGGTGTCAAACTCGATAGGTGTTAAAAACATAATCACGTGAGCTTGTTTTGTCTTTATCAGTCAAAAGATGTCATTCTGCATGGACCTCAAAATTCACATCACTCGGGAAGAGCAACCCTATCACCTCATGCATGCTAATGGAGTGTATCAATGTTCTTCTCTCTCCTAGAATTGGTTAAGGTTTCAACCGTTGCATTGTTTTTTAATGCTCATCTTTTTGAGTGTCTAACATGATTGGTTCTGTTGGTACAAGTTACTTTAGTAAAAGAATAGATGGGCGGTGCCACAGAAATTTATTGTCAAGACAAAGTAAAGCGGCTAGAGATGGGTACATCCAACCTTAGCTTGAAAAACTTTAGCCTCTCAAATTGGAAATGAAGGGTGTTTTTAGTGTAGTACAACTAATCTAGATGGTGTTGCGTAAATTGTGATTGTTTTGCTTGTACAAGAAGCCATTTTTCTCAAGAAAAGATGGCTTTTGCAATCATGAAATTGTTGATCAAATTATTGAGGACATCAGGAAAGTGAAACAGGTATTTTCAAAGAGGTTATGATTATAGGTGGCCTCATTAGAGTTCATAAAAGATCAGGTACAACAAGAAAGAACTTGTTAGAGAGAGAGAGAGAGAGAGAGAGAGAGAGAGAGAGAGAGAGAAGTTGCCTCATCAATCCAGTAGACAAGCAATAGTTAAAGATTAAGAAGAGTTTGTTATCTGAAATTTAAATCCTCTACAACCCTTGTGTTAGGCATACCATCAGGCCTTGATGCACGAATGGTTTATATTTTTATTGGCACGGTCTATTTGAGTGACTCATGGCCTCCATGGCTTCATCTGATGCAACCTGGTATGAGGTGGTTTAAATGGGGCAGGAGGGGTTAAATGCACAAATGACTTTAACATGGGCCTTCTCACATATGAGCCTAGCTCCATGGAGGTAACCTGATAGGTCCACTACATTTTATGAACCCAGCTAAGTTTATTTGGAACCTAAATTAAGTTTCAAGTCTTCAAGTCCTGACCCAGCCTACGTAATGATTATGATCATGAGCCCAAAATCACTTCTTGGCTTCAACAACTAGTTGGGGTGTTGGGCTGCTTTAGAGTTTGATGCTTGACACAAAATGGCAGGCCAATATTCCATTGTCCTGAGATCTTACACTGTTACAAGTAGACACGATGGTAAAAGAGTCAGCTGCGAACTCAATGATGGTTAAGGAATGGCTAAGGGAGGAAACTTGGTATATCTAGGAAGAGAGAGAGAGAGAGAGAGAGAGAGAGAGAGAGAGAGAGGGTATTTTTGTGGCTTTCTATGAGCCCCTCCAGGAGCGTTGAGAGGAACCCTAGTGTAGTTGGAAATGTCATCCGAGTATGGTTTGGAGAAAATTGGAAATGACACTGACTTGAATGGATCTAGTTAGGTTTTACATGGAGTTAGAAATATACCTTGACCTAATGTAACTTGATCCCAGTCTGAGATGGCCCTTTTCATTTTCTTTTAATTTTTTGGTTTAAAGGCTGTTTGGAGTGAAAGAAATCAAATTTCTAATATAATTCTTTATTTCTGAGAATCAAAAATTAGCATCTCCTTCTCTTGTTAGTATTTTATTCTCAAATTAAAAGCAAATGAGATACTAGGAAGTAATTTATGGCAATTCAAATGTGAGAATCTTAAATGCCAATCAATTTTTTTGAGAATTTATAAGAAAATATTTACTCCAAATGACTCCTTGTGGGAGACCATCAAACCAGTTACAATGAGGAAATTTAGGCTTTTTTAATTGCCTTGACGATAGAGTACGAACAAAGATAAAGGCTCATTGACCCACAACTGGTCCCACGAGGACTACGCATCAATTAACATGCCCAAATTCCTAAGCGCAGCCTAGTATAAGCCTACTTTCAAGATCACGTTTTTGTTTTCCAATGTATGCATGTCAAGCATCGGTCGTGAACTTTTTGCTCATTAAAGATTATATTTTTGCATATAATTTAAAAAAAAAATAGTTACATTTTTGCCAAAGATCTTAACATGATAGTGCCATAAAATCGTTATATATATATATATATATATATATATATATATATATATATATATATATACATATATATTATATAGGTTTGTTCTGGATTGACATGAGCCAATTAAAACTCAAATGAAAGTTGAATCTAAGATTATCCAAAAAATTAATTAGAATGAGTTGGTATGACTGGATCTTGTTTGATCGGAATTATAGATTGAAATGATGGCTGCTATAATGTTATAACAGCCATCATAATGGTTTTAAAGGGATCCGGTTATGTTATACATATTAGTAATGAATTTTTATCCGGCAACAATATATCGAAATTCAATTTTTTTTTTTTTTTTTTTCAACATCCGCGCTAAAAAGAAACGGTTGGACCACTGAAAAACAAATTTATTTGTTAAAAGAACAGTGATTTAGATAATAATGTCTCTTTCGTTATTATTTGTTATTTTCCATTACAATGTTGTATGGTGAACGTTTTAAGGATCATTGTTTTCTTATAAAAATTCCGAATGGGGCTGAGCCATGATTATGAATCTTGTGTCAATATGGTTTGTGTTGATCCACCCTACAATTTATTGATTGGCCACATTTTACAAGATTTAAAGTAACAGCTGTCATCATATTATAACAGCCATGATAATGATTCCTAACACCCTGGTTACATCATACATATGAGTAGGAGTAATGTGTGGAAAGAAAACAATGGAGCAACGAGCTAAATTTGTTGCAGTAGGTTAGCCGATTTTTCCAAATCAGCACTAATTACAAACCTTTTTTTCTTTGTGTACACACAAAAATATTTTTTCTTATACAAGACATCTTGCTATTAGAGGTCGAACCATGTCGGCCCATTACAGGAGCTAGCTCGCAGGCTGGTGTGTTGTACCGACTTGACACAACTTCTATAGTGGGCTGTGCTAGCATGGTCCGTGAGAGCAGAGGATAAGGCCTGATTTAAGGGGTCATGCCGGGCTGTGCTAGCTTATATAGTAGCCCATGTGCTGGCCTGCTGTCCTGGCACCCACTTAATTTTTTTTGAAAATATTATTCAAAGGCAACCAGCTAATTTTGTAAAAATTAAATAAAATAAATTATATACATATTTTTATTCTTGGGTGAGCAAATTGCTTATCATCACGATCGTGTTATCTTATCGTCATGTTGCTCGGTCCTCATCTTAGTCTTTAAGTCATTTAGAGGGGAGACTTCAACTTTAGTTTTGCCTTTTATCTAGCATGGCCTAGCCCTGAGTTGTTTAGCACAGCTTGGGCCCTGAGTTGTTGGGATCGATGGGCCAACTTGCTAGGTAATTTTTGTTTATTATTATTTTAATTTTAAAACTAATTTTGAAGAAACTAAATAAATAAATTAAATATTCTTATTTTTGAGGGTTTACTATTGTTACGAACCATCACAATTATTTCATTCGTTTGGCCTCTAAGATCGTGATAAGTCACATAATCTTTCATTTTTGGTCCTCTATTCCTTAACTTGTTTGAAAGGGACTCGTCATCTTCATTATTTTTCTAGCATTGCGTCCTGTCTTCTGCATCATATCAGTCCTTGAGGTAACTCAGCATCTTTACCATCTCGGGTCTCAATCAGCTCCTCCCATTATCAAGTATTCATCCTTCTAAACTAAAAGTAAATTTTGATGCTAGTGTGAACACTGAAGGAGTTAATAGATCATGGGTTATGACGGTAAGTATAAATAATTATTCTGATGTATTTGCCATCAGATCAAAATATCAAAATTATTTATTTTTTCTTGAGTTAATAAATTTATTAAATCATCATTTAAATAAAAAATTAATGCATTAGATATTGAGTTGCAGTTGTTATTTTTTTCTAATTAAAATATTTCATAATTGATTAGTACTGCTACCTCCACTACTACTATTTGGGGCTGGTCATGAAGTAGAGAATCTTTTAACTTTATTATATTTTTTATTATATATTATAAGCATATCACTTAATAAATTACTAATTTTATCTTTAAATTTAATTCTATTAACTTCATACATCACATTCTCATAAACTTCTTCTAATATTTTATATAAACCATCTAATTTAATTCTAAGATCTATAATAAAGATAAACAATGAAATTATAAAATTTCTTTCTAATATTTATTAAATTTTAATTTCATTGGTGTAATTATATTTTCTAAACCATCATCATTCCTATATTTTGAAAAACTGCTAGTAAGATTATAAATTTATTATAAAACTAGGGGAGAGATAGGACAATAAGTATCATATAAAATATTAGTAACTTTATAAAAAAATTCAAAAAATTTTATAATAATATCAAAATTATTTTGATGATATTCTAATATTGGTTCCCTAAGGAAGTGAATATTATAAAAACTAGTAATAATATCTTTATGCTCAAAACATGATTGTAACATTAAATATTTATAATTTTATCTATATTTTACATCTAATAAAAATTATTTATATTTTTTTACCATGGGCAATACACAAAGCTTTAAATTCTTGTTTCCTAACTCTTGAAGATTATATATATTTAGTAACATTTATAACTTTACTTATATATAATTTAATAATATTTAAATTATCTTATATAATTAAATTCAAGGTGTGACATGCACATCTTATATGAAATAATTTTCTATCTAAGATGGGATGCAAGTGTTGTTTGAATAACTTAACAGTAATATTATTATTAGAAGCATTATTTTAAACTAATTAAAAATTATGTATTAATATACTTTTTTTAGAAGAATCAATGTACTATTTGTATGATACATGAAGAAATATTGATAGCATCATGTGGATATTTAATTAATTTAAAACTAAAAATTCCTTTTGGCTTTACCCGGTCACAATTAATAAAATGTATGGTAATGAAAATATAATATAACTCAAAAGGATTAGTCCAGATATTGAATGTAAATGCTACTCTACCGTCAAAATTTTCAAAATACTAAATCATATTTTCTTTATATTCAAAAAATATTTAAAATAATTAGATTTAACAATATTTTGAGTAACTATTTTAAATGTAGGATTTACGATAGTTTTTATATATTTTTTAAAATATAAATTTTTGTAGAAGAAAACAATATTTCATTACCTATAATTAATTTTGATAATTCTTTTCTATTTAATTCATAAGAACAAAAAAATTTTATTAATTTATTTTCATGTCCAAGTTTAATTTAGGCCTGCATGAAGTTATGAGCTATACTTTTATGTTTTTTTCAATATCAATACAGGTGGATAATTCCTTCTTAAGTATTGTGACTGTAGTTCTTTTTGTAGATTTTACAAACATCATAGACTCCCTTACTAGTAACTTTTTATTGTTGAAGTGCTGTTAAACTCTAAAGGTCTTAGGCTTGGCTCGGACCTGGTGTGTGGTCGAGGTGGCATTAGTAACACTAATGGGCTTGAGGACATTGGTTTTGATCTGTGACTATGGTGCACGTAGACTGGCCCTATAATCATTTATATCAGCGTCGAGGCTAAAGATCTCACGAGGTAGGCATGAGATACCAACACCAGACATTGTAGAGGAGTAAAGATTAGAGAGAATATAATAGCTAGCTAATTTGTATAGAGAATTAGGATAGCTAGCTAGAGCGAGAGAGAGCTTAGGACAGTTAGTTAACTTGTAGAGAGAGATTAAGAGAGCTTAGGAAGATTAAGAGGACTTGTCGGAAAATGAGAAGGGCTTAGGAAGTTTAAGAGAGCTTTTAAAATCTTATGGTTTGGTATCAGGTGAGAAAGAAGGGTTTGAGGTTATTTATAGAAGTTGGAGGGTTTTCAAATGTTCCGAATAGTCTTAAAAACTAGTTGTTTATCATTATTGAAAATGATAAATAGGTCTTTTGAGGCAAAAAATAGGAATACACTTGAAAACCAGCCTTTCTCATTGTTAAAAAAAAAAAAAAGGATAAAAATGACTTTTATTTGAGAAATGGACAAAAGAGCCCTCCAAACTAGTTTATGGTTGTTGGAGGCATTTTTGTCATTAGCTAGTAGGGGCTAGGTTGGCTAGGTGCATGCCCAGTGGACCGCATTAATGGGCTAATTAGGTTGGCCTGATAGACCATGCTAGCTGACCACTTAAGCATATTCAAGCTCTATCGGACTTTTTCGTGCCAGCTTACCATGGGCCATTGTACTAGCATGCCTCACGGGCCTTAGGGGGGTGGCTTAGCTCGACCCACTTGATGGATCATGCTAGGCCTGGCATGGGTGTGCTATAGCTTACAGGCCTGCTTTTTGCCGAGTTGGGAGAGGGCCCAAGCCCTTTTAACCCCTCTACTTGCTTCCTTTTTATTCAAAAGAAGATAGGATAATAAAATATGACATGGATAGTGATGACTATTACTAGACATTTTTTCTGTCCATCCAAATAAAATAATATTTTTAATTAAATTCAAATAACTAAAGAAGCAGAAATAAAATATTTTAAACAATAACTTGATGATATGAAGGGTCCCACCTCATCTTCCATTTAACTCTTCCGATGCTACAAAACTTGGAGTGCCGGGTTGTCAGAAAGTGTAGAAAGTTGGTTCAATTAGTTGACAATTTGGCCCACCATACAAGACCTTCTATCTCCTAGAAATTTAGGGGCACATTCCAAGACGCCCCCAACTAAGTCATCCGATAGGGTCCATGGTAGTGAATTTTGCTCTTGCCTCGTATTAGAAGCTTGCTTTCTCTCGAGAATCCTTGCAGCACCTGAAGATTTAGCATACCTAGGAGAGCACTCAAAAGTTTAAGGCATGTATCATTATAAAGAATTTGTTTGCAAGATTAATTTGCTTACTTAGCTGATTTGATCAACTGAGATCTTCCCTACTTTTATAGGCATCTTTAGGTACTATGAATGACTCAGATTACGTTTAGGTGTCAAAAATCTGACAGGAGTACTTTAGATTACTCTCTAAATCTCTTTCACTTTTATTAAAGAGAATTCTAGTAATTCTTTAAAGTTCATGGCTTTCTTGGTTTCTTACTCTTTAGGATCCTTTTTTTTTCTATGTGATCAAGAGAGAAAAATATGTGTTAAATATTTGATGAAATATTGGATGGCAAGGCAAGGATTAAAAAGGAGGCAATGCTAAGGCCTAGCTTACTACCTCTCCCTGGGAGACCTGGATCAAGCTGAATACCGTTGTTTTATCTATCTTAGATATGTTTAATCCAATGTAATCTTCTTTATGTACCAAAGAATTACTGAAAAAAAAATCATGCCCGCTTTGAGGACCTCATATATTGCTTTAAGTTGATAGTTAAATATTGCTAATCATCATTCATCTGCGTCTTATATCAAATTAATATGCATAATCTAGCCCTCAAAAATAAAAGGAGTTTTAAAAAACCACTAGAGAAAATACGTAGCGACCAATTTATAGAACCAAAATCATGAAACCATACATTAAATAATATATTCTAATTTTTTATTTCTTCTAATGAAAAATTTATGCTACATTAGTATTATATATTCCTGTTACATGAACGAGAACTGATGGGGTTAAAAAACTTAATTTTGTGCCAAGGGAGCAGCCATTTTTGACTTCCTCGTGTTCCTTGAGAACCACTGTTCAACTCCTGAGCAAAACAAACAAGTGAATGAAAGAAACATGCCACTACAAAAGCGTTACATAACCATATATATATATACCTAATATATATACATAAAAATATTTTAAAAAAAAGAAAAAAAATTCAGATTTGTGGAACTATATTCAAAGAAGCACCGTAGCACAACCCTATCCATGTCCGTGGACACTAAATAAAATTTTTTATTCTCGAATCCCATGGAACTCGCTTTAATTTTAATAATTTGGTAACAATTATCTGCATCTATTTTGGAGGGTGCTTGATATGTGGTGAACTATTTAGGACTATAGAATAGTTCTGAAATCATCTAGCTACTGTTTAGTTACACTGAATGATGCTACATAAATGTGGTTCATTGATCAAAATATTTCTTATTTATAATAAATATATTATAATAGTAATAATTTATATATAACATGATATTTAAAAATAATATATTATATTATTATATTATAAAATATTCTTAAAATAATAAATATTAAATTATATTATATAGTAATACTTTCTTTATAATATAGCATATAAAATATAATATATAATAATATAATATAATATTGATTTATATATTATAATATATAATATAATTTAATATATTATATTGTATAATATTATATTATATATGCCATCATAATATAATATAAATATAAATAAGATTATTTTAGTATTTTATAATTAGTAATCTTTAATTTTTATGTCATTTTAAATATGGTGAAGTTAGATTATTAGTGATACTTGATCATTATAATATTATCATACCAAATACGATGATTTTTTATCACCTTATATTAGGATCACTATTAATGCAGGATGATCTCAAAATGTTCATCAAATGCCCCTTAGCTTCTTGTTGAATCATGATCTTATATTAATTGCCATGCTTAATGGTGTGGATAATATTTGTTAAGTTACAATGATAATTAATGGATAAGGATAAGGTCTGCTGTATAAAAGGCCATCATCTCTATCCAGATATTGATTTATAGTAATAAGTAATAATTACTGATTTAAATTTTGGCTGTTATTGTTTTCACTGATATAGCCCCACATATTTTCAGATGTGATTTGATTGAATGCTAATGAATATTTTTTATCCATGTACCTATTAAGTGGACAAAAAAGACCGACACTAGAATTCAGAAAAAAAAAAAAAAAAAAAATCAAAGAAAAATGTAGAAAAATAGGTGATGACAAACTGAAACTAAAACGATTGTAAAACAATGGAAACATGGTATTGAAAATCTCATCTAACCTAATTTAATCTAATAAAACCAAAATATTTCTCCTATGGAGCTAAATCTAACCACATGTATTATGATATTTAATTAACTTTTAAAGCTAAGAATTTTGCATCCAAGCCTGCCACATGTAAGCACCGCACAAAGAATTCACGGTCCTTTTTTTATGCAGAAAAATATATTCAAAATAATAAATTTAAATTTAAATTTAAAATTTAAAATAAAAAATATATATTTATATTTTTTTATTTATCTTAATAATCATGCCAGCGCTCATCCAAGCCTGCTACGAGCAAGCATTGTGCGAGGAATTTGCGATCCACTTTATGCAATAGGACATTATTTTAAAAATAATAATTTAAAATTTAAATTTAAAAATATATTATTTATTTCATTAAAAATATATAAATTTATATTTTTTTATTTATCTAATTAATTAAGAAATGAAAGCGTGGGTTGATGATAGAAAATTGTAGTGTATGAAAGCATGAGGAAACGTAAAGGAAAGCGAAAAGCTGAATAAAAGATGCAAGAGATAAAAAAGATAAGCATGTTCTTTAAAATTTTCTTCAGTGTAAAAGAAAAAAATAATAGCATGTTTTTAAATGTGCGTAAAGATTTCCAATGTGAAAGGTGTTACTAAAATAAAAATTGTAAATTTGTAACAAGGAACTCAAGGAAATTAAAAGAAAAACCTAGTGTATTGCTTTTCAGATATTTTTATCAAAACTGGTTATTATTATTATTATTATAACTACAAAAACAAAATTTTCTAAACCACCCCCCATTTGTGCAATGGGTATTGTCAACCCTCGGGAATACTATTCTACTCCACCCATAGGATACTAGATATTCAACCTTAAATGGTATGGTAATTTTCATATTATATTTTCTGTAGTGAAGGTTAATCGATATTTCGTGAACCTATATCAGGTAAGAAATTCATAAAAGAAAGCCTGATGGGTAATGTGTCCATTGACGTTGCTTGGACAAATTATCTTCTCTTTTAAATTTCGTGAAATGAAGCCTCGGAGAGCCTCTCAAGTTTTCTTTCTCAAACTTTTTTTTCGGTCGGCTTTGCAAGCAATGAAATTTGTAATTTACCTTCAATAATATAGCAGTTTCCTTTTATTCCATATTTTTCTTCGAAAGAACTCTAGAGTAAAGAAGATATCTATGAAAAAAATATTAGATTCCGTTCCAATTCTAATGAAATAGAATGCATCGTGATCTTATCCTGCCCCGATGCTTAGAAGAGAAGGTGTGCATGCTAACCGAGACGTTGAGACCATTAAAGAGCAGTCCCATCCAAATACTTGGACTGCAATCATAAGAAGCAAAGGAGTGAAATTTAAAAAAATAAAGAAAATTACAATAATATTTAGTAGGTGTAACCATAATCTGAACTCAGTCGTATGTGCTCATCGCTTCCCGTAAAGAATAAGAAGAAGAAGAAAAGAGGGAGAGTGAGAGAGAGAGAGCGTGTGCTCTGAAAGTTTACTTCCTCCTTATTCCACTCGGCCATTCTACAAACGCTCCAACTTCAAATACTATTGTCAGCGAACTTCTAACAACATACAGAGCACCTCACAATCCCATTCTCATTGACAGTCAGGGCACCTTCGGAATCCAATCTTGACAACATCCCCCAATTCCTCCTCCTCTTCGAAATACACCTTGCGACTCCCCGAGCAGTGCCCGCAGAGCACGAACCGCACATCGCCACATCCCTCGCATGGCCTTCCCCATCCTTTCTCCCCGACGAATGCCTCCTCGCAGTCTCCCAATGCCTCCCCCAGTTCCCCTGCCTCATGCATCCGCTTCACCTCCTCCGCCCCTCCCAAGTCCCTCCCATTGGCGAAGACCCTCGGCAGCCGACTGCCCCCATACTCTGTCCCAAGAATCTTGGTCAGCTCATCTCTGAGCCTCCTGTCCATCGACACATCCCTCTCATCGACGCGAACTTCGTATCCTCTCAATATGGTCCTCACCGAGAAGCATTCCTCGTAAGTCTTTCGCACCCCGCGAAGGCTGGTGAAGTAGAGCACCACCTTCCCTTCGCCGCTCGGTGGGCACTTCCTGAAATCAGAAATCTCGGTGGCATCGGCACTGGCCTTCTTGGCATCAATCCTCACCCTGACGATGCCTATTGATTCGGTGCACCGATTCTTCCATTTTGATGCTACGTCCACAGGCACAGGTGATAAGAGCTGTGGGGAGAGCTCCTCGAGGGCCTCTCGAAAGTTTGATATCATCTCTGGATCAAAGTCGGCGGCAGTGATCAATGGCTCGCCACTCCTCTGCGGCGTCCACGTTGAACTGGGGGAAGCAGCTCCACTGCTCCTTTTGGAACCCAGCCTCGATTCCAACACCGGTTCGTCATCCTGGGTCCCGCGGGAGGAGTGGCGGTCCAAGGTCGTAGGGGATGGTGGGAGGGATGGCATGATGTCGCAGCTGGGTGGTGTCTCTGTAGGCGTCTTCAAAATTCTCTTCTCGATCATCGCCGACCAGGCCTCGGCGTCGACAAGATTGGGGGAGAGGCCTTTGCACCGGTCATCGGTGGAGACGGAGGTGGTGCTGTAGACGAGGCAGGCGATGTCTGTAGAGGGGCAGGCGCCGCCGGCCTTTGGGTGGTGGGGCATCGATAAGCTGCGGCATAAGGTGGTGGCACCCCGCCGGAGGTCACGGCGGGCTTGCTTGGAGTTGGCGCAACCCATGAATGAGAACGTGGGAATGGATACGAGTGAAGGAGAAGCTAGAATTTTAGAAAGAGTGGAAGGGGAGAAGCACTCAAAGATTAGAGAAGGGAATGGGGAAGGGATTTTGCGGTGCTTTGGGATTGGAGGAGCATCCTATTGGGATGAGGAGAAGCAAGGCTTATCAATGAGGATGATCGGACGAGGAGAGATCATGGCTTTGTAAAACAGAGGAAGGGTTGTTATAGATTGAATAGATGACATAGTAGTCGCGGTGATCGGCTTTGGGATGGAAAAAGGAACTTTGGATTGTGGTTCCTAGATGCGAGGAGGTGGATAATGGAACTGGAGTTAGGGGAAGAGCTGGCGATCCCTTCCTCCCTCCTCGTCCTCTCTCCGAGCTAAAAGGGTTTGGTGGTATAGAGAGGACGAATGCTCATAGAATGTTAACATGGGGAGCACGTAGAAGGGATAGGCGTACGATGCCGTGAAGGGGGATGTCCAAGTCCATGAACCCATTTTAATTAATCGAATGATAATTTAGTAGGTCATTAAAGGGATACGTTTGGTTTACGGTTCAAATTGGAGTGCATGGGACTACTGAAGGGCTATCCGCTTATCAATCTTATGTTTCTTTTTTTTTTTTTTTTTTACATCGATTATAAATGAAATGGTAGAGCGATGCTGAAAAAATATTTTGCCAATTTGATCTTTACTTTTTCAAACATAAGATTGAATTAAATTATGATTAAATGATGAAATTTATAATGAAATGATGATATGCCAATTTAATTTTTACTCTCTAAATATGGGAATCTAATTCAATTCAATTCCATTGATGAATTAAACATGTTCTAATTTATCTATTTTTAAATCATCTTAAGTTTTTTTTCAATGCACGATTAACCCGCATCCCATTTTTGCATGTATTTAGGGTGGATTAAACATTAAATACAAGCATAATTGGCTTGTAATGGATCGAGGGGGTTAAGTATTTGCTTTCCCAATCCATTGATATTTTTCTAATTAAATTGAACAAATAATAAGTACATGAATGACAAATAAACCCAATCAATAATTAGTAAACATCTCAAACAAGAGAATAAATAAATATGAAAAATTCTAAAGTGCCACCACGTTCAATTCCACATGAGCAATGCAATGCAATGATGACAGTAAAATATACTTGAAAAAGTCGCTTAGCTATAGTGAACCATTTGTCTTGCTTCATTATTTGGCATTCGTCACAGAAGGAATGCAGCACGATAAGATGAGATAGACCCAAAAACCTCAATCTTCATCCTCATCTTTATTAAAAAAAATAATTTTTATTTTCATCTCATCTTCATAAATAGAGATTTTTTTTTCAGCTTCATCCTCTTGTAAAAAAAATAAATCTTTGTCCCTACTTCATCCCCACCCTACCCTTCTCCTAATAACATATATAAATTATTAGTTAAAATTATAAGTATAATTTTATAGATATAAAAATATATAAGGATATTAGAGGGAGCAAACCAACAGAAACGGAATGGGCTAAGGATATACTATTTCTATTTTTGTCCCATCTTCACTAGCAAACTAATAGTCTCTATCCCTGCAAAAGATAAAAAATCCCCATATTATAGGGTTGGAATTACTATTCTTAGGTTGCAACCAATATTCAAGGAAAGCAACGTTTAAGAGTTTTGGATATAATTTTTTTAATTCTTTTTTACATTTGTTTTTTATAAGGATAGGACAAAAATTTATTTTTAGAATAGTTAATCTCATCGAAATGAGGATTAGTTATCCCATATTTTTATTTTTATCCTATTTGGCTACTATTCTATTTTCTCTTTTTTATCCTTATTATTAGCAATGGTTACTATTTTTTCTAAGTGTATAATTATCCTATCTAATTTATTATCTTGTTATTCATCAAACAAGAGATGGAATAATTTTTATTCTATCCTATTCTATTCAATCATGTCCTTTCTTTTGTTCAATCCTATCCTGCGTACCAAACGCAACTTTATGGAACAAGCAAGTCTTGAATCCATATTAAAATTGAAATAGTATTTTTTTTACTGACCTTTTTGAATGAGATCCTATATTATTTTAAATGATATTAGAGTAGACTTGCTTTATATGGACTAAAGGATATTTATATGGATTAGAGGATATTGCAAACATACTCTTTTGACGTTAATCAAGAACTAATGATAATATTTATAATTAGATTTGGATTTGAACTTATAGTTTGACAAAGACATAAAGGTTTATATAGGAGAAAAATGTGAGAGTCTATGTTACAACTGCCAAGAAATCTAAATAACTTCCTCTATCTAAATTTTTATATGAAAACTTAGATTATTATACCATGAGAATACAACATGTTAGTTGAGTAACTTGTTGTATTAAAATTTTAAGCTAATAAAGCATTTTTCATTTCATAAATTGATGATTGATAACTACATGAAAGTTGAATTACATAAGAGTAATTTTTATAGTCTCATAAAGCTTTTTAAATTGGAGGGCAATGTGGGTGGATAGACTAGGTCTCCCATAATCTATAATTAATTCAAATTTTAGACAAATAAAATTTTTAGATATAAATTTGATGTAGCATATTTAATTTAGACTAGACTAAATCATTGGAGAAGCTAATTAATCTCTCAGAAAAGTTATGAATCATTTCATAGAAATAGTATTCCAACCAAACTAGTACATTGTAGGATGTAACATGAAACTCTCTCGATAGAAAAGCTTGAGTTAATTATAAAATTCATTCTAATAACTTAATAAGTATTTTCATAATTCTTTCAAATTTACATGGCATAGCTTGATACCATTATAATACTATAAAAAGCAAGTAGATTTTGCAATGCATAGTATATGTTGGTGATTTTAACCTTTATCATTTGCATAAGCACATTTGTTCACAACCTAACAATACAAGTATATTTTAAGAAAGAATAAGTTGACATCAAAGTTTCCTTAAAAAATAATTAATTTTTTATTCAAAGACAAGAGAACCAATTTTTTTTCTTGTTAAAAAATAAGTAATTAAACATTTATATATTCAATTATGCTATGATGCCAAAACAATGTTACCACACTGAACAACTCTCTTATAAGCAACGTTTATTAAACAAGGCTAGCATTAAGTAATCACGGTTAGTGTTGCAAGCCAAACAACTAGTTGATGGGCCTTCCTAAGTCTGAAATTTCAATAGGATAGCAATGTTTGGAAGTTAAATTGTTTTTAATAATTATATTCTTCTCAAGCAAGTGCATGCAAAACACTAAGCAACAAAGTAAGGGAAAAAAATAAAAATAAAGAAAATCAGCCTTCAGTCAAAAGATGCAAAGAAAAAACTAAGACAACATGCCAACCCGATAGCTTTCAATTTCGAATTAATGGTTGCTTGTAGAACATGATCCGAAAACTAAAGGCAACTAGAAATAATCTCAAATTTAGAGGTGCTATGGAATAAAATTTCTTGCAACAGCTGATGTATAAAGAGTGTAGCCTGACCTCGTGACTTACTTAAATGAACAAAAAATTGAGAATGACGCAGCCATATGCAGTTTAGCATTCATATAACTTATAAACCTAATATAAAACCAAGACCTAGATTTGTGGGCTAGGCTTGGGTGTCGAAACAATTCTAAGGTGGGGTTAAAATTTAGGTGTGTAGAATGTTATGCCCTAACTCAATATTGGGCTAACCACAAGACATGTCCGAATCCCTTATGATATGACCATCGAGTCAAAGCAAAGTAGTACATGCATGCATGCGAGTGCATGCACACAACTCAAAACCAAGGGTGTCCATCAGAATAATGTCAAAGATTTTTCAATTATAGGATGATTTATTTAGTCGGTTTAAAAATAAGCTACTATTCTACTTCTTACACAAATTTTATGTTATTATTTGATTTTAAGCATCCTATAGATATGAAAAGATAAGTAAAAGTGGCAGAGGCTATAGTTTAGTATCCACTTATATACATATGCATAAATAATTAAAAATAAATAGCAACAAAATGTGACAATAGTTATAGATATATGATAATTATGAAATGCACTTGCTAACATAACAAATATGAGATTTCTTCAATTTTTCAATATGTCATCAATTCCCCGCCACAATTCCAACAAGCAAATTCATCATGAATAGTTTATTCAAGGCTAGATTTAATATTTTCAAAGGTGCACAATACTATTAAATCAACTTTTCAATTTTAGACTAATGATAGTAACACTTCAATTTATGACAGGCAATTCAAAATAACATATCTAATCCAAAGTTTCTTACCAACAACCGCATTTTATAGTTTCACTTTTTAATTAATTTAATACACCAATATGTATTTCAATTTCCATATTCCATACATAGTTAATGTAATGTTACCATAATCATACATCATTAACACAGATGACTTCATAATGTATAGGCATATATCGGAATTTATATTGAAGAATATGCAAGGGATCTTACCTCTACTAAAAGCAAAACCAATCATATAAGTTGATTTAACCTTTAATTACACTTATTAAATCTAGTTATTTTATGATTAATAATTGATAGAATTTTGAAAATGATACCCTTATATCGGATTTGAGAACTACCTTATTCATCGACTAATTCATTTTTTTACTATTTTTACAATTCAAAATTTTTGTTTCATTATCCTAACCCTAGCTCTACATATGCTTTAGCATAACTATATCTTAGGTCACATGTACTTAAATAGAAGAAAAGATTGCATTCTTACTTTTATTTAACAACTAAAGAAAATAGGCCCTAAGTGAGCCTCTTCGTCTTGATTATTATGCACTTATATAAGATTATACAGACCTATAGATAATAAAACTATGATAAAAATAAAATTAGGGACACGGGTCGATGGAAACCCTCCTCAGAAGCTAGGTTCATGCAAGAAAAGACGAAGAAAGAGAAAAATAAGAAAAGAAGAGGAGAGAGGATCCACGATTAGGATCAACCTTAGGGGGTGAGTGTGTGCGAACGAAAGAGAGTGAAAAGTAAGGAGATGGGGCCTTCATGGGATAGTAGAAAAGTGCGGAAAGAAGATTAAAGAGGGAGAGAATCCCTTTGCTAATCAAGGGCCGGGTCACTTGGCGTTAGGTAAGGCCAAGAATTTCCTATCGTCGGGCTATGGAACAGCAATGATGCGACTTGGCTTCTACGGTGCGAAATAGATTCGAGGCACATGAACTTGTTGCAGTACGGCATCTGGCAATGGCTCGATGTGAAGCCTACAAAGCTCATGTTTATGTAGAAAGATAGTGGTGATGGCCGATGGCTCAAACTAAAGGGGAAGAGGGAAGACTGTGGTGGCTCAGAATAGGTGATGCTGTAATGAATCATATGGGGTGTGGGGCCTTGGTCCTATATATGTTATCCCAGAGTTAGTCCCATACTCTTGCTTAGAAAACGATTGCTGTCTCTCTCCTGGTTCCTTCCAAACCTGGTCACGATTTTGAGAGCCACAGTTTGTGTGAGCTCAGCAAATGTTGAATAACTTCTGGATCATAGCACCATATATATAAGACTCCAAATAGATAAAATAATATTATTTGGATTTGTTGGGCCTATATATCTAAAAAATGAATTCTTCTCTATTCTGTGAATGCGTCTTCACCTCTAATAAATTTTGAGGTCCACTCCTTCCAGTTTCCTATTAAAAAAAAAGACTCTATATATAAGAATTTAAGTTTTACCTTTTCCAATACATAATCTTTGTGAAACTAAACACACACCTAAGGCTCTCACAAAGTCATTACCTGTTAAGAGATGTATGCTTTATCTTAATCTATCCTTTTGTGATCTTTGCGATGGCTAAGTTTAGGATGTTGAAAATGTCTTACCGCACTGTCGATTTGTACATTTGGTTTGAAATGAATTCAGATCACATAATAATTTTATTATCCCTATGAATTCCCTATATCACCTTCATCGTTTGGATGCGGAACTTCAATCAATTCTACTTCACACTGGCTGCTTGATTTAATAAACCAGAAATGAGCATGTATTCCAGCAGAAAAGAGAGAAAAAAAGAAAAGAAAAAGAAGAAAAAAAAAAAGAGAAAAAACTCCACACAACCTATGGATAAATACCTATTATTTTGCTGAAGAGTTCGTTGTTGCCTGTCAGCAGGGAATTTATACTATAACATCCTCCCTGGGAGGAGTAAAAGCAAATTTTTATGGCTCAGTAAAGAGCTTGGAGAGCACACTGGTCAGTTTATTTGTGCTCGGGGTAGATTTCTACTTAGCTGCACTCGTTACAATCCTCGAAATAACTGAATAAAATAATAGAAAATGAATAGATTACAAAGCAGTTAAAGAATATCAAATTTTAATATTAATATGATTCATCTAAAAATTGGATGACTTCCACTGGAAGAGAGATTCGCCATCATGAAGTAAGAAAAAGTAGTCCAGCGGATAATGCAAGGAACACTTGTAGGAAAATTGTTGTCGAGGAATCTTTGACGGAAGTAGCACCTTACTGAGAATGAACCACTAAAAAAAATTTTTATCTTCTTATCTCTCTTCTATATCTCTCTCTCTCCTCTCTTCTTCTATGTTTTCTTTTTCTCTTTTTTTATTCTCTCCACTCAGCTGAACACCCACACGCGGTGTTTCGCTCGCTGCTGCGGCGCACCATGATGCCCTGGCCCTCCCTTTATAACAAGAGAGGCATGATAGCCTCTTTGTTTCCGCTCGACCTTTTTAAACACAGCAAAAAGATGGCTCTTTCTAGTGGGGTCAGAGTCAACGGTCAAGGACCTTTGTCCTCAACTAAAGGATGGGTAAAGCCGAGTCCAATTCAGGTTGGATTCTTTACATGGCAATGAAGTCATAATCCTAACAATGTCGTGCCAGTTACTGAACTTAAAGCAGAATGAGAGAGGTTCGACGCAGCTGTCTTTGCTTGCAAGGCCGCTCAAATTTGGATGGAGGCAGACTCTATGACTGTGGTGGATTGGATTAACAAAGATTCAGCTAAAGATCTAAACCATATACCTCTTGTAATAGATATCTGGCGAATCAAGAGAATTCTTGACGCTTTTAAAGCCACGGATATGTTGAGGTGGCAACCAAGTTGTAGATCGGTTCTTTAGCAAGAGGTGTTGCGGGTGCTGTGGTTTTCCATGCAGGCACACTTATTCCTCGTTTAGTACTCACTGGGCTGTCCTTTCTCTATCCCCTAGAACTCTCTCTCCTTAGGTCTCTCTCTATCCCCCTCTCCCTCTCCCTCTCCCTCTCCCTCTCCCTCTGCCTCTTCTCTTCCCCTTCCTCTCCCTCTCCCTCTCCCTCTCCCTCTCTCTCACAATGCCTATCTTGGACGTGGGACCTACACCTTCTAATTACCCCTGCCCTTCATCCTGTAATGCGATTCTGAGTGGGTTTGGTTCAAATAATTTTTATAGGCCATACAAATTTAGGAGTACTGCTATGGTTCAAAAGCCAAATTTTAGAATTTAAAATTTTAAAAATTAATGATTTATTTATTTAAAAATTATGTGGAGGTTAGTCCCTAGATTTTATTACATCAATATTGATTAAAAATTAATTAGATGCAATAAGTATACCTATGTATCAAACTAATACTTTTAAATGGTAATATTATCGACAAAAGTAAGAGTCTTTCAATACAATCACTTGCATGATTTTAATATTTTACGTATACTTATGCCATTTATTACTTCATAGTTGTCTATATTATTATGTATATTTTATATGATGTTGATGGCATAAATTATGATATTATAAATTTTTATTTCTCATTATAATTGTGATGATGATAATGATAAAGAATGCATGCTACTAATAAATAGATTATGAAAAAAATTATAAAATAAGGTGGGTATATAGGACTATCTGCATGAAAGTATTGTCAAGTCATAAACGAGTACGTAGCATTCATTATGTTTCCTAACCCTTAGAAGTGTGGCATGAGTAATGTAAGGTTCTCTTACTATGAGCTAGAGCATGATCAAGATTAGTTCAATGTTGAAACATGATGAGTTAACTAAATAAATATTATACAATATTAAGATGGAAAGAAGAAGGCATCTAGACTTGTTGCATGAGAGTATAACCAACCAAAGGTGAGATTGAGGCACCAATTATGATTATAAGTCATGAGCTGAGATGTGACACCATGAGTTGTCCACCATAGGCTGAAGTTTGGCATGAGTATTATGAGGTTCACCTACCACAAGATGAATCGCGATCATGACTAATTGAGATGCCCAGTTATTTAAGTATTGAATCTAACTGGTATCAATAAATAATAATCTAAGCTTAATATGGATTGATGCTATTACTTAAACTATATATTACACATGTGGTGCTATTATTATTATGATATTATGAATTATAATTGTTGATATTATTCTGCCTCAACTAGATCTGATAAATAGATTTTGAAACATCATAATACTACCATATGAATATTAATGGATATTAGTATTATATTATTTGGCTTTACTTTTCAATGATTTTATTGGATCACAAACAGGGATCATATTGTTCGGCTCACCATTTGTGTTTTCCTCCAATCCCATCTTAAGCCAATCACTACTAGTGCAACCGGTTGAGCCTAACAATGCTGCTTGCACGAAAAAAAGAGAAAATTATAGGTGAACTTTTATTTATTAATATCAAAAATATTTTGTTCATGCCTCTTTTAATAAATAAAATAACATTGTTAATGTCTTACCATGAATTAAATTTTTCAACAACCTCTAGATATTTTTCGGAAGTTCACTTTGAAAAATGTGTGGCCGTTTCATGTGTTTGTGCTTGGGTTAAGTTGTGACAAGTGTCATGCATCACGGTCACCAAGAGAATTTATTATATAAAACATAAGAAAAGTATAGTCATCCAAAATTAATGTAGCTAAACCGGCCGATGGTCTCCACATACGTGTTGGCATGTGAAGGGAGAAGGTTCGGCAGCTCATTAATTTGCAGAAGCCTACAACCATATGGAACCGCCACAACACAATGGAAAGTTGCGTGAGATCTCCAACTAACAAAGCCATGTGATGGCTCGTATAACGCCAACTAGAGCGAGGGCCACCACTCTACCATGAGGAAAATTGTGGGACATGGCTACCTTCACATGCTCTGTAACAAGAAGGGAATGAAGAAATCGACAACAAGATTGATAAGATATCGCTCTTCTTAGAGCCATATCTTTTTGATCATGGAACTCATGTGTCCCCTGGCTAATCTGAATTTAAGCAGGCAATTGAAAGGGGTGCACTAATTTATTCTTTACATCCTCATATAAAGGGACAATTTTTTAGTTATTCTGGTAAAACATCTCACAAAGTACTTGGCTATTAGCACTAGTCAAAATGGCAGTGAGCTTGGAGCTTTACAATCCAAGCTAAGATCAGTCAGGGGTACACATTCAATTTGCATGCATTGTTCAATGGAATCAAAGTGTTTCCATTGGGGCTGGATGACAAGGACATCAGTTTTTAAAATTCATACTCAAAATATAATCCAGGTTGTTGACAGAACCATGTGGAAGCAATCATCTGTCAATCAGGAATCTCAAAATCTGCCGTTTATTGCGTTGCTTATGTCTGCATCAACTCAAGCTGACTACAGTGATAGCAACGGGTCTGAGTAACAAACACATGGCCATTCTGACCACAGCCTAACCCTCGCGCTCCCAGCAACGTTGGGCAATCATTTGCCCACTATAAGCCATCAGAAACCAAACTAACCATAGCCCTGCATTATAAAGAGCTTGCATTGCAGCAATAGGTCAGAACTAAGTCACTTATATCATGCCAAAAGCCACTGGTTGCGGAACAAACCTTAGAACCACTTCCCTGAATTACAGGTAGGTAGATAAAGATCTGGAGATTTAAAAAGTTTTGAAGCGTTCAAAGTATTCACCAAAATATATGTAAAAATCAAAGACTGAAAATATAGATGAGAAGTTCAAAGTTCCACTTATCATTTCTTCATGGACATGAATTTGGGTGATTTTTATATTGTTGATCAAAGAAATATTCCAATTTATAGCATATAATTTCAGACAGACATCATAGCCATTGATTTCTAAATTTCGTGGATTTTTTTTTTGACAAAAAAAGTTCTTTGAATATCTTTTTTGTGAGTGGGATTTGCCTATGGTCAAGCCTAGCCTGAAGAGGTCAAGCATTAACCATTAACAAAGAAGGGATACAGCGAGAAGAAAGGAAAAGAATGAGAAGAGACAGGCACTGCTTGAGCACCAGCTAGAGAAAGTTAGGATCACAATGAATTAGCTCTATTTGGCATAAGATATTGGTGGTTAGCAAGAAATGATTTCTCTTATTTGGTATGAGGGAAATGCTATAGATGATTGGCTTCCCATTCAAGGATGAATGTGTTTTGGTTCTCTCTGTTTTGCAGAAAGATTCTAGGTAAATTTCTGTATTATTGATAATATGTAGCTCATATGCTCATATAATATATTAAAAAAATCACCTCACAAGATATATCACATGTGGAGAGAACTGGCTGCATGTGGCAAAGCATTTTCAAAGTCCAAAATAAGAGAGAAGAAAATGCATTGTACTCAAATCAAATCCTATGATGTAGATCTATCACCTCGGATTCAAATTGGATCCAATGATACAAACTATATATCGATGAATTCATGACAAGCCTTTGGCATTTAATTATGTATATAAAAGAAACAACGGAGGGACAAAAAAACTATCATATTTCTATCAAGAGTTTTGGCTATACCTTACAATTAAAGAATGCAACAATGAAATATATTAAAGGATAACCATATATATTGAAAAAAAAAATCATCTAGAATTTTCATTGTTATTAATCTAATATGGTCAAAGTGGAAAGATATTTAACCAAATCACATTTGTGCGTGAACATTCAGACACTAACAAATAGCCTTTTATAAATGTAGATAGGTTTTTTGAGTAGGAGAAAAAAGGCGAAAGCAACAATTATCATTTTAATAGATTGAAAATTTTTAATTAAACTACCTACTTAAGTCTGAGATCCAACAAAGGACGATATTAGCATAAGAAATAAAAGAGAGGATGTGCATAGTAAGAGCAATAAATAAGTATCAATGGTCATTTCTATAAAGGTCAAATTAAATCTAGGATAATGAATTAGAGATACAAGTGACGCTATATTTTTCCTTCTCTTTTACCTTTTTGATGCTCCATATATTAATTCAAGACCTCACTTAAAAAGGTTAGCTAAGAAGTATTTTTTGAATTCCCAAACCCTACATATAACCAAGATCCATCTCATACATAACCAATGTGAGATTAAATATATATTTGCACATTTTTTTCATATATTTTTGCTTAAATTCAAGCTTTCTTATTAGGCTAAGGTTCTATTTGACAAAGCTTTTGAATGGCCTAAAAGTGCTTTTAGAGAGGTAAAAGTGCTTTTCAATATTTTTAATATGTTTAGTAAAAATTTTAAAAGTACTGTTAGGGTAATGCAAAAACTAGTAATTGCTCTATTTAGAAAAGCTCCAATTTGTATCTTTTTGAAAAACCTTTATTTGGAAAGATTATTTTCATTAGATTTAAGGGCCATAAATTTGAATCATTACAATGACATTTAATGTTATAAAATAACAACAATATAATATAACTCTAATAACATAATGTAATATAATATGATATATTTAAATATTATTATATTATTATGATATATTAGAAATAAAATATAATCTATTAAAATAATTTTATATTATAATCATTATTATATGAAAATATTATTATATTTTCTTGCACTATATTATAATATTATAATATGATATAATTTAATATTATTATAATATGATATTATTATATTATAATATTGTTAGAATAATTTATAAATTAAGAATAATTTATAATAAAAGTTTTTAATATGTTAGATATTTGAAAGTACTATACAATATCTTTTATTATTTTTATTTTAAAAGTACTTTCTCAGTTTGGTTTTCGAAGAAATGTTAAAGTTTTATAGTATTTTAAAAATATAATTACTAAACAACAAATAACTTTTTTTAAAAGCTTTATTTTTAAATTTTTTGCTTCCAACAGTTTCACCCAATGATATTTAAGGATCTCACTCAAAAAGACTAGAAGAAAGGTATTACAAAATACACATCGTAGTCTACATGGAATACAAGTTGTGTGTATTCTTAGTTCTGTATATATACATACATGTATGCATGCATATATATATATATATATATATATATCCAAGATTTATCAAATGCATAACTAATATAAAACTAAATATTTTTAAGTTTAACTTTCTTATTTTATTTGTTTACATTAAAAAAATGTTCCTTTCTTTCGGTTGGCCACTCACTCTAAAGTTTATTGACTTGATGGAGAGTCACATAAGTTCACTCACACCGTATCCTGATCAAAACTTCTCCTCCTATAGTATTATTTCACAATTTGTTTCGAAGGAAGATTGTGCTACCATCTACTTAGCTCCTAATAAAAACAATAAGACAACTATTGATATCCCATCTAATGGTCAATCTGATTATTGACCTTGTAAGGTTCGCATATTATTATAATTGAAGATAAAGCTACCATCCACTTTCTTCCTAAAAGAAATAAGATTGTACTACAAAGTTATTTGCAAAGTTATTGTTCTTAAAACATAAAAGTCTTCATCTGATTAGTCTTTCATGATTAATTCCAAACAGGAGAATGGCTCATCAGAAAAGAATGGCCAATTAGATTGTCTCTCATCTTTTCCTTTGCTATCCGTTAGCCTTGAGTCTTTAGTCACTCATTTCTGACAACATCCATATCACTTTTAGACTATGAGATCTTCATCACATGTGAACAGCATAGTGAAGGAGAGCCATACTTGCATCTTAAAAACTAACTTGGGATCAACTTGCCCTATCTTTCTAGTAACATATTTGGATGGAGTTATTTTTCTTCCAAGATTTTTTCCTTACAAGTTATTTCTAGTGAATTCTATATACCTTCAAATCTTGAGAATATTTATCTAGAGAGGCAATATCCTGAAATCTCTTATCAACTCTCCTTAACTTTATTGCATTATGCATTCTTCTCATCTTGTAATTATCTATCTCGGTAAATTTAGGAAAACATTCTTCTATTTAGATTTAAAAAAAGAGAGAAGAGATGAATATTAATGTCCCATCTGATGGTCAATCTGATCTCAGACGTTGTGAGGTGCTGCCAAAGGTTTGGCCCAAGTAAATTCAAATAGTTAGCGTGTCAGGCATCCAATAAAAATTCTAAACCGTTGGTAATCTAGGTGAAGCATGTAACTATAATTTCCAAACATAAGAAATAATGAAGGTAATTCGCAGCCAGGTTTAACATTTTTAGAATACATGTTCAAATAGCTTAATGAAAATAAAATTAATGGATGATGTTGCTTGCGAACTTCCATGGTACCGTCTTCCGCTATTTAATGTTAAGGGGTATGGGTCTGATGTTGAGATGCGTCGACCCTATCTATATTCCGAAGCCCCGGCACGGCCGTCCCACGAGTATTAGGTGTCGCTCACGGATTAGTCGTCGCTCTAGGGGTGGGCGGGGTGCGCCCTGAGCCGTGGGGCTAAGAACAGCAGGGCGCCCGCTTAAAAAGAGAAGAGATTAAAAATAAATAAAAGAGGGAGAGAATCCACCTCTGCTTTGGAGTTAGGTTTAGGGTTAGGGTTTGCCCAACGCTTCGTTCTTATTGGATGAGAGGGTGACGGGTTAGATAGGGAGAAAGAGAGACGCACGATAGCTGTATGTGGGTTAGGTAGCAAAACCCTGCAGCCTCGAGGACCCACCCTAGATTCCTGGCCTCTCCCTCCCTAATGGTTGCCACCTTAGCTAATATATATTTATTTATTTATATCAAGCCAGCCTAGTTCTCCTTCCCTTCACTATATTCTTTTCTTTTTAAAATGAAGTAAAACCCCACCTTTCACTGATAAGGAATCTCGTAGCCTAATTTTATTTTCTCGCAGTCACACCGGTCGATGAATATCTTGTGAAAACCCATAAGATATGCGGCGTTCTCTTTTTTTTATATGACAACCTGCTTCAATCTTGGGCATAAAATATAGCCAAATGGAAGACGAAACGTACAACCTCTGCCGATAAACAGCAGCGCACAGTACCATTTTTTTTTTTTTTTTTTTTTTTTGGAGCAAAAAGAAAAGTGAAGCACCCAGCTGCAGATCCGCTCATCCCTTTGCGAGGGGGAAAAGAACAAGCAAACAAATGGAAGCATCTTAGCCCCTCTCATCTTCCAAGGAGTAGGGTTTAACCAGTGCAGCAAATTATTAACTAAGATAACTCGGTATCACTGCGTTAAACCATGGATTAAGAATAATCATCTGTCTTTAAGTGATGTTCTCAAGGGGGATAAACCTTGGTCAGTGTGTAATGATCGTATCGTTTGAAACCATGATACGATTGGCCGGGAATTGCTCCGACAACAGCTGGGTTTTTAGATCCAGATGTGGAATGACGTCGTGTTGTCTGCGATTTGTAAGTAATACAATGTCATCATGTGGAGTACACTTGGAGTTCTCTGCTGGAAAATGCTATTATAAGCTGGAGTTTATCAAGTATTTTTACTGTCACTTCTCATATTAAATGAGAGTATCCTTGATTATCAGCCTTCAAATCTGCATGCTATGGTCCTCTGAAGTAACAATACTCTGGGAGGATTGATGGTCACTTTGATAAGTCGAATGGGGACACAGGAACTAACCCACTGACCTCCCTCTCCTACACTGCAATGAACCATATACATGCACAGTAAAACTCAGCATCTCCTCAGAGAAAGAAAAGGAAAAGAGAGAGAGAGAGAGGGAGAGGTAAAACTCTTTATATGCCATTTACTTCATTTTCTTCATCTCATGTCAATTGGGTCCTTTGTCTCTTTTAATAGGATGCATATTTTTTGCTCTCTCTTTTCGAATATCCCATGATATATTTCCACCTTCACTCACTTTCAAATCCCTCTCCGTCTCCACCCGACCCATCCTTCTCATAAGTCCCCCTCCTTTCTCTTTCATTGTCCCCTTGGGCTGGTGACCCCATGCGTCTTTGAAGAAAATGGCCTGCAATGGGATGGCTTCGTCCTTCTTTCCTCCTAACTTCATGCTTCAGATGCAGACATCCCATGAAGAGGAGCACCCACTCCCAACCCCTCTCAACCCCATCCTCCCTGCCAACCCCTGCACCAATCTCCAGGACTTCAGAGGTGACGAGGAGTAACCATGACAACCATTGCAAGGCTCTTAAATTGGCATCTACTCAGTTGGTGTTCTTTTGGTTTTGGTGGTGCAGGTGTGGCCCCTCTGCTGGGGAGGAGATCCAAGTCCTTCTCGGGGATTGAGGCCTGCGAGGAGATGAATGCTGATGATGACTTTTCTGATGACTGCTCGCAGGCAGGG
Source organism: Metroxylon sagu (assembly GCA_017589505.3). Classification (NCBI taxonomy): domain Eukaryota; kingdom Viridiplantae; phylum Streptophyta; class Magnoliopsida; order Arecales; family Arecaceae; genus Metroxylon; species Metroxylon sagu. Next base: position 83,439 of record JACVBY030000468.1, on the reverse strand, counting down.
GAGAAGAAGAGGAGGCTCAACATGGAACAGGTGAGGACTTTGGAGAAGAACTTTGAGCTGGGGAACAAGCTGGAGCCCGAGAGGAAAATACAGCTGGCCAGAGCCCTTGGACTGCAGCCAAGGCAGGTGGCCATTTGGTTTCAGAACAGGAGGGCCAGGTGGAAGACCAAGCAATTGGAGAAGGACTATGATGTGCTTAAGAGGCAGTTTGAGGTCATCAAGTCAGAGAATGATGCTCTGCAGGTCCTGAACAAGAAACTCCAAGCTGAGGTATTTGTGACATCCCACATCACTTAGATACACATGGTTCATGCGTTCTTCTCCTTCTTGTTGCATGGATAGCTTGAAAGAAGCATTTGGTTGCCAAATTTGTGAGCTGCAAGTAGTTTTCTGTTTTAATATTATTTGTTGCATGGAACCGTCAAATCCTTTTGATTTGAATCTTTTGAGAAAGATCTGTTTCAAATTGTTGCGATTGATGGATGGCTTCGACTATTTTGAGAAAGGTGCCTCATAGATTGGATGTGTATTCTTTTAATGATTTGAGTATGTAATGGTTTTGAGAAATGGGATGATGATGGGTTGAAGGGCAAGGTCATCGACTCGTTTGGATATTTTCTTTCCTTTCTCTCTACATATATAATAATAAAAGATAGTACATCTTTCCGGCTCTAAATTCTTAATGATGGTTGCATATCATGCACCTTTTTTTAATCTATTTTAATTTCTATGTTGAAGGCCATCAAGTATGTTGAAGTTCAAGTTGTTATTACAAGAATCATAGCACAATTCATCAACTTATTGGTTAGCTCATTCAAAAATATCCCTTGTATTTGAAAAGAACCATTTAAAATTTGCAGATCTTGGCTCTCAAGAGCAGAGAAACATCAGAACTCATCAACCTCAATAAGGAAACTGAAGGATCCTGCAGCAATAGAAGTGAGAACAGCTCGGAGATCAACTTGGATATCTCGAGAACATCGGCCATTGAGAGTCCCCTAAATCCTCACCAAAGCATACCTTTCTTCCCACCAATTAGGCCAGCAGACATAGACCAGCTCCTCCAAAGCTCTTCCAGACCAGAGCTCCAATGCCCCAAGATCGAACAAGGCATCCCTGATGGAAGCTTTAGCAACTTGTTATGCAGCATGGAGGACCAATCTTCGTTCTGGCCATGGACAGATCACCACAGTTTCCACTGATCCATTTGATAGATTTAATCTTGGGCTTTGGATCTAAAGAAATAGTATATGAAGGAAACCACCACTTCATGAGTTAGCTTGGGAAAAAGACTTAGCATAGGAATAAATTGTCTTTTGATGTCAGTAGTTGTTCTAAGTCACACCAACTTTTTTCTCATATTGCTAAAGATGTGAAATAATATTATGGGTTAAAAAACAAGTTTAATTGGTTTTGCATGGGCATGAAGTATAGGGTGTCTCTTTACATATTTATATATTTATTGTCCTTTATTCTTAAAAAGCCACGACTATGCATCTGTTGAGGTGTTCTCAGGAAAGCTCAGCTCCCAACCACTACCAAAGCTCAAAAGCTATAAAGCATGCCAACTTGGTTATGAGATAGTGAGAGAGAATATGCTAGTGGCCAATCGATATGATTTTGATTTGAACAACCGCATGGACCATGAATATAGAGGTTTCCTTTTCTCATACCTTTTGTGGACAACTTACATCATCTGAGCTACAACTTTCTTTTAGTGAAGTTGTTGTGCTGATTGTTTCGTTTGAAGTTTCTGCCACGGCTTTGGATGTTCAATGCAGCAGACACTTAAAAAACTCAAAGCCTATGGCAAGGCCACTTTGTTGGAGGGGGAGAGAGTGTGGAAACGAGGAAAAGCAACAAAGAGAGGAGGGACAGGAGAGTAGACGTTGTAGGCAGGGCAGGGGAAGAACATGGTGGAGGAAAACAGGGTGTTTGAAAAGGGGTCTCTCTTTGCTTCTAATTTGGTAGCATCGTCCTACTGACAAGTCAAGGCATCCTCCACCCGTACTCCCTCTCTTTGCCTTTGGCTTCACAGGTAAGGGTCCTGATCGAGGCATGTGACACACTGCCACCCACCGTCTCGCAACCCCTTGTGATGGGTTGGAAGGCATTGAATCCACTGTAGCAAAACCAAGGAAAAACTCTACCAAGCAATGAAGTCAATTAATCAAAAGTTTGAACAACTAAAAATTTTACAATCTACCATTGAGAGTATCCTTTCTTGCTATTGATTATTTGGCCCTCAAAACTTTCTCTGAACTTTTGTGAATTTTTGTCAGTCATTCCAGTTTCAGAAAGAAAAAAGTTACAGCACCGGGCCAATATAAAAAGCCGGTGGTTGTACAGTGTGGGGCTGCAATTGACAGTCTAACTCCCCCGTGTCCCAACCGCCACAGAGGGCAGGGGTGTTATAGAAGTCTCAAAATTAGATCTAAAACTGTTAAATTCTTAAATCCAAACATCTATATAAATCCTTTGCTCGTAGTATTTTTCTATATTTGAGGTCTCTTTATATTTATAAGACGGAAGATAGCGTTGGGACGCAGTACTAGCCATGAACATATCGTAAATTAAAGCTTCTATAAAGACGTGTATGGATACTTCCAGTAACTGGGGTATAGGTGGTAAAATTTTTTTACATGCGACGTAAAGTATTCTTTGTTAACTTTCTGGTGATGGCAGCGGCACTAGAAGTCAAACTTCGTGGTAGATTCTTACGCATCCCAAGTATAAAAGCCGCGAAAGAAGTCAAGATTGCGGCTCGCACAAAATGAGGGTGAGTGGGTCATGGCAATCACAAGCACGCATAACTCTTGTCTTTTATCATCCATAAACCGAGATTAGGTCCTCACGCTTGGACCATGAGTCCCACTGTGGAATTACAGAGAGCCAACGCTTCATTTTCTTTACACGTACACCTATGATTTATCTCGCCACCTTTGTCCAAAGACATTTGCAACTATTGGGACCCCTTGCAATACAGTGTATTTGTACTTGCACTGTTACTCTCAGTAATGACAAAAGAGGAATTTCTTGTATATTTATTTTATTATGTTGTAATGATGGATCCAAAGTATCTAAATAGTCTCTCCATGCATAGAGATAAGCCTAATTTCGTTTGCTCTTTTTCAAATCCTACAGTGGGGAGAGATTCCTGTAATCAGACGCTCTTTTTATGTTATGATGAGTTTCATAAAGATTTATAAATTTTTTTTTATGTTAGAATTAAAACTATTGTCTTATGGGAATTGGACTGATTTTGGCTGGATTTCTTGCCATCCTAGTTATCTAATACAAACTTGTGGTATCCTCCCAGCTTAGCTTGCCTGTCAAAAATAAGTTGTCGCCCTGAGTAGGTCTCATCCATCTGTTTCTTGCTGTCACCTAATCATTCCATATCTTGACTTTCAACCTCCTCTGACGTACAAGTTTAGAACAATTTCATGTTTATTCTAGAATATAGAACTCAATATCTTTCTGATTTTTTCTTTTAAGTGTAAAGTTTCTTTAGAAAGAGAGAGAGAGAGAGAGAGAGAGAGAGAGAGAGAGAGAGAGAGAGAGAGAGAGAGAGAGAGAGAGAGAGAGAGAAGGAAAAATAACAGGAAGGAAACAAAGCTTTGAGGCAAAGATAAAGTGTGCCACTATGCAAGCAATCCTTAATTATATCCTTGACTCATGGATGGAAGGTTATTATATTGTGAACACCACTAAATTTCAAGAGCTACGGTGAGATTTTTCATTAAGAGATGACAAAGAATAATGCATACAATTTCCTCGTCCAGAACGAATGGAGGGAATGGAGGCAATGGGGGTGTTTTTTTCTCATCTTCTTCAACAAAGCATCACTGAAGAAAGTTGTGGGGGGCCTCACTGCTGTATCCAAGATAAGGTTCACAATGATTCAGGAAAAGACTGCGTGAGAATTGTTGCGATCTCACGACAGGCCAGTGTCAGCGACACGGATCCATTGGTGCAGAGCTCGTTTGCTTTACGTGGAAGAATAATGAGCAAGTGTCCTTGCGTAGGCTAGAAGCTAACCAGAACAATCCTCTGGCAAAAACTACAAGGAAAGTGGGCATCTGAGGGATGATTCGCTTTTTTGTCCTCGTTGCGTTGTCCATTGTTGAAATGGCCATATCATCGATTTGTGATATTTGGTATCGCTTAAAACTCAGGATTAATCCCCTATTTACAGTTTAAAAAAAAAAAAAAAAGGATCACTTGTAAGCTCAGGAAATCTTATACTTTGATCGAACTTGAAGCAATTCATTAGGTGCGAACTATCCACATTTCTCTCTTCCTTACTTTTATTACAGTGTTAAAAAAGTTAGAGAAAGATAGAGAACAATCGGACACTCCTACCTAACGAACTATACCTAAGTTCTATTATTACATTTGGGCAAGAATCATTAGGAAGGGTTAAGAGCCAAGTAATATGTTTTAGTTTGTTCTAATTGATAGCTTGTAATGTATGGTGAAGAGAGAGTGATCTCATCTGTACCATACGGCACCCGGTTATATCTATAAAATTCTTGCCAAAAACGAATGTTTGAATTACTATTCAGATCCTCTGTTGTGGTTTATAAGGTAGGCGTGGAGGAGATGAAGGCAGGACAATACACAATATCTCTTTAAAAAGTTACGGGAATGCTGTCATTCATTTCATAGCTATAACAAAGGTGCAGATAAGTTGGATAAGATCGGCTTAGCGATGCTCTTAAGACCAAATCAGTTGATTTGGTTTCTTAAAATTAAAATCAAAATTAAATTACTTATTTCATTAAACTGAATTAAATTGAACTAAATTAAGAAATTTAGTTTGATTTCAATTCAATTTATCAATTTACCTATACCAGCTTTAGATGATCATAAAATCGATTTTTACAATAAACTTTATGTACTCACAATGAAAAAAAGCATATAGTTTTTGCACAGCTTAGTTATTCACACATGCCTCTAACATTTTATTTTAATTGTAGTATAAATAAAAATTTATTTAGTATGTACGTATGATTTAATTTAGTTTATATTAATTTTGTGAAAATTTAAATCAAAACTAAACCAATTTTTATGGTTTTAAAAATTTTTAAACTAAAACTAGGCCGAGACATAAAAAATTGATTCAAATCAAATTAAAATTATGATTCAAATTGGTTTTATTGTTTTACATTTTTTTTGCACACCCCTCCCTGTAACCCTGCTTGATAAATATCAGAAAGGAGCAAATCTAATTATTTTTCCTATTGCACTCGTAGACTTCAAAATGCACTTATAAATCAACGTCTGTCAATTATATGTGGGTTGTATGAGTCGAGTGTAAAGAACTACAAAATGGTGCACACTGTTTCCAATGTCTGAGGACGCAAGTGGGTCGTCTGAGATTTTCTTAATCGATTCTGGAACATATTCTACATACCAGGCCTCGTTGGTTCTTATAATGGTTGGTTCCAATCCCAACCAATTTAAGTACATTCTCCATTCACAGAACCAAAGCCTGACAGAACTACGATGTATTTTAATGATCAGGGACCTGAGCCAGGCTCAGGCTCAGACTCAGAATTTCAATGATGTCAGGCCCTAGAATGGAGGCTTTTTAGATCTTTCATCTAGGAAAATTTCAAAGTTCCAGGAGATGTAAACAGCCTTCTTTCCTTGTTATAGTTCCACGCTGTGGTTACGCACCCTGAGACTGGTGAGACTTTGAAGCATGGTGATCATTTAATGACTAGGTTGTGCTTGATTAAAGTAAGAGAATTATCCTGCATGATTTTGGTCATATCATTAAGAAAATCAGCAAGAATCTGAAGAAAAAAAGGGTAGGGTGGACCAGTTCTGGGGGGTCTACTTCATTACTTAATTAATAAAGCAGAGCCACATGAATCTCCACTTAAAGTCAGCTTCCAATCAGATTAACAATATCTTAATATTTGTAAGGGAGAGACTATGAATGAGAAGCATACATCATAATCCATTGTACACACAAATTAAATATCTTGAAGTGCTTGGGTTGCAGATGAGATGCTTACAGTGAAGGCCATGTGCTGCCAACTGTGCTTTAGTACCCTCTGATTTAAGGACCCTCTGTTTGCTACTTCTTGCTTCCTTACATGTTAGACCGATTTTGGGTGGTGCACCAACAAGAGGGGGATGTACACCACTGAGGCATACCAATGTCTCTATATTTGTTCACTTGAAAGATTATTGAAGCTATTGTATTGCTTTGGCCAGCAAAGCACGGCACTGCCTTGGTGTGTGGGCCAGATGGAGCATAAGATGCTAATCTAGGATGTAGAGTATGAATGGTTTTGTGGATCCAACCGGTGAAGCCTGGCTGAACCGGATCCGGTCCATTTGACCGGTTCGGCTTAACCAGGGAAGCAGCCCGTGGGGAACCGTGGGATGAAGCTCGCGAGCGAGCCGGGAGGAGGCCGTTGCGCCACCTCCCGTGATCTTCGATTTCGCCGTGGATCAAGGCCAAATATCTGGCCGGATTCCATCACCCCCAGCCGTATTTCAAAGAAGGAAGCAGGGCTTTTGAGTGGGAGGAGGGAGAACGACACGAGTTCTGGAATGGAATCAAGTGGGAAGAAGTTGCTCTTCTTCTTCGGATTGGCCCGATAAGTCTTTAGATCTTAGGTTCTATCTGGTTAAATTGCAGCTAGAATTTAGAGGTTAAGCGCTCTTTGGATGCCTCTGTTTCAGCCTTTCAAAACAGAGTATTTGTGGCTCCAACTTCGGCGTCTCCTTCCTCCGCTCCGGCGACACTTTCTGGCGAGTAAACTCCACCTCTTCCTTCCGTTTCTTATAACCTTGCTTAGAGTAGTGGGGTTTGGCTGCCGGCAATCGTCGGAATCAAGTGAAAAAGGGCCGACTGCCCTGCTTTTCAGCGGCCTTTCTCTTGGTTTTTGTGGCCGTGTGCAGTGGCCAACAAGAGGCCGGACCTTCGCCGAAGAAGAACCCAGGTCACGATCCTAGGTCACGGTGGGAAGACCAGGGAAGTAGAAGAGAAGAATTATTCCTTCTCTGCTGTTGTTTGTGTAATTGGTTCCTTGGTGAACCAGGTTGATGGGGTCTCATCTAAATTAGGTTAACCATTAGGGCCTGGTTATCAAATTGGATTGGGACTCCAATTGAGAAACACATCATTAATATGTCAGCCATTAGGAAAACTTGAGGGGTCATCTTGTAGGATTCCTTTTGCCATTAATAACGTATGTTATAATCTTCGTACATGTAATATCATAAATTTTGATCCACTAACAAAGTTAATTGGATTAACAGTTAGGCTTGAAGCGTTATAAATGATATCAAAGTCAATCCGAGCATGCGAAACTTAAGTTGATGGGCATGAGAAAATGGCTACCCATGAGATGATAGTGGAGTTGTGTCATCGCAGATGACACCCTAAATTTAATCCCATATTGAATGAAAAAAAATATGTTACCATATTGAATGAAAAAAAATATGTTATGTGCTTATAACTCAAGTCTACTTGCGATTCACTAACAAAATTAATTGAGTTAATAGGTAAGCTTGAAGTTGCTCATAAATCCAGGATATCATACCATTTCACATCTCACATCAACTGAAGCCTGTTTCTAAATGACTGAAGTTCTGTTTCTAAATGACTGAAGTTCCACATTGCACGGCCATAACTGCGTTAAGATGACTAACTTTTCTAAATGGTAAAAATATGAAACCAACAGCTCTCAACCCATATGAAACCAACAGCTCTCAACCCATTTAGCTTCGGCTTGCCTTGCACATAAAAGTTCCACATTGCACTTTTCTAAATGGTAAAAATATGAAACCAACAGCTCTCAACCCATTTAGCTTCGGCTTGCCTTGCACATAAAAGTTCCACATTGCACGGTCATAACTGCGTTAAGATGAGTCACAGATTAGTTTCTTGGCTTCCAACGAGAGCATCTCAATTCTTACCTTCATAGATCTGCACAATAATTATAGGAATGTATTAAATCTTATCTAATTAAGAGTAGGCTGGGCTTGGATTAATAATTGACTGTTAAGCTCAGGCCAACCTTGGCCTAGACATTAGTGTAACCCGACTAACTTTGCTATGAAATTGGTTAACCTTATTTGGAGTTTGGCTCATATTGCCTAATCAAGTGGTCTAAACCAGATGATCTATGACAGATGTAGGCCCTAGTCTGGTTGAGACCCAGGTTTAATTAGACGTTAGCTCAAGGGCTGGTCCAACCAAGTTCATATGAGTTAAGGTTGGGTCTAAGTTTGAGCTAGACTAGTTACTTTAGAATTTAAAATTAGTTGTCATGATTTTAGTTGTAAGATTAAAAGTTTATATAATGTGATGTAGGCGGCTCACAACTTAGTTGACTTAACCTTTGTGAATCAATGAGAAAAGTAACTAGGCTAATTATAATTAATAATTTTAAAAAATTATTTAATTTTGAATATTTGTATAATTTCTAAATAATGCGAATACTTAATTTTACATGGTTAATTGAATATTGATAATTATCATTCTGTTATTCATTTTTGCACAATAAGATTATATTGCTTTATTATGTATAATAAAATATTAAATTATAATGCCTACTGCTTATTAATTAATTTATGCATTTATTTATTCAATAATAATAAATAACTAAATAATATAAAAATCAAAAATTTATATTATTATGAATACAATAATGATAATAAAATTAGTATATGTATTTATTATTATCTAAGGAATTACATGAATAATTAAATAATGAAATAATTAAGTAGAAATGAAAGCAGAATGATAAAATCTATCATCTAAACCACTATGATATGACTTGATGACTTATGCCGAGACTCACCTCCATAAGAAATATATCTGAAGTATTCATCTCCATTTATAGGGTTAAATATGATACTTTAGCCCATCACAAGGATATATATGGCCGTAGTTTATAATCGTGGCGTATTCGTAACAAGATGAAATGCAAATTTAAAATAATGATTAAAGATGACATAATAACCATGATGACATGTAAACTTTAACAAATGAAGACATATACATCTTGATAATGACAACATGAGATTTTGAAAAAATGACAGCATGTTGCAAGAAAACTAATTTATAAATACTTCAAAAATCATGAGATTTTTCGAGATACGTAAGTTTATAGGTAAAACATGCTTTACTCTTAAAAGTTTTTATAAGTATTAATCTCTTGAATTATATGTTTATAATTAATTATATTTACTAAGTGTAAACTTATTAAATTATCTTTTATTATTTTTTAAAGTCCAAAAAAATGAAGAGGTGTCCTAGTCATTTAGTCTTAATAGCTGACATAACACTTATTTTCTTTATATTATTCAAATAATAATAATAATTTTATTTCATTATCTATAAATATCGGTTCATAACTCCTTAAATGAAATGAATGAATGATGGTTTTTATTATTAAACAGCTTGCACAGATCAAATGAATTGGCAATTGTGATTTTGTTGACAATAGATCATGTACGACCCTTTGTCACGGATCCTATGGGTGACAAATAATTTCATTGGCAAAACCGACGAGGAAGAAGACAGTGGACGAGATAGTCCACAACGAGACCATGGCCTGGCCTTAATCCTTTTGGATGGCCGCTAGACAAGCAGAATCTAAAAATTGCGGCTGTAACTCTTATAATCCTCACCTAGTACTGCTACCTTGACAAGTGGTAGGACAACCGGCTTATCATATTCAAATAATTACATTAACACGCCATCAGGTACTCGCGTTTATATTCTATGTTTATGTGTTATTTTTTAATTAAAAAAAGAAGCGACTCTGGCTGCTTCATTGAAAATACAAAGGAAATGATAGAAAATTTAAAAATTTTAAAATATAATTAATAATTTTAATATCATAAATATAGATATACATCCAGTACAAAATAAATAATATGTAAATTCATCATAAGTTCCATAATTTTCTTTCCTTCAAGATTTGATTAAGGTTTATTTTTATAGTAATAAAAGAAACTTTCTGCTTCCCTGGGACGATAAAAGTATTATAGCTTAATATGTTAATCAAAATATTTATAGAATAAGTATAATTTTTTTTTTTTTTTATGACAATCAAGTTAATACAAATCCTACCTATTAAGAGCTATATATTCATAAGATTCATTCTTAACGTAAGCTCATACTAATATAAGATATATCAAATAGTTCAATAATATTAATGATAAACACTAATTGTAATAAGCTAATACAAAATACTCTATTAATCCAATATTTATGTAATTTAGGTTTTAATTAAAGAATAACTATGCTAGTTTATATAATAAAAAAATTTCTAATAGAAAATACAGGGAGGGCTCCATAAGCTTAAAAATTTTTAATGGGTATACGGTAGAACTAGAGCTTCTATTACAAGTTAGAACAGGGCCTTCTTTTCATATTGGAGAAGGAAAAATTCTTTAATTCACTCAATTCAAATATTTAAAAAGAAAAGTGATAAATAAAAAATTATAAAAATAATGTTCTAGGTTCACTTTTCTTCCATTAATTAAATAATAAAAATAATTATAATTCCTTTAATTATATTAGCGATGTTCACCTTTACAAAATTTAAGCCAAAATTCTCTTCTAGTTGAGGAAGCCACAATTTTCTTAAATATTTGCAACTGATAGAAAATAATCAAGAAAAAGTAAAATCCTGCATGAATTAGACCTTGATTAATATATCAACTTTTCCTTCAACCATATGGAGAAGAATTGCAAAATTATGCAAAATAACCTTAATGAAACCATTTAAAGGCCTAAATATTCTTGGTTGTTCCATGCATCTAACCCTTTAAAGATGGATAAAGCATCGCAAGTCTTGAAAAATTATTTAAAAAATAAATAAAAAGCGCAATTAAATTCGATGGCGCTATGGTTCTTAAAAAGTATACATGTGCAATTCAGCATCCAACGTAATGAATCTTACTCTCAAATCCATTACAGTCAAAACGATCCAATAAGGGATTTAGTAATTAGTAATCCTTCAGGATTGGCTTCCTCAAAGTCTCGCCACCTTTTTTCTCTTTTAGAGTGAGTTGAAGCGTTATGCATCCAGCACCATTTCAGCACATTGCCGTGGATCCGAGGCCGTGCAAAGATTGCAGTTGCTTGTTGAGTGATGCAAGCCAGGCTCTTGGAGTGAAGTCAAAGAGTTATTAGTTTATTTTTGATAGTCTGATTGGCCCCTGCTCTAACCCCATTGGGAGCGTTAATGCAAGAAGCTCGAACCACATCCACTAGAGTAGAGTCGTGTGGAATTCGGGTTGGGCTGAGCCCAGCCCAACCGAAACCATCACCATTTAAACTGCCACCGATGGCCACGGATCTCGGCGAATCATGGCGTGACGAACTCCTCGACTCGCCTCGTAACCCCAGCCTTGCAAGAGCGGCATCATCATCCTTCTTGATTGAAGTCGTCGGTCGTTGCAACTTCCTTCCCCGGAGCCGGCTGACGTCGCCCTTTGTCCTCGCCGGCCATATCAAGCAGTCGAATGTAGACGGTAATCAGAATAAATCTTGATCAAGTAAGAATTCCGATCCCTCTAATGTGCATTCGCATGAGCAATTTAAATTAGATACACAATATATCGAGCTTATTTATACATTTATATGCATGATTAACATGCTGTAGCATGGCATAATACAAGTTACGAAAAAAATTATAGATTTATATAAATGTTCAACATGGTGTGGTACGATATAAATTAAATTTTAAATGAATTATAAACTTAACATGATATAATTGGGCTTGAATGAACATGAACTCGATAAATAGATTGTTGAACTAGCTATGTATTATAGTATTATGATAGTAGCTTCGCTACATATGAGATCATAGTATTATGGTGATAATTCTGTCACGAATAGGAATATAGTACTACAGATAGTTTCATTAATCAACTATATATATAGTGTATATTTTTAAAATTAGCCGTTAATTCTTAACAATCCTTGATCAAGGTGTTGAGCATGAATGGGATAAATTGATCTAAGGATTAGTAATAGATACAAGGAGAGGGTTTTACATAATGTCAAAGTACTATTGGAGAGTGAACTTAATTAGAAGAGATATGCTGACATATACGAGAAAGACAGAACTTAGGTGCGATGCACTGTATCCATGCCCTTCGATTCCTTCCTATCTTTCTCTTTCTTTTCCTTCTCTATCATCATTTAGTGTTACATGAAGACTAAAGTGGCACTCCAAAAGATATTTATTGGATCAAATGACATGTATAGAACGAATTGCATCTAAGTTCCGTTTATATGAGAAAATTCTACCAACATTTTCTATTCTATACATACCAAATGCTTGATATGTCTTCTCTTAATAAGCCACATCTTCATTTTAGAATACAACCAATATATATAACACGGTGTAACGAACGAAGCACGTATCATGGATACAATTATTTTGTTTGCAATGGTAAAGAGGTGCCATCGGGTCTAACCAAACATCTTGGCATTTCTTTTTAAAAGTAATAATGGAGCGAGATGGGAATTTGTCCCCATCCTCATCAAAAAGCACAATTTCATTCTCAGTAAATGGGAATTTCTTTTTATTCTTACCACCATCTCATAAAGAATAATAAATTCTTATCTCCTCTTTGCTTATCTTGAATGACATATATAAATTTTTAAAAAATTATAAAATTTTAAATATAAATAATTTTTTTATTAAATATATTAATATTTTTTAAATTTATATTTATTATTAAAAATAATTAAAAGCTTAAATTAAATTAAAAATAAATATCATCGAAATATAAGGTAATATAATACTTATTTACGAACCTAAGAGGATGAGGATAGAGCATGATGGGATAGAGCATGATGGGACATACTTAATCCTATCTTGCCTCATTTCATTAAAAAAGAAAAGATAAAAAAATAATTTTTATCATTATAAAAAGATGAGAAATCTCCGTCCCTTGACATGTTCAATTCGATGTCCCTGTCTCTGTCCCTCCAAAGGGCATATAAATGAAATTACGGTATGAATAACATGGCGATGCCTACGCTGCCCTTTGACTTGGAAGACGCAATAAATATAAGCTTGACGAATCTTACCCGCCTCGCGTGTTCTACGGTCGATTGAGCGTCAAATCGCCAGTAAGCGCACGACGCCCTCTCATGCCTCGGGATGGACGCCCCTCCCTCTTCGTTCGCCGAAGCGTGGGTCTTTTCTCTTTGGGTGTCGCTGGTGTTGCGCCCTGGGGGTTTTGGCCCACGAGAAAGGCGTTGGCACTCGTTGTCAGGTGCCACGATTTCTCCTCTGACTCGGTTCTCTGTGAGACCAAGGACCACCTTGGGACGACGGTTTCCCAAAGTACATTGAATCATCCAAATCTTGAAGGTCAGAGACTTGAAAATGTAAAATTATTGAGTCAAAATATTTTTTTATTTGGTATATAATTCCATGTTGGTTTTCAATATGAACTTTTAATTAAGATTTAATTAAATTGTAAGGTAATTTTAAAATAAATAGATATGACATGGAACTTTAAGTAGGTATTCATCGAGACTAGTCATCTGGTTGGGTTTTGAAACCAATCATTTACCGAGAATTTCAATAATTTAAGAAATAAAAAAATTCTTTTTCTTGACCAATGATACCCTAAGATAATATTTGATTTATGATAATATAATATTATCAAAAATCTTATATATCTGATAATTTTACACTTGATAGTTAGATTCTTAAAAATAAAAGGTTACCATATTTTTTTTTATTTATTCAAATTTTATTATAAAAATATTTTTATCTTTTAAGTAGTCCTCTCTTCTTTTTACTAGAATATGAAATATTCTAATAAAAATTAAGATTCTTTATAAATTAATTTTAAAAATATTTAATATATTATATATAATTATATAATAATTTAATATGTAAGAAGATCATAAATATTAATAATTTAAAATTTAATACCTATATATTATTATATAAATATATAATAGCATTTAAAATCATTTATATTAAATTTAATATTAATATAAAATATAATATTATATTTAATATCAAAAATAAATATAATATTATATATTTAAATATTATCTAATGTAAGTTAAATATATAATTAGATCAAGTGTTATCTAATATCTATATGAAAGCCACTAAAGTTTGATAATCTTAATACTCATCTTTCAAATAAAAATTAAATTATCATTTTATGATAATTTTAAATTATTAAATATTAAATATTATTATTTAAATTATCATGTTTAATTATTAAATATGATGATTTTAAATTATCAAATTATTAGAATAGGTTATGATGAATTAAATAGTCATAAATGATGAAATTCAATAAAATTTTAAAAAACTCTAAATTTTTTCTTTAGAAGTCCTCATTCCATGGCATGAGATTCGTTGTTGCGAGGTCTTGGCGAGATGACCTTCCTCACAGGGCAAGAATCTACGTTCGTAATCCGTGGCCTCGTTCTCTCGCTTCCCTCGCGGCGCGCAAATTGCTTGACTTAGCGCTCGCATAGCGGTGCAACGATTCAAGTACGGTCACCATCAACCGTACTTGATGGAGTCGATTTGATTAATTGATTGATTGTGACCATCAATTGACGCGGTCATTGCAATGCGCCGTGAGTTGGATAACCATTGCGAAGACAAGTCATACTCTAGAGGATTTTGCTTGAAAAAGAGTTAAAAGGATCCATGGTCATTGTAATGGGTCAAACAAAATTAAAAGATCCACGGTCATTGTAATGGGTTAGGACAAAAGGACAGTTTAAATATTGAAAAAAAAAAAGGGAGAAAAGATTCGGTCTGGTAGGTAAATAATATATGTTTCTTTTAAAAAAAATAGATGAGTAATATTTAATGTTTTCATTATTCTCCGTACAAATGAATTTTTATATTGATATTACTGATCCAGGATGGGTTTCAGATCAGGCCAAAGATCATTCAGGTCAGGCATGATCTAACAAGATAGGATTGGACTAAATTTTCAATCAAGGTACCAATAAATTGATGGGCATGGGCTGCTATTTGGCCCTACATTAGGGATAAAGTCTTAGCTATCTTTTGGTCAGAGAACTGAAATTGAAGTTCCATTGATCTGAATTTATCATTAGGATCTTTCGGCAAGAGTCTTTCAAATTGGGCTCGAACATTTGGACCAATCGGCTTAAAAATTTTACACTATTGTGTCAATTTGGGTTAGGCCTAGTCTCTTGATCCAACCAAAAGAATACGGTTTGATCTAATTGAATCTTAGGCTAAGCTTAGATTTAAACAAGTATTTGGATCCTTCTCATAAGAATAGAATATTTTAATATAGTTATAAAAATATTTTTGATATTATAATTTATTCTATTGAATCTCTGCATTCTCTTTTCTGCGTGCGCATTATTTTAATAAAATGCAAATATTACAAATTTTACATTTTCTCTTTGAGTGTTCCCTTACTTAAATAATCTTTGAAAAAAAAGTTATACAAGTGATAAGCTGGGCTTCCTTAGTGACAACTCCTCTGAATAAAAGAGATTTTATATTTCTTTTTCCTTTCCAGAGTTATTCTTCTAAATGAAGAGATACTAATCAACCGATCTAAAATTGGTTGAAGATACATATTCAAATGTGTAAACTTGGAATAATTCTATTCAAAAAGTATTCTCTTCCTCTTTTAAAATAAAAAATATATACTTGACATAATACCAATGAACTTCTTACTAAATTCTCTTGCATAAAGATCTAGGCATCTTTGTCTTAGATAAGTGTTAAGGTTAATATCCTAAACTACCTATATAAACAAATAAACAAATTATAAAATCCCATGACTAGTCCTAATTGAGTTGATTCAATCGAAGTCCAAGTCAAAAGCACTTCACCTATGACCTCATTAGGCCATCATCCTCGATGATCATTGGTAGAATCGGAAAGGAGGGGATGTGCAATGTGAGGGCGGTAACCTTACTATCTCCTCTCCTTCCATCATTGATAATCATCTCCTGGGTAGTCATGGCACAATAACACCATCTGTTCTGCATCCTAAACTACCATTACTATCATCATTTTCCTTGGTTGAGTTATCAATTACCTAATCGATTTCTCAGCATTGTTGGTTATTGCACCACACCCTAAGCCTTCTTATCAGTCATAGTGGATCACCAACGTTTTAGAAGGAAGGATTCAAGGCTCAATATCTTATTCTCTTAAATATCTTTATTTTTCTTCTTTGCCATCAATCAACTATTGTTAAACAAGGGCCAGAGGTTGACTGACCACTAGGAAGGCTGTGATCCCCTCTTTCTACCCCGTAGTCAAGGCAGTCAATGATCGGTTGCCTTGCCTCACAGCCATAGGTCCCTATTTTACTCCTAATCATTGGGATTCCCTTGCCTCCCTTGTTTTATTATCATAAAGTTTCGGCTACATCACCATAATCATGCCATCATTAGCTACTTTCCAACCCTAGCCTCTAACCTCTATCAAGAAGTACGTGAGGACCATCATGACCAATCTGATGTTAGAAGAAGGATGATATGCCGATCACCTAGAGAGAATTCACCCCATCGACTAGCCTATCTCATAATAGGGGTCTCTCTTGTTTTTATAGTAGGGGTTCTCTTTCTATTGCAGGCATGACCTTGTAGTTGAGTCTTTTGACTATTTAGAATCCTTCTATCTTTCTCTCTCTCTATCTCTTTATGAAAGCCTCTCTCTTCAGATGACCCTTTTCTCTCTTCTTATTGGATGAGGATGGCTTTTCCCTCTTCAGATGACCCTCTTCCCTCTCTCTTGAGATGGCCTTCTTCCCTCTTCTTATCGGATGAGGATGGCATAGAGCCATCCCTTGCTTTAGGGAGAGGGGGCTCATAGCTTCCCTTTTCCCCTCCTATCTCTTTTTGGTAGACTCTCTATTCCCCTCCAACTCTGTCTCTCTCTAGTCATGGTAGAGGGAGAGAATGGAGCTACCCCCTATTAAACTCTCTCTTAAAATATTGACCTAACCATTATTCATCTTATCTCCTAGTGGCACAAGCTTGGCACTATGTGAGATTTGCCACCCTAGATCCTAATCGTAAACCTTGTACACTAAGATGCGAATCTTGGATCCTGAACCCTAGCCTTTGCTTTTCAATCCATCAATTTTATAATTTTAATTTGAAATTAGTTTCAGCTGTATCGGTGAACAACTATCAAAGAAAGAAAAGGTTAATCGGAGTTAATTCCTCTCATCCATCTATTTAATGTGATCTGTATCCTTTAATTTTAATTTTAAGGATATGTAGTTTAATTAAGATAATTTAGATTTGAGCTTAGGTTTAGGATACCAAGTTCAGCTATGAAGTTAAATAACCATTAGTTGAAGGTGTTAATTATAAAATATTTTATTAATTAATTTATTGGAATTGTTAGGCATAATTTGGGATTAAACTTAATCTATCTGGATAAGCTTTCACTTTTGACCAAATAAGGGTCCTCTGATATATGATATATCCTTAAGTGTGAATTTTGTTATGTCATGTATATTATTTACATTTATCTTGATGATATATATCTTGATCAAATTATACTACATGATTTAATAATATGCTGACTATGTATGAAACTTAAAAGCCTTTTAATGTAGATTTTGGCTCATGGATATATTACATGCACAAATATTTTACATTATTTTGATGATTCATGATTTAATAACATGATGCTGGTTATGTATGAAACATAATAATGATATATGGATTTATGTTACAAGCATGATTATAGAAATATATGAAATGAACTATTATCAATATTATGAACATATGGTATATTAAATAAAAGATTGAAAATCAAGAAATGGCATTGATGCAAGAGGTGACTAACAATGTTTTCTCTTATCATACTAATCACAAGCTAAAACTGTGAATCATGTATAATTTGCTATCATATGTTAAAGTATAGAATACCAATCGCCAACTAAAATGTAACCTCATATATGAGCTGCCATCATAGGCTATAGCATGAAATGCCGGTTACAAGCTAAAGTGTGACCCCTATGTTATTTTAAATTGTCAATTATACGTCGAAGCATCGCTATCACTGATCCAATAACCAACAGATGAGGTATTATTATTGTGCACTTGAAAAATGATAGTTTTGACCTTGGCAAATTGCTCTTATAAATTGATCTTTCAAAATTATTGAATAGTATAATAATGCTAAGGATATGGTCTAAAATGAGAAGGAAAGTCTTAATATTGACTATATTATAATCAATCCTTGTGAACCCTTGAAAAATGATAGATTTAATCTTGAATAAGTTTATCCTAGATAAATTGTCTTTAAAGACTATTGTTGCTTACATGTTGATTAATTGAAATGTAATACAAGCTATTTTGATAATTGTATTGCATTTTTTTATTATTACAATTAATTATTGACTATTTATAAATATGATGCCTATGATATTTATGTATGTAGATGTATGAGTAACTATTGTTATTTGAGATGTAGCTCATACATTTGTTATTTATATGTTTTCAGAGCAATAAAATCCTTGGCATTGAATTTTGGAATTAGTTTAAGCGAGGAAACAAAAAATAAATAAATATATTAAATTTCTAATGCAATCACAACCTGTATTTTATAAATAAATAATAATAATAATTATACTTAAATTTGAGACATCCAAATTATTATCTAATTATGAATTGTTAAAACATAAATTTTTTTTTACATAAATAAATAAAGACATAAATTAATCTCATAGAATCCTACAGCAAAGCTCGTAGCTATTCTAAGGAGGGCATTTTATATTCCCAATATGGCCTGTCTAATTATGAATTGTTAAAACGTAGAATTTTTTTACATAAATAAACAAAGACATAAAATAATCTCATAGAATCCGACAAAACTCCCAGCTATTCCATCATGGATGAGGATCCGAATTCGGATGCATCGGGGGACTTGTAATGGTCACGGCGGACTAAAACCATTAGCCACAGCGGTGGAAAATCCCTAGCAGCGTCGAGATTTTGAAGAGGAAAGGAGGACATTTTATATTCCCAGTGCGACCTGTCTAATTATGAATAGTTAAAATGTAGAATTTTTTTTTATAGAAATAAATAAAGACATAAAATAATCTCATAGAATCCAACAACAAAGCTTGCAACTATTTCTCCATGGATGAGTGTCCGAATTCAAATGTGTCGGGGGACTCGTAATGGTTACGGCAGACCAAGACAGTCAGCCAAGGCGATGAAAAATTCCTGGCAGCATTGAGATTTTGAAGGAAAAAAAAAAGAGACATTTTATATTTTCAATACGGCCTATCTAATTATGAATGGTTAAAACGTAAAAAAAAATTTATATAAATAAATAAAAATATAAAATAATCTCATACAATCCGATAATAAGGCTCGCAGATATTCCACTCAGATGTGTGGGGCGCTTGCAATGGCTATGGCGGATCAAAACCATCAGCCACAACGGTGAAAAATTCCTGGCGGCGTCGAAATTTTGAAGAAAAAAGAAGAGCATTTTATATTTTTAGTACGATCTATCTAATTATAAATTGTTAAAACGTAGAATTTTTTTATATAAATAAATAAAGATATAAAATAATCTCATCCGATAACAAAGCTCACAGCTACGGTTCGAATTCAGATGTATCGAAGGACTTGTAACGATCAGGGCAGACCAAAACCATCCGCCATGGCGGTGGAAGATCCTTGACGGCGTTGAAATTTCGAAGGGAAAAAAAAGATCATTTAATATTTACAGCACGGCCTACTGGAATCTAGGAACCCTTCGCGATGATTGAAAGCCCCACACACTCGTCTTTGTCCAGCTACCCAAAGAGACCCTCTTCTCCTCTCTTCCTCTCTTTCCTACCTCTTTCCTCCTGCGTCTTGCATTCTGGTCAGTGAGGAAAAATCGGATTTCTCTTTTGCCACCCGTTTCTTCTCCTCCGTGTTTCTCTTCGCGGATTGGAGGATTCTCTGATGGGTGCCTGATTTTTATTTTTTATCGGAGGAGGTGATGGGCAATTGCTTGGACTCGCCGTCACGAGTGGAGAACGCTCACAACACTCAGCAGGCTTCCTGTGAGTGTTTCCTCTGAACTTTTGATGGGTTTTGTTGCTTTAAGGTGGCATCTTGTTGCGGTTCCTGTCTGGGATTTGGATTTGGTTTGGATTTTTTTTTTTGGCTTTCTGTTCCTTTATGGGATATTGAGAATGCGTGTTTTGCGTTTATAGCAAGTGAAAAGTTTTGGTTTTTTTATGATCAATAGTTTTGATTGCAGCGAACCTTTATTCCCAACCACGGGGTCTTGGATATAGTTTTATAGTGATATAATAAAGTTTTGTGTTAAGGCTATAAATGAAAAGGCACTTGAATTCTCTTTGAAGAGCTGAAAGGGTTAACCAGTATGAGGGGGATGTGTTCTTTGTGATGGGAAATAGGAATAGATTAACCACATCCTGTTGCATTGCCCTTTCGCTAGGACTATTTCAATCTCTCTGCGGTCATGTTTGATGTTTGCTGGCAGACCTGCTTCTTTGATCACCTTCTGGACAGTATGGTGGAGAAAAAGGATCAACAAAGGTTTCAGGACGGTATGGGATTGGTTAGTTTTGGCGATGTGTTCAGATCTGGAAAGAACAAAATGAGAGAACCTTCTTTCAGAAGAAATCCTCCATTAAAGCAATCATGGCCAAAGCTGTTCAGCAATTCCTAAGCTGGGAAGTTCTTTGCTCTGAACAAGCAATTCTCTATTTCTTAACCTACTTCCTAAGGAATTCTCCTTGAATATTCTCTTCTACTTATCAGTATATTTAAGGGGGAAGGGCCATCCTTCTCCCTTACTTCGCTCAAAAAGAAAAAAAAGGGGGTAAGAGCTGAACATGGATCTTTGCCTGTTACAAACCCTGGCTTTCTGGCCTTATGTGCAAAGAGCTATCTTCAATTCTGAACTTTAGCTTTTCTTGCATAGAAGTTTTTTGTCGGTTAAACTTGCCATATATATGCTGACTGTTTGTTGTTGCATATGATGAGTCATTTATGCTTTCATGAGGAATGGGCTCTGCCTCATCTGCTTTATGGAGGTCGGTCATGGGGTATTGCATCTAATGATTTATGCTTGTGTTGAAAACATCCTTTTTCCCCCTTATGTCATTTGATCTGGACTTTTAGGTTTTACATACTTTTTGTTTGGACATTAGTTTGCTTTATTATCATGATTGCTATCTGCAAGCATTAAGCTTATGCCCACATATGATTCATATTCACTTTTTGAAGTGTTATATTTTATTATTAAATCAGACTCCTTTGTGGGTTTTGGGGTTTGACAATTTTGAATTTTAACATAGGAGGTCTCTTGTTGTCTTTCTATCGGCAGGTATCAATGTTGAAATATTATTTCTTACATTTTGGCTTATTTTTGCATATTTAACTTGTTATGTCAACTTCACATGGCTCGGATGATTCTTTGATGCTTATGGTGATGGTTATAATTCGACGCATATTTAGAGGCTTTAGGTTTCTAGGCATGGATAATCTGCAAGTTTTCCAGGACTTAGATTTTGAAGATGGTTAAATTCGATAAGTATGTTGGTAAAGTTACAGTTTATCTGTTGATATGTTTTTGTATGTTGTAGTGCTGCATAGGTTTCCAATTAAAGACGTAATTCTTATATGTAAGAATGAAGAGCGAAGAGGACACTTTTCTAAGGTTTGTTTCATTGCTGCAACATGGGATTGGGATCCTGAACTGTGATTTTGGTTCTTCATAAAGTGACTTTGTTTATGGGTCCTAACTGTCGGAGGATAGGAGTGAGAAAATGCATTTGTTTCTGATAAGTGAGTCCTGCCTTACGATCAATGTAATTGGAAGATGTGGAAAGTGCTGTAGGAAAAAGAAAATGTTTAGATGATTGACAAAGCTTGTCAAACGTTTAAAAAGGAACTTGTTAAAAAAGGGGAAAAAAATCATTATGTTGCCTCCTTCAAGTGCATGGTTTCATACAGAACTGTTTCCTAGGATGTAGGCAGCCAAAAGAATCTTTTGTGTGCACTTCACAAAGATCCTAGTCTCAGGAACATCAAAGCTGAGAAGCAATAACTTGGTCAGGCATTCACTTTAATGGACTGGTAAACACAGCAAAATACGTGTCTTCATGATGAGCTAGAGAATGTTCTTCAAGGTACTAGAAACTAGGCACTAATCCTTCTCTTTTGTTGTGCACTAAATGGACAGAGTTTAGTAAGGGTGACAAATTATGACCCAAGTTAGGTTCAGGTTCAAGTTTAAGCAGGTTCAGGTTTTGCATAAATGAGTTCAAGTCATAAATGGGTTGATTAGACCTAACTCATTTATTAACTGGGTCGGATTTAGTTTTAGAGTCCTGACTGATTTTGATTCATTTAATAGTTGGGTCAGGTCATGACTCGACCTATTTAAATCCAGTTTGACCTGTTTAAAACTGTTTAACCTGTTTGTAACCTGTTAACCCATTTATCTTGATTCGAACCATTTATTAAACTGGTCGTACAGGTCATACTTGGGTTTGGATTTTTGACCCATTTATTAAATTGGTTGGGTTTGGGTTATAAATGTTTGACCCAACCTACATCTGACTCGACCTGACCTGATTGCCACCCTTACCTATAAGTCAAGTTGGATTCTAAGAGACTTCTGGTGACTATTATATTCTGGGGGCTAAGTAAACCTAGACTGGTGCTGCTTAAGTTACCAGAAAAAAAAACTTTTGCAGGGTAAAGCGAGTCTAGTCACACGTTGATCAGGTCCCTCTATAAGCAGGCTTTTATGTAACCTAGGTTCAATTTATTTGGTTATAAGCCTATTAAAAGCCTACAAAAATATCTTCAGAATCTAAATGTTTGACCTATAATCTATTTGAATTGGCGCTAACCCTTCTATTCAAACCCAGCTTTCAGGGAAGCTAGATTCACCAAATACAAGCAATTGCTCTTCAAAGTCAAACAACACATATGCCTTTGTCCATATGATGTTCAATTTAGTTTCCGGTATTGCTTTCAAGTATGAGCTTGACCTTGAGTTTAAAACCATAATGCCTGAATCCTTCTGTAACATGTGAATCAGTACTCTTTTTGTAATGTTTATGTGAAGAAAACAAGTTGATCATGTTTTTTCTTCATTATGTGAATTAGCTTAAAATTCTTGTGAATTGTCTGTTTTTGAATTTCACTTTGATTTTGATTTGGGTTAGGATATGAAAATTTCATAAATTATGAATGTCTTTCGTTTAGAATCTGGACATGTAGCACAGAATATAGTCAATTTGGCAAATTTCTCCTGTGAAATTTTATTTTTGAAGAAGTGGAATTAATGATATATGGAGTTTTGCATGCTGTAGATCTAAATTCGTTCTAGCTAGAGCTGGTGATCACTTAAAAAAGATTACTATTGGGTCATGATGAGATCTTCCTGACCACTTCATCATGTTGCTTGTAAGAAATCTTGTGGCCACTTGATCCATTTCCTATGGACAAGCGTGTGATGCTTCTAAGATCTTAACATATGAGTCCACCATAACAAGAAACCTCCAGCGATAGTTTTCAATATCTGCCAGCACTTTTCCTGACATTGCTGCATGGACTTCAGTCATGCAAAACTCAAAGAATATTTTGGAGATTTGACAATCTAATTTCTATGACGAAACTCTGGACCAAACAAAAGTGGTCTTAATTCTTTTAGCGTATCTTAAATGCAATGATGTTCAATCAAAGATTAAATTAGGTGTTATATAGTTAGTCTTTGAATATCATACTGAAGTTCTCTCTTTTATCTGCATCAAGTTCGCTCATTTTCTGCAAGTTGATCTTGAAATCTTTAAACTCCGGATGTTCTAGAAGGGGGTAGCTAAACTCTGCTCCTATAACCTGTTGGAAGTCAAGCCCTCAAGTTTATGTAAGGGGAAGCTAAGTGCTTATAGCACAAAGTTCCCTTCAGGATTTAGACATATAAGGCCTTTGCACATCTTTCTGAAGCAAAATACTTTAGGTACAAATTTGTGCACTCCACCATTAGCTGCCAATAAATATGTTAAAAATTTAGCATATTATGACTTTCAGGTGACCTAAAGCTTCAAATGAGTTGGATAATTGTAGTGTAAACATGTTTTGTGGGTGTCCATAAAGTTAGTCTGTTGACTCTATTCTGCATTTGGAAGAATTTGTTCTCTATTAGTATATATTAACTATAACAACCTAAGACATCATTCAAAAAGGGCTATCTAAAAGATATTATTTAGGTTTTTGAACCTTGTATAAGTACCCAAAATCTCTCTAGTGCACTGCAAATATAGGACCAAGCACATGCTTATATGGATTTTCACATACTCTCGCCATTTAAGCTCTGACATCCTCAGTAGGCTAAGGGTTCAAATTCGACCAAATCCAATAACAAACACTACAATCAGCTCATGTCTGCATCAATAGGGTTTGTGCTACAGTTTCTTCTAGTCCACATGGGCCATAGGTCGAATCTACTTGGATATCCTTTGTGACGACTCAAGACCTTACCAAAGAAGTACTAGCCAAAATGTATTATTTGGTTTCCTTGATTTATATAAGTATCTAAGTTCTTTCTAGTGCACAACCAATGGGAGATTAAATGCATGTCCACATGAGTCTTTCACATTAATCATTATTGTATTGTTCTCATTCTTATAATAAAATGTCATGATATGTTTTATTATAAACAAAGTTCATGATCTAGATACTGGATCTTGTACTGGTACTATGTTAGTACTGTACTTGTATGCTTGGTATGGGGGTTGGTTCAGTGTCACTTAGTACGTCTCTTGTACGAAGTATCAGTTTGGTACCAGTTTAGTAGGGTATACTAAGAAAGGGATGGTACACATCGGTACTATGAACCTGGCCTATGAATATACCTAAAATGATTGCTTGAATTCTGACTGGATTAGTGAATGGTTTGTGATATTTTCTTATACATTTCATTTTTTTTCTATTTTTGTTTTTCAAAAAAATAGATCCCTCAAAAGTCAGCATCAAAACTAGTTTATCTTCAGTTCCTTCCACTCTGACAACATATTCAACTCCTTCAACTCTGACTGCGCCCTCTTATACTGAGAAGTGTGCTAACGGGGGTCTTCCTACGCCACGAACAGAAGGCAAGATTTTGTCCTCCTCAAATTTGAAGGCCTTCACATTCAATGATCTGAAAAATGCCACTAGAAACTTCCGTCCGGATAGTCTTATTGGGGAAGGAGGATTTGGTTATGTCTATAAAGGTTGGATCGATGAACAAAGTTTAATTGCTTCAAGGCCTGGTTGTGGCATGGTTGTTGCTGTCAAGAGGCTTAAACAGGAGGGTTTCCAGGGCCACAAGGAATGGCTGGTGGGTATTTCCAAATATTTTGTTCCTTGGTTCCTTTTTCATTTATCTCTTTAATTAGTCACTTTTCCTGATGTTTAACTTTTGTTTGCTAATGGTTGCAGACAGAAGTCAACTATCTTGGTCAGCTTCACCATCCAAATCTAGTTAAGCTCATTGGTTACTGTTCAGAAGGTGACAACCGCCTTCTGGTTTATGAATTCATGCAAAAAGGCAGTTTAGAGAATCATCTTTTTAGGAGTAAGTAATGAAATGTTAAGCTATACTATTTTATTACATATTGATTTTTTATGTGAGCACTGGGAAATGTAGTGTCTGTGTTGGATAATTCCAATTGTAAGTTTCATAGATGAAACTATCATGATCACCTTCATGACTCTATCTTGCCTATCCCCATCCCCCTCTCTGATTCTAAACTCTTGAAGAGTTGAACTTTTAAAGCATGATACAGATAAGAAGCATCTGTGGCTGGTGGTTCCATCATTTACATATCCAGTATCACAAGAGATATGTTAGGCCCTTTCATTGGTTTACATCCCAATATCCATTTTTCACAGTTCTTCTAGTGCATGTCTTTGAATGCACGAAGGGGCCAACAGTATACATGTAGTAGATCTTCCATCCATCTCCATGTCATGCCATTTGCAGGCATTCATTCAAAGAATTGGACAACCAAGGGTGGAGATTTTTGACATATGATTTTGACATACCTTGATAGAACTTCCTGCACTTATGCTGTTTGCATGTGTCTTTTGTTGATATTTCTTGGTTGCTCTTTTTAGGAAGTGCACAACCACTGCCTTGGGCAGTAAGGATCAAAGTTGCTATCGGAGCTGCTAGGGGACTCTCTTTGTTGCATGATGCTGAATCCCAAGTCATATATCGAGATTTTAAGGCCTCAAACATCCTCCTTGACTCGGTATGCTGCAGGGGGGGGGGGGGGGGGGGGGAGAGAGAGAGAGAGAGAGAGAGAGTAGTTACTGACTAAATAAGTTGTTTAAATTGGGTTAAAAAAATCTTACAGGATATTTTGTTCAAATGCAGGAATTCAATTGTAAGCTTTCAGACTTTGGGTTGGCAAAAGCTGGACCAACTGGGGACAGAACTCATGTCTCCACACAAGTCATGGGCACTCATGGATATGCAGCTCCCGAATATATTGCAACAGGTTCGTAAAACACTGATTGTCTAATACTGATTGCTCATTTCCATATATAAGTAAATCACTTTAAAGTAATAACTAAAATCAATTATTTTCTGTGTGTGATCACTACAGATTTTTCAATGATAACAAAATAATTTCTAGAATCTTATAGCATTCATCCTTGCAAATCATATTAGGACCTTTTATGTTTCTCAGTGACACCCACATGACCATGTGCGGTAGGAAGAAACAAAGAAAAGGAAACAGAGAAATGTAAAGCCACCAATGACCCAACCTTTCTGACAGTTGCCTGGCTATATCAACCTTTAAATAGACTTCCATTTTTATCATACTCTTTCCACTCACCTCTTTGAGTGAAAACATTTGAATTCCAAAGATGGCAGGCATCTCTAGCAAATTATATGAGATGCCCATTTTTTTGGTGTCCCTCACTGCTAGTTCTTTCAAGGATCATGTTTTACAATTTAGTCATAATAGAAAGGCAGTAATCCCCATGCCTAAGACACATTGCATATGGTTTTCATCTGAGGAGGTTTGGCAGAAGGATGGCTAAGCAACATTTGCTTCATCTGCCCAAAACTACTTTCTATGTAATATAAGCAATTAACTCTTCTGCAATCAAGTTCAAAATGGCAATGTTAAGAGCTAACACATGGCATGGCATGGCCTAGTGACTAGGAAATCTGTGGTTCATAGATAGTCTCTACATTTGTGGCTTCCACAGTGTTTCGCATTCCGTACTTTTCAACAAAATCAGCCTTAATGACAAGTACCATATGTATGGTACTGCACCACGAAGGTATCGGTATGATACTAAGTTTTAATTCGATATGAATTGAACCAGTTTGAGCCAAACTAAACCATTGTGCACCACTCGATAGGATGCCATATCGCCTACTACTGAGTGGTATTATAATTAAAAATGAAAAAAGAGTAGGCACCTTGTCTCATATAAGATGTGTACCATAGCATGCCAACCCATACCGTACCCTGCCAGTACAGTGCTGGTATGGGTCTTGGTACCCAGTTTTACAAAACTTGCTATTACATATATATCTTTGTTTACAGCTTCGTTTGAATTATGGAAGATCTAGCATTTCTATCATTTATAGGTCGGCTCTCCGCAAAGGCTGATGTCTACAGTTTTGGGGTCGTGATGTTGGAGCTGCTCTCCGGCCGCCGGGCTTACGACAAAACGAAAGT
Source organism: Metroxylon sagu (assembly GCA_017589505.3). NCBI lineage: Eukaryota > Viridiplantae > Streptophyta > Magnoliopsida > Arecales > Arecaceae > Metroxylon > Metroxylon sagu. The sequence goes on along the minus strand of JACVBY030000468.1, from coordinate 55,710 downwards.
ACACACAGAACAGAACCTAGCAGATTGGGCGAAGCCCTATCTGGGTGATAAGCGCAAATTATACCGGATCATGGACTCAAGACTAGAGGGCCAATATCCAAAGAAAGGAGCTCAAGAAGCTGCCGCCCTTGCCCTGCAGTGCATTGGCAGCGAGTCCAAACTCCGGCCCCGTATGTCTGAGGTCCTGGCCTCACTGGAGCAACTGCATGATCCAAAGCTTGCAGCAGCGGTGCAACCCCAAACAGACCGAGTGAAGGCCTCTGGTGCCATTCTAAGGTCACCTATGAGGAGGCACCACAATTCACCGCAGTGTCCGACGACTGCTGGGTCCCCATTGCCGTTTTATCAGCGGCCAACGCCTTTCCATTGAAGGCATTCCAGTGGTATTTTCAATCTGTGTTGGATATTGATTTTTTTTTTTTTTTTTTTTTTTTTTTTTTTTTTTTTTGGCTTCATGTTTGGTAGTTCACGTGCTGCAGCAGCTTGTATTTTTTAAGAGAGCTAGGCCTTGGGGAGAATGCACTTGGTGTTACACATTTACTACACCGTGTTTATTGCGCTCAAGGGAGCCTCAATTTTTCAGTGCATTCACATTTTTAAGGAGCCCTCTTTGATGATGGTAATGTATTTTTGTGACCTACAATGGTTGTATTCCAAGATTGTTATAGCATGGTTACCTCAAGTTTTTTATTTCTTATTTGTTTTTCTCTGTTGCACTATTTTACCTCATGTCCTAACCTGTTGTTGGGACTCGGAGACAACATAATACAGCTGCATAATCTTTAGGTGTCTTTGATAATCGGTTTAGGAAGGAGATAAAATTTTTTAATCTTTTTATACTTTATTTTTTTTTTATACGAAGATATGATAAAATTTTACTGATTAACCTTTTTGAAGGAAAAATTACTTATTTCATCTAAATATTGGCTATTACTTTATTCTTTTTTTTATTCTTATCTTTAATAATAGTTATTATTTTTTCTAAAGATATAACTATTCTATCTAATTTATTATTCTGTCTTACATCAAATAGGAGATATGATAATTTTTATCATCAATCTTATCCTTCTTTTTGTATAATTCTATTTTGTGTAGCAAATGTAGCCTTAGGTGTAACTACGGAAACCATACAAAGCTTAGAAAATTTAAAATTTTCATAGGAATATCAATTTTAGTTAAATACTAAGTATTTTCTCAACTTTCTTTCAAGCACTCTAAATCAACATATACCTAACAAAGCTAAAACACATTTGGAAAACTCTTCACCCTTCTTTTCACTCTAAACGTTAGAATTATATCTCACAAAGATCAGTAGTCGACTTCTGTTCATAAGTTTTTTAGGAATAAAAATTAATCCTCAATGAAGTCCGAAATGGTTTTTACTTTGTTTCATTACAAACAACATGCTAAGAATACCCAGTTTATCGCTACTAAAGTGATCACAATTGTTGAATATTTCAATAGTGATCACGGTGTAGGGGTCGTTCTCCTTGCTCTAACCTCCATGCTAAATTGGGGCTTGGGTAGGAGCAAAGGGTCTCAGTTATTTTGCATGGCCCAAAAAAGCTTACTCTGGCTTCTCTGAGTGAAGAACGGGCTGGTCATCCGACTGAAAGCAATATATCGGTTTCAAACTCAGGGTACTTTGCCTTGGAGCAGGGTAAAGGCCTGGCGAAGCTCGTGCTTCGCGGGACCAATCGAGTTCTTGAGATCAGTGACCTGAACCATGGTTGAGACTCCACCAGGACTGAAGTCGAGCAGCTGGCGGATGCCTTTCTCAGGGTACTGGATACTCCACTGGAGGAACCTCTGCCTCTTCTCATCGGCGAAGGCTATGGCATAGAGCTCCTTTGTTGTGGAACTCCCCACAGACGTTGTAGCCCTTCCGTGCATGAAGACTACCTGTCGATCGTCCAATCGCCGTTCCACCAAAATGAACGGCACCGTCACATGGCCCAAGAGGGTGGCCATGCGGTGATCCACCGATCTTGACGATATATATATATATATATATAATGACCACCAGGAGATTTAATTCTGACCAGTATTGTTGATATACTTGCCTACAAGTCCAGCAAACGATTTGCTAAAGAGCAAGACCAATTCAAATCGCACTGAGGCTGCGCACTGAAGAGTTGGCACAGGATATAGCTCAGGCCTCCAAAGGGCACACAAGCCTGGGCCAACGTCCACCCCCATCAATTAAGTATCCTATTTTCATTATTAGAAGCCAGTATACTGATGAGTTGATTTAAGCCTGAGCCCGAACCTTCAGAATTCCCTTTGCATTACTTAGGCTTGAGCACACAGAGAGAGAAGGGTCTCTTAAAAGAGTATAGGACTATGCTTATTAGGAGGCTACGCTTTTTGGGAGTTCAGCTTAAGCATGTTCCTAACTAATTAGGTCAAGCATTTGGGGAGTATGTAGGAGAGAGCAGAAATGCCTAAACTGTATACTAGTAGGAGATAAGCCATGCATTTGATCCAAGTCTGAAGATGGGTCTTCCACTCAAAAGATGATTTTTTTTTTTTTTTTTCTTCTTAACCTGATATTTTTGGGAATCTAATGAATTTTAATTTTTATATGCGAAGGACAAAGAAGCAACTCCCATCCACCTTCAGTGAGTGAGTGATAAAATAAAAGAGGGCGTTGATCGGCTAACGAGTAAAACCTTGTACTAGAACAATAAATCATATGTTTTTGTATCTCTTGTTACTCTTAGATTGGAGATAATAAACTGTGTAGATTGGAGATCCTTTCACTGGCACAATAATGAAATAGAGAACAGGATAACAGTAAACAAGTCAGTATTTGACTGGCTGAGATATTTGAGTCCAGCAAGAACTTTATACCCACAATGTGAGAGGTCCATTCCATTCCAATCAGTCATGGAAACGAATCAAAACAATCCATAACTCATAACCTTTTTTTTATTTGTGAGAAGGATAGCAATGACCCAGCAGTTCATTTCATGAGAGATTTGAAATGAATACAGGCATCACCACATGGTGTCCACTTGCTTCAAGTACGAGCCAAAGAAAATGGTAGTTCGCAACAACTACAAATAATTTCAAAAACCAAGCTCCTGATGTTATCCATCACCACCAGCACGTCACTTCATGACGGAGAATTTATACATCATATAATGCTTGTAGACCTCCCCAGGACTATAAATCTCTGGAGGGAATTTTGGGTGATTGACAGCATCAGGGAAGTCCTGAGTCTCCAGGCAGAGCCCATCATGCTGCTTGTAGTGATGGCCACCCTTCCCAATCTCATCCTTTAAGAAGTTTCCGGTGTAGAACTGCACCCCAGGCTGGTTGGCCCACAGCTCGAGCACCCTTCCCGACTTGCAGTCCTCTACAATCGCCACCTTCCTCACCCCCTGGACGTCCGTGGGTGAATCCAATACATAATTCATGTCATAGCCTCCTGGCACATGATCGATCCGGCTACCAACCGGGAAGGGCACTTGGAAGTCGTATGGAGTCGCTGCAATGGGTGCAATTTGACCAGTTGGGATGAGATTTTTGTTCACTGGTGTGATGTGGGAGGCAAAAATTTGGACGGAGTGCTTTAGGATCGTCCCGCTATCATGGCCCCCAAGGTTCCAGTATGTGTGTTGGGCCAAGTTCACCGGCGTTGGCTTGTTCCTGGGCACTGCACGCATCACCACGCTAAATACGTAGTCATAGTCGATTTTGTAGGTCACGAACACATCAAGGTCACCAGGAAAGCCTGGAGATCATTGTGTTAATAGAAAGCGTTACATTAACTTTTATGCATTGCGACTTAACTCAAGAGAATGCACCACCTTTAGCTAATAATCTATCTTAAATAAGCTTTCTTTTAACTTTCCTTGAGCATAGAACAGTATCATTCTATCAAGAATGAAGAGATGTATATCACCCAATGAGATCATAGTAGAGGCCAAAAGGAAGTGAATTTTTTAAATTGAATTATAAGAAGGTATACCTTGTTCGCCATCAAAGCTGTGATAATAGAACGTGATGTAAGGGAATTCACCATCTACCTTTTCTTTAACCGTCCAGATGACCTGGCTGAATCCTCTGTGCCCACCTTTTGAAAAAGTGATATGATGAGTGAACCAATGAAATATTTGTGGATTTTTGTTGAAATGGATGGAAGGATTATACCATGAAGTGTGTTTTTCCCATCATTGGGGAATAGATTGTAGACAGTTCCATTTATAGTGAACCGTGCATTTGCAATCCTATTGGCAACTCGCCCAACCAAACCTCCAAAATAAGTTGTATCGTTCTGATGAGAGTCAAAAATTATGTGGAAAATAAGGCTTCCAAAGTGATCATGTGTTAGTCTCATGAGTAGATATAACAAATCTACGGCAACTCATCTCATGAAGCGCCTGACAAACCATCGACATCAAAGAACAATCATAATTCTAATCCACAAGTTAAATATATCCTCAAGGTTCCTATTCAAGCACTATCATCAAATGGAAGGACGTAAAAGACAATGGAGCCATGCCAAAGATCCAATGATGGAATCTATAAAACAATGAATTTGAGAGAGCGAAAGATAACAACCAAATATCCAAAAGTGTGCTGAACTCTACTCTCATAACCCTCTAGAGCGGATCTTATCCCAAAGCCATGAAAAAAAAAGGAAAAAAAAAATTGTACCAAAAGCTTTGACCACAAGGGTAAGGGAGGGAGAGAAAATGACTCACAACATAAGAACCGATCTTATCATAGCCAAGAACGACATCCTTCAAGTTTCCTGCATAAGAGATAAAGGGATTTAAAACGATTCCCAGAAATACACGCATCTTTTGATATAAAATCTAAACTTCTAAAGATTTAAAAGTCATCTTAAAATTTTCAACCTTTGGAATCAGGAAGGATGACCGAGAGGATAGTTGCACCCCAGTTGGTAACCTTGACAGAGAACTCTCCTCTCCTGAGCTCGTATATCCCTACCATTTTCCTCGGAGCCGCCTCGGAGACTCCCATCAAAGATAAAAACAATAAACCGATGAATAAAATTGCGTTCCTCGCCATGGCTGTGGAGGCAGCGCACAAAGAAGGGAAATAATGGAACGGGGAAAGATCTTATCGAAGAGAACCTATATATATATATATATAATAGGTTGTATGAAGGTTTTGAAGATATTACGATAAGAATAAATCTTTAACTATCCTTGCGATAAGAATAAATCTCTAACCATCCTCTCTTTCCGATCGGTAATTTCAGTTTCGTAATTTTTTAGATCAATGCCAGGTGGGCGTCCAACTTTGTCTTTCGTCTTTCCTGCCGCGATTTGTTTGCGCTTTCATCTGGGCTTTTGCTCTCAGAAGCTTTTTTTTTTTTTTTTAATATTTATTTTCTTTTACTTAATTAATTAAACAGCAAAAGCTCTTTTTTTTTTAATATTTATTTTCTTTTACTTAATTAATTAAACAAGTACTTTTCTCAATTTATCCCAAGTCCCGGGCTATTTTCCATGGGCTATATGAGATTGTCTACAGGGGCAGCTCCCGCGAGGGAAACTCGGATAGAACAACGGCCCAGCCTTTCCTCGTTTCTCGTCACTCCCCCTTCGTTCGTCCGTCTTCCCCAAATCCTCCAAAAGAGAGATCCAAGGGAAGATCGAGATGGAGGCGGCGATGGATCTGATGCGGAGGATATCGCCGAACCAGACCGAGACGGCGCTGTCGGCCCTGCTGTCCCTCCTCCCCCACCACTCCGCCGACCTCCTCTCCCAAGTCGACCAGCCCCTCCAGGTTCTCTTCTCTTCTCTTACTGCCCTCCTCCAATCCCGTTTTTTTTTTTTTTTTTTGGTGAGTGGATCCGAGTCGTGTTAATTATCCGTGGTCTATCTCTCGATCTCTGCAAAGTTTGATATTTTCTGAGAGAGTTCTTTGTTTTGCCTCTGGGTTATAAATTAATCTTTTTTTTTTTGGTCGTGTTGTAAAAATTTTCGCAAGCTAGTAACAGGGTTCGATTTTTACGCCCTCTCTTCGAGTAGAAACATGGTTCCTTTTGTTGATTTAAAAGTCATCTTAAAATTTTCAACCTTTGGAATCAGGAAGGATGATCGAGACGATAGTTGCACCCCAGTTGGTAACCTTGACAGAGAACTCTCCTCTCCTGAGCTCGTATATCCCTACCATCTTCCTCGGAGACTCCCATCAAAGGCAAAAACAATAAACCGAAGAATAAAAATGCGTTCCTCGCCATGGCTGTGGAGGCAGCGCAGAAAGAAGGGAAATAATGGAACGGGGAAAGATCTTATCGAAGAGAACCTATATATATATATATAATAGGTTGTATGAAGGTTTTGAAGATATTACGATAAGAATAAATCTTTAACTATCCTTGCGATAAGAATAAATCTCTAACCATCCTCTCTTTTCGGTCGGTAATCTCGGTTTCGTAATCTTTTAGATCACAGATGGGCGTCCAACTTTGTCTTTCATCTTTCCTGCCACGATTTGTTTCCGCTGCCATCTGGGCCAGCTCTCGGACCACCATGCCTTCTAAGCTGCAGCAGAGAAGGTGGCCGAATCGGCTCTCGAGCTGCTCGTCGACGTCGGCGCGTTAAGCGCGCCACCCTTCATGCGCCCCTAGAGGAGAGAGAGATCCAAGTCCATCTTTATATTTTATGAGACGCCAACGCCCACGCCCACTTGATCACGAGATCCTAACAATTCCTTCTGGTGCTGTGCTGATACTCTCCTCCTTCACCCTCTACCTCGATGTCTATCTCGATGTATAATATACCTTTTAATAGATAAATTAATGGAGAAACTTCTCCATTTTCTCGCCAAAAAAAAAAAAAATGATAGGCCCCATAACATATATGGCACAGCAGGCTTCACAATGTTCTTGTTGCTGCATCATGATCATCATATAACATACGAATGGCTGTGATTGTGAAATTGGGCAATCAAACTCGATCCCCATTGTCCTATTTTTGGGATGGTGAAGAGGAATTTTTATGATGCTGTTGAGATTGAAATAGTGGTGAATGTACAAGATTTGATTTGAGCTAGTAATTGAGTTGTTAGCAGCTAAGTTTCGTATATTAATTGTGTTGGCTTGGAATGTTGAGATTCATTCAGATGTCAATTCTAAATTCGGTAGGATAAATACTCTGATCTTTGTTTCTTTGTAAATATAGTCGGCAATTGAAGAGGGAGGATGAGAGATTGTTATCCTAGATATCTCAGTGGTGCTCCAAACAAAAGTTCGCTAAACCATTCTTCTGCTCCTCAATTTGCTGCTAGGATCGTTCCGGAACCAATTTGATAGGATCGGGAAAAGAAGACAAATAAATTTGCCGTAATTCTGTTCCATGTCAAGTTCGCACGCACAAGGCAGTATGGATGTGAATGTTTTTTTTTTTTTTGAAAGGAGTAACAAACAAAGTATATTAAGATCTGACAAAGCTCAAGAGGGAAACTACTCAACTAAAATGCAGCATTTAAAATGACTAAAATACGGTAGAGCATAAGGAAGAAGTCCATTTGGCTAGGTGATCAATAGCTTGATTAGCATTTAAAATAAGGGATAAGAATGAATATCCATTGATTCACAAGCAGAATCGCTCTCTAAAATAATACCTTCAACAGATGACCTAATTGTTATTTAACAAAAAAAACAATCAAACTTTATGGTTTATTTTGCCACTCCTTTCTCAAATTTTATGCTTTATCTTGCTACTCCTTTCTTTATACTATGTCCATCAGGTTTTATGTTCCTTTCTCTATATTATATTCATCAGATTTTATGTTGTTGCTGCCATCAGGTGATGACCTTCTTTAGAGAGAGTGTACCATATCACCTAATAGGGGAGATTTTGAGAATTTTCTAAGATCTATTAATGGAAAGAGAGAGAGATGATCTCTATATTATGTTCATCAGATTTAATGTTGTTGCTGCCATTAGGTGATACTTTCTTTAGAGAGAAAGTGCACCATATCACCTAATAGGGGAGATCTTGAGAATTTCCTAAGATTTATTGATGGAAAGAGAGGGAGATAATCGGTAGAACGGAATTGATGAGGCAAGAGAGTTAGTAATTACAGGAACGAGAATAATTGATAAAAAGGCACTCTACCATATGAAGGTAGATTTAAAATTTGAAAGTTTATTGCTCATCGCTATCTCTAAATAGCATCTCGATAGAGATGATAGTGAAGGCAAGGAGAAGGATTATACTTTATGTTTTAAAACATGATAATTAGTTCAACCTGTTAGAGGTATTAAATGACTAAAATAATTTGCTTTAAAGATTACAATAGCATAACCCTTATAATATATTTTAACATATATTCTCTTCTACATATTTGAAATTTCATGTATCCCTTCAGAAATTTACTATTTTTATGTGTGTATATATATTTTTATTAATATTAGAAATTATATATCTACATTGCAAATTTCTTATTACATATATATGCCTTAACAATTTATATATATATATATATATATATATATATATATATATATATATATATAGAGAGAGAGAGAGAGCTAAATTTGATTACATTTAAATGTAGCCAAGCTTAGATCGATTATCTTCACCATCCTTAGATTCATACAATTCATGGATCCCAAAAATAAAAAAAATAGAAAAGATAAGGTGGCTCTAGAATCCATATAAATATAAGGGTAGAGAAGGTGACTAAATCCTTAAATTGACTATATTCGAATGTAGCCAAGTCCAATTATATATATATAAACAAATTTTGCTATTTATACGCATATCCTCAATAAGAGCAAATATGCAAAAAAATATTAAGGTATATATGGAAATAGTTGCAAGTATGCATATGAAAACAAAATTATAAGGGGATATATATATATATATATATATATATATATATGCAAATAGTAAATTAGTGAGGGTATAGATATAATTTCAGATATTTATAAGGGTTATAAAAGAATATGATAAAATGATAAATTTTTGAGGATATACATCTAATTTTAAATATTTAGAATAAATAAAAAACCATTATAATAATATAATATTATTACTATAAGTACAATGCAAATATATAATATCATAAGAAAATTTAATAAGATTATAATATTATATAATACTATAATATTATTATATTATATTATGTTATGTCATGCTACAATGTATTATAAATGTAGTGTGATATAATATAGTATAGTACAATACAACACATAATATTACGTCTAATAATATTGTATTAATATATTATTATACATATATAATATAATTATATCATAATAAAATATAAAATGTCATAGTATAGTATTATATATTATTATATTTATATTATGCTAATGATTCTTAAAATCTTTATATCTTAGTAAAAATATGGCTCAAAATTAAACGGAATAGAGAAAAAGGATTAATATAGCTAACTCTAATCAATTTAAGATTAATATTTTATTTTTATTGTATGTTATACTAATGATTCTTCGAGCTAATCTTGATTTTCTATACTTTAAGAAGCTAGTAGAATAGATATAACACTTTTTTTCTTTCTCATTGCTTAAGCACACTTCTCTTCTACTTTTAGCCTTCACCTTGTTTCCTGCTTGGAAATAAAGGCTGATCTCTCTTCTCATCAATTCATTTCTATAGGTTAGCCGGATCCAAAACTAAACCTCCCCTATTTGAGGTTGGCCTAATCTATCCAAATCTCAATGATGTTTCTCTTTAGATGGCAGGAGAATCTTCTTTCATTTTTTATCTTTTTTTTGCAAGTAAAGAAACTCAAAGTACTATTATTATTACAATATTGTAACATTACTATTACAGTATTATGAAATATTATTATATTACAAAATCATTATTTTAATATTATTTAGATTAAATATCAAAATAAAAAATAAAAAAATTTATGATGATAGAAATAGTACAAACAATGAGATAATTACAAGTATTTTATAATATTCTTTATCATCACTCTTGTTATTAAAAATACTTTGATGATATGTTATCAAATAAATGTTCAAAATTTGGCATCACTTCAGAAATATAGATACCAACAAAAGTTCTATTATGGGGAGAGGCCTGTGATGATTAACCAGTTCAAGACACAATAAGAATTCAAGTGAGATCCCATTACATTACTTATATGATATGATTACTAAAAATCTTTTTTTTTTTAATTTATTTACAATGAAGGCATCACACTCTCATAAAGAAAATTCTTTGAGTATCTTCTTAGATTTAACTGTGCCAAAAAGCTTTCAGCCTATAATTATATTTTTTCTTGACTGTGAACTAATCCTACTAGAAAATCTGCTGCCTAATTACATGAAATGTTTATCAAAAACCATATTCCTTTGGTCAAGAAATTTGTTTGAAGTTGGACGCAACGTGGCAATGACGCTTATCATTGTTGTGAAACTGAGCGCTCCACTTCAATTTGTTGTCGCTGCGAGTTTCTTTAGTTAATCAAGCACGCCAAGCTTGCAAATTATGGCATTAGAATAGAATCCTTGCCACCAAATTGTCTAGAAACTGTATGATACTAAGAATTAATGTTACAAGATCAAATTTTCTGGCTGATGAGTCTTGCAAAAAGTTTGCATGTGTATAGATATTCATGATACAAGTGTTCTGAATCGAGAGAATTAGATATAACCTATAGACGTTATTGTTCCCAGTAGGCATTGTGGCTTTAGCTGACATTGGATATATTAATTCTGGAAGGAAAAAAATTACGAACAGATAATGAAGATATAATAGATAATTGAATAAATTTTGTTTGTTGATTAGTTCACACTGATTGATGGATCGCACGCATACGAAAACAAAACAAGATAGATAGTAGAGAAAACAAAACAAACAAGATAAATAAAATAATTAATATATTATTTTATACGCAATGATGAATTTTGTGAAACATATAATAATGTGGAAATAGAGCAGCAAAGCCATGGAAAGGACTTAGGATGCCACAGTCGTTATAATTTAATGTGCCCAAGCCATTGGTACACCTTTGACGGACACAGACTACTAGGTGACGTGCCATCGACGCCATGACCTTTCTACGTCTTCTATCCTTCTTTCAATGATTAAAGAACCATACACCGTAGGGTTCTTCGGCGATTTGGTGGCCTCCGCTTGTTCTTTGTAGAGCCGTCCGTTTGTTTAATGTGGGGGCATCTTAGCTTCAAAGAAGGCGTGGTTTGAAATGATTCCTTTGGCGCTTTTCAAGCCGCGGAGCGCGGAGGTTTCGAATAATGACAGCAGAGTGCAATGACCGCGGCGGCCTCCAATGCTCCAACCAACATTAGATGTCAGGCTTGTGGACAGCTTAATTTTAAACACGCCATGTTGTCTGGGTGGCTGGCGCTGGATGCTTATGCCCTGCTTTAGACCCAAGATCTCTGGTTGAGCTGGAAAATGGGTCTGATAAGCTATAAGAACAATTGTAATAACCATAATAATCCCTGTAACAGCTTAGCAATGCATCCTCGTTGATTAGAACTGTGTTGGAGTGCATATAAACAACAACCAATCAATACCATCCTCATATGTCCCACTCGAATGATTGCGATTGATTTAGTGGCACACTCAACTTGATTGAAAAAAAAATAACTATTGACCAAGAGAAATTAGCAAAATTTGTGAGTATGAAGCTTTAAAAAAATAATAATAATAATTTAAAGACAGATAGCACAGGTTAGAATTTTTTTTTAAAAAAAAAAGATAAAAAAAAACCATACAACTTGGATAAAGATAATATTAAGATAACTGAATTACATCTATCCGTTAGCAAATTATGAAAAATATATTAAAATATCATCATCGTAGGCTTTTGCTCTCAGAAGCTTTTATATATATATATATTTATTTTCTTTTACTTAATTAATTAAACAAGTACTTTTCTCAATTTATCCCAAGTCCCGGGCTATTTTCCATGGGCTACATGAGACTGTCTACAGGGGCGGCTCCCGCGAGGGAAACTCGGATCGAACAACGGCCCAGCCTTTCCTCGTTGCTCGTCACTCCCCCCTTCGTTCGTCCGTCTTCCCCAAATCCTCCAACAGAGAGATCTAAGGGAAGATCGAGATGGAGGCGGCGATGGATCTGATGCGGAGGATATCGCCGAACCAGACCGAGACGGCGCTGTCGGCCCTGCTGTCCCTCCTCCCCCACCACTCCGCCGACCTCCTCTCCCAAGTCGACCAGCCCCTCCAGGTTCTCTTCTCTTCTCTTACTGCCCTCCTCCAATCCCGTATTTTTTTTTTTTTTTTTTTTGGTGGGTGGATCCGAGTCGTGTTAAATATCCGTGGTCTATCTCTCGATCTCTGCAAAGTTTGATATTTTCTGGGAGAGTTCTTTGTTTTGCCTCTGGGTAATAAATTAATCTTTTTTTTTTTTTTTTTTGGTCGCGTTGTAAAAATTTTCGCAAGATAGTAACAGGGTTCGATTTTTACGCTCTCTCTTCGAGCAGAAACATGGTTCCTTTTGTTGATATTTCCTAATAATTTTCGGTTTTTTTTTTTTTTTTGGGTACAGAAGTTTGTCTAGGAAAAATATAACAGGATTCCTGTTGGTAGTTTGGAGATCTCTCGTCTCTTTGAAGGATAGTTTTGGGACCCTTTTCCTCTCAATTGTATTTTGAATGTAATAGGAGGAGGAGATATTATCTAGTTTCTTCCCTTTTCTGGCATAGGATTGTGCATTGTTTTGCTGTTTTTTGAAACCGGGTGTAAAATTTTTTTGATTTTTTAGGTTTGGATTATCCCGTGCTTCCCAGATATTTTGTCAGTTCTAAATTTCTGATGCATTCATTTAATTCAAACACCAACATCAGTGCAAGAATATTTCCTCAGACAAGAGGAAGACACCTGCAAGCAATTCTTATATGTTCTTCTTAATCCCACTAGCTCAATCATGGAATTCCATGCTTGTTTTGATTGCGCTTGAGCTATATGTAAAATGCTGTAACCAAGCCTGCACTTTAGTTGCTTGATCGTATTGAAGGCAAGAATTATCTAAATTTTTTTTTGGTCTTGAGATCAGGTTTGTATGGATGCTGAGTCAATGAAGGAGTTCATACTGTGTGAATACAACAGGGACGCTGATTCATATAGGTAAACAGTTAGAAGAATCATTTTCATAACCTCTGATTGCGGTTTATGATGCACTGAATTCTTTTAGGAAAATTTAAAATTTTGATTTTGGTTGTACTCTCAATTCTTTTATTCTTTTTCTGTATAAAAATCTGTGTTTTGTATGGTGGCTTTCGCACCGTTCCATTTTGTTGATTAGCTTGTTTGTGTGTAGATCGCCGTGGTCCAACAAATATCACCCACCTCTGGAAGATGGACCACTACCATCAGATGAACTGAGGAAACTTGAAATTGAAGCAAATGAGGTTTTTGCTATTTATCGTGACCAGTGAGGTCCTTTACTTTCCTCATCTTTTATTGCCACTATGATTGGATGTTATGTTTATAAGCTGATTTCTTTTGTTTAAGGATACAAGGAGATATTTGTCGATCATCTGGTTAACTTATTTCCCCATTCAGCCTGAGAAATTATAATGTTGACTTGTTTTTGACGAAGTAATAGCAATTTCTTTTGATCAAACTGCGCTGTTAGGTATTATGAAGGAGGTGTCTCATCAGTGTACATGTGGGAAGGCGACAACGAGGGCTTTGTGGCATGTTTCTTAATAAAGAAAGGTAAGGTTTCTATTCTAAAAGCTTTTCCACCCTGTTAGAATAATATTAGCATTGGCTTTAACATGTGACTCTTTTTGGTAATGAAGATGGATCAAAAACAGGGCATGGGAGAAGAGGACATTTACAGAAGGGTTCATGGGATGCTATTCATGTTATTGAGGTGAAGTATGATTTTGTTGGAAGAACAACTCCTGTGAAATGATTTAAGTTGCTTGGTGCATTTCATTTGGTTTGGGTACTTGTAATGATTAGACCTTCATTTGCCCATATAGGTTGGGCCAAAGGAAGAGGAAAATGCTCATTACTGCTTAACCAGTACCGTCATGCTATCATTGACCACAGAAGAAAAACCATCAGGAGCTTTCAATCTGTCAGGATCAATCAGAAGACAGGTAATTGGTTTGATAATTTCTTAACTATAATCCTGCTGTTTTTGGTTTGTAACTTCTAATATTTGGCTGTGCTGTAATGCTTCAGACTTTTGCCCAAAAAGAACCATTTAATTGTAAGCTTTGGTATATTAAACATGTCAGGTCATGGCCCATGCAAATAATTACCTAAAATCCGATAGGATACCCCTAAGGCTGAATGCTTTAAAGTTAGTAAATTTTACAAGTTGGTAGCACATGGTTTGTCATCATAGTGGTTTGGTACATCCCTGTACTCATAATGAATGTAGTTGATGAGCAGCTCATCCACCTGGTAGCATGTTTCCTGGTAAAAGCCACATAATCAATGTTTAAGATCAAACTAAGCCTGACTCACTTACCTATTGGCTGCGTCAAGTAGATTGCTTGAATTTTAGGCCAATTGTCCTTTTTTTTTTTTATTTTTTTTTTAACTCCTTCATTTTGGTTAGGTCAGGTCCAACTTTGCTATACCTGAATTGAGCCAGCTAAGGTTTGAGTTCTGAAAGGATAGGGGTAAGATCTTGGGTCTTGCTGACCTACATTTTACCCCAAATTGTACCAATCTTGTTGGGAATTATCTAGGTCTATGAGCCCTAGTAGTTGGTAAAGTTACAGTCAGCTAGGTCATAAAAGTTTTATTCTTCTTTTCAGTTTATTGTTAGTTTTAGTTGGTAAACAAACATTTGGCTTATACAATTTTGAATCATGTCTTCACTCAAACCTTTCCTTTATCAACATTGGCATGGTTTTGACTTTACAGATGAGTTTGGACCTTTCAGTAGAAGAGGGCCACCTATGTAACATGGGAAAGATGATAGAAGAAATGGAGGGGAAGCTCAGGAACTCACTGGATCAGGTAACCTGTCTCATCCAACTGACGGTTTTCCATGAGCAAATGAGCCAACTCGCTTCTATTTAATGGAACGTATTTTGCCTGCATGGCATAGTCTGTGAATTAGCATCTCCTGCAGCCATGATGTTAGATCAGTCTATAAGATTAATGTTTTACCTGAGACCTTTGTTTGAATCCCTTCCTAGTTCATAACCTTGTGCTTTCACAGGTCTATTTTGGGAAGACAAGAGAGATGGTCTGTACATTGAGGCCACCACCTGAGGGCATACAACTTAGATTGCCTGAAAGTTGATCCATAAGGTGAAAGGCGCACCAACCATTTGCTTCCAATTAATCGGAATTTTAGTATTGAAGAAAATTTGGATACTTGGAGCGACAGCCATAGCATTGTGAAATTTTAGGTTGCAATCTTGAGGATGATAAAACTATACTTCTAGCTTGCCTTGTGAAAATATTTATATTTTCAGTATGGTGAGTTTGTATCAGACGGTTGAAACCTTTTGAGTTGGAAATTTTCGCGCTGGAAGTCTATAGAACACTTCTGTATACTTGATAAGAAGAACAACATTTATCATTGCAATTTTTAGAGATTTTACCTTTCTGGACGTGGCATCCTAATTCTTAATCACATCAGATATCCAGGTGTTGCGGAAATCTTTAAATGATCGTGTGGTATAGAAATTGAATTAGATATTTTGGGTCTCCCGGCTAGCTTTCCAAGATAAAAAGCACTACTTCGGAGAGTAAGATTCGGACACCTGGGGTATGTTTTGGTGGCAGGAAAATTTGTTTGAAAAACCTATTGTTCTTAAGAAATCTAGTTTTCTATATGTTTATTTTATTAAAATAATAGATTCAGAAAGTTTACAATTTGTTTTATGAAAAATATTTTCCCTTGAATTTTCTCGTAATTAAATAAATCCTTAACACAAAATATATATATATAAAATAAAATAAAATCCAGATTAGATAAAGATGGCACTCTACCGAACAAGACTTTCATCTTTCTATAGTATATAAACGTCAAGAAGTTAATAAAGATTTATGCCCTACCATATCTTTCTCGAAGTACTTCTTTTAAAAACCATATCTGATATTATTAAAATAGGTAATGTGCGAGCATTCATAAATATCAGATTTATATTTTTTTATATATATTTTTTGACATAACTTTTACAGCTAGTTATTAATATGCCGTTAGCCTTGCCCCTTGAACATCCTATCAATCTTTTATTTGCTTGGATCTTCTTAATGACAGAGCACCTTTTGATGTTTATCGATGAAATTTTTAATTACGAAACATTTAAACAATACCTTAGAGTAGTTAATCCTGTTTACAATATCTCCCTTTGTCCTGATCTTTCATATATCCTCGTGGAGCCTCATGGAGATCCCAATATCCATGAAGCCCAAGATTTTGCTAAGCCGAAGAATTTGCTCTCACGCGCATCCATGCAAAAGTTTCTCACACAAACTAGATCTGTTCGATTATATTATTTATTTTATTCCTCCTTTATGGACATCCAGCAATTTCTCAATTTCTCCCATCAACCTATGTTCCTGACAAGGTACGGCTCTTCTAGATGTTTGAAGAGCAGGGGAAATTTCTACAATGTCTTTTGAAACTCCGGATTCAAGGATACATCAACAGCTGTGAAATTTCGGCAGAAGCTTTGCCCAGCTTCCATCGCATCTTCGTCCGCAGACCCAGCCGCGCGTTCCCCCATGGAGAGCCCCAACATTGGTAAAACAAGTGATCAGAACCAAATTACACTGCAGAAATCCAACCAAAAACATGACATCCGTTCAAGCAACTCATGTCTAAATAATTCTGCCACACAATACAAGCAGTGTTACCATACACTAAAACTTTGTTAGGTCTGATGTTGCTTTAGACAGAATCATTTTAAAAGCTCAAAAGAAGGCAAAGCGAAAAAAAAAAAAAAGAAAAAGAAAAAGAAAAAGAAGCAGAAAATATGGTATTTTCCAAGGGAGGCATAGACCTGACTCAACAAAAATACAGACCCGTTCATGTCAACAATATGTCAAAGGAAAATGTCAAGCTGCTGGAAGGCCTCATTCTTTTGCCTCAGATTCACTGGTTGCTGCAGCTTGGGCTACCTCCACTTTGCTTTCCTCCACCTTGCTGGGTTCTGCCTTGGGCTCTTGCATTTCATCATCTACTTTAGTGACAGCATAGTTCACCAATCAATAATGGTAATCAAATAATTACCACAGCAACTACCATCCACCACAAAAAAATAGACAATACAACAATATTGTCCTCCAAACAACTTACAATATAAAAACAATTTTAAACTGTCTTTTAAGTGAAAAGACATGCTCAAAGAAGCCTTAAATCAAAACTTAGCGGCTCAAAACAGAAAATATCTATGCCTTTGAAGTATTGGTAAGAAAAATGGCATAATACTTATCCGCAACAAAAGACTTGAACTTCCTAGAACAAAAGAGTTGAGCTTCCTAGAAATAAATATAATCATTCGATTATCTACTTGCCTAACACAAGACCAAGTGTACTACGTCATACAAGCTACCACTCAACTAAATGTGTGTACCTTTTCTTCCTCCCCCTTGTCTTCGAAATGCGGCTATCAAGCTATTATTAAACAATAAACTGGTACGTGAATTTTGGTACAAGAAAACAAGACTAACCTCCATCCTTGTCATCAGTATCAGCTGCATCAGCTGCATCGTCTTCAAGCTCATCATCAGCACCACCCATGTCCAACTTCTGCACAGTTAAAAAGAGGATGAGAAACTGCAAAAGAGAAGGCATTGACAAGTTTCATATTTGGCTATAAATACATACCGAGAAGTCCATATCACCGAAGTCCATATCTCCAACTGCACGGAGAACGACATTTAATAATTAAAAGCAATTGTAGCGAACAAAAATAAAATGAAAGAAAGAACGTACAATCAACAATTTAGAACATGCACAGGGAGACTGCTGAAACACAGGACTCACATCTACTTTCCTTCTCATCATCTTCATCAATCCATTTGTCCCAATCAACCTTCAAAAACACTGGAGGCCGCCCCTCCTTCTTCAGTAGCCTGCTCCACCATTTCTTCTCAGCTTTCTTCACCATGTAGCATATGGTCCTCAGTCCAACAGCAGCTTTGCTCTCCTGAAACGTTTTAATAGACACCAGTCAAGCACATTCATTATTGATAAGGGACCATTAGAAGAATTCCTGTCCTATTTAAGCACCTACCTCCACGTTAACCTTGTCCAATAATTCAAAGTCAATCTCATACGGTATATTTTCTGCTCCACTAGTTGCAGAAAAATAAAAGTGACCCTCTGGTTGCAAGTTTAGTATCACATCCTTTGCATCTGGTAGTTCAATGGTGATATACACCTTGTCAGATCTTTGAGCCCACTTTGTAGTTGGATGCCGGCTGTAAACCAAAGGGATCAAGCAAGTGTCAGCTCTAAAATTTTACTCCACTAGAAATATAATATTCTTGCCCACCAGATTTTGTGTGTGTGTGTGTGTGTGTGTGTGTGTGTGTGTGTGTGTGTGTGTTATCAGGACAAAAGAATCATAGGATCTGCTCACAGACATCAATAAATGAAAAAAAATAAAAATAAAAAAAACATGCATCTGAACACACCCTTCCACAAAAAAGTTCACTGTTTTCCAGTCAAAAATTATTGACCACAAAGAAGAGCACAATACCATTCTTCATGAAGCTTGAGTTCATAGCAGGCAATAAGCAGAACGTACAGTAAAATATTAATTGGATGGTATATATAAGCTCACAGCATTGCAACAGATCACAATATCCAAAGTCCATACCACTACAAATTTATGATCAATAGCAGTGATTTCTTTTTGAGTTCCATTTTTTTATAACCGATCAAAAGATAAAGATGTTAAAAAAATAACACAAAAAGAACACATCGACACCTGAAGAAATTGTACACAATCAATAGATCCCAAATCAATCAATACCTATATTTCTAAACCACCACCATCACCTATGCGAGCTTACACACATATAACCCAAAACAACTTAAATAACCAACAGTTTCCACAGGCCATAGAAACTAGCAAACAGAAAGGCATAGAAACTGGACGCTAAATCTCAAAACTTTTCCCCACAACATCTGGATTAAACGAACAAATCACTAGAAATTGCCGATGTCTTCAACATCGATAACTTTAAAGCACCCATAAGTCTCTAATTCCTATCTATCCATCACATCGTCTTCTTTGCTGCAGCGTAAGAAGTAGAGGCAAATCTCCTCCAAATGGAAATGGCCGCCTAATTGTGAATAGATAGAGATATCAGAAACGAAATTGAATCAAAATATAATAGGATTGCTTCCATCAAAACCAGCACCATTTATCATAAATAAGTAGCAAAATAAAGCCAAAAAAAAAAAAAAAACTTTATTAAAAAAATGAAAGCTAGGGTTTCAACGATCGGGAACTAAAGGGAGCAAGAAACAAAAAATCACCTCATATTTGCGACGGATTTGGGTTTCACGGAAAAGGGCTGGGGAGTAGTGGCTTCTGGCGATAAAGCTCTTGTCTTGGAGTGGAGAACAAGGCAACAGCCCACGCGAACATATACGGGGAGGGAGGGAAAGATCCTTCCACACGAGTCCAGAGGATTCCCTTCCTCGAGCGCCGCCTTTGGACGGTCACTGTGCCATCGGATGATCCGGACCGTCCAGACGATGCTCCTCCATGGCAAACTTCAATCCAGGGATCCAAAATGCGCCTAGGTCGCGGCCTCATGAGGTTTTCTTGTTCACATTGTCGTCTTCCGCCCACTGAAGTCGTACGTTCGTGAAGCCCATGCCACGTCCGTTTGATTTATATCTAATTTATGTACAAGTGCAACAGAATAGAAGGTGATATATCTTCCTCTGAAAACTAATAATAATTTTTAGCAGAGAATTTTGAAGATATACCCGTGTGATGTGATATTTATTTATGCATAATTTTTTTTATCGCCAGGATATATGCTGTTGAGTATGCTACAGTAAAATTATCACAAGTTAAATATACTCAAATGAAAGTCATTTTAAGAGAGAGTTGTTATAAAAAAGAAAGATGATTGGAAAGAGAAAACATCTTGAACATGCCCTCGTATTTTTAAAATATATTAAAGAGCAAAGGATGACATTTGGTTCTTTCACTAAATTTTAATGCATTGCTTCTAGTTTATGCAAGCGTAATTGAAGAGGATTTACTTCTACATAGTTTTGACAGATTTATAAGAGCTGATTTGTAATTAATTTAAATCTTTATATGGTTGTTTTAAGGATGTATTTGTTGACTTCTCTTTATAATGTTAGTATGAAATCACCACTGCGAAAGAAATAATTTTTATTTTGATCAAGATATCAATTTGTATTTATATTAAGCACTAACTATTGTGATACAGCTAATACAAAATGCAGAACAAGGGGCGCATGCATTTTTGATTGGCTTGGATTATCAAAAAATCTCCAATAATCCATTCATAATTTTTGGAATGGATTTTAGAATCATGTAGAGCTCTTGATATCTCTCAACCCTAATTTTAGTGATTTTAATTGATTATAATTGATATGTTTTATTAGAAAATATAACATATTAAGATTTTTACTTTATTTTATCTATCATAGTTAATTATTCTATTTCTAGAGCCCTACAATACCAATCAATATTTACCATATTTTTCTAACATTCCATCTTAGTTGAGTCAAATTAAGATTTTGTTCATCTCTTTATCAACCATCCCCAATGAAGGATAAGAATTGTGGCTTTTAGGTAAGTTGGATACTATATTTCAAGCGGTTTAACTCTCAAGAACAATGATAGTATCACATGTTTCATACTTTTTTTCTTTGTTTAGTTGCTAGTTATCTTCTGGTTAAAGATAAGTAATCAGTTTAATTAGTTCAATACCTTTCAATTGTAATCATGTAATTTTTTTTTTATTACATGTATTACCTGTCACATAAGCATTCTTAATTTTTCAAAAATAAAATATATAAGCATCAACATTATCACAAACAGTTGACTTGTAAAATAAAAATAAATAATGTTACATGATATTACATATAAAAAATTTAATAATCTAGGTTATGAAAGTTTAACATGGATGAATAAAATATGATGTCAAGAGAATAAGTTTCTATGAGTATGGAGCCTTCATTCAAAAAACTCTGTATGGGAGCTCTTGAGTTAATCATTTATATATCTCACCATAAATTCTTTTTTCTATTAGATAAACAAGCAGCCTTCCCCTTTATTTTTTTTAATCTTACAGTATTAATTTCTAAAATAATTTAATAGTTTACATTATAAAAATCTAATACTAGTAACGAGAATTCACTTTCTCAACCATCATGATAATACAAACACCTTGGACTCTTTTGTATGTGAGAGAGTTATAAACATTGCTTTAAGCACAACATTCCTTGTTACAAAATTTTCCTCTACTCTCTTCACAATATATTCAATCTAAACATAAATAAATATAAAAAGAGTATGCCCACCCTTATTACAAACTTCTTCTCATGCCGCATCTCTCATGTCGACAGACCAAGGATCTTATCGTGCATGTACTTTTTTATTTGTGTAAATATTCCCAAAACATTCAATCTTGATAAATTAACAACTAAAGAGTGCAGTTAATAATTCAATAAACTTATTCAATAATTTTAATTGGTGAGATATTAACAAGTCATCAATTTTTTTTATAAAAAAAAAATAAATTATATGTCATTTAAGTCCCAAAAAGAAAGATGGCCCGGAAGGGATGTGTTCATCATCGGAGGCCATCGATTTAGTGATTAAACGGTCAAATATTACCCAATTCTTGAAATCCTCGGTGCCTTTTTGATGGTTTCTTGACCTAATCTCTAGGTTCAATTATGACTCAAGAAATTCTCCTGAATTTCCCTTGACGATTTTTGATCTCAAGAACTCATTTTCAGTGGTGTTTTAGTAGAAGTTAACGCGATCTTTACTTGATTCTTTAGCCATCTAGATGCTACTGAGCTCTTTGGAGTCATTAACATAAGTTGCATAAAAGAAAATTAGAGCTTAAAGATGCTAATCTCTCTTTTCGATTCCAAGAAATATTCTGCAATTTTAAAAGAAAAATCAGAAAATGATTTGGAAATCAAGAGACTATTCTAAGAGCATCTTGTTTGACACGTTATTCTGGTGTTGTCTTGTGATATCCCTTGAATGCCTCCAAATATTAGGCAAGTAGAATCCAACCATTTCAAAAACGTCAAACTACGGATACAAAACTAGCTACGATAAGAATAATAACATATTTGAAAGAAAAGAACCATTAGAGCCAATTCATCCACACACACATTCAACAACAACAAACATGGAGCAATCGATTCAAAGCTCTGCATCCGGGTCTCCATTACGCGAAGGGACAGTCCTCTTCACCTTCTCTTTCGTCTCATCGACGGTCTCCCCTGCCACCTAGGCAGCTGACTCTGCTGTATGCTCCAGTGTCTCTTTGCTGGTCCTAAAAATCCTCGTGAAAGCATTCTTCACCACCTCCCCTGCACTTGAGGCACTCCTACAGTACCATTTTATCCAAAGCAACAGCCAAGTTAGTCAATCCCTGCAAAACTGTGCAAGTGTAACCTCAGGAAGATGAAAATACTTTTGCTTTGGAAGAATGGTAAAAGAATTTTTTTTTAAAAAAAAAAGGGAAAAGAAGGATTCCAAGCTATAGAAAATTGTCACTTTATTAACAGGTTTATGTAAAAGTGTGTGAAAGAATCGTTGAGCAAGACAAATCATCATACTATATGAAGCACGTAATGAAAATTAGAAAAGTTGTATGCAATCCATGGGATTTATTGGTGCAGATCCTAACACTATTCGCTTCTCACTTCATATTCCGGACGGCTCATACATAACCAGGTCGATGTTCTCGGAATTACTGAAAGATATTGCAATCGTTCATGATGCTTTCATAAATTGAATGATAGCTTGAGTCAATGGAAATAGTTAAATGGTCGGCCTGGTTTTGTAAATCCAGTCTCCCATAATATCGGTAAGGTGCTCTTAAATCAAACCATCCAAAAATTATTAGATTGCTGTAACTCATGCGAAACCATGACTACGAGTCTATGATAAACAATCCAACTGGCGAGCCCAAGAACAATTTAGCAATTAATAACAAATGCAATCGAACACATTCAATCCTTGCACAATAGGAATTAAAAAAAAAAAAAAAGTGAACCATAAACGGGCAAGTAAAACACAAATGAACGAGAGGGGGAGATATATTGGAAGAAAGAACTGACCAAGAGTCAGGCGGCCTGAAATCCATCCAGGTCAGTTTGGCCCAGGTTTAGATGGCGTCCCACCGGCTCGTGAACCCGGTGACGCCGATGGCCCTCTCGACGGGGTCCGGCTTCTGCTTCTCCTCTGCCAACTCCCCACTCCCTCTATCTCCATCCCCATGGCGGTCTCCTCGGACTGGGCATAGGATCAGAGGAGAGAGTGCAAGGCATAACAGTAATAAAAGTAGAAGGCAAGAGCGAAGGGAACTTGCGGTGGCGGTGGTGCTTCCTCCTCCCACTCCAATATCCACGGCGGGTGGTCCTGAGCCAGGGCGGCACGGCGGCATCCAGGTTTAGAACCGTTTTATAGAACTGAGTTTACCTGGAGGCCAGTTTCCTCGTGGCAGTGACACGTTGCTTGAGACGTGTGTCACGGGAGCCTTGCCCTCTCCACAATCGAAGGCACAACGCTTTCCCAGTGCCAGCCAGCTGTCTTCTGATGCACCCTTTGAAGCAGAGGAGGCGAGTACTAGCAAATGATGGTGATAATTACATAGATAAACTCAAAATTATATTAGGCACATAAAGTAGGCCTGTTTCAATCGGAGTACTCTGTCAGCATATAGCGACTGGAGATTCTGGATTTGGCCTGTGAGTGGTGCATTCCAAGTCTAAATAAATAAATAAATTTACACTAAGCATTCTCATGCTCACATGTAATTAGATTTTGTGGAATACCAAGTGATATGGCACTGACTGAAACGTGGCCCAGTTACCGGTATCAGGCTTTAACTCCTTCCTTGATGTCGCACATCTAATATGACCCGAGGACATCCCCCAAAAGACCAACAGGTCCGTGCCAATATACCATGTAATATGAGAAAATTAAGCCCCAGTCAATATTTATGCTTAAGAAAAGAATAAGCTAGCATAGGTAGGGCAGTTCATGGTCTGTGCAGCCCGTTAGGCCCACTGGATACCGAAACAATTTGGCGGTCTTGGACCAAGCTTGGGTGTTAAAGCCTGGCCCAGCCCAGCCCCCTTTTTAACCCATTTTTTTAAAAAAACAAAATCTGAAAGGAACTGGGCTACCTCCATTTTTCAGCACTTTTTAGCAGCCAATGTAACCGAGTTTTTAGGATGCATATAGTGTAGATTGAGGTTGGTACCTCTCAAAGAAGAATTTACATCTGATCCTTCCATAACAAATGAATCCTTCCCAAGACTGAAGAATGACTGCGATGCTACAATTCACAAAAATAAAATACAGTTCTGTTTTTATGTGCCAATATTAAAAGACATCTTCATCAACTATGGCTCTCTGTTATGGGACTCGAATGCGATTCCTCTACGCTATCCCGCAAACTTACCTGCGGAGCATCCTTGGCATCATTACCCGCAATCACCTCTTCCATCAACTCTCCCTCTGCTTTTTCCTCCTAACACCGCTGCAAATGATCCTCCATTTACTATCAAACCTCCAACCACCTACGCTCGCAAAATAATATATTCAAACCAAAAAAAATTAATGCCACAACCAAACATTCTCTATTTATATCTATTGACCCAACATGTGAAAGAATTGTGCCCTAAAAGTCAATCGCAATCTGTATTACGATAGAATTTTTTTTGTTCTTTCAAATCATGTACAGAACATTTTTATTATAAATAAAAGGCATTATATTTCATCATTTGCTGCTTCTTATAATTATGATCAACCCTATAGATTAGGGCAATGATTTTAGGGCTATGATGAGATTATACCAATGAGACCTATAACCTTATAACCTTAATTTAAAACATTCCCAGTCGTTGGTACATTGAGTCGAGGATTAATGTTACCGGAAAGAGTGGCACATCTTATGTATGCTCGATGCAGAGGATGATTGATCTCGCAATCACTTGTATGAGATACTAATACAAAGATGTAGGTGCTCATTAGAGGAACGAGTTCACTGAATTGACCTACTAAGAGAACATCTTATGGATGCTTACTCATTTGTCATTCTGTAAGTCGGAGTTATGCAAGTGATCATTAGACCTGAGATCACCATAGTATCTTATACACATGAATCCATGTTTTGGTTTACACTCATTCATGACATTAAGTTGTGTAATGACATTAAGTTGTGTACGAGGTATTCTGGATATCATGGATTGTGTATGAAGATTGTGAATAGATCAATAAAGAATCAATCACTTCTAGTAAGAGAAGACCACATCCTATTTGCTCTAATCTTATGATGATTTAGAAAGTCTTTGATCAAAGCAGAATAAAAAATTAGAAAGAGTTTCTAATGTTTCATTAATTGAATTATCATTAGAAGATTAAGAGAGACATGAATAAGTAATTGAGTTTGACATTGATCCATATTCATATACTTATTCGGGATGTGGTATGATTGAAGGATTGAATTGCACGGTAACTTGCCACTGAAGGGTATGTTTGGTATATCCACCAAATTTCATATCTTCCGGGTAGACATGATACGTTGCTAGACGTCAATCTTGTCTTGTAGGTTTGATTGAATTAAAGAGTTTAATTTGATTAACAATTAGAAAATGTTCTAATTGTTAAGTTTGGAATCGCATTGATTAGACCTATAAGTATTAGAAATATTCTAATTATGATAGGTCAACTTGAACCCATACCTACTGCTAGCTAGATATAGAACCCAATAGGTCACACATAAAGGGAACTGATCAAGGGTCTAATTGGATTAGATTATGTTTGCAGGATAGACATGGTAGCACGTGTTGCAAACCCTAGCTCCTGATTCAAATTGGATTTGAATCTGATTTTTGTATTAAGTTAATCTAATATGATTAGAACATGACCTAATGTGGGTTGGTTAAGAGTTGAAACTCAATTGGCTTTATTTGGACTATTGGATGGCTCTTTGAATAATGGATCTGGACCATTGGTCAGCGGCTCGATTTGGACCATTGGATGGCTCCCTGAATGAAGGACCTGGACCATTAGCTGTTACCTGAATCTGTACCATTGGTTGGTGCATGAATCTGAACCATTGATGACGGTGCCTTACTTTTGGACTATTGGATGATGCCTTAATCTGGACCATTGGATTATCATGAAATAAGTATGGAGTGAGGTTATCATAGGATGGTTAAGGGTATTGAATAAGTTTTGAACGAATACGTCTTTTGCTTTCTCTTAGATGCGCTCCTTCTCTTAGCGCCTCATCATGATGAGGTGCTACCCTTGAGACACACCTCATCATGATAAGGTGTATAGATGGGATGCATTCCTTGGTGATGTATCCCTCCACCTCTTATAAATAGGAGTGCATCCCGGGATCAAATGATAGGAATCCATCCAAAAAGAAATCAATTCCCTCTCTTTCTTATTTTATTTCTCTTATATGTTTTGTCCTAAACCAAGACAAGAAGGTCTTCTTGAGGACAAGACTTAGCTAGGACAAGAAGGTCTTCTTTAGGATAAGAGGCTATCTTGTCCTAAACCAAGACAATGAGGTCTTTTTCAGGATAAGACCTAAACCAGGACAAGGAGGTCTTCTTCAGGACAAGAGACTTTGAAAGATTTTTTTTTTGTAAGAGAAAGAAAATTAGAAGGGAAAGAAACCAAGCCAATCAAATCCTTTGAAAGGATTAAGCATCAAGGATCAAAGTTTGAAGGAGTTAGAGTCTTGAACCTAGTTCCTGTATGGATCAATGTTGAAGGGTGAATACTTGGGCACCTTATGGATATTCCAACATATTGGATTTAGCATTACAGGTACTATTCTTATCTTACATTTACTATTTATTCATTTGATTGTTACTATTAAGGAGATCTTGGCTATTAAGGATTTCATGTAAATAGATCTCATTAAAAAATTTATGAAATCTATGCACTTCCACTGCACTCTTAGGCATGCACAAGAAACCCTAACAACATGTGTGTCACAGGTCCCTCAAGATTCTAAATTATGAAAAGTTATGTCTGAAAAATTTGATGCCTTAATTTGCAATGAGCTACCATTAAATGTTTTCTTCATTACCTCAAAGGTATTTTTTATTGTGATCTCTTTTTCAAGCATTCTTCACCTATTCTTTTTCATTCTTTCTCTGGCATTGACTAGGCCAATAATCAGCCTGATCGTACATTTGCCATTACCTATGTCATTTATCCTGGGCATAATGCTATTTCTTGGAGCTTTCAAAAATAATGTTTGATAGCCAAATCTTCCATCGTTGCTGAGTATTGTGCCACTGTATGTGTCACTGTTGAATTATCATGACTACAATCCCTTTTTAATGAATTTGATGTATAATCATCCAAATCTTTAACTATTTTTGGTAACAATATGGGATAAACCTATTATGTGCCAACCCTGCCCTCCATTCAAGAATAAACTATATTGCCATGGTCCTTTGTTTTGTTCGAAATAAAGTCTCGAAAGGCATCTAAATGTTTATCATGTAAACACACAAAAACAATTGATTGATATTTTAGCCAAATCATTTCTCGTTACTCACAAGATTTTTCTCTCTGCAATCCAAGATTAATATCTCTAATGGGAGTAGGTACAAAGGAGAATCTATATTTGATCTTTCAATAACAAATGAATACTTTGCAGAATAGAAAAATGACTATAATACTACAAATCATAAAACAAAATACGGTTATGTTTTCTAGCAAAACAATTAAGGAGTTCTATTCCCTAACTGAATAATTATGTCTCACTTATCTTTCAAGCCTATCTTTGAAATTTTTTTATAACAAAAAATTATTTTTAAACTTATCTTTGAAACTTTTCTATAGCAAAAGCTTGCATATATAGCCCTCATAGGCACCCATGCTAGAGGTAACCAGTGATGTCTCTTTTATAATAAAATTTATCAATATCTTTGATATCTTAAATTTTGCCTTTTAGTTTTGAGGCTTTCTCCTCAAGCTTAGCCTTATGCTTAAGCTCTATGTCTAGCCTCAAAGGATCACTTTGAGATAATGCAATTGAAATAACTAAGAAATTATTCAAATTATTGCATTATAATCAGAAGATGAAGGTAATTGTACGGCTGGGATTCAAACGATTGAACATAATAAGAAAATTACTCATATCAAACTTTATGTAGAGAGGGATTAAAAGACAAACTAGAGACCTAGGAAAGAGACCCTAATGGAATCCAGAATAAGATTATGCTCGACTATGTTGAAAAATTTTGTGGAACCAAATTATTAGAATAATGCAACTTTTATTCAATTTGATTTGTTCTTGGTTACCAAAAAAATATTTCATAATAAATTCTAATAGGAAATGATTAATTAATATCATTCTTTTCATATATTTGTATTATTTAGATAGTGCAGAGAGAACTTAAACACCTTGCACAAATAGCAAGCTCAATTATATAAAAGAATATGTTATCCAAATTTCTTGTGCTAAGCAATTATCACTCTCCAAGCTAGATGCAATAATAATGATGGGCTGCATCATTGACACAGTAAGCTCAAAAATGTATTTCAATTCTCAAGTGTTGCAAATGTGAGCAGTAAAAGTGGCAATAGGATCAGATGGGGTCACTACAGATTCCGATTATTGAAGTTAAAGGCCCTAACCGTAAATGATCGGATTAAGATCAACTTATAAGGCATTTTAGATTTGCTTAATTTTTTTTTAAGAATTCAATATGTAGTTTTTTTATAATTCTTTTTAAGTAATTTATTAATAATTAATTCAATCCTTTTTTTTTTTAATCATTTGTTACTCTAATGATAAACTAACTAAACATAAAATTATAGCATGATTAGATACTAATAAAAAAATATTTATGAACCTATAAAACATTAAGTAAATATATTTAAGTAACAATCCATAAAAGTATACTTTTAAAATTAAAAAATATTAATATTAAATTATTAATAAGATTACAAAATAAAATGAGCAAATGTTAAAAATGTGCTTGATCCCAATAACAATAACAATAAAGTTTTAATTTTAAACTAGTTGGGGTTAGGATCGGTTGTATAAATTCTTTTTCTTCTTTTCAAGGACAAAATCGTGTCTAATTTTACTTTTTCATCTCCTCCTCAAGGGTATTTAGAGCTGTTAATATTAATTCTTCAACAACATTCAACATACCTTATTATTTATTGAGTCTCATTAGCATCAATTATATTATATATCAAAGAATATAAAATATTAAACCAATAACCATATAAACAATCTAATTAATGATTTATAAAATTATTTAATATCATTTTTATAAAATACTAAAATTTAAATCAAATAAAATTAAATATATATCTTATCCTTATATTTAAATAACTAATTATGAATGGTAATCAACATTTACGAATTTGCTTGCAAATTATATTTTTAGGTCATACTGGGTTATTCATGAACCAATCTAACTTGATCTAAAAATTTTTAGATGATTTTAGGTTTTAATTATTTTGGGTTTGGATAAAAAGGAGTCAGAATTCTAACGCTATTTTTTCCGATGGGTTAAGGGTGGGTTCATGGGTCGACCAAGCTTTTTACCATCTTTAGTGAGTAGAAAAATTCTAACAGAATTCCTCATTATATGGCGGTCAAAACTAATGAGAATCAAACTGACTTATCAAACACTTCATGTTTGAACAAGTCAGAGTACAATGGCACTGTCAATGGTACTGTCATTCTTGTACCTTATGGCCGATACTTTAATAAGCATCAAAAATATTTTTTTTCCATGTTCTATCAAAAATATCATCCCATGAGACAAATAAATTCTCTTATCCATTTCCATTAGAAAAATTTTTAATACTAAAAATTTAAAATTCATCTTATTATATTGCTATAGGATAGTATAGTGTAGTATAATATAATATAATATAATATATAAACTAATACTATATTATATTATATATAAAATATTACTGATATAATATAATTTAATATTATTATGCTAATGTTATATTATAATAATATAATGTAATATAATATATGATATATATATTTTAATAGATAATATAAAGTAATATAATATGATTCAATAAATAGAATATAATATAATATATAATATTATATAATAATATACTATAATAAATATAATATAATGCATTATATTATATTATATTTATAATAATATTATATTATATATTATTTTTTATGTAATCTTTATTTTAGGGTAGTATATTCAAATAAGTATTTTTTTTATGTACAATTATCCTTAATTAATCATAGAAAAATATTTTTTAAAATTTTTTCATACAAACTTTCTATTAATCAAATGTGATAAAATTTATTTTTTTATAAATTTCTTTTAGAAAAAATAGATCCTAAGAAAATTATACTGAAGAAATAATTAATAATAGAATATCCGGAGTCACGGTTCATCCTAAAAGGAGACTCCATTACAGTTACCTGACTGCTGGGATCTTCCAAGAGTATTAATCCTTTGCTTGGCCGCCTTCTTCTTCTCATTGCTTCGCAGAAGATTCATATGCGCTAGTGTTTTGCGAGAAGGTAATCTGCCAAAAAAAATAATCTGCGGCAGATTTTTTGGCTGCTCTTGCTCGCGGTCTGGACACTGAACAGTCGTAGACTTCTCATTTTTCTAAGCAATTGTATATGTTGATGGAAGCTAAGTCTTTGATTTAATTTTAGCTCCATGTATATCATTGTAACAAAAAAAAATAATAGAATATTTTGACCGACTACTCCATGTCAGCATCGCTGGGTAGACGAGTCACCATCAATCATGTAGCCAAGTTAAAACTAATTAATCTATCTGTTAGTAAGATCAGGATTATTTTTTTAATTTTTTAATTGTTGTAATGCGAAGGGCATACAATTCTTTCACCATGTTCTTATAATTAGATGTATGCCTTTAGGCCAAAGCACTAAACGAAAAATGGCCGTGGAGACTAAAGATGCTTTGGTGGCAGGAAGGAGGAGAGATTACAGCCTAGCCTACTTGGCATTTGTAATAATAATAATAATAAAAGCTATCAATCACATGAACATAACCATTAGAAAGCTGCTTTCCTCCTCCCCAAAAAGTAAAGGCACTACGAGACAAAAGTTCCTAACAAGCCCTACCTTTATATGATGTACTACATTCTATAATCCATGTTACTTTACAAACTATCAATACGGTATATTTTGTAAAGCAGGAAGCAGGCTTATTTAATAGCCCCAACCAACTCAGCACAATACCTGCCGTTGATTAAAGGTGGAGAAGAAAACAAAGAGAAAATATTCTCTAACTTTTTCTTTAATGAATAATTCAATGCAACCCACCACCCAAAGAAAATATACCAACATGGGGGAATATTTGGTGTTTTTTATAAAATACCATGCACTTTTGGAACATCCGGACTGAAGAATTTCCATTGAATTTTTTAAATATAAACATATGAACCTTTGATGCTGGTGAAGACCAGGTAGGCAACGCAATAGGATAAGCAGGACCTTTTCTTTTTTATACTCGGTCTTCAGTAATAAAAATCTCAAGCCGAACCGTTCAATTACTTGTAGAGTTTTTGCCTTGCAAATTTCATCACAGAACCAGAACTAACGTGGAAGTGATCAGAAAAAACTCATATGCGAGTCTAAAGATGACCTCTTTTGGGAGATTGCCGGGCCTTTGCATAATATTTTCGTTTAAAATGTTAGCGCGTGAGATATTAGGGATAAGGAAAAGGATTGCCAACAGAAAAAGTCGTTCCAGTGCCATATTCTACAGCCAGAAAGTGGGAGCTCTTTCACACCGCTGCTTAGTCAAAAAAAAGTATCAATCATATGTCATCTCTCTCATGATTTATGCATGAATTGTTCAAAAACTACTCAACTAATTCTATTGGGCACAATGCAGTGTATCCCATGCATACATAAATTCCATCCCAGTCTTATGCGCGTTCCATGTGCATATAAGTATCAATATATTAAATATTTTTTGTTCCTTACTTTTTTTTTTTTAATTACATAAATTTTTGAAAGATTACATTTTATTGAGTTTGCACTCCTAGCCACTCATTAAAATTTTGCAAATTATTATTCACGTTAGACCAGAAGCTGCCACATGCTTTGACTATTAATGAATAATCCTGGTAGAGAGTACTAGAAACAAAAAGCACAGAAATTTAAACAATTTAGTAGGAGAAATAAGCATTACATTGCTGACATCCATTGTTAATTTGGAAATCTTTGAGGTCAAAAACTTTTAATATATATATATATATATATATCCTTTAAAATGGTGCCTTTGTCGACATCCAACTAAACACTTTTCCTCTGATCCAGTCTAGGATAGATTTGGTCTCCCACATGACCACAACTACGGCTAGTTTACCAAGCTTATCCCAACAAAAACTAAAAACAAAGTGGCTCAGGTTGTTTCGTACCTAAAAGCGGGGGATAGCGTGGACGGTAGAAGGTTAGAACAGAGGATCCACACCGCTGTGTGAGGTCTGCTCCAATTTATTCTGGCTTCCAGCTGTGCAGTTAAGCAGTTACGAGGCTTATCTAATGCGCCGACCTAATCATCCACAGACGAGTGAATGGCAATACCATAATATGCGACAACTAGGATGGTCTTTGATGTCCAGCATCCCTATATAAAGATTGGAGTACTCGACTACCATAGCTTCCCTCTTCAGATCATTAGTAATTTTTCTTTTTTTTTTCTTTTGTCTCTAGAATAGGAAGAGAAAAAAAAAAAAAAAAAATCTGCCAGAATTTCTGAAGGGAGAGATGGAGGATAAAAAAGAGGTGAGAACAAAGTTCTCTTGGCTTCGATGATGTTAATTTATGACTTTTATTGTTTTAAGTTTGAAAAATATTGATAAGATGAAGCCGAGCGCTGGAGGATTATTCCTTTTATATGCTCCTTCTGGCTGTTCTATTTCATCTTTTGTGCTGTGAGATTTCTCGCTATTTTTTGTTTTCTTTGGGGATGCTAACGCGCACGCTCTACGCCTTTAAATCTCAAACGTTTTAATTTAGTAATACTGCAAGGAAATTTAATACATATACTCCCCCCTTTCGTGATAGATGCCTTTTTCTTGTTCTTTCTTTGCTAATATGATTTTGAGTGATTTTATGGCTTATGGCTTCCTGTATCATTTAATTGAGGACTCTCCTCCATAAGTTATTTAACCTAATAATAAATTTTCATGGAGGGAATAAATAGCTCTAGTTGTTTGATTTCTTTTCCTTTTGGTGGTGCAGCAAAGCGTTGGATGGATGTCGGTGCCGGCGTTCGGGGACTGGGATCAGAAGAACGGGATGCCGGATTACTCGCTGGACTTCTCCAAGATCCGCGAGATGCGCAAGCAAAACAAGAGGGACATCTCGCGCGCCAGCCTCGGCAACGAGGACGACCTCGCCGCCCACCCCCAGTCCCAGCCGCAAGACCGCCACCACCGTCCCCATGATCCCTCCGTCGATGACCACCGTCCGCACCACCTCCGTCACCACGACCACTCGCCCACCGTAAGCCCATCATCATCGTTCCCTCTTGCCTCCTCCTTTCATTAATATAATAATATCGCTATAATCTTCAGTGCTAAAAAAAAAAAAAAAAATCAATCAGAAGCCGTCAAATCAAACTGGGACGGGTGATGTCTACTGCTGTCCATTCATTGGCCCGCCGTCGTCCTGTCATTTTGCATAGCTTTAACTCCGTCGGCGACCGTGTGAACGGTAGAACGGGGAGTGGGGAAGGGGAACGCGTAACGTGACCTGATTTTGCTTTTCCGAAAAAGTCTTTGGGAAACGTGCCTTTCTTTTTTTTTTTTTTAAAAAAAAAAGGTGAAAAATTGATGGAATCGTGGGGCACCGGCCATCATAGGCTTTCCGTGTGAAAGCCGAAGTGGGGGAGTGCAGGGAAACGGGAAACGGGCACGGGCGTTTACGTGCAGGGATGGGTTGACGCGTCAGAGAGTGCGCTGGACAAGATGCGGGCCCGACCTGATAGACCACTCCGTTTTAGCCACGTCAGCACAAGAAAGAGCGAGGATCCAGCGCTGGACTGGGTTGGAAACAACTGGGATCCTGGCTGTATCCAGAAAATCGAGGGGAGCCCAGATACAGCCAGCAAATGGATTCAGATTATAAAAGACCATGCGTACCGCCGTTGATTATTTAGACTTTATGTGGACTAGAATGCATCGTATGTCCATGCGATTGTCTATAGTTAGAACCGGACATGGATTTCTAAAATTGTTCCCGTCGGTTTGGTGAGAAAAGGTGTGTACAAATTTTTTTCATAAAATAAGGTGCTCGTGTTTCTCCCCGATTCGATCTTCTTCAATTTAGTCAGACGTTTTGATATTTATTTAATTTTGATTTTAAAAAAATTATTTATAAAAATTGAATATTTTATTTAATTTTTAAATATATTTTAGTTTTAGAAGTTATGGATGTGGAATAAATTAGATTTATCTAAAATTTTCTATGAGATGGGATGGAGCCAGCCCCATCCAATCACTGCTTCAATGTTCTAACTAGGCGGCTGCACTTTGGCTTGGCTTTGATTGTTAAATATGGACAAAATATAGGGTATTGTATTGGGAAGCAAGAGACGTAGTCGAAGATCTTGAGGCTCTCTCTCTCTCTCTCTGCTAGCCACGTGGTTTACGTTTCTTTGGTGTTTTTTTTGTGCAGGGGCGGAAGAAATTCATGAGCTACTTCCAATGCTGTATTCGAGCATGAAATGCGCAGCCCCATAGGAAGAGTTTTTTTTTTTCTTTTTTCTTTGCTGTGTTATCTCCGTAGGAGGTGGGGAAACGTGGCCTCGCCAACCTCAAAAGGGTTTTTATGATGTTGTGTGTTTGTGGGTGACTATATATTCGCTCTGCGTGCTTGGAGCATCCACGTTCTTGTTTGAATGCTTAATTGTCCATAAGAACAAAAGTATTGTAGGACTATGTATTTGGTATTTGATCTACCTTCCTACTTGTGCAAGCGTTGCTTATCGGACACGCAACATCCTTTGACCGTATCGGACGCTCGTGGTTCCTTTGGGAGGAGGCTGCCAATAACGCCATCGGGACGGCTTTCCCTTTCTTTGCAGAAGCTGCCACCCTTCGTGGGGCCATGTTGGGTTAGATTTATGGTCACAAAACATTTGGATTTTGAAGATATTCTATTTGATATATATAGAGAGAAAGCACGCACTTGTAGAGGACCTTGACCAAAATTTAATTAGGCCTATATTGGCTTGCAACAAACATGTAGGGGTCTTCATCGAAGTTAATTACATCTATATTGAATTACGACAATCTTGCATCGCTGCCTGATTTGATGCTAGAATTGAAACCGCTCGTTTTCTCGTTCATACAAAAATCAGAATTAGATTATTTTTAACCCAAAAACCAATATATATATATATATATATATACATACATACATAATTTTTATCCAGAAATCATATTTTTAACTTTGGTTATAAGCCAAAAATTTTAAAATTTGATTGTTTTTAATTTTTTTAAATATATATACATAATTTAATATTTACCTCACAAATAAGAAACCTAAAAATTTATAAATAAAGATAAATCATCATAAAATCATAATACAAAAATATTCATATTAAGATTATATAAATAAAATAGCATTAACTTTAATTTTTGAATCCTATTAATAATATATATTGAAATATATATGAAGTTATATATTATAATATATTATTATACATTATATAAAATATATAGTGTATATATTAAATTTATAATATGTATTATTGATGTATAATAATATAGTATAATATATTATAATCATATAGTATTATATTACTAATAACTATATTATTATTAACATAATATAATATTAATATATAATAATATTAATTATTATAATTATTACTTATATTTCTTATATATAATAAATATGCAATAATATAATATAATATATATTATATTATATATTATATATAATATTATATTTGTTGAATGCGTCACATAATAGTTGGTTAGAATAGATTTGTAGGATCCTGAATTCCTAATCCATTTTAATATAGAATCCGGTTTCCAAAAGATATTAGAATTAGATTCTAAATTTTTCTAAAGAAACATTTAAAATTGGAGCCGGTGATTCCGATCAGCAAGGGCCCTTGAATGTGACTACATTGTACATTGAATCTGATTTGAAACTCTCTAATTTATGCATAAACATGTAAAAAATATGCACCTTTTTATGTTATCGTTATGTTATCTTGACAGATTAATTTTTTTGATCACTTAGAAGTAATGAACCGTATTTAATGGATCAAATTATTATTAAAGTGAGGCATTCATGGGATTAGGCTAGATTTAAGGTTTAGCCAAATCAAGCAAGTGCATGCTGCGCACCCGTGCAGAGAGAGAGAGAGAGAGTGTGTTTCATCACCTAATGAAACTTAAAGGCGGAACTCAGATCACTAACAAAACTAAGCCTTCTTATTTTCCTTCTCAAACCCTAAACAACTTAAAGGCGGAACTTAGACAGCAATTCATATCCAATAGCACTGTGATGGTAACATGAACAGTGAATTACATCAATCAAACTAATAATAATGACCCTCACAAGCACTGTTGGGAACGCTTGTGACGGATAAATCTAACAGAGTAAAAGAATGAATTCATGCAACGTCAAAAATCTTCAATGGGTTTCACGAAAACATGCCACCCAACTGACTTTTCCTTGCTCAGCTCTATAGATTATAGAAAGCGCAGCCGCGTCAGGACAAGGGCGGTTTACAAAGGATGGCCATCTTCCAATTTCGAGTACGGTGAACTACAGGACAAACTGGTGCACATAACTACTTATCTAGGCTACTCTACACTGAACAGCTAACCACCAAACCCATCATACTCGGTATTGCTTTACCTCTCCACGATAGCAACCTATCACTTAATATCAGCTCGAGTGTATAATTTTAACTTTGTTTAGACCTTCTTTATAATCTGTACGACATCTTCATCTTCAAGCTCGTGTTCCTATAGGACATTGGGAAAAGGTTATATTAGGTGCAGCTGATCATATACAAAGATTATACGCACCCAAAACAAAAATTAATTAGATAGGCACCTTGCCAACCCTTTGGGGCTTATGCTTGACACTTGAACCCCAAACCAGTGCACTGCATATATCAATCAGAGAAGCTTTGGTAAATGAATGGTTCAAAGTGACCAGGATCTTGTACGAATTTGCAGAGGATCAAACAGATACTACTTGAATTGTTTCGCCATCGCTTTGTGGATTTTGTTGCAGAAGTCTTCGACAGTCCGCTTTTTGGATGACAGGATCACATGGTCCTCAGAATCTGGGTTCATTCCCTTTGGCTTTGTGTAAATACGAGTCAGATCAAGATATTCCCATATCTTCTCCAGAAGGCCATCAAGATTCCATTCCAGATGAGCGCTGTTAGCATATACGCAAAGGAAAAGAAGGAATTTCAGTCTTCACAAACTTGCACATATTGACAGCAAAAGAAGTCCTAGTTGTTTTCAGCAATTGTTCTTATTACCATGCCAATCCCAGAATTACTAAGTCTCGATAAAATCCACTAGGAGATGCAACGAAATGAGTACCTGATAGGACAATAGTGGGGAAGCTTGTCTAGGATTTCAAGCTCTTCGAGTGTAATTTGGTTGATCTTGTTCACAACGTAGATGCACGGCATATAGACTCTGCTTCCTTCAGTAATATCTATGAGATCATCAGCAGTGGCATCATATCGAAGAGAAACATCAGCATTATGTATCCTATATTCACTACAAATTGCCTTCACTGTTTCAAGGTCCAAGTTTGTGTTTGCAACTGTTGATGTAAAGTTGATGCCCCCTTTGTCTTTTTTTCTAAATGTCAAGTTAGGGGGTTCCTTATTTAACCTGCCATTATATCAAAGAAGTATAAAGCACATGATCTAGGATTACCAAACAACTTAAATAATAAGAGAAACAACCAAAAATCAATTACGAATATTGCTCAGGAAGAAATAAAATGACAGTTTGCAAGCTACTATTTGGGACTAACATCACCGCAGCAAGTTTGCGAGGACAACTATGAAACTCCATATAAGCAATTTGAATCCCCTTTACAGTAGTCAATTTTGTTTAAATGCTAAATTGCAACATTGCCAAGAAGGATTATAATTAAAATTTAGGGGAAAAAATGACGTTTGGAATGAAGAAACAGACAGGATACAGATAGCAACAGGAAAACTGAGGGCTCCACACATTTTTAGCTACTGTGATGAATTGAACTGCAAGCGCATTGATCAAAGAATTCTCATGGCAAAAGATATGAATTGACTTATAATAATTCAATAAGTGAACGTCTAGAATTAATTATGCTATTAATACTTGGTGATTATTATGCTTTAACTGTATTAATATTGCATGTGCCTTTTAATATTTCTAGGCTTAATTAATTATGGTTCATGCATTATGGCTTTTAGAGTTTGTATACGTATTTATTTATGTCTTTTAGAAAGTTGTATGCATTAATGCAGCGGAATGTTACAATCATCTTATGTCTATGAAAATAGATATGTAGTAAGGAAAGAAAGATAGTAAAGAATTTGGAATGAAGTTTACGTTAAAGTTTCTTTGAATTTAGCAATGGATTTCACTTATTATGTCTCTTTTACTATTAATTTTCCCCTAATCTTTCACTTGTTATCTCTCTTTTCCTATTTGTTTTTCCCTTATCTTTCCCCTCTTTTATCTAAATCCCTAACCTTTGAACTTCTTCCACATCAGGGAGTTAATTCTTCAGCATGATGAATGCTTCACTTGAACATAATTCCTCTTTAAGAATGCTTCACTTGAATATAAGGCTAGATGAATACTTCAATCTTCGAGCAACTTCAAGCCATGCGTTCTCAAGTCATGACAACTAGAACTTCTTCAAAGGATAACTATCATCCTCCAAAGTTGTCCCCCCATCACAAGATCAAGAACAACGTGAGGCCAAGGCACCAATTGAAGAGACAATTTAAGTTAGAAATTCATTTGCAAGGCCTCCTAATATGGTGACAAATCATCTCCCAAATTCTCCAAGCATTTTTACACCTTTAATTCTTGAAGATCCTATGATCAAAAGTCATAATGCCCATGAACACACCAATCCAATTGCCTCTACATCATCAGAGTTTGAAAACTCGAAGTTTCAAATTCCTATTTGATAATGGAACTTGACATTTTTCATGATAAAATGTCATGCCTCAAAAATTTTATAAAAAAGGTGATGATCAGGCAAAGGCTTGTGGTTGGAGACTCATTCAATCACTTCTTCCTAAACTCTTATCTTTTCATGAAAGCACTAGGTTCATTCATTATCCAGTTTGCAGCATTAATATCAACATGGAAATTATTTTGTGTAGGTTGTACCAAGTTTTTATATCCCATGGAACAGGGTCGTCCTAATTTTTCTAGAACAAGACGTGCCACCATCCCGATCCGTTCCGACACCTGGGACAGGGGGTATCACAAGATGCACCATTTGGGACATTGGGATGATGATGGGATAGTTGTCTTTTGCCCTGACACTTGGGACGGCTATCCATCCCAGTGTCTCATGGGATGTTACTTCGGGACCTAGAACCATGGGTTGTACAAAATTGCAAGATCAAGGCAACCGTTGGAAAGCAAGGAATTTTGACAATACTGATGATCAAAGAACTCAAAGACGAGTTCCCTACAGTTGAAGAGTTTGATATAGGAGCATGGACCAATTATGTCGGGTTAGCCCATTTCAATTTACATCATTTTTTAATTAGCTTATAATTTAATCAAGTCAAAGTCTAGCATTAATTATGCTATTAAAAGCTAGAAGCTACTATGCTTTAATTATGTGTTATTAGCATTGTATATGTTTTTTAATTTTTCTACGCTTAATTATGGTCTGTGCATCATGGCTTTTAGAGTTTGCAAAAGTACTTATTTATTTATCTTTTAGAAAGTTGTAAGCATTAATACCATCAACTATGTAAGGTTATCTTGAGTCTAAATATTAACCAAGTGATAATTACATGATCCATAGTTAGATTAACTATTCAAGGACCATCACATTACCTGCCTTCCTCTACCCTTTCCATCCTCAATAATCCCTGGCAGGTCCAATAACTGCAAAGGAATAGCAAAGAGTGTCAAGGATAACCATCTGGCCAGCAGACCTTAAAACCAAGATACCATGTAAAGTTTACATCATTTTGTTACTTCAAGAAAATTACTTAATGGTACTAAACAAAATTAAATTAACATAACCAAAGAAGATAAATTATTTGGAGTGCAGATATGGATCATACTCTCTCTAGGCAAACCTAGTGTAAGTTGTCTAACCAAATTCTTGCATTTAACTCCCATTATCTTCTCAGAAGTACAGGATTAAAAGCAGTCTATCATCAGGTCAAAAGTGCATTAAAAAAATACTGGAATGTAAAAATGAACTGAACTTACCATTGGCTAACCCAAATAAATATAGTATATATTCTCACGTCAATGTCAAGTTACGATTTGGAGACATAATTTAATAGGATCAACATGTCCCCTTAACGTTTGGTCTCCCTTTTCTTTCAGAATAAAAAATTAGTTAATTTTCTAAAAAATTTAGTATGCACTAATTATATGTTTTCCATCAGATAAGATTATGTATTGTCCAGATAGAGATAGATATACATAGATAGCTAGAGAGAGAAGCATATGGAATAACCATATGGCGTAGGTCAATGATACCAGCAAAGACAACCACATGTTGGTTTGCATTATCAGTTACCAAAAAAGTCCGGTTAAAGCAGTTGCACCCATGGAAGACCGAAATATATGCATGAAAAAAACATAAGAACCTTTAAATCAACAGATATTACCTGAATTTTAGCACCTCTATACATGATCACACCTGGGATACAGGTCAAGGTAGTAAATTCATAAGAAGCAACCTGTCGAATAACAAAAACATAACAATATAACAAGATGTAATGATTAAGAAAAAGAAAACTCAATATCCTGGAACTTGAATGGTGCGCCCCCCAAAAAAAAAAAAAAAACTGCATCTATAATACGGATATAACTACAGCTTATTTAAGTAGAAGTTCTGCAAATTTTTATGAGCTACAGCAGCTTCAGTGTCCTATAATTAGATGTTATCACATGTGTAATGCAGCAGCAAGCCACTAGCATTTATGCATTAAAGTTACAAACACAATCCATTAAAAACATGATATAGAATTCATCCTGGCAATAGTTCATGACTTTTTCATGAGTTTGCCACATACTGTCTATGCTGTAAAATCCAATCATTGTAAACGTTTAGTACTTGTGTTGGAAGATTTTGCATGGAAATGCAACTCTCTGATTGGATGCTTGAGGCGAAGAATAATACAGCATTCCATATATTGCATATGTTTGTCAAAATGCTTTTCGGTTAGAAGTCATGTCACATACGTTAGAAGTTCTACTGTAAATTTATCTGCATGATCATCTTACAAAATTTTAACTTGTCAAGAATAGAAGGCAATTATGCTACCAAATCAGGATGATCAACATGAAATTTTGTCATGTCCCTAAATCAGAGTTCCTCCTAGTGGTAACACCATAGCCTTTTGTGTGGTTGCCAAGGAAAGAAAAGAAAAGAATGGAGCAAATGAAGGAAAATAACCATGAATTTTCTCATGTCTATTTTAATCAATAAAACAGCTAAAGAAATTGTACAGAAAGTAGTGAGGCATAAGTCAAGTTTTATTAAACCACTTGCCTAATTGTCACTTTCTGCTTTAGAAGAACAAATTTAAGTCTGTTGGAGAAAATTTTGGCATATCTAATATCCATTTTCTCCTCTTGGATTTTCTTTCAAGCACAAAATAATAGAAGAAAGATTCTTGTATAACAAAATTTCTTTTCTTTCACTAATAAATGTTTCATTAAATAAGTTCCACAGCTTTTCCTTCTTGATATGCTTCAATAAGGCCATGATGTTCCCTACTTGATAACATAAGTGCAGTATGTGCCTAGTTATCATTGTTTTCCTTAATTTTATGTGGAAATCAATCTTGCCCTCTCTTAAAGTTTGAAACTTGTATAAATTTCCATACATTGAGTACTTGAGCTCACTAAATCAGTACCTGATATCGTTCATTTGTATCCTTTTAAAGTTCCACTAAAGGTACATTTGCATTGCATGTAAATGCAGCTCAAGATCATGCTAGTGATCCATTTCCAGGTTTCTGAGTGTGTGAGTCAACAAACTAATGCAGCTCCCTTGCATATTCAACTATTATGACTAGGAAGCAATTTCACTTTTTCAGAAAAACAAGAGAAAAAAAAATGGTACTGATTCACTTATCAAAAACAAAGCTATACCATTTTCGAGTTTTTTCAGTATGTTGCATAAGGGGGGCCCATTTTTGACAATATCAGCATATGGTCAGTCATGGATAACCATGTCTAAGCATGCTTAATCATGATTTATCATGTCACTTTTGTCACTTCCAGAGGTTCAGAACTATCATACTAACCAGATCGATCTAGAATTCACCTCCAAGTAATTGACTTCCCCCATGTTCACACCAAGAACCTCACAAATTTACAGGAAACCAAAACAGACTCTGAAAGAAGTAATTTCTGCAAAGTGATAATTCTTCAAACTTTCAGAGTAATACCAAAGTTCCTTGCATTTAAATTTCCCCATCAATTATGTGTGACTCGGTTAACACAACTGGTGAATCATTTTCATGTTGAACTTGATATAAATTCACATTCTGCTTGTGCTCACAGCCTGATTTCAGGAAGCTCCCTCTTCTACTTCAGATATCATCGCACAAAATCAATCTTCCTCTCTCATCCTGCTAGGTGGCTTGGTTGTGGCATAAACCCTACATAATATTGTGCATAAGAATAAATTAGTTCCAAGTGGCAGCACAAAATTGTTCTCAGTAAACAAGTTTAATCATCCCTATCTTCCTTTATTTTATTAAACTAACTTTACTACCCTATGCAGCACCTTAGATACAAACAATCACTATCTTCACCAGGGAACAAATAAGCATGAACAAATTTTCGACTTTCAGGTTGATTTTCTAACCCTAACCAACAAAGTTTATCCCATCTATAAAGAGAGCTTTCAGGATCAATTTGTATGGAATTCATCAATGTTTTTACAAACAAACCACTCAACTCAGTCAATCCTCCAACACCACAATCAAACTTTGTTCTGACTCCTTAGGGTTGGCTGTATGAAGCCTCATTTATTTTATACCTAATAGGGGTTGCTCTGGTGTTGCAAAAACTTTTAACCATAACTTTCTCACAACCACTAGTGTCAAATCTGTGAACTGGTGTCTTGTCAGTCCTAACCAAGGTGATCTAGGTACTATAAGGGCTTGCCATAGAACCTAAAAGAAAGTATGGGGGTATGACACCCACCTTGCAGATTCAGCAACTTAAGCTTATGCAATTAAAAGCCACCGATATTCTTACCCAAATACACAGAGTCTAAAAAAGAGGAAAGAGAGTTTTAGAAGATGTAATTGCATTCCATTTGTCAAACAGATATTCTGAGACAAATCATAACAAATTTGAGTACTCATGCTTCTTGCAAAGCATACATTGAAGTATCTTCAGCAAACATCACATGCTTGAACATGGTCCATCCATGACAAAGAACATCAAGTAAATGTGTGACATACTGCAGATTTATATGGATCCAACAGCTAGATGCATGGGTTGCCACTAAGGATGGCACATAATTCTAGGCATCTAGATGTGAGGGACTACGACAAATCAAGCAATGAATGCAATATTGCTTCCAGATGGTTCTGCAGTTACTTTAAAACAGAACACAGAACACCAGATGAAGTCTCCGCTTAGTTTGTAGCATCATACCTAATCTAAGTTCCTCAAATGGCTTGCTTCTTTATTGTGAAAGACCTATCCTAATCCTCTAAATTGAGATGTCACTTAAAGCACAAGGTGAAAAAGAAAACAAATATTACAATATGCAGGACAGCTAAAAGCTTAAAAATGCACTTATGGTAGGAAAAGTATCTCATAGCCTGTTCTTGCATGACTGCTTATGAGTGGGAGATTACAGCACTAGAATTTGAATTATTAATCTTACAAATACACAGAGTTGCAAAAATTATGACTAAGTTCTTCATATTTCCAAAGGCAACGATGCACTAATTCAATACTCAATATAGTGAAAGACTAACAACATTTCTCCCAAAATTGAGGGAAAAATTGGCAACTTATGGTATGATGAATGCCCTAACTTAGTATTGGCCTCAACTGCATAAAAAGGTTTTAGGATATATGAACAGAAAAAATAAAATAAATCACTGCGGTAGAAGATAAAGAAAAATATTTAGGGATGGCAACGGTAGGGTTTTATGGGTATCCAAGCTGAACCAAACCTCAAAAAAAAAAAAGAATTTGGATAGTAAAAAAGTGGATTTGGTTCAGTTTCAGGATTGGGATTTTAAACCTGATTTAAATTGGATAGGGTTTGGGTTTAGAAAATCAGGTACTTGAAAGACCCAATTTTTCAAAGGTTATAAAAGTTATCAATATATGACTCATTTAGATGGAATGATAGATTCAAATTCCTTACCTTAAAAAGAATTCCTTATCAATATATGATTTAA
The DNA here is from genome assembly GCA_017589505.3 of Metroxylon sagu. Classification (NCBI taxonomy): domain Eukaryota; kingdom Viridiplantae; phylum Streptophyta; class Magnoliopsida; order Arecales; family Arecaceae; genus Metroxylon; species Metroxylon sagu. Next base: position 10,906 of record JACVBY030000468.1, on the reverse strand, counting down.
TTTTATTTATGTTGTTGGATTGATAAAAGGATATAATTTTTTCATCCATATAATAAAAAATAAATTAATTTCAATTTCGGGTCAGGTTCGGGTCGGATAACATGTTTGACCCGACCCAGTTTTCATAATTGGTTCAGATATAATTCGATTACAGGTTTAACAAACCGGTTCAATTACAGGTTCTGATTTAACCTTTTTGGAAAAACCGGCTTTGGTTTCAAGTTTTAAAACTGGATATATGTTTAGATAGTACAAAAAAAATAGGGTACCAAACCCATTGCCATCCCTAAAAAGATTTAAGAAACAAGGAGCCCAACGAACTCTATTAATAAACATCCATAAAATATATCATAATATGAAAGTTAAATTATGGATTACCTGAAGATATGATTAATCATCTATTTCTAAATAAAATGTCGGTAGAAAGCTATGTAAAAAGAAAAAGTGTGTAACAAACATCAATAATCTTCAGGAAAGAGTTCCCAGACCATGGTGTACCTCTGAAAAAGTGCCAGTTAATTTTTTAAGCAGAGTTGATTTTCCAACAGAGGGAAATTCAACTAGACCAACACGGGAATCTCCACTTTTAGTGACATCAAAGCCTTCTCCAGCACCACCACCACCTTTAGATGGAGGTGCCAAGAGCTCACGACATAACTTGGCAAGTTTGGCCTAGCACCAAAACAATCATCAACTCAATACAGCTAATCTTACCAAAGTAACAATTGATAAAAGAAAACAAGGGACTGATGGGATAATAATAGATAGATAACAATTCATTACTTGCGTTAGAAAGTAGTCAACAAAATTGGTTCCTTCTTCTTCTGCATTAGGACAACAAATTTGACATAGGATAGACAAAATGAACTTTCACAAAAGATGAGTTATTTTAAAAATGCAAAAATCATAGAGTAGCAAAACACTTGCATTTGGATCGGCTTCACAGCCAAAAATGGTTCAAAGAAAAGTGATTTTTAGTGCAACCATTTTCATCCCAACCCCTTCCACCCCAACCTCATCCTTTTCTTGAAAGGATATTCCATTAATTCATTGACTCACCATCCAACACAAGTAAAAAGTGAAACACCCCAAGGAAAAAATATATCACCATTAGAAGGGAATCTCACTTCAGTCATTTTGAAGACCTAGGATCAACTCATAGCAGAATAACATGAAATAAAAGGACAACGGGCAAAAGAATTTAAGTAGAAACATCACCATGCAGAATCAACCACAAGAAAGGACAATCTTGTGGAAGCATGGGTTGCAGACTGACATGTTATAGATTAATAAACTACAAAAATATGTCACATAATGTTATAAAATCCTCATGAAAGCAATGTGTTTAAGTGAGACATATAATGAGAAAATCAATTTTGACCTGATAAAACTTTATTAAAGAATCTAACACATCTTTACTATAATCCCACACTGACAAAAATCCTAAATAGACTCAAACTAATACAAGGAAGAACATGAAATCAACCCAAATAACCACCAGTGTCATATGATTTTACGTGGGGTGCACATGGTTTAAGCCGATTTGACAAATCAATAAATAATCAAGACCTATTACAACATGTCTTAAGGTGACTGAATTTCTTATGAACTTGTTAAGCTAATCCCATAGATTATATATTTATATTATAATGCCAATGTATAAATCATCTTAGTATGAATACTGAAGAAACTGTGAATCCAAAATTTGACTTCTAATGAAAAATTTAATCTGATTACAAGTAAAGATTTCTTTCTTAAAAAAAGGTTAGCTTTAAATAAGTATTCATTGTAAGAATAATATAGCTAGACAATTTTAATTACACTTGGGTCAACCTCTAGCATTAGTTGATTTTTACAAAAGGTGAAGAAGAGATAAACTTTGAGCAGAGTAAAATGAAGATCAATGCTCTAGCTTGTAACCACTTCCACCATAGTGGAAGATAAGTAATAAAACATACCTTAAGCAGGCCAAGATGGTGGGCTGTAGCTTTATTTTTCTGTGTCCTTGCCATCTGACAAAAGAAAATAGATGGTATCATTACATTTCAAATCATAAAATCAAGTAACCTTACAAGGAAAGCAAATACCGCAGATAATAATAATGCATTTAAAATAATTAAGCACGTTGAAGATTATAAAGTCAGCCTGGCTCAAGATATCATGGCCACTTTCTCCACCACATTCGGAGGCACTCTATTCTTCTCTAGACCCACCTGCTTACAAATTTGGTTGTGCCTCGATGGTCTTATAACATACAAGATTCTGATTCCCAATCTTCGTAGCTAAAATAACCGCTCCCGTGTTCTAAGACTCCACTATTTAACGAAGGGCGAGAAATCAATTGGTACTTGGTAATCCTCTCAAAAAGCTGCGATAGTTTTTTCTTTTTAATGCGCGACTGCTAGAAATAAATCTAACATTTAGTTTTTTTATTCCATAGAAATACTAGCAGCAAGACGACCATCAGTTAAGCAAGTTCATCCATATAAATTTGAATCTTTAAAGAGAAATCTTTAGAATCGAAAGTTCTTCCATCTAGAATCGAAGCCACGTAAACGAAAACTAGAAGTGGACAGTTTGGAAACAAAAACCCTAAGAAAAGGCATTATGGCAGAGATCGATTTCATCTCCGGAGGTTATGAGTCGCCATAGAGCTGCCGGAGATCAACGCTTGATCGAACGAACAAGAAGACATCTAGGCTTTCAAGGAGGATCAAGTTAAGATTCTAAGGAGAGGGTAGAGGGGCGGGAGTACCTCGTCTTCTATGTCTTTAATCTTTTGCATCACGGTCGCCATTGTCCTCCTGCGATCTGTACTTCGGGCGCTCGACTCCTTTCGCTCTCGAGGTTTCCGTCCGAGGCGAGAGGATGAAGGAATATATACGCCAGGGTAAATACGAGAAGGACACTGATCTGCGTATTATAAATTTGCCCGTGTGATCATGCGTGATTGCATCATAAAACACTGGCATCAAGAATATTTAGAAGATAAATCATAGATAACCGCATGACGTCAAAAGTACGTAACAAAATCATAATTATTTAAATTAAAATATTATATTTAACTATCATATAATTTAATTTTTAAATATTATTAAATTATATTTATATAATTTAATATATTACATTTATTTTAAATGCTATCAAATTAAAGACGTATAATTTAAAATATTTAAATAACATATATAAATTATTTCTAAACTTTATAATAATTATAACATCAAGTTTAAAAAATAATTTTTATTTTTAACATTAAAATATCATTAAAATAATGATTATTACCAAGGTATGAGGATAAAAAATAGTAAGTAATAATGAAAAAACAATGGTGTTGTCTTTTCCTTATAAAATGATATATTTTAGTCTATATTATCACTTTTAAAGATAATTGTAAGATAAAATTTGAAATATGAGAAAATATATTAATTTATTTAAAATAATGTACATGTGAAAATAATGAGAAATAATGAAAAATAATGGTCATTATATTTTCTTTATTTATTTGCTCCAATGACATAATAAAGTTTGCTGAAATCATCACAACCGTTATAGTATTGTAGTTTGAAATTATGGCAATGATTGAAATTATATAAATTTAGATGGTTAGAAAGGATTTTCTAATAACCGAGTTGAGCTAAACTTGAAATACCTTATGCCTGATCGATTTTGAGACTAGGCATTGATTGGCTTAAATATATAGCTCGGCCTAATCTAAGATTGAAGCTAAATATATTATTGTATATTAGATTTATTTTATTATTATATAATCTCTTAATATTTTTATAAAAATTATGCTCTTGCTAAGGCCTAATATTCGTTCTCTTTTAAATCATTTGGGACTTGTTATCTTCCATCATTCTTGACCTGTTTATGCTATCTCGTGCTAGGTTCAAGCTAAGGATGCAATAGATCCCCAAAGTAAATTCATGGTTCCATGAATGAGCAAAATTTATTCAATGTGAATTATCTAGGTCCAAAAATAACTAGGACGCACCATCCAAGGCATGACCAAAGTTTAAAAAAATCGAGACATCAATTATCTCAGCATATAATCTAAGGCCAAGATCTTAGCCAAATGGTAAATCTAAGATTAACACACACATATGGATGTGGGCATATATGGAGTCATCATCATTAGAATTTGCCAAACTCGTAAGCACATTGTGGCTAAAGACTTCACCAGTTAACCTTATCACTATCTCTATAATCCATGAGAGTTTAATCTAGAATCTATCAAATCCTGTGCAGGGTCTACCATACAGAGAGAGAGAAACATGCACATAAAAATGATAAATTTTATTTAGTATTTCGAAACTAATAGGGGGTATTTGGCAGGAACAAGTAGATGCTCTTTGAATCCAAATGAAACTCAAAAAATAAAGTCCTAATTCAAGTGAAAAACAAGCTACTTAAGAGGGTGATTCGAGAAGAAATTTTTATCTAATGGTTGATCTATTGCTATCACATGGGATTGGATGGTAGTTAGTTTGCCATCAGAAGGGAACTGATGGTGAACTAATTGCAGTTAGATTCCATGGGCTCCTTGTCCAACTTGGTCTTGACTATCTACCCTTTCCATGGCCTTAACCTAAAGGACTTTAAGAAGCTTCTAGAAGGCTTTTGCCATCAAATTACACCTACTTTCTAATTAGCTTGATCTAGACCTAAGCTGGTCTTTTGAGTCTTGCAATGTTAGTCACTTTCTGATAATAAGCATCTTGCCATCAGATAGGTTCTGATGGAATGTGTCCTACCATTGAATCATAATTTGGCCCACATGGTCTCTTTGGCAAAATTAGGCATTTTATTTTGGTTCTTGGAGGCTTTTGGTTATAAGGTCTAGTGTAATTTTTGGACCAAGGTTACCCAAACATAGGGTCAAGCTTTTCTTACCTTCATCATCTATGCTAGGATGCTCTATCTCAAGCAAGAAATCAAATCTCTCCAAGACTATTGAGAGGAGTTTGACAAGCCCATCTTGTGTGTTTGATTCCATAAGACCCTGAATCAACCTGTTTTGAATTTGACTTTGCCATGACATGCAAGACTAAATGGTCATGGCCTAAATAATAACCTTGAGTCAACCATAACCCTTAGTGAGGATGAACCATCCAAGATCAATGCTAAGAAATTGGAGACCACAACCACCACCCTTGCACACAAATTCAACGTCCCTTCCTACAAGTGCAAGGAGTTTGGCCATACAACCATGTAGTGGTTTACAAGTCTTTGAATACTATTAACCATGTTGTAAAGAGTAGATTGAATTGCCTCAAAAATAAATTAAGTAGCTAGCAAACACCTCAAGGAGTTGTAAGAGGATGGATTTATTGTGGATGATGACGAGAAGCTCAATTATTGCTCTCACGTTCTTCATTGAGCCAACTAATCCAAGTCCAACTCTACTAGGTCTGACAATGATTTCACTGTGTTTGAAATGATTTGGTGACAAAGTCATCTCAGTCCAAAGAAACAAGCGTCCAACTTCAATCATAACTGAGGAATCATATAATGCCCAAGTCAACCAAATCGTGCCTAAACCTATCCAAAGGCAAACTCTCACTATCAAATTTGTTTTGCTTTCAGAAAACCCTTGAGACAAGGATCGCTCATTTTAAATATGGGTTCATGGTCTTATTTTCAAGTTTTATTCAGGCTATGAGGGCATCCACCTATTAATGTAAGGAGCACTAGAATTTATAAATATATCCCTATGCATTTAGTTTCTCACATCATAAATTACTAAAAATTTCTCTTGAGCACTCATTAATTTCTTGTTGCTCATATTCTATACAACTCTAATAAATTTTGGAGATCAACAATTTTGAGTTTGATGAATTTTAGCATGTTTGCATCTTTTTTTTTTAAAGATAAAATACTAAATTACTAACATGTAATTTAGGCATTATCAAATTGCACTATATAGTTTGAAATGTTATAATTTTTTTTCATTCAATTTGGTTTTGTATCATTTTTTTGTAAGATGAATTGATTTTATATTTTTTTTATCACTTCCATCTATATAATTTTTGATTTATTTCTATCTTATATATATATATCAAATCATTTCTCTATATAGGTTCATTTCTAAGTTTACATTGTATATGTCCAAACTATATGAATCATCTTTCCTTTAATTTGTCCTCAATTAGTTCTACCTTCTTCTTTTTATAAATGGCTTCATTTCTTATTTTATCTTTTCTTATATTATCATATATTCATCTCAATATTCTCATTTTAAATACATTCATCTTTTGTATTTATAATTTTCTAACTGTCTAATATTTTGTGTCATAAAACTTAGTTGATTTTATGATTGTTCTATAAATTTTTTTCTTTCAACTTAATAGATACTTTATAATCATATAATATTTCTATTATACTTCTCCATTTTATTTAACATATTTTAAATGCATAGATAACATTATTTTCAATCTCTCTTTCATTATAAATAATCAATTTTAAATATAAAAAATGATCATTTTTAAGAACTTATGATCCTTAATTTTTACTCTGCATTCATGATCCCCTAAAAGAAATTACTCCCATACCAAATACCCTCAAAATTGGGTAAAAAATTATAAAAGTAACTTTTTACACTCTCTAATCCCATGCCAAAAGCATCTTAAGGCTCAAAATCTTAAGGCCTATTTAGTTGTAAAAAATTAGGAGTGTTTTCCTAATTTTTTTTATAATGAATAAAAAATAAGTTTTTATATTCAAATCTAATATTTTTTAAATAAAAAAAATAAAAATATATATTTTTCATTTTTTCAAATATACACTAGGTCTGGAGAATATTTTTAGATTATTTTTTATTATTATTCTTTTATAATGAAGTACTATTTTTTCTATATTTTTCACCATCATACTTTCACCAACTCTTACTACCTCCATGGCCAACGATCCTTCACTATCCACTACGTTCTACCACCGCCACCACACTTCCATCACAATCATCATCATCATTATACCTCTACTGCTACTAACCCTTTTACCACTTACCACCATACCTTCACTGTACTCATTATCCTTCAACATCATCACCATCATACCTTCACCACCTACCACCACTACCACCACCATCTTTACCATCCATTACTATCATACCTTCACTATTGCTATCACTACTATTATACCTTCATCATTGCAATACCATAACCACCTCCTACTACTGCTACCATACCTTCACCATTCATTTTACTCTTATCATACCTGTACCACCTACCGTCATCACTACTCCATCACCCATCACCATACCTCCTTACTAGCCATCCTCCACCATTGCTACTCCTCCATCACTGGCCACCATCATACCTCATTACTAGCCATCCTCCATAATGCATTTTTTTTAATTAACAATGATTTGTTTATTTTTAACCAATGAACATATTTTTCATACTTTTATAAAAAAGAAAAAATGGGAATAGACAAGAAAACTAAGATGAAGAATGAAAATTTATTTTTTTAAAGCTAAATAGGTCCTTAGGTTTTCTTTCAATTTCTTTTGTTTATTAGTCATAGCACGAAATTTTTTTATGACCATGTTGCTTCCAAAAAATTTCATGGAATCGACGTTTTTATGAAAGAAATAAATACCTTACTTAAAAAGCAGCTTAAAAATATTTAAGATTTATTTTATCATAATTTAGAAATTCATTCAAAAAGATCAATCAAAAAATATTATTTATACTCTTTGATCTTATATGAGTACTCATAATTAGCCAAAAGTATTATTTGAACTTCTTAATTCTTTATAAATACTTAGGACTTTTTCGGTGCATAACAAATATGAGACTAAATATTTGCAAACATGAGCTCTTTATGTACTTCTCCATTCAAGTTCTGATTTTTTTAACAGGCCAAAGGTCCATAGCCAAATTTATAATCAAATCATAAATATATAGAATCCATTTACAGTATCCCTTAGTCCGCGTGAGCTATGAGTTGAGTTCACTTTGATATTGTTTGTCAAAACATAGGATCTCATATAAAAAAACTACTTAAGAAGCATTATTTGAATTTCTTGATCTTATATAAGTATTTAGAATTTTTTTAATATATATTCGACATGAGAGTAAACACTCGTCAATATAGGCTCTCCTACATTCAATACATAATTAATGTGCAAACTCAATATTTCATATTGGATATGGGTTGTACTTAATCTTGACTTGTCCTATTAAGTCTCTAAACTTTTTATGGACCCAAAACGTTTGATCAGCCAATAAATTGGGTTTAAGTTTAAAAACATGATCCTTATAAGAAATTGAATCCCATGAGGATCAGGCATTTCTCATCAGATCCATTTGCAGTCCCAGTGATGTTAATTGTATCACTCTATAACCTTTAACAAATAGAGTCTATTTTTCATGATTAATGCTACAGGTCCCATACCTTAACCTTACCAGATTCTAGTGCTGGAATATTGGTGCAAAGCATCAATCTTTTGATGCTGAATTTATTTGATGAGATCATCAGATGTTTTCTACTGAATGAAAAGTAATGACGTGTGTATTAATATTCGGCAAACTGCCATTTGTCTTGTTAGGACGGCAGTAGGAGCTCGAGCCGATGAGAATAACATCCTTGCAATATTGCTCGCCGAATCTGAACTTAAGTCAGCTATAGTCAACTTGAGTCTTGACTTATCTCTGAGAGTCTGAGTTCAACCCAAGCTCAACCCACTTAAAACAAATATATATTAGATCATTCAAAGCAAATGCCATTCACACCGTATTGTGGTGGATCGATTGGTTGATTTTAACCCTATTCCATCTTCAATGTTAAAAAAAAAATCTATTTTCTCTTATAATATAAATATAAATATTATATTATAATATATATATATATATATATATATAAGCCTTTAAAAATGGGTCTAATCTGATTCGATTCTATGGACTAAAAAATTTAGCCAAGATCTTAGAGTATTTCGGATTAGCCATGGGTTATCTTACTCATGCCTACCCCTTTCACCCATGGATGCAGCTTAACAAATGGACCATGCTTCTTCTTGGGAAAAGACTACAAACTAACTCCTCACATTAATCTTGCATTTATCAATCCTTTAGGAGCAAGGAGAAGAAAAAGCAAAGAGATACAGGAAAACATGAATCTTACGCAGTTTCATGGCATTAACGTAGTAATTATTATTATTATTTTCAAAAATCCAAGAACAAAATTGGAGCAATATAAATGATAAATTTTTTTATTTTTAAATTATTTATAAAATCTTTAAAGTTTCTAATAGAACAAAATTTATTATTTTTTTTAATGATTTAAGTGCTATCTCAAAGATTACACCACTTCATTTAAAACTTGCCTACCTTCTATATCACCTCAAAATACTAAAATCAAGACTTTTAAAATCCTTATGCGCATAGACCCCTTTAATCTTGTTATTGATTTCTTAAGAGACAGAGGACCTAAATGCAAACAATGTGCCTCGAATTATAACATATATGCAAATGACTATCATAAATCTATCAATATAATAATACATATTAAAAAATTTCTCCTTAGCTAGTGTCAAATGCCTCACATATAGGGTACTAAATACTTTGGCTTATTCATGATCATGTCAATCGGTCTATGCTTCACATTGATGATTATAATATATTATATTTGAGATATTCTGTGGAATTAGCAATTGATTCAAAATTTTTTTGAATCTGCATAACTTAATGATCACTTTGCAACGGCCTTACATTTTCCCAAAGCACGTGGCTCTCAACCGGTTCCTAAGAACTCCAATTTTTTTTTTAAAAAAAACTAAATCATTTTCTTCTTTAATTAAACTTTAATTAGATAGAGCCAGCCTTATCAGAAAGAAAATAAAACACGAAGTGCTTTTGTCATCATGCATGCAGCATGCTGCTGCGATGTTCAATTATAGCGGCTTGCTTATTTGATTCCGCTTGTTGTTTGGAGCCATGCTTTAGTCATGAGATTACGCAATCACGGGAAATGTCAATCCAGAGGTTGGAATTTTAAAATACCCACTACTTCTAAAAGAAGGTTTCCTTTTCACGAGCACTGCTGCCGTATTACTGTTTTTCTGAATTGAGAGGGTTATCTGCACTAGATTCAGGGAGTATGGTCTCTCCTAATCGGGCCCGTAGCATTATGGATGTTCACTCCATGACATCACGGCTATCGCCAGATATTTGAACATAAATCAGCGACGCGCGAGCGCCGCTGTCTCTTGCCAACTCCAATTTGCCGTGGGCTTGCCGCTTGGTTTGGATGCTCGTGCAAACTCCCCGTGATTTTTTTCAAACAGCGAGGGCAACGTTCAACCTCAGATCTTATTTAATGGCAGCCCCGGCCGAAGGTGCCCGACGCCCGCCACTCGTCGCTCGAACTTTGGATACTTTGTTCGCAGAACCGAAAGACAGCCGAGAGAGATGGCCGACCAAGCGAAGCTTATCCGTTTCGGCATCCTGGGGTGCGCCGCGATCGCCCGCAAGGTCTCCCGGGCCATCGCCCTCGCCCTCGCCCCCAACGCCATCGTCGTTGCCGTCGGCAGCCGCTCCCTCGACAAGGCGCATGTAAATACCAGGATGGTATTTGGAATTGGGTTTTGGATAAATCTGATCTGACTCGTAGACTCGTTTGAGCATGCATTGATCGACCACAATAGCATGTAGATGGGACTATGGGAGTCGTGCTTAGTGATAGGTTTGGTTTGCATGGCAGTTCAGGACTACTCAAAAATGGCTAATTAAATTGATTAGCGTATTTAAAAATTACCATAGTGTATATCTTTGAAAATTGCTGACTTAAGGATTTTAAAAAAATCTAATTATATAAGAGATAAAAGAGCAAGTTGATGTCTGTTCCCTCAGTGGACCGGACTTTAAAGATTAGCTTTTATGGACTGGCAACATAGTGTTTAGTCCTT